>OZ012735.1:751539649-752739649 GCA_963859935.3 Lathyrus sativus
AAAACTGCAAACTGATATTATCTTTGCCACGACTGTCAAACGATGCTAATTGTTATTTTGGTTGCCAAATAGATGAAGATTTCAGGGAGTTTGTAGCAAAGGTGCCTAGAGATTGTAGGATCACAATCGTATCAGATTCTTGTCACAGTGGTGGATTGATTGAATTAGCAAAGGAGCAAATAGGAGAGAGCACACATGAAGGAGAACCAATTTCATCTCCAGGCTTCAAGAACTTCCTTCACAAAACTAGGGAGGATACACTAGAGTCCCGCAATATTGAGGAAGGACTCGATGAATTTAATCATGGGGAACACAGCTATGTGAAGAATAGGTCTTTGTCTCTTTCAAGTCTTATTGACATACTAAAGGAGAAAACTGGAGATGATGATGTAGAAATTGGAAAGATAAGGCCTACACTATTTTATATCTTCGGTGAAGATGCTAGTCCTAAAGTGAAGAACTTCATTAAGTATTTCTGGAACAAAGTTCAACTAGGTGATGAGAGTGGAGGCCATGGTGGAATTTTGGGGCTGGTGAACAATCTTGCCCAAGGACTTCTCAACTATAAGCTGAGTGACAGTGATGAGGAAAACGAAGATCCTGTCAAGCATACACCAGAAGCATATGCTACATCAACTAAGCACCACATTGTCGAGCGTGGAATTCTACTGAGTGGTTGTCAAACTGACCAAACTTCAGCAGACGCTAGTCCACATGGGAATCCTGATGAAGCTTATGGGGCATTTAGCAATGCCATACAAGCTATAATTGCAGAGACTGGTGGTGTAGTTACAAATCAACAGCTTGTCCTGAAGGCAAGGAAGAAACTTCATAGGCAGGGTTACACTCAGAAGCCTGGACTTTATTGCAGTGACGACCATGCCAGTGCTCCTTTTGTGTGCTGATATGAAAGTGATACAACTTATGTTGATTTTCAAGTACTTTTATGAGTTTCGGACAATCAATAAATGTGTAGCATTTAATTTTCAATAAATTATGTGTAGCATATGACACAATCCGGTTCATACATCTCATTTGAAAGGAACCCATCTATGTCAGTGATCACCCATATAGTTATACAATTTTGAATTATACACACTTGATGTTATCAAAATATTAAAATGGAGATTGCACAATTGTGCTAATATCAACGAGGACAGGGACTTCCCTTTCTGCAAAATTCAGCAACAAGCTTAAGCTTTTACCTAAAACAAAAATTGTTTGTGATCTTCAAAAAAAGAGACACCGACGCCTAGTGCCTCAGGTCAGTCATCCAGTTCAATAACCCATGTTAAACCTACAGAAGATGTCAAAAGCAAATACTAGTATATAAGTATACACATCACCTTGGAAAAAAGAATTTTACCAAAATTAAAACAGAAGTCTATCCATCATCGCAACTAAGAATAATTAAGAAAAATAATATTATTAAGCTTTTAATGTCAAAGTCTTCCAAGGGAACAAAAGTTAATCCTTTCTGTTTGAGCATGAGATTTTTAGTTGCAAAAATATAAAAAGAAAAGGAAACTGTATTCCTCTTCAGGTAAAACAAACCATGAAAGCAAGTCCATGTGCAAATGTGCTTTTAAGAAAAAGGGGGTAGGCGTAAGGGTAGAGAGAGAAAGTGACCATGAAGGACAGTTTTAACTGCTGCATTAGGGACAAGAAGTCCAACTATATGTCTGTTATCTGATGTAGTTTCAACACGAACAATGCGTAGCCTCTTATGTATTTGCCGGGCCTGTACATTAAACAAACCACCAGAGGCTCAACAGAATCAGCCTATTTTTCATGATAAAGAAAGTTTTTCAGTTCCGAAATTGCTGAAAAGTTAGTTATATCATGTTATATCACAACAAAAGCTATCTATTACAATTTTCACATTGCCAATATGACCAATTCAAAACTCAAATAATTAAATCTAAAAGATATCAGTGGCAAATTGATACATCATAAATTGATTAATAATTTTAGCTACTGCATAACATAACCTTTCCCATGAATGATTTATGAGTTGGTGAAATACCTGCTTAGAGAGAGCCGATTGTATGTTTCCCCAAACAGGAAGAATAACGCCACCTAAGATATTTACTTCCTGTAGTCTTGAGCCAACTGAACAGAAGCTACCAAGCTTACAATTGGGACCATGCATGCACTGACAACAAAGGCAATATGTAAGATTACAAGTCAAAATTTGAGATAATGCGAATTTGAAAAATATACATATTTTCTCATCCCATGACTAAATGAGTGAGGCACACTAACATGCATATAGCACACATGCATTGATGTCACGAAATTTGGCTTGATGCCTTTCTCATTGCCTTTCATACTATATATAATAGTGTCGGTAATTACAACTCATAATAACTAATTATAGCTGATAATAACTAATTACAATTCATAATGACTAATTTCCTATTCTATGAATGTAAATTATTCACAATAACTGCAAAGATTATTTCCTAATTAACATCCCCCCTCAAATTGATGCGGCTGGTCAAGGAGCATCAATTTGCTAACAAGAAACTGATGTCTTGGGCGTGGAACAGCCTTGGTAAGAATATCTGCAACCTGCAACTGCGTACTGACGTGAGGAAGTGATATTATTCGATCATCGTAGGCGTCACGTATTGAATGACAATCAACTTCGATATGTTTGGTGCGTTCATGAAAAACAGGATTTGCAACAATTTGGATGGCACTTGTATTGTCAGCATAAAGTGAAGTTGACTCTGTTTGGGGAAATCCAAGTTCAGCCAAAAGACCACGAAGCCAAAGTATTTCTGAACACGCAGCAGACATGGCACGATACTCTGATTCAGTAGAAGATTTAGAAACTCTTGCTTGCTTCTTACTTTTCCAAGAGATCAATGAAGAACCAAGAAACATACACCAACCAGTAACAGATCGACGAGTATCAGGACACCCTGCCCAATCAGCATCACTATAAGCGCTCAACTGAAGAGAAGTTCCAACGGAAAAGAATAATCCGCGGTGAGAGGTTCCTTTTAAGTAGCGAATTATACGACGAACTGCAGCCAAGTGAAGATGGCGAGGAGAATGCATGAATTGACTTACTTGTTGAACAGCAAAAGATATGTCAGGGCGAATAATAGTCAAGTAGTTGAGGCTACCCACAAGTTGTCGATACAATAAGGGATCAGGCAACAGATCCTCATCATCACGATGATATTTAACATTAACCTCAAGAGGAGTATCTACTGGATTAGCCGATTCAAGACCGGCCATAGAAATCAAATTTGTAGCATACTTGTGTTGATGGAGAAAGATGCCCTTGGATGTAGAATGAACCTCAAGACCAAGAAAATAATGTAAATTACCCAGATCTTTCATATGAAATGAGGCCTGTAGCTGTTGCTTAAGTCGCTGAATGGAAGCATGATCCGAACCAGTAATAACCATATCATCAACATACAAAAGAAGCAGAACAATACCCGCAGATGTGCTATGAATAAATAAAGATGAATCATACTGACTCTGAGTAAAGGAGAATCCAAGTATAGTGGCGCGGAATTTCTCGTACCATGCTCGAGGTGCCTGTTTCAAACCATATAAGGAGCGTTTGAGCTTACACACGCCTTTAGATGAAGAGAATAAGCCTTGAGGTGGAGTCATATAAATATCTTCTGTCAGGTCACCATGAAGAAAAGCATTCTTCACATCCATTTGATGAAGAGTCCACCCATTAGAAGCAGCTATAGACATGATTGTGCGGACAGTTGTCATTTTGGCAACCGGTGCAAATGTCTCATCATAATCAATTCCATATTCCTGCTTGTTTCCTAACGCAACCAAACGAGTCTTGTAACGATTGAGGGACCCATCAGAATTCAGTTTCACAGAATACACCCATTTGCAACCTATAGGTTTTACATTTGAAGGACAAGTGACGATATCCCATGTGAAATTCTCTTGAAGAGCTTGGAGCTCTTCAGTCATTGCTTTTATCCATCGCACATCTTTAACAGCCTGTGAGTAACAAGTAGGAATAGATATGCTAGAGAGTGTGGCAGTCAGAGAAGTATGTGAGGAATCATACCTGTCTGGTGAATATCTATCTGGTGCGCGGGATATTCGACCAGAACGTCGTGGTTCAACCGGTACAGGATCAGGTGGCAGTTCAGCATCGGGAAGGGGTGTGGGAACCTGTTGTCTGTGTTTTCTGACATATACATGACCTGGTTTATAACGTTCTATAGCTTGAGGCATAATAGAAAAGTTAGGAAGAGTAACAATATCATTAATGGCAGGAGAACCACAGGGAAACATAAACTGATTATCAAAAAATGTCACATTTCTAGAAATGCGAAAACGATGGTTAGAGACATCATAACACACAAATCCCTTATGAGAGTTACTATATCCCATAAATGCACATTGAACGGATTGTGCTCCAAGCTTATGCCTTTCAAAAGGAGGTAAGTGAACAAAACACACACACCCAAAAGTATGTAAAGCACTATAATCAGGATGAATTTTAAATAGACGGAAGAAAGGAGAATCAAGATCAATAACTGTAGAAGGAATACGATTGATCAAGAAGACAGCCGTGGAAAGAGCCTCCACCCAAAATCGAGATGGTACAGAAGCTTGGAGAAGTAAGGTGCGTGTTACATCAAGCAAATGACGATTCTTACGTTCTGTCGTGCCATTTTGTTGAGGGGTATTGGGACAAGACCGTTGAGACAAGATTCCTTTTTGTTGAAGGTATTCCTGAAACTCATGAGACATGTACTCACCACCAGAGTCAGATCGAAAAATTTTAACACTTGCTTGAAATTGAGTTTCAACATATGTCAAATATTTCTTAAACATAGAAAACACTTCGGATTTAGAACGGAGAAAATATATCCAAGTAAAACGACTATAATCATCAATAAATGTGACAAAATATTTATAGTGAGCATGAGAAACCACAGGAGACATTCCCCATACATCACTATGAATCATCTCAAAACAAGTGGAAGCACGATTAGCACCAGACGGAAAAGGAAGTGTCTTACTTTTAGCCAATTTGCAAACAGAACATGAAACAGAGGCATCAGGAATAACATTTTTATTTTCCAACAAGCCACTTTTACATAAATGAGACAAAACAAAAGAGTTTGGATGACCTAGTTTTCTATGTCAATCCTCATAGGAATTCAAAACATTATGACAAGCAAGAGACAAATGATTAGAAATAAACTGTATTGGAAACAATCTTCCCACTTTAGGCCCCTATGCGATCACTTTCCCCGACACCTGCTCCTGCACAAGACAACCAGATCGAGAAAAATTAACATTACAATTATTGTCCACCAATTGACCAACAGACAATAAATTAGAAGCAAGTCCAGGTGAGACAAGCACATTCTGAAAATCCGAGTTTATGTCCCCAACGTTAGTGATAGACAAGGTATTACCATTAGCAATCTGAATTTTCTGATTACCATTATAAGAATGTAAATTGTGCAAGTTTTCAGATGAACCTGTCATGTGATTGGATGCACCAGAATCAATAAACCATGGACGAGAAACATGAGAAGACTTACCCTTAATACCCAAGGCTGAAAGGGCAGAAAGTACCATGTGTTGAATCATTTCAGGTTGTAGAGCATTGCCATCTGATGCACCAGTGGTGGAAGAGCCAATTGTATGGCCTGTAGTGGCATGAAATGCCTTCACCGAATGATGTGCTGGTCGTGGAGGACGCGTGGGACAGTTAGAAATGATATGACCTTGTTGTTTGCAATAATTACAAAACTTCTTATTGCAGTTACGAGCAATATGTCCAAACTGTTTGCAAGAAAAACATTGGACATGTTGCATATCACGACCTTTATTTCTACTTTGAGCAGCATATGCAATTGCCACAGGCTCAGAACTGACAGTATCATGAGACATGGTTCCTTGAGTAAGGAGACGTTGTTCCTCCCTGAGAAGTTCACCAACACATGTATCCAAAGAAGGAACAGGATTCCTATTTAGCAAAGCACCTCTGACAACCTCAAATTCTAGACGAAGCTTCATGAGGAATTGATCTCGCCTACTTGTGTTGTAGACCTCTTGAACAGCCGCAAGAGAGGTCTTGGGAACATTAGCATGTATAATAGCAGAGTGTTCTGCCCAAAGATTTAAAAAACCAGAATAGTATTCTTGAATAGACAAATCACCTTGTTTGTAGTTGGCGATGTCTAACTCCAACTGAAAACGTTTTGCCGAATTGTCCTGGTTGTAAATGCGCTTCAGATAATTCCACATTTCTTGAGCAGTTGAAAAAGAACGCAAATTATTTATCATCTGAGGATCAATACTGTTTAGAATCCAAGTGATAATTTGAGCATCTTTAGTTTCCCACGCATCTAAAGCAGTTTTCTCCGTTGGTGCCTTAGAAACATCATCTAAGTGACTCCATAATCCCTTTCCTTTAACATACATCTTGAACTGAAATTCCCATGCCGAATAATTCTTGCCGGTAAAACAAACACAAAAATTATCTCTTTCTTTTTCGGAAGCCATCTAAATTATTAAACCACCAAATACAATCTCACTAATATTATTTTATTATTATTATAATAATAATAATTATAATAATAATAATAATAACTATAATATAATAACAGTAACTGTAATCACAGTTACTAGAGCAGCAACAAGAAACAATACCCACGAACCAACGAACAACAGCACGATCAAATCCACGATTTGGAAGGAGCGGCAAAACAGAAGATTATGACGATCCAGAATCACGAAGCAACAACAGCCAAGAACCAAAAAAATTGATTGCAATATCAGCGCAACAACGAGAATCTCCAAGACGAAATCACGAACCGGCAACCAAAGATTTAGAATCTCAGACAGCTGCAAGGTTTCGATTTCAAACGAAAGAATTTCGAAACGAACACGATTACGAGAGTGAACCAGTGGGGTATCGCTGACCAGCTAATATAATAATATTTTCCAGGTTTGATCGAACGCTCTGATACCATGTCACGAAATTTGGCTTGATGCCTTTCTCATTGCCTTTCATACTATATATAATAGTGTCGGTAATTACAACTCATAATAACTAATTATAGCTGATAATAACTAATTACAATTCATAATGACTAATTTCCTATTCTATGAATGTAAATTATTCACAATAACTGCAAAGATTATTTCCTAATTAACAATTGATAGATTAGATTCTAAATTCCATAGATGATACAGCAAGGTAAGCAAATAAATGCATGGTTCAGTTCCATCTGTACCAAGTAGGCCACAAGTTCTGCACAAGTGACAACGTGTTTCCATTGGTACAGGGATGAAGGCCTGAAAGTTTATGAGAAGGAAGATGGGAGGTATCCAGCTAGAGGGGGATAATTCATATGAGAAGCAAGACAACTACAAGGGGGACAGGTGTCACAGAGGGGATGAGGAAGTGTGATATTGGTAACCATTTGAGAATGATGGAGATATTGGGGAATTTGATTGGGCAGACGTGCTGGCCTGACGAAGGAGAATCCTATCATACTGTTTTATTATATTTCTACTGCTTCGTTTTGTTTACAGGTTTCCATATTCAGATATGTCTCAACTGTAAGCTAGTCTCTGCAGGGGATTATTCCCATTAAATACTTAATAGTTCAATGTGTACTATGTCCTTATCAGTTCTTGTATAAAGTTACAATTATGAGATAACTTTGGTATATATACCTGCTTAGATGAAACTTTATAATCGTGTTCCCAACCAAGTTGAGCCTCCTCTAAAGATGAAACTTTTGAATATTTTCTAGTTAATTCTGCCAGATGCATATCCCTATAATTGCATGGGGGAAAATGGGTAAAGAATAAAATAAAATTAAAAGAAGGTCAAGTAACTGAAATACATACCGAGGTGATTCTCCGACAGGGGGACGAACTATCTTATACATAGCCGGAGCAGAACTAGAACAGAAAGAACAAACATAAAGACGTCAGTAAATGAAACCAGAAAGTTTTACTATGTATTTGACTGGGGAATGAGTCCCCTCAATATCTACCGATTCATCTTGAGTAACTGTATTTCTTGAATTCAGAAATTGAGATTAAGCAATCACAGTCAGACATAAATATGAATAAATTTATTTTATTTCTCTGATCCTTTCTTAGTATCATGCCAAAAGAAATTTATCCCTTTGAGCCCTTATCCTTTTATATCAGGATTAAACATGTTAATTCAACACATCCAAGTGATATTGTCACAATCCACTTTTTTGTATAGAACATAATCTTAGAAGAGTTTAGAAAATAAATAAATGGACAGAAACAAAGAGTAAAAATAGAACACATGAAATGTAAATGCAATGACAGACACAAAAATAAATGTAATGTAATAGGATTCAAGCATAATTTATATTGTGATAGAAAATAGCCACTCAAGATTACATGAAACTTACCTTACCATACAATGCAAGTTACAACTATAAAACAAGCAATATTACATGGGACTAAATGTTGGGCAATTAATAATATTTCTAAAAATGCTGGACAAAATAAACGGTTATTTATTTAAATTGAAAATTTATATAAGTACTACAAAAACCAGAAATGATACCTTTCAAATGCTAAAATAAAATGGCGTTTTCCCAACCACTCCCTCTTTGACTTGTAGAAGCCGTCACTGGATGAACCAAATCCAGCCTTCTGCTTCTCATTCAGCATGGTATTTGCCAACTGATGCGTAAATGATATCAACAAAACTTGTCGATTATAGTTAAGTACTACAATTTAGTTAGGACACCTGAGAAAGTGAATGTACCTCCCATGAAACACCGCGATCCAAGATGAATGTGAACAAAACAGTTGAAGCTCCACTCATTTGATCAACATAGACTGTCTGCATCAAAGGAAAGTTATCTTCAGGCTGAAATTTGCTATACAAGTAACATATGAAAATGGGTGGCAACAAGAAGTTTAGGACAAAAATGAATACCTTTGGAGTCCCTCTCAGTTCAATTACATTAGCTTTCAAGTCAATAATGCCGGTGTCAAGGTTACCATCAATGCGAGCTTTTTGAACAAGAAGATCCAAGATATTCACAAATAACTCAAATAGCCTGTTGGTACAGAAAAAGTTAGGGTATTGAACCAAATGCTGAAAGCAGAGGTATCATATCATTTCATTCACAAAATACAAACCTATTCTGAGTCTCGGGAGCCATTCCCAAAAGCCGGTTGAGAAATCGTCCAATATCATGTATATCTTTATCATTAATGTGGCAAGATAACCATCGAGGGTCAATATCATCTCCTTAAAATATAAGAAGTCAACATTTAAAAATGATGAAAAACACAAGGAATGCGGCATCATAATCTTTACAACAGTCAATGATGAAGCCTGAAATATATTTTTATTAGATATCGCTAATATTATAAATAATAACTATAACTATAACTATTCAATATAATATTAGATGAGGGGAAATAATGAATTACCAAGAATGGCATCCTTGAAAATTCCAACAGAAACAAGAGCAGCTCTTGCCTGCTTGATAAATTCTTGGATTGTATCTGGTCTGTCAGATAAGCATCCTGGAGGTACAACAGGAAGAGGATCCTACATAATTACTTATCAGTAGATGAATTCAACTTGTTTGTTTCCTATTAAACTCATTGTCAATATGCACATTTGTTATTTTCAACAAAAACCACATACCAGCTCCATTATTCCTCTGTACAAAATCATCAGAGCCCTCTTCCCATAAGCACTGTCATAATTATATGCACTTAATGAAAGTCCAGCCCTGCAATGAACATAGGAACAGCATTGATTAAGGTGTTAAAATTCATCCATGTTGGCTCACTGAAAAAAAAAACAGGAATTCCAACTTACCTGCGATCCCCCTGAGTTAGAGCTCCAAGGGATTCTAATCTCTTAGCAACAGCTGACGCAAACCGGCGTTCTCCACCAAGATTTGTAAATAGAATCCTGAAGAACATTTACAAGGATAAGAAATAAGATCTAAAGTGCTTCTTTATTAGCTCAAAAATATTTACATGGAAAAGTATCACAGTTCGCACCAGATAGAGGAGGATTGACTATTGAACATGTGGGTCATATCAAGCCACCTATACAGAAAGTATATTCTACGAGGCGGGTACAGCAAGGAAATTTTCTGTAATGGGGAATTGGTGACGTGGCTGAATAAGTAGGCGTCATGGGAGAAGGGTAGAGAGTTGGAGGCAGTTTTTTGGAGAAACACATATTCAGTTTTTTGGCTGAATATGTTTTTTGGAGAAACACATATTCAATTTAATCTTTAAGGACTATTTTCTTTTTATATACAAAATTTAGGGGCTAAATTGGAGAAGGGGTGATAGTTTAGAGACTAAATTGATAGTTTGACAAATTAAATAGTATCTCAGAGGAGCCTTGGACTTTGTTAGGAGAATTGCACTCTCTGTGTACCATTAATAAAACCATTCCCATTTTTTAGTTCTTTTCTAGTGAAATATTTGAAATATTAATTGTCACATTTGAAATACTTTCTTGTCTCGTTATTTGTCCTTTTAGAACACCATTAAAGCCTTAATTACTTTTTTCCACATATACTCTTATTTATTGTATGTCACTTCACCAAACTACTTTATTAACGATAATATTTTAGTCGACGAAACTCATTTTATCATGAAGACTAGTAGTACACTCAAACCAAATTAATCAATGATGCTTAGTACGCTCAATAACCTTAAACAACGCTTAATTTGAGCAAGAAGCTCACTAGAGGCAAAGCAAACAGGTGTTAAACGTGTATCATTATACAAAATTCAAAAACCAAATTAACCAATGATGCTTAGTGACCTGTATTCTGGTGCTGAGACTTGATTTGATCTATGAGTTCTTCCAAACTGCTGAATTGCTCGGTCGGCACTCCATGGAAGTTCTAGAGTTAAATGAACTCTTCTTTTCTATTTTGTAAAGGTCAAAGGAAACAAAAACAGCAAAAGAAGCATAAAGCAATAATAAAGTTCACAAAATATTTAATATGACCTGCTTTTGAGTAGAACTTTGCAAAAGCCATCAAAATAATAGGACCAAAAAAGCTGGTGATTCAAAGGATGGAAATATTTCCATACAGTTTGATTACCTGATTTTTCACTCTTCTGTCTGCCTGCAGTGAAACACCAGCTGATCCAGCTTCAGAGATGATAGCAACTAACTTCTTAGCTTCCATAAAGAGCTTTTTTTCATGCATGTTAACCATCTCGGCGGTGACATCTTTTCTAAAGGGATACACACAAAAAGCTAATTCAGCTAGCATGTAACAAGGTTTATCAATTAGATATGGACACATTTTGCAACTCACGAATTTCGAGTTTGATAAACAACACCCATTCCACTAGGGGCTCTGACAAGCATTCCTTTTCTTCCTGTAATTTCTGCAACTTTGTCATGTCCTCCTAACTGCATCAAAAGTCATTTATAGTCTAGTAAAGATCTACACTTTCACATTTAGCATTAGTTGCAGAGCATAAAATTGCTACAACAGAATCTTTTTATAGCATACTTGCTTAATTGTAACGGGACTAGCGTACTAGCTGTCATCTGCCTAATGACAATTAACAAAATGCCCTGAAAAAGATTTGTATCTTTAAAGGGGAAGATGAGGATGAATCAACTAATGATCATTACCTGGTCAATAATATCATCCAAGGGATTGCTTGGAAGATCCAAAGCGTGAATCCTCTCTAATATTTTTTTCTTGCACTCCATGGCTGTATCATAACTGCAGCAAGCCAGTGAAAAAATTAATCACTGGCATACACATTTTTTATTTCTAACTTTTTGCAGACTAAATTCTATAGATTTAAAAAATGGCTTAAAGTTGTTACTAGAGCTAGTTATTGAAACATAAAATTAAAAATTATGCCATTGAAACCAGAGAGACAAACTAAAATAATTTATCTAAATTCTAAACCTCTTCTGTTGTTCAACTATGTCTGTTCCAGAAGGGAGATATTCGACAGTTCTATCCTTGCACAAATGACATGCCCATTCCTCAATATCAAAATCGCCAATTGGAGGCACCAAGCATGATTGATGAGCGTATTTTCCACATTGGGAACACTGCAACAAGTTTTCCCTTTCCTGCACAGAAAAATATGTGAATCCTACACATGGCAGGCAATTCAAAAAAGTTTTTCAGAGAATAATTAAATAAAAATTACCTCTTCAGTACTGCAAATTTCACATTTCTGAAACTCCTCAAAATCAGAGTCAGAAGATTCAAGACCAGAGGCAGCTGCATCAAATCAATGGTAAAATCAAATGGTTCTCATGACGATTTTTGTTGTATTGAATACTACCATCACTAATTTAATAGAGAACTTCAGACACTCAAATCACAAACAGCATTTATTTAACAGTTCCTCCTCATAATAGCAGGCATGTGGACATGCACAATAGCTCTTGATGATAACAAAAATAATACCAGAATAACAAAAGAGGGTGACTTTTGTTATTTGCCCAAGACAACTTTAGTACAAAAATAAAAATGCCTGTTAATCTATTATAACATGAGATAGACAACGCACCGCTTTCATCCCCTTCGGGTCCGTAATCAGAATCAGAAGATTCAGGAACAGAGGCAGCTGCATCAAGCCAATGGTGAAAATGAAAAGGTATCATTTAATGTTGATGTGTACTGCATATTACTAACATAGTATCACTATAAGAAAACTTTGGATATTATCAATAATAGCCCTCTTATAGCAGCTCTTCACAAACCCCAACATTTGATTACCTGTTTATGTAAAACAATAGTTTTTATTCTTAATATTAATAAGCAATAAATTTAAAAGGGAGAATGGACAAAAAGAACAGATCATGGTCTCCAACTTTTATTTGCCCAATTTAATTAAATGAAAAATATCCTAGTAGAAAAGTGGCCATGGTGCTTGCTTTATTGTGCATCTGTTTTGATCAATTCCATATGTACCACTCTTAATAAATTCTTTCATTGGAAAAGGTTTACAAAAAATAATAGAATTTTAGAAACTATTGTATTTTTATAAATTCAATAACTTTTTTAATGATAAAGTTGATCAGCACCCTTTCTCGCCCCACATAAAGACTGAGAATAACCCTGCATTAATGTATTAGGAGCCCCATAGCCCAGACACCTCTGAACAAAGGCATGTCCGGTGTCGGCATGTGTTCAACACCAACGCATGTGCTACATTTAATTTATTCATTTTTTCAAATTATTACCGGTGTCGACGTGCCAATGTTAGTGACCAGTGTCCTTACTGCTTCATGGGTTAGGAAAAAGGGTTGCCATATGCACTTGAAGCATGACAAGAAAGAATGATAGCTGCAAAAGATTAATCAAAATTTGCCTGAAACTCACTTTCAGATTCTTCATCACTTTCAGTATCACTAGGAGGCTGCAACTTAGCTACTTTTCTAACTCTAGATTTTCCTGAATCGTCGGGACTTGCCAAGTGCCTCTTCCTTTGAAGCTCCTTTACACCATCGTCTATTATAATAGAAATGAAAATAAAAACAAATGATTGCAAAATAATGAAAATAAATGAAACTTATATAACAAAACATGGCATGTAAATACCGGGGAGAAGTTCAGGCTTTTTTGGCAATGGGTAATTTTCTTCTACATATTTTAGCAGCAACTCACGAGGTCCAGAAATAAAGTCATCAAGTTCAGAACCCTACCCAAAATAATAATAAAAATAACACATAATGCAACTGAAATGCAAGAAAAACTGCTTTAAATTAAATGAAAAAGGATCCAAATACACACTAATTTTGAAACAGCTTCCTCTGTCCTTGCTTCCCCTGTACTCTGCAGACCTATGACTACACACTTGTCTTCCATTAATGCTTGTTTCACCAGTCTCACTGCAGTAGGGACTTTAGCAGACATACACAAGTGTCTGAAGAAGTGCTACAGTTTTACCAGGAAAAGGGACAGTCCAAAAACCTCAATAATAAATGTCTAATAGACATGAAGAACTTGTCTCTAGGAACCAACTTAGACTTAATACCTGGTGGCTTGCCCAGTAAAGTCTCCATAGTTGCCTAGTATTAGGTTTCTCGGGTAGTAAGTTAATGGCAGACAGCAACTTATCACGCAAATCCACCCAAACTTCTGTAGCCTTTTTATACATGTCCTACAAAATTTGAAGAAAAAAAAACATACATCATCAGATGAGAATACTGAATTCAAAAGAAATTTCATAAGAACATACATCCCCAGATAAGAGTATTGAATTCAAAAGAAAAATGAATGAGTAAAACAAAATATAGATCTGAACTACCAAATAGACCATGATGTCAAAATTCTATTAAAACAAATTTTGTTACATAGTTTAATACACATAACTGATGTAGCAATTGAAAAGAGCTCGAGCTAAAACTTTTTGCATGCATACATGTTGACTATCATAAAACAACAATCTATAATTGAGCCTTGCTTGATAAAAAAAATTACACTCTTTGATATGGATGCAAAGTGTGTAGAAATGTACTTAAAAGAGGTAGTTGATCCATAAAAGACAGCGTAAATCACGAGAGTATCTCCTACTCTAAGTAGCTTAACAATGTTTGAGCATCATCCAATGGCTACAGCATTGGATGAAGAATGAGCAGCCACTAGGATTGTACTCCTTTTGGTTGAATTAATGGATGAGCAATCACCACATAGGTATACTGGGAGATTATGGTGCAGGAACAACCCATCTGAGATTGGCAATCTATTATCAATTAGCTGCTGCCAATGCTTTTGAACACAACCCATCATTTCTCAATGTACTGAAGCTAAATCAATTTATCTGCACTGTGGCTGAAGATGGAATAGCCTTCACCAACAAACAAGAGAAAGTGTTGGCAATTGGCCATATTTCAGTTGCTGCCAATGCTTTTGAGATGAACCCATCACTTCTCATTGTACTAAAGCCAAATCAATTTACCTGCACCCAAACTGAAGGTGGAATAATCTTCATCAACACAAGAAAGTGGAAGGCAGATGGAATGATAGAATTGACTGATGATCGTGGTGATATTCTTCAAAGGATGTTTCTTTAAAAGTGAGCAAACATAAACTTGATGCTAGCCCCTACCCAAGTCCCTATCAAAGGCCAAGGGAAAGGAAACAGAAAAAGTTGTTCTTGTGCCTTCATTTTGGAATTGCGGTTTGTAGTCTCAAAGCCATGGCACCTCTTGTTCGAGAGTATTAAATGTGCTTTTGTAACTGCTAGATTTATTATTACTATTTTATTTTATTGTTTCAGTTTTTTAGTCAATTAGTGGTTGCTCTACTTTAGGAGCAAGCTAGTAGTAGTTGCTATACTTTAGGAGCAAATTAGTTTAATTATTCAATTCCCTAAAATCCTGGTTACGTGGGATAGTTTTCAGTTTTCCTTTCTATTATTTATTGTAACGCTTCTATTGATCAAAACATATTCTTTTCTTTTAACCAACAGTTTTTTCTACTTCTCTGCCTCTCTATTTGTTATTTTCTGCCATTAAACTAACAAATTGGTATTTAGAGCCTTCTTCTTAGAGGGACCTGTGAGTGAACCCATTAAAAAACCCACCATAATAAACCTTCCTTCAATTCATCAAATAGATGGATTTTGAAACTCCTTACACAAAACTAGCACCGCCTGTGTTTGACAGTGATAATTATCACATCTGGGCAGCAAGAATGGAGGCTTACCTAGAAGCAAATGACCTTTGGGAAGCCGTTGAGGAAGACTATGAAGTTCTTCCTTTACCGAACAATCCAACTATGGCTCAGATAAAAAATCACAAGGAGAAGAAAGGAAGAAAATCTAAGGCAAGAGCTACTTTGTTTGCTGCTGTCTCACAAGACATTTTCACCAGAATCATGACGATTAATTCGGCATTTGAGATCTGAAATTTCCTCAAGGAAGAATATGAAGGAGATGAAAGAATCAAGGGAATGCAAGCAATGAATCTGGTTAGAGAATTTGAAATGCAGAAGATGAAGGAGTTTGAAACTGTTAAGAGTCCCACATCGGACAATATATGGCATGAACATGTGTTTATAAGTGGGGGCAATCCTCACTCTACCAACCGGTTTTGTAGGGTTGAGTTAGGCCCAATCACATTTCTTAACATGGTATCAGAGCCTCGTTTAAGATCCGGTGGGCCACCTTCTATGGTTTCCGCTATCGGGCCACCCACCATTTATTTCCACGCTTCAGTTGTCCAGTCCTGAGCGTGAGGGGGTGTGTTAAGAGTCCCACATCGGACAATATATGGCATGAACATGTGTTTATAAGTGGGGGCAATCCTCACTCTACCAACCGGTTTTGTAGGGTTGAGTTAGGCCCAATCACATTTCTTAACAGAAACAATTAAGGAGTATGCAAACAGACTTCTTAACATTGCTAACAAGGTGAGGTTGTTAGGTTCTGATTTTTCTGATTCAAGAGTAGTTCAGAAAATACTAGTAACTGCTCTTGAAAAATTTGAAGTTTCTATTACTTCATTAGAAAATACTAAGGATCTTTCAAAGAGCAGCGAAGGTTGATGAGACAAGATGGTGCAGTCGAAGGTGATATGCAGTCCCAAGAGCAGCGAAGGTTGATGAGACAAGATGGTGCAGTCGAAGGTGCTTTACGAGCCAAGCACCATTATGGGGAAACCAGTAGAAAGAAGCATGTCAAGAAGGACCAGCCATCAAGCAGCGGTAATAGTGCAAACAACCAAAACAATGGTAGGGTTAAAAAGAAAAACTACCCACCTTGTCAGCACTGCGGGAAATTGGGTCACCCACCATACAAATGTTGGAAACGACCAGACGCAAAGTGTAGTAAATGCAATCAGCTTGGACATGAAGCTGTAATTTGTAGGAGCAAATTTCAGCAGCAACATGAAGTCAATGCCCAAGTTGTTGAGCAAGATGAAGAAGACTATATTTTTGTTGCAACATGCTATTCGACAAGGAGCAATTCTAAATGCTGGTTAATTGATAGTGGTTGTACGAACCACATGACATATGACAAGACTCTATTCAAGGATTTGAAGCCCACAAATGTCTCAAAGGTCAGAATAGGGAATGGTGGCTATATTACTGCAAAAGGAAAAGGAACCATTGCAATTTCAACATGTTCAGGTACCAAAATTATATCCGATGTTCTCTACGTACCTGACATTGACCAAAACTTACTAAGTGTGGGTCAGTTGATTAAAAAGGGATTTAAAGTATCCTTTGAAAATCAACAATGTCTCATCTACGACATTGCTGGCTAGGAAGTTTTACGGGTTAAAATGAGAGGTAAAAGCTTCTCGTTTGATCCAACAGAGGAGGAGCAGGCAATCTATTTTACTCAAGTCAGTCCCACAGAACTCTGGCACAAGAGACTCGGCCATTGCCATCTTGAAAGAATGTTGAACATGCAAAGAAAAGGCATGTCAAGAGGTCTGCCAATACTTTCTGATAATTTACCAAATTGTAATGCTTGTCAATTTGGTAAACAAATAAGAAAATCATTTCCCAAATCAGCTTGGAGAGCTTCTCAAAAGTTGCAGCTTGTTCACACTGATGTGGCGGGACCCCAAAGAACACCATCACTACAAGGTAGTCTATACTTCATTCTTTTCATAGATGACTTCACAAGAATGTGCTGGATATTTTTTTTGAAATTTAAGCATGAAGTGGCTGGAGTATTTATGAAGTTCAAGAAAATGGTGGAAACTCAAAGTGGCTGCAAGATTCAATGTATAAGATCTGACAATGGAACAGAGTATACATCAACAAAATTTAATCAATTTTGTGAAGAAGCTGGTATTGAACATCAACTCACAGCCCCCTACACTCCACAGCAAAATGGGGTTAGTGAAAGGAGAAATAGATCGGTGATGGAGATGGCTAGATGCATGTTACATGAGAAGGAGTTGCCTAAAACATTTTGGGCAGAGGCGGCTAACACAACGGTTTTTCTCCAAAATCGGCTTCCAACCAAAGCCTTGAAGGATAAAACTTCATTTGAGGCTTGGTATGGGTATAAGTCATCACTAACGTTTCTTAAAGTGTTCGGTTGTGTTTGTTTTGCACATGTTCCACAGGCTAAGCGTGACAAACTTGACAAGAAGGCAACTCCGGGCATCTTTGTGGGTTACAGTTCAGTTTCAAAGGCCTACAAAGTGTATCATCCTCAAACCGGAAAGATGATTGTTAACAGAGATGTGCACTTTAATGAAGAACAGCAATGGAATTGGGAGAACTCACAAAGAACAACTAAACTATTTGGCAACATTGATGATAAGCATTCGGGACAGCAAACAACAAAGCTGTTACAGGATGAATTAGAAGACGACCCTCCAGTCAGAGGCAAAAGGCTGTTATCTGACATTTATCAAAGATGTAATGTAGCAGTTTGTGAACCTGCTAGCTGCGAGGAAGCGCAAAAGGACCAGAAATGAAAAACTGCAATGGAGGAGGAGATGTCCATGATACAAAAAAACAAAACATGGGAGCTGGTTGACAGGCCTAAAAATAGAAAAGTCATTGGAGTTAAATGGGTTTTCAGAACAAAGCTTAATGCAGATTGCTCAATCAACAAGCACAAGGCCAGACTTGTAGTTAAAGGGTATGCGCAAATTTTTGGTGTTGATTATTCTGACACTTTTGCACCTGTGTCCAGATTAGATACTATTAGATTAGTGTTAGCAGTTGCTGCGCAAAATGGCTGGAAAATATTTCAGTTAGATGTTAAATCAGCTTTTTTAAATGGAGAGCTACATGAAGAAATATATGTAGACCAGCCAGAAGGATTCGTGAAGCAAGGTGAAGAAGATAAAGTCTAACGTCTAAAAAAGACTCTCTATGGCCTCAAGCAAGCGCCAAGGGCTTGGTACAGCAAGATTAATGATCACTTATTGAGCATAGGCTTTGTAAAAAGTTTATCCGAGTCCACTCTTTATATGAAACATAAGGGAAAAAATTTTCTCATAGTTTCCCTTTATGTGGATGATCTTTTAGTAACAGGAGATGACGCAAGGCTAGTTGACGAGTTCAAGCAAGAAATGATGCAAGTTTTTGAAATGACAGATCTTAGTCTCATGATCTATTTTCTTGGAATTGAGATCAAACAAAGTGAGAATGAAGTGTTAATTTGTCAAAGAAAATATGCAAAGGAAATTTTGAAAAAATTTAAAATGGAGGAATGTAAATCTGTTAGCACACCAATGAATCAAAAGGAGAAGTTGAGCAAGGATGATGGTGCTGAAAAAATTGATGAAGGATATTATAGAGGCTTGATTGGATGTCTGATGTATCTCACTGCAACAAGGTCGGACATTCTATTTGCGGTAAGTCTCTTGTCTCGTTTTATGCACTGTCCAAGTGAAATTCATTTGCAAGCAGCAAAAAGAATATTGAGATATATCAAAGGCACTATTGATTATGGAGTCAAGTTTGATACGTGTAAAGAATTCAAGTTGTATGGATTCTCTGATAGTGATTGGGCTGGATCCATTGATGATATGAAGAGCACTTCAGGATACTGTTTCAGCCTAGGCTCGGGAGTATTCTCATGGTGCACAAAGAAGTAAGAGAGTGTAGCACAATCCACCGCTGAGGCTGAATTTATAGCAGCAACAGCTGCTGTAAATCAAGCTTTATGGTTGAAGAAGATTTTATGTGATTTATCTTTGCAACAAAAGAACAAAACAAAAATTTTTGTTGACAACCAGGCTGCAATTGCTATTGCAAACAATCCAATATGTCACAGAAAGACTAAACATTTCAACATCAAGCTCTATTTTTTGAGAGAGATGCAACAAAGTGGAGAAGTAAACTTAATTTACTGCAAGTCTGAAGATCAATTGGCTGACATGTTTACAAAGCCATTATCTATCAGCAAATTTGAATATTTAAGGCAACTGATTGGAGTTTGCAATTCTTAAAGCAAGGAAGAGTATTAAATGTGTTTTTGTAACTGCTAGATTTATTATTACTATTTTATTTTATTGTTTTAATTTTTTAGCCAATTAGTGGTTGCTATACTTTAGGAGCAAGCTAGTAGTAGTTGCTATACTTTAGGAGCAAATTAGTTTAATTATTCAATTCTCTAAAATCCTGATTACGTGGGATAGTTTTCAGTTTTCCTTTCTATTATTTATTGTAACGCTTCTATTGATCAAAACATATTCTTTTCTTTTAACCAACAGTTTTCTCTACTTCTCTGCCTCTCTATTTGTTATTTTCTGCCATTAAACAGAGAGCATCATTTTGGTGTCGGTGAAAGAAAATCAGCCATGGGCTATATTTAGGAAGAAATTGAGAAGGCAAAAGAAGCTATAATGACATAAATGTTCTGGTTCAGATGACATTTTAACCACTACTATAGTACTATTCAAGGCATACCCAGATGCAACTACAGCATACCACCCCAAGAATGAACAGTTGAACAATTGACCACAAACACTAGGAAAGTAGAGAGCCTTTCACCCCACTCCATGCCAGCACAAGCCAGCAACTCTGACTACTAGTTTGGTGATGGAATTTTGCTTTCTTCATTTAATTATATAAAGAGGAGACTATTAAAATGAAATAACAACTAACAAGTAACGGTAATTGTTATTAACAAGGAACGACAATTACCACTTCAGAATACAGTGAAGAGCCATCAATATGTTCAAAGAAATTAGCTGGTCATACCATCATTCTGTCTTCTAATGGTGCATCAATAATTTCAAACTCAGCACCCTTGTAGCTAAGCGTACGACATAAATACATCCCTCTGAAATTTAAAAAAACAAAAAAAAAAAAAAGGCAGATAATATATATTTCAGATACATATAAGTGCATGAGGCTGGGAGTGAGTGTGTTGGTAGATATATTACCTTGCTTTCATGTCCATTGCAACTAATTCTAGAGCTCCAACCCCACCTTTTTCAAGAGCACCTGGATTCATTGCCATGCTAATTAACTTCAAACAATTACAGGGTGAGGGCCAATGGCCAAATGAAGGAAACACGGGTATATGTGGAAACAAGTAAATAATAACAGTATATAAAATGCTCTATGTGATGCAGCAATATCTAAAATGCTCTATGTGATTTAGCAACATCTAAAATGCTCTGTGATGCAGCAACATATATAAGCAAATTAGTGCCTGTACTCTATTCACAATGAAAATATTCTTCAGAAATACTGTTAAGTTATAGAAACTGACTTTTGTTGATGGCAGAATGTGTTTACAACAGAAACCGAATTGCACGCACTAGAGAATGCAAAATTCACGCATAAACTAATGAGAGAAAGTACATTATTACAAAACAAATTCTATCCAAGAAATTCGGACTCTCCATTCCAAGAATTAGAGAGCTTGGTCTCTCCCTCCCATAACCACTCAATAACTATCGCATAACCATTTCCCTTTTCTCTCTCTATTTACTCCTAAAAAATAGTAATATAACTGACACATGATAAAAACATAACTGCCATAATAAGCTATGCAAAAAAAGCAAGATCGTAGGCCAGAGCCTCTATTAAACCCACATCAACATTAGAAGGACATTAATAGAACATATTCCAAGGATTTTCAACATCACCATCACAAATAACACAAGCAGTAGGTCAGTTAACACCTAATAAGACATCTAAATTTTCTATATTGAACAATTCAAAATATAATTTATCTATCCGTCCGATTCTTATTGGTCTAAATCATTAAAATATGCAAAAAGTGATTGTTGAGCAACAACGACATGAATAAAACACAACTGAAAATATTAAAAACTGTTTGCATATTTTCTTGTCTTTGTTTTAAGTGATGTATTCAATGTAATAATAAAAACGTCGCATGACATGTTTTTACCTTGTTTTCATCATTTTGTAAGAAAAATACTAGAACAAGTGTTGTTTTTACTATTTCCTGGAGAAAATCTTAAATATAAAACCAAGATTTAGTTATTTTGATAATGATGAAAAAATACCAATGGAAAATGGAAAATAAATCAAACAGTCTCTTTTATGACTAATTGTCCTCTTGATTCAAACATACTCTTAGAGTTATCTTTTCCAACCAATAGAACCTAAATATCAAGTAGGTGCCAGATGATATAAAAGATGAGTAATTATCTCCACATGTAGCACGTTACATACGGATAAAAAATCAGAAAATAAAAAACTTGAACTATCATTAAAAATTGTCATAATTTACAATCTACCACGTGGGCAAATCACATGATCAACTACAGAAGCATATCTTCTTCCATTCGCATAACTTTTAAAATAAAGAAAAAGAAAATGTGAAGAAAAAAGATGACTAGCAATAGTTACTGTTTTGAAAACAAACGGAAAAAGATAAGACAAAGAACACTACCTAGAAATTCACCAAAATCACTGAAATAAGTCCCAGCTCCCCAAAGGCCAAGTCGAACCATATAAGCCATATTGCGAGGTTCAGATGCACCAGTAGCTGAGCAATAAACAACACGAGCTTCAGGTAGTCGAGCCTGTCAAATTAAATTGGAATAACTTTGGAATAATCCATAAACTCAAATAATTATTTCATTTATAAATGAGCATTGACACAATTAGAGTATAAACCAAAGGGAGAGCATGAATGAAGAAAGACAAAGAGGAAGAGGTTTATCTTAGAAACTTAGTGGCTAGCTGTGTAAAGGTTTCAGTTTAAAAGACTTAAAATGCCACTTATAGGATCTTTATTTACATACAAAAATACACGGTTAAAAAAGGTACTGTATTCCTTTGCCTCTAAGCTAGGAGCTTATTGTGCAAACTGTCTTGAAGAATTACAAACACAACCTATTATCTTTGTAACTGTTTTATAGAGTTCCTAGTTTATATATTGTTCTTTATTTGCTTAAATCTACCTATAAGGAAAATACTCCCAAAATTGAAGTATTCATCTACAGCAACAAAAACCTTTTAACGCCACATAAAAAAGATTATCACTGCATAAAATAATGTTCACATAAAGAAGAAATTGAGGATCAAAATGGTAAAAGAAATATATATATAAAAAATGCTATTTCTGGCCATAATGAATGCCCAACTCAACTTACAATCAGTATCATTTGAAGTAACAGAAATAGTAATAGAAGCTTTCAGCCACATAGTAAGATGAACAAACCTGGATATCAAGTACTGCTTCACCAGTTCTTGTTGACTTCTTACCAGCTTCGGGAACCAAATTTTTTGCTTTATGACACTGTAATGAAGCCACTCACACACTTAAGCAATAAAGGGTAAATAAATATAAATTAAATACTTGAAATACCTTTTAATAAAGTTATTCTTCAAAACTAAACAGGGGAAATACAAATTTTATTTTGGTGTGAAGATTAAACAGTGGAAATACCAATTGATTATAGGAATAATTTCTATTTAAAAAGTCTGATACCTCATCAAAAATTATAAGACCGTCAAACCCTGGTCCACACCACTGCACAAGTTGTTGGATACGGGTACGACCTCTGTCAGACGATGCTATGAGGCTACTGTATGTCGAGAAAATAACTCCCTCCCTAACTCCAACAGACTTTGAATCAAGCTTAGAATAAGGCAGCTTATTCAAAGCATGCACTGGACAGATTCAATAAAGAAATATATTTAAATTTAAGTACATAACAAATCTTGCAATATACAAAAAAGAGAAATAATCACAAGAACTTTTCAATGAAGAATCTTAACCACGGAAACCAACAAAGCATAAGATAAAACTTAGTTTTTGGATAAAATAAGAATTATTAGACTCAAGAAAGTAAAAAGATAATAGGAGGGTGCGGTATGCTGTAAAAAAAATACAAGACAACACAAGAAACAAAATAATATTAAAACAGTGAAGTTCTCCAGTCCCTTGCAGTATCTGCAATTGAAAGGAACGCGTTCTAAAATGAGTCGTTCATATTAATAAAATTAAAGATGAATAGAAAGATATATTATGAGGAAATTTTGTAAATCTTAATTAAGGTCATTGCTGAATTTTAGCTTGAGTCACATACCAAAATTATGGGCTAGATGTCAATTGTCATCGTGGGAAATTATTTAACAAAATTCAATTTATGAAGACAAAATTCTTAGGTCTCAGTATCGGTTAGAGAAAAAAAATAACTAAAAGCCTATCAACTTAAGTTCATTATTCAATTTCTCCTTGAAGCCCCTGCGCCTTTTAAAGGTCTAAAGGAGTACCCAAGGGTTTGGTTTGATTCCTTGGCTACCATTATAGGGTTGAATGCAGTTTCCTTATCACATAATGTTGTACTTCATCCCTGAATCAGGCATATTGAGTTGGAAATGTTCTTGCCAAAAGCATAATTGCTTGTTAAGCTACATACCAGAAAATGCTTACATATGGGCTATACTTTTTACTGTAGATATTTTCCAAACTGAGTTGAGGGGCAATAGTTAGAATATATAGTTACTTTCTTATGTATCTAGTTGAGGAACTCCACAGTTAGCTTTGTTTAAAGCAAAAAATTTAGGGTAAAGCAAAAGATGAAGGTACAGAAAGTCATCTAAGTTAGCACCCCAGTACCCACACACCCAAACTGCTCAACTCTAATCAAATATTATTTAAATAAAAAGAAAAAAGAAAAAAAATGGGGGGACTAGGCCAAAGCCAAGGTAATAACAATGCAGATCAAAACGATTGGTCAACTGCCACATTATTATCAACTCCACAGTTAGTCTAATTACTTAGATACTAGGTTTATTGAAGGTGCTTTTGGTTGCGATTGACACATACAAATATTACCATAGTTTAATTTAATAACACTGCATGTCTGTATAACTGCCTGCTTGTCCCACAGTAGTTCGGTCAATCAAATTCACAACTTAGAAACTATCTAGTTTCCTTTTTCTCTCAAATACTTTCTCTCGTTGTCTGTTGTTTTCTCTTGCTACCCCTGGTGATCAATACTTATCCACTGTTCTTGGAACATTTTTTCATCTCTAATTGAAAAGTGTGTATGCTTTTCAAATGTTCACTTTGTATACCTTTCATTAGATGAGAAAATGGCACGTAGGTCATATTTTTTCCAAAATTAGCAATTCAAAATTATAAAGAGACCAGCATTTACAAAATAGAGTCATAAATTTGGAATGCTAATCTTGCATAGAAGGAAAAACATGCAATAAATTTGAAATCATTGTATTCAGAGTCCTAATACTATTTTATGTGCAATGTTGACAAAAATTCCATGAATCACTCATACATATTATAGTTCTAAATATGCAAAATATCAAGTAAATAAAATAAATATTTTTCACTTCAGTATTACTAACTTTAACTCTTTCCTTCACAACAGAAACTGAATCCCTTCTATCGGTGTCAAATGACATTTCTTTTTAACTAACCACGTGACAATGACATCAAATTGTCAAAGAAGTTAACCATATCATAGGACTTTAGTTACCCAAACCCAAAAAAAACATACCTTCAATGCAACTTGCACCCATATCATCCAAATCTCTTCTGGCATCAAATTTCAAGTCTGAGCCAACAGAAACCCATCTGTGAAAGATCATTGAAACATGAAAATAGGAATTAAAAAGAACAAATGAAATCTCAATGCATAGACCCACTGCAAGTTGAAATTACAAACAAGCCTGTATATGGATGCAAGTACAATAAAGTACATTGAAATATGAATGTTTATCACAATTTTTAATAGCACACCCATGTTTACATGCTCAAACTGTGAGCTAAACTTACAAGGCTTTTCTCCTCCCATGGTGCCAGTTCTCCCAAATTAGCCCAGCAACTGTTCGACCTTTACCTACCCCAGCTCCATCTCCAATAAAGAACCCTGCCCTAGAACCATCAGGAACGTGTTGAAGGTGTCTCTGCCATGGAAACAAACACCATAAATATTAAAGTTAAATTGTAATTATTAATATTCAATCATGTGGCGAGAGAAACCTGACAAGCATAAACCAAAGTCTCAATCTGCAAGCATGACAAAGTCTTTGAACATTCCAAATCATTCTTAATCTTTGGATCATAAGTAGGCTCAGGTGGCTGCACAGCGGACAAGGAAGATGTCTCTACAATCGGATCCGGGTGTGGAGGTCCGATAGACATTTTTGCTGGTCGCTGCATGACAAGAAACCGTGGTACCAATAAAATGTGTTGTTTGATAAATTAACCCAAACAAACTTTCAATATAAATGGCTCTCTAGAGGAAAGTGTCTTTAACTCACATAATCTGTAAAAGTTTCTCCAGCCATACCACCATCATCTTCATCCTGCTCTACTTCATTAAGCAGCTGATATATTTTAATATTAAAAAAGAAAATGAGATACAAATGCGAGGATAATAAAACTAAAAAGATATACAATCAACATTTCCAAAGAAGCCTTTAAAAGAAAATTGAGAAACACGGTCCATGAGGAAATAAAAGAAAGGAAGAAAATAAAACTGAAATGTTGAAGAAAATGTAGAAACAGAGGAGAAAGTCGTCCATTGATTTATTTTTAGTTTCTTAATCCAAATCCATCTCCAGCATATTTTAAGACAGGGCGTTTTTGAAACGTCTCTCTGGGATTCTCTTCATGGATATTTTGTGGCTATTTCAAGATTAGACTTGCAAGGGGACAATAGTTGCTATAAAACATTAAAACTATTTTACTTTTCTCTATTCTTATGATTCTAGCTTTACTAAGATTTCCGATCATCCTGATTGTACTCTTTCCTCTCATGAATTATTTTTATTAAGAAAAGTAAAAGATATAAAATACTAGGAACAATAAACCAAAAAATTAAAAAAATGTTCATCTCTAAAATCATGCCTCCAAAGAGCCATTATTGTGGATGCTGCTTGTAATTTTTTAATAGCCTAATCTGAACATTAGTCTCGTGAAAATCCAACATTGATACAAGAATGTATGCTACTCTTTTTATATATCATGAAAAAGCAAAAGAAAATTGATTGCCCTATGTAGCATTGCCGTGAAGGGCCAATCTCCAACACCCACAAACAACTTCAATTTCATAATGAATCAAACTTATATAACAAGCAACTCCATGCCGACTCATACCTATTCCCTTCCGACAAACAAACAAAAAAATAAGGATTTGATAAAATAAATGATGCATCCATGTGCCAAAAACCTAGATCACAGAATCACTAGCACAACAATTGACTTGATTTTAACATTTCCCACTGAACAAAATTGTTGTATATTCTGCATATCAATAAGGAAAATGAAATCAACCTATGAAGCACGGACACCCCGAACACGACACCAACATTGACACAGCAACCCCGGTAATAATTTGGAAAAATAAATGATTTAAACGTAATCACAAGTGTTGCTGTCAGTGTCCGCAATTTTTTCAGAAATGTCGGTGCTACATAGAAATCAACATATATGCAGTATTTGTTGAAACCCAGAAGTCTTATTCCTCGCTCATTTGTAAATGTAATCGTACACCATATATAATACTAACAACTACTACTACTATAGTAACAACATCAACAACAACAAATACAAAAAAAAAAAGGAAAGGTTAAGTCAACACCTAGCAGCAACTAATCAAAACGAACTAGCAAACTCGAGGAAAAAATATAAAATCATTCTCTCAGAAACACGTCATGCATTATATAGAATTTCCCCAATCTCAAAAATTAGGTCAAAATAAAATCATCAACTACAGTAAAAAAACGAAAGTAACAAAAACCACAGTCAGAGTAAAAACCTCGTTGACGTCTTCACTATCAACAAGAAAATCGAGCTCAACGCGACACTGAGGACAAGGGAACTTCGAGAGGTTACTAGGTCCGATAACAAGAGCCTTACAAGCGGGACATCGAATCCGAGCAGCGGAGGGATCGATTGAGAATACGTGTGGCATTTGACATTTAGGACATGGTAACTCCGTCACACCCTGCGCCGCGTGAAAGTAAGTCCGGCAACCGGCGCAACGAGCCCTAACGGCGGGAAGAGGTTGTGGTGGCGGTTGATGCATCATGCTGAGAGTGGGAAAGGCTGAGCGCTAAAATGATGGAGTTGGCGCGCCTTTTTACCTTTTTATATTGGTGAGTTCTTTTTACTTTTTAGAGGAATACGAAGTGTCGTTGATAAATAAATACCAAAGTCTCATAAATATTGTTACCCATAAAAAGGAATTATTTGGGAGGGAAAAAAACATTAAATATTCATTTACTCCTAATATTTTTCCCTTGGATGTACATACACAGAAGGAGTTATTTAAGAGGGAAAATATTAAACATTCATTATTCCTAACATTCTCTCTCCAAAGTTGTTTCTTACTATTAAAAAACTCAATAGAAAATATAGGGAAGTAAAAAGATTACAATAATATAAATTTATTTTATTTTTTTTTTTAGAAGACTAATATCTTTAATGTTGAAACCCAAATTTTTTTTGGACTAATTAGTTAAAAGTTCTACTTCAAAAGTGATTTTGTAAAAATATGCAAGATTGTCTAAAAAAGAAATTTGTTAAACAAATTTTAGAGAAATGTGTTTTGTTTGGTCTCTTATAATATAATTATTTTGTGTAATGCATACAATATTATCTTTATGTATTTTTTTTTCCGGAAGATAAATCATAAGTTTGTTGTATGTGTTGAATTAAGGATCTAAATCAAATGTATTCTCGACTTGTCTCATGTAGTACTAAAAGTTATGCATAATCCCGTAAAGTTGTTATGGTTTCTTTCACTAATCACAATGAAATAGTTATACCACAAGTAAACAAATAACTTGTTTGTGATCTATCATTATGAGAATCTGACAAGTAAGATGCATTTACGTAACCTGTTAATTTTAATTTTGGATGCTTTGAAATAAAACAAACGCATGTCTATCGCACTCCTAAGATAACAAAAGTATATGTTTGACTTCATTCCAATGTATTCGTGTCTATGTTTTGCTAATAGATTGATAGCAAATAATATATCATAACGTGTATAATTAGCAGGATACGTGAATGCTTTAATCGCAATAAGATATGGTATTTTAAAACTAAGTAATTCTTCATCTTTTTCTCAAGGTCTTAAAGGATCTTTCTCCACAATATTCAATGATCTAACAACCTTTGGAGTATGCAACAAATAAGATTTTTTTCATATAGAAATATTTTGAAACTTTTGTTATATAACCTTCGGGATGCATAAATATTCTATTATCCAAATACTCAATTTGTAAATCTAGATACGACTTTCTCTTTCCTAGGTCCCTAGTCACAAACTCTTTATTTAAGCAATTTATAGCTTTTGGAAACTCTTCAAGATTTTCAATAATATTTACGTTATCTGCATAGACAACTATTATAGCCGAAAATAAAATCCATATATTTTTGTAAAATACAAGGACAAATCATGTGATTTGTATATCCTCCCTTAAAAATATTCACTAAGACGGTTATACCACGTGAAGATTTGTATAATATGATGGAGTAGTTTTCTCAAGATTTTGAGTTATGTGTCTCGATATATTAAACCCTTCATAAAGTTTCATGTAAATGTCAATATCAAGTAAGTCATACAAATAAGTTGTTACAACGTCTATCATGTGCAAACTAAGTACTTCATGTGCTACAAAGTTTGTTAAATATTAAAAAGTATTTGCATCCACTACATGTGAATATGTATCATCAAAATAAATCACAAGTCTTTACAAAAATCCTTGAGCGACAAGTCAAACTTTCTATCTCACAATTTCATTGTTTTCATTTTCTTTTCGCATAAAAACTCATATGTATATAATTGGCTTCACACCTTTAAATGTTCAAGCTACTAGTCTAAAAACTTGTCCCTTGTAAAGTGAGTTTAATCTCGCTTCAGTTGCATCTTACTATTTTGTTTAGTTCTCACTTTGTCTATATTTTTAAATAAATGTTGGTGCATGATCCTCTTTGTCATTTATCACATTTAATGTTATATTTTACGCAAAAATATCGTCAATGTCAATTTCGTTTTGGTTTTATTGCTTTCCATCATAGACATAATTTATCGAGATCTTTTCTTTTCATGAATTTCATACATTTGTTCAATCTCTTTTTGAGCTAAAATGTTTATTATATCTGAAGACTCTTTTAAATTTTCTATATCACCGTTCAAACCATATTTATTCTTAAATCTCTTTCTTGTTCGAGGATTTTTATCTTTGGAACCAATTGGTCTGTCACACTTCATGTGTGGTTGAAACTTGTTAAATTGTCCAATATGAGCATCCATTTTTATTGGAGCATTAGTTGTTGTTATATATGATTTAGTCACACTTTTTTTATCAATAAAAGCATTTGGTAATTGATTTGCTAAACTTTTTAGGTGAATCATTGTTTGAATTTCTAGTTCATATTGTTTTGGTCGAGGATCAAGATGAGACAATGATAAATCATTCTAATTAGTCTTTTTTCTAGCTTCTTATTCTCTTCCCATAATGATGGCAAATTTGATACATCAAAATGAAAATCAACAAACTGAGCAATAAATAAATATTTTATTGTTGGTTCATGGTACTTTATAATAAATGGAGATTCATATCCAACATATATTATCAACCTCTTTCAAGGATCCATCTTAATGCAGTGTGGTAGATAAATTGGAACATACATCGCATATTCAAAAATTCTTAGATGGGAAACATTAGGTTTTTGACCAAAAATTAATTATAAAGGAGATGATGGGTGATAACTTATTGGCCTGATGTAAATCAATATTACAGCGTGCAAAACTGCATATCTCCAAGTATAATTTGGGAATTTGCATCTCATGATAAGCGTCCTTGCAATAATTGTATATGTTTAATAAATGATTCTATAGGTCTATTTTGTGTACGAGCATGTGCTATTAGATGTTCAATGTCAATTCTAACAGACATACGATACTCATTAAATGTCTGGGATAAAATTTGCCGCATTATCAAGACATAACTTTTTTTACAGGATAATTGGGGAAATGAGCTCTTATTTGAATTAGTTGAGATAACAATCTCACAAACACTTGGTTGTAAGTGGACAACAAACAAACATGTGACCATTTAGTTGATGCATCAATTAAAATAATAAAATGTATAAATGGTGCACATAGGTGTATTAGCCTACAAACATATATTAGATAAGTAACTTCAAACACATGGGGATGAACTTTGCGGGTTTAAAAAATGATGTCTAATTAATAAATCTTTAATAAAATAGTTTGTTTAAACAATCTTGTAAATCAAATAAAATTTAGTCAGTGGAATGAGTAAAGAAAATAAAAACAAAGTAGAGAAAAGTGTAGTGATATATTTGAGAGAACCCCATATAAGGGCGGCCCGTGGGTCCCCGCCTCACGAGGCATCACCCAAGTGGGACCTTTGCGTCATAGGGGACTCGCCCTAAGATGAAAAGTGGACAACGACTCTTACTTAGTCCATAGCGGCATACATAAAGTCATGCCCACTACTCCCTAACAAGTAGGCAATCAATAGTCTTCTTCAGTCTTAGGGGATCGATTATCACCTTTTAGTGTTTCCTGAACCATATGTCTATCAGGCCTTTATAAATACCTCTCCCCCAATATTAGAAGGGGACATATCATCATACATTCAACATAACACTTAAACACACATAGGCTCTAACCTCACGTGAGTTAGTCATCTCTCACCATTGTAAACTTCATCCAACAAGGTATTTCACCGTCGTGAGCAAATCCTAACTGTAACACCCCAAATTCTTGAAATATTTATTTAATTTATTTAAATATGAATATTCGTATTTTTGGTGATTTTCGGTGGTTAGTGTGAATATTGAGAATTATGGAGTTTTGAGTTATTTATTTAAATAATAGTATATAATATGAATATATTTGGTATTATTATTATTTTAAATAAATATAAGTTAATTTAAGGACAAATAGGACATTTGAGGTAGAGTTAGTAAGGATGAAATTGGAAAGCCCATTTTAAAGGCCCAAAGTTAGGTTTAACAAAAAGGAATTTTGAGGGAATTAGGATTCGTTCTTGTTAGACCGTGAAAAGGGAAGAAATAGAGGTCAGAACTCTGAGGAAGAGAATTGAGGCAAAGCTTCACGAGGTTTTCAAGAATCAAGAAGAAAGGCTTAGAGTCGGCAATTAAGGTATGGGGAGTATTACCTTCATTGTTTTCAATATATGATTCAATGTATTTAAAGTTGATTTAAGGATTTAGGAGGTTTTTGAGTTTGAGGAAAACTAGGCCTTCGTGGCCAAATCTATTTTTGAGGTTGTTTAAGTATGGGGAGTATTGCCTTCATTGTTTTCGATATGTGATTCAATGTATTTAAAGTCGATTTAAGGATTTAGGAGGTTTTTGAGTTTGAGGAAAATTAGGCATTTGTGGCCAAATCTGTTTTGAGGTTGTTTAAGTATAGGGAGTATTACCTTCATTGTTTTCAATATGTGATTCAATGTATTTAAAGTCTATTTAAGGATTTAGGGATTTGAGTATTGAATTGTTGTTGCCTTTCTGGTGAATTTAATGAGTTTGAGGGATTTGAACTGATGGTCTGATAGGTTGGAGGCTGATTTGGGAGTCAGGGAAATTAGGCCTTCGTGGCCAAAATCTGTTGTTGAGGTTTTAACCGTATAGGGTAATTGATTATGAGAACTCTAATGAATGTGGGAAAATTGTAAGGATTTTATGGGAATTGAAGGCGTAAATATGATACGGGATTGGCCTAATAATTCGTAGATTTTGAGCCTTTATCGCCGTAATACCTTAGGAATGATTGAGGGATGTTTTGGGGGCATTGGGGAAGGAAATCGTATGGACTTTTGGGCTGGTTTTACTACTAGTGCGTAACAAGATTTTGCTATAATCGTGAGTTCGCACAGCGAACACTCGCCCTAGACTCGTACGGCGAACTGTCCAGTGAACATAGCAGAGTTTCGCGAATTGTGTTCTTGTGCAGTGTTGTCTTGATGCTTTGATGTTGTGATTTTCTGAATGAATTACCTTGAGTATGATTGTGATTCATATGTGATTAATACATGATTGTATGATGATCCCTATGAGTAATGATGATGAGTTATGATGTTGATTCCATGCGTTTTTGATGATTATATGATGACATGATTATTATGATGATTTTGATGAATGATGATGCACCTAATGAGTTTATTATGAGGATGATATTGATGTGTGCATCATGCATTCATATGCATTTTAGATTTCGGTCTAGTGTTTGATTCTTGTGGCTTCAGTCCCATTGTGTGGATGTGAAGTATTTTATTGTGTTTCGGTTCTTGTGTAGGATCGATCCTATTGATGGGGATTTATGGAGGGTTGATGGCCCAATGTCTGTCGAACTTTGATGAATTGGTACCACGTGCATGAGTCTTGTTGCATTTGCATTTATGTGGCAATTTGGTGTAATTTATGATGTTATGGCTTTTTGATGTTTCCTTGATGATTATGATGATGTTGAATACGAAAATGATGTTATTTTATATATTGATTCCCATATTGATTATTATGAATCGTTTTACTCACCCTGCCTGTTTGAATGTCGCCTCCACGTGGGTAACGTGCAGATGGCCAGGTTTAGCCGTGGATGTCGAAGACTTTTTCGAGTTTTTGGTTGAGTTAGAGGATCATACTTTGATGGTGTAACATCGGATTGGGGTTTTTGAGTTAAACCATGTTTTATTGATTATTGTTATTTTGATTATGTTGCTGCACAAAGAAAACTTTGGATTTTGCCTTTTTGAGTTTCGCTGCCTTTTGAGCAATTTTTGAGTAATTTTAGGAAAACTCATTGTATACGGAGCATTGACTTTTATTTGAGTTATTGAGAAATGTACGCCCTTTGTGTTGATTTTTATTGTGTTTAATGTTTTACTCTGATAAATGTGATTGATTTGCCATTATATTTATGAGGTAGAAAAAGGTGTTACAGTAGTGGTATCAGAGCCTAGTTGGTCTGTCCGGCCAAGTTGTATAATGTTATTTGTTCCCTAGTATGTGACATGTGTGTGAAAACACTGTCCGTACATGTTTTTTTTCTAACCTTTGTCTGCAGAAGTGGGATTGAATCAAGTGGGGAGAAGCTCGTGCTTCTCCAAGATGCTTCAAGTGTGAAGTGGTGGCTCAATGTGTTGTTGAACGCTCTTGTAGTTTGGTAAAAGATGGTTTATGCCCTATCATGATTTTCGGCTGTCTATTGACAAATTGAGGAACTGATCACCCTTAATCTCTTGTTCATAGTAGACGGGGTCATGTTGGATGGAATAGATGTATCTTTCAAACTTAGATGGTGTGTGCAGTGAATTATTTTGATGAGTGGGTGCAGGATGGTGATGAGATGTTTATTTTGATGGAAACTTTTAGTGTTAATGAAAGTGGGGAAGTTGGTGGTTTGCCAATTATTTATGATTGTCTAGAAGTTTTTCCTAATGAGGTAAGTGATTTACCGTCGGAACGTGAAGTGGAGTTTACGATCGACTTAGTTCCTGGAACTAGTCCGATATCGATGGCTCTATATCGGATGTCCACATCGGAATCGAAGAAGTTGAAGAGTCAACTTGAATATCTGCTTGAGAAGAGATTCATTTGTCTGAGTGTGTCATTGTGGGGTGCACCAATTTTGTTGGTTAAGAAGAAAGAAGGTTCTATGAGGCTTTTTATGGATTATAGACAATTGAACAAGGTGACTATCAAGAATAAGTATCCACTTCCAAGGATTGATGATTTGATGGATCAGTTGGTTGTTGTAAGTGTGTTCAGTAAGATAGATTTTAGATCTGGGTAATTTTCGAGGGCAAAAATTATTTTAAGTGGGGAGAGTTGTAACACCCCAAATTCTTGAAATATTTATTTAATTTATTTAAATATGAATATTTGTATTTTTGGTGATTTTCAGTGGTTGGTGTGAATATTAGGGATTATGGAGTTTTGAGTTATTTATTTAAATAAAAGTATATAATATGAATATATTTGGTATTATTATTAATTTAAATAAATATAATTTAATTTAAGGGCAAAGTAGACATTTGAGGAGGAGTTCGTGAGGGTGAAATTGGAGAGCCCATTTTAAAGGCCCAAAGTTAGGTTTAACAAAAAGAAATTTTGAGGGGATTATGATTCATTCTTGTTAGACCGTGAAAAGGGAAGAAATAGAGGTCAGAGCTTTGAGGAAGAGAATTGAGGCAAAGCTTCGCGAGGTTTCCAAGAATTAAGGAGAAAGGCTTAGAGTCGACAATTAAGGTATGGGGAGTATTACCTTCATTGTTTTCAATATATGATTCAATGTATTTAAAGCTGATTTAAGAATTTAGGAGGTTTTTGAGTTTGAGAAAAATTAGGCCTTCGTGGCCAAATCTGTTTTTGAGGTTGTTTAAGTATAGGGAGTATTGCCTTCATTGTTTTCAATATGTGATTCAATGTATTTAAAGTCGGTTTAAGAATTTAGGAGGTTTTTGAGTTTGAGGAAAATTAGGCCATCGTGGCCAAATCTGTTTTGAGGTTGTTTAAGTATGGGGAGTATTACCTTCATTGTTTTAAATATGTTATTCAATGTATTTAAAGCCGATTTAAGGATTTAGGGATTTGAGTATTGAATTGTTGTTGCCTTTCTGATGAGTTTAATGAGTTTGGGGGATTTAAACTGATGGTCTGATAGGTTTGAGGCTGATTTGGGAGTCAGGGAAATTAGGCCTTCGTGGCCAAAATCTGGTGTTGAGGTTTTAACCGTATAGGGCAGTTGATTATGATAACTCTAATGAATGTGGGAAAATTGTAAGGATTTTATGGGAATTGAAGGCGTAAATATGATACGGGATTGGCCTAATAATTCGTAGATTTTGTGTCTTTATCGCCGTAATACCTTAGGAATGATTGAGGGATGTTTTGGGGCATTAGGGAAGGAAATCGTAGGGATTTTTTGGGCTGGTTTTACTACTAGTGCGTAATAGAGTTTTGCTGTAATCGCGAGTTCGCACGGCGAACACTTGCCCCAGACTCGTACAGCAAATTGTCTAGCGAACGTAGCAGAGTTTTGCAAATTGTGTTCTTGTGCAGCACTGTCTTGATGCTTTGATGTTGTGATTTTCTAGATGAATTACCTTGAGTATGACTGTGATTCATATGTGATTAATACATGATTGTATGATGATTCTTATGAGTAATTATGATAAGTTACGATGTTGATTCCATGAGTTTTTGATGATTATATGATGACATGATTATTATGATGATTTTGATGAATGTTGATGCACCTAATGAGTTTATTATGAGGATGATATTGACGTGTGCATCATGCATTCATATGCATTCCGAACTTCAGTCTAGTGTTTGATTCTTGTGGCTTCAGTCTCATTGTGCGGATGTGAAGTATTTTGTTGTGCTCTGGTTCTTGTGTATAATAGATTCTATTAATGGAGATCTATGGAGGGTTGGTGGTCTAGTGTCCATCGAACTTTGATGAATTGGTACCACGTGCACGAGTCTTGTTGCATTTGCATTTATGTGACAATTTGGTGTAATTTATGATATTATGGCTTTTTTTATGTTTCCTTGATGATTATGATGATGTTGAATACGGAAATGATGTTATTTTATATATTGATTCCCATATTAATTATTATGAATCGTTTTACTCACCCTGCCTGTTTGAATGTTGCCTCCACGTGGGTAACGTGCAGATGACCATGTTTAGCCGTGGATGTTGTCGATGACTTTTTGAAGTTTTTGACTTTTGGTTGACTTAGAGGGTCTTGCTCTGATAGTGTAACATCAGTTTGAGGTCTTTGAGTTAAACCATGTTTTATTGATTATTATTATTTTGATTATTTTGTTGCGCAAGAAAAACTTTGGATTTTGATATTTTTAGTTATGCTGCCTTTTAAGCAGTTTTTGAGTAATTTTGGGAAAACTCGTTGTTTACGGAGCACTGACTTTTATTTGAGTTCTTGAGAAATGTACGCCATTTGCAGTGATTTTTATTGTGTTTAATATTTTACTCTGATAAATGTGATTGATTTGCCATTATATTTGTGGAGTAGAAAAGGGTGTTACACTAACCACCCTTAACTACTAAGGCCTATGAATATCTCCAACCCGCATAAAGATACCACACACACAATTCATTAAGCTCTAGCATAATTAAATAAGATAATAACAATAAAAGTATTCAATAAATCTCAAACAGACATATGATCCAACATAATAATAAGGTTCATCTCAAAAAGACTTGGTCTACAGAAACTTAGCTACTTATTAAAAGACTATCAAATAACACGAGTTAATAAGTATTCATCATCAAAATCTATGAAGAAGGATTATCCAATGACTCTAATGTTGTTCAGATTTTCCCATTAAATATTCTTAGTCGTCACTTTATCTCCAAGTTCCAGAACCCTCAAAAAGCTAGCAAAAAGGTCTTTAAATAACAATTATGCATGTCAACAAAAATCACATCAACACACCATAATGTTTTTGCATCGTGTTGTGATACAAACCTCATTGCACCGTGATGGGATGCATCGCACGTGCGCATAAGAAGTCTAGGGTAAAATGCTTTGTTTTCTTCAATATTTTAACTAAGTCTTTATTTATTCATTGTGATTAATTTTTGCTAAATTCTTCACACTTTAGCATGGCTTTGGCTCTTTAATCTTCTAATTTCATTTGAATTTTCTTGTAAAAATAAGGTAATGACGATTGCCATCATAACCTAAAACTTAATTTATTTATTGTCTTCGAGTAACATGTCTGCACACTCAACATTTTTTTTCAGAACTAAAATGCTTACTCTTACAAATGAACATCACTTTTTCTCTGGTAAACACTTCAGTTCTATACTTTAATCCAATCAACTCGTAAAAGTTATTGTGATCATACAAATACTCAACCTATCTTTCATCTCATATATATGCACTCAATTTGACAGGGTGATCTCTCAATCAACATACAAAAGCATTTAACAATGAATTTGCAAAAATTCTAATCGAATAAATTTAAGTCATATTTAAACACACACTTTTGAGGTCTTCTAAAGGTTGTTACGTGTCTTATGTCTGAAGGTGAGAAATAAACACAAGAAAGGGGGGGATTGAATTGGGTTTATGCCTAAATAAAAACTTTTTCCTTTTCTTATCTTCTTCTTCACTTGTTGCTTTATGCGCTCATATCAAATGCATTGCGGAAGCATAAATAATAAAGCATACTATAAGTAAAGAACACAACATATATTCTAGTTCACTTGAGCAACTTCCAAGCTAATTCAGTCCACCCTTCCAAGGTGATTTCGCCTTAATCAATTAAGGACTTAATCCACTATAACCGAACTGATTATAGATGCACAAGCTAACTACAAGTGACTAACAACAGATCAATGAAACGTTCAGGGATCCCCAAGGATATAACATTCATTAACATCTAATATAATCCAATCACTAAAGATCTCCTATTAGAAAACCACAAATGACTACTGTCACTTGTCATCTCAAGTATACTGATCTTCACAAGATCACTTGAGAAATCACTAATTCTAAAATAGAATGTTGTGTTGCCGGAGATTACAATGGTGCTTCCTAGTAAGCTAATTACTCCAAGTTAAGCACATAGCAAGTAATGAGCAACAACTCCTTGCTTCCTAATGCAGAAACTAATCTAATGATGAATCTCTAAGAGATTATAAGAACATAGTTTCCATATTGCTTAAAAGTTTTTCTGTATGTGAGCACTAAGGCTTCTTTTCATATAATCTTTTCTTCTTTCTTTCTTTCTTTCTTTCTTTCTTCACTTCTTTCTTTCTCTACTTCATGCTTACTAGCATGGTAACATTTGAATGAATCAAATGTTATTTCTTATAGTGCAGCTTAACAACAACAACGTTGCTTGACTCAGCCATCCAGCCACAACTTTGATCAAATGATTCTTCTTTTTATATTGCAGCCAATAGAGCTGCTGTGAGGATATAGTTGTCCTTTCTCATTCCAACGGTTATATCCCAACGGATAGAATAAGCTCATGTGTTGGAATAGTGACCTTAGCTTGTAGCTTCAATATATTTAATACTTGGAAACTACGCTTGAACAGTACCAACGTCTTTACCACATTTGAATAATTGCATACGTTGTACTTCAATCTTCTTGATTCTTTTGATGATTTGTCTAATGAGTAGTTGAGAACTACTTTGGTATGAAAGCTTCAGCATCAGAGTTGTTAACTCAAGCACATGTTTATCAGATTGAACAACAACAACTTATCTGATGTAACACGTCTTGAATCTGGATGAATCTTCTTCTGACACAATCTTCCACTTCAGAATCCAGTCTTCAGTATTCTAAGAACTAAGTTTCCTCTGAAACAATCTTGAGAATCTTCATGACTAATTCTTCAGAAATCATGTCTTCAGAATCTTCAGAGCCTTGACCTTCAGAACACTTCTTCAGAGTCTTGACCTTCAGAACACTTCTTCAGAGTCTTGACCTTTAGAACACTTCTTCAGAGTCTTGACCTTCAGAACCTGTCTTCAAAGTCTTGACCTCAGAACCCATCTTCAGAGTCTTCAGCCTTCAGAACTTAAAGTCATCAGAGTCTTCAGAGTATTTAGCACTCTGTTCTTCAGAGGACTCACTCTTCAGAGACGCTCGTTAGCTTCCAGATCAGATGCATAACTCAGCGCAGAATCTATAGATGCATTGCAATTGCAATATCCAGCATCCTTGATTCTTTACTGAACATGATCAGATGTAGAAACAAACTTGCTTCTACACTGAGCTTCATTTGCTTTCAGATCAGATGCACTTCTTCAGAACAGAAACCACAAGAGCATTGCAACTGCAATATCCAACATCCTCGGTTTTTTACTGATGGTGATCAGATACATAAGCAAACTAGCTTCTCACAAGCGCTTCATGACGTCACACTAAGTAAATCCATAAGTTACTAGTTGCACATGTTGCTTCTGTTTGTTTGGTCTAATATATTTAATTTTAATATGACCTGCACATAACAAACATTAAACCATAAAATGGTTCTTTCACAAATACTCAATTGTTATCATCAAAACATAGAGATTATCCTGTAGAGACAAATCTTGCTCTTACAATCTCCCCCTTTTTGATGATGACAAAAACATGTATTTTAATAGAACATTTTATACAGGGTAATCATCAAGCATTAACCTATTCAGAGCTCTAAGCAACTGCTCCCCCTGAATGTTTTAACCTTTAAAACATTTTTATGCTTGTTCAGAGACATACTCTGATCCCAAGACTTACAAAAAAATAAATTTGATAAAACATAATCAAATAGAGTAGAATAGAAGGAATACTTCCCTACGATATAAGATAGCATAAGTCTTCAGCATCTGGACTAGTTCAATATAACTTCCATCTTCAAATCTTTAGAACTTGTCTTTGTTGCACCCTAAAATTTGCTCAACCTATTTCACTTGGTTTATGTTTCAATTGCATTGTCATTTGCATACTAAGTCGTGTACATAGTCTAATCATTTGCATAACATAGCATAACAAGTCATCTAACAGGGGATCAAGTGCCTTTCTTATCAGAAAGAGGCCCATCAAGGGGTTTTATTCAAGATCAAGACCATCCAAGTAATCAAGAAATGATCGAAAAATTATGAATTTTTTTCTGTAGATCTTGGTTGTCTTAAGAAACTGTAGGAGTTGATTTTGCATTTTTAGGATTTTATTTGAATTAGTTACGAATTTTCTTTTGTGCTAATATCCATTGTTATGCATAATTGATATTGCTGTTTATTTAATTTTGTTCTCTTTGATGCTTTATTCTTTTGAGCTGATTCTTTCGATATGATTTAGAGGACATACATAGGTTTCGCCTGGAATTTTCTTAGATTTTTTAAAATTGATTAGATTCTGTTTTAGGTGTGTAGTTTAGAGCCTTCCCAAATAATGGTTTCCCATGACCAAATTTCATTTAGGAATTGTTTAGATGACCTAGAAATTGATTTAGGTCCCGATTCTGGAATTTTAGATTTTTCAAAGCTGCATGTTCACATATGAATTTTATTAGAATTTTACAATTTATTTTGCTATTTTTTTTTGGGTTTTGCAAGTGTTTGTTGCTTTCGGTGTTCTCTCTTGAGTGCTTTGCCTTGTTTGGAGCGTTTGGTGGACTTGGAGCTTGAAGACTTTGGATTCCTTTTTAGAGGAGCTTCTGGACATGATGAAGATGCTTTGGCTTGAAGAGTGGGGCTTGGAGTGGAGCTTTCTTTCTCTTTTAAGTTTGTTTTAGGAGTTGGTAGAATTAGGCTTTTAGGGAGAGCTTTTGTAGAATTAGTTTATTTCTTCCATCAAACATAGAATGCATTGTTTGCTTCTATTCTATCCTATGATGCAAAGTCCTCTTAGGGAAGTTCCATCTCTCCTTTGGAGGGAACTTGGGCATACCCTAGAGAGTAGAACTTTTGAGGATACACTTCCACTTCGATGTTGGTTCTTGTTGAATTCCTTTGGTTTTCAGCAAGTATGCCAACATTGCAACTTGATCTTGATGACAAATCCCTTCTTGGAGTGTGCTTGATAAAGCTTAGAGATGAAGATTGAAGAAGCTTGAAGATGGAATCTAGCTCAAAGATAAGACCTTTGCTGTCAGTTCAACTTTGCTGTTCAGAGCGTGTTGTTGCTGTTTGTTGTAGGAGTTTGTTGCTGCTGCTTGGGCTGCCTCCTCTGTATCTTTTGTTTTTCTCTATATTGTCTGTTGGCTTGTGCTGCTTGCCCTTTAGGCTTGAAGTGAAGTTGATTCACTTTGCCTGTTTCTTTCTTAGGTTCGAGGTTGAGTGGGACTCCCTTGCCTTGCTTGTTTTGTTGCATCTCATGCATACTTACTGTTTGTTGTATTTTTGTTGTTTCTTTTCCGTTTATCCCCTAGGATCTCTAATTTCCTCTGTGCAGGAGGGAATTATGACAGACATTAGGTTGTAATCCATGCATGATGATATTAGGGTAGTTTTGATTCCCTTTCAAACCCTAGGATTTTTTAGACTTCTTTCTCTTCTATCTCAGAACAATTCAAAACACAGTAATAAGGATAATCGATGTCGTACGCTACGAGCCTTAAGCTATTTGAGAAAGGTTGCTGGAGGGTCACTCTTCAGTAATCTGATTGCTTAGTGTGTTACCCTTAGGGTGACATACGATGTAGTCACCCTCAAATCATAGTCTCTAGTACGTCAGAGATTGCAAACATCATAAAAAACAGTTCTCGCGTAAAAGACTGAAAACAAACATCAGAGTGTCATTTTTGTCTACTTGGACTCTTAATCAAGAAAAACCCTTTCATAAGGAGATAAAAACACTCAGACAAGCTTGTGTCTTCCGTAGCCCGAACTACGTTTGCTCTGATCTTTCATGCTGTATGAAAGTACATAGGCATATGATGCAATATCCTAGCGAGCAACCTTCCCTCCTTCCCCGTAGGTAGGCGAACTACGTTGACTCTGATTTCTCGTTCCAGACGGGAATACGTAGGCATAAAGTGCGATACTTTGCCGAGTCATTTTATTTTCTTTTAACCCCAGACCTGTAGAATAGATAGAATAACAATTCGTACTAGAAAACAAGCGTGGATCCCGTCGAGTACGACGGACGTGAGGGGTGCTAATACCTTCTCCTTGCGTAACCGACTCCCGAATCCAGTATTTGGTTGCGATGACCATTCCTTTCCCGTCTTTGCGTTAGGTTTACTTCGAGCGTTTCCTTTCCCTCCTTTGGGATAAATAACGCACGGTGGCGAATCTTCTGTTCAGCCGGCGCCGATTTTCGCAGTAGCGACAGTCTTCTCTAAGCATTGTATCAGAGTCATATAACTTCAGAATCTTCTAAAGCATTTTCTCTTGATCTTCAACACATCTGTTTATCTACAGATGAGAAACTCCCCCTGAGTTTCAGACTGGGTGAAAATCAAATATCCTGACTTGTGAACCTTCCTGGGAGAACTCCCCCTGATTACAGTATGTCAGATATTTGAATCTTCTGATCTTGATACAATCTTGATTCTTGCTTTCTCAGACTTGCTTTCTTCTCAGATTTTTGATCTCTTGAAGCAGTTTGATACCAATAGAAACCAATAGAGTGTTTACTTCTGAATCTGATTCCAATATTGAATCTGAGTCTGATACCCATGTTGGTTCTTAGTCTGACACCAATACATGATACTCATGATTCTGATTCTGAATCCAAATCTTGCTTCTATGAAGATTTCTGATTCTATGCTCTGATTATCATATTCACAGACAATTTACATCTTCTGAACATTCTGATTCCAGATGACTTTAACTTTAAGATCTCTGAACAATATTGGGTCCATCTGATTCTGAATCTATGTTCACGAAGTGTATAACTTCTATTATATGAACACCAGTTCATTTGAGCTCAGATTTCTTTCAATTATCCTGTTTAGAATGCCTAGTGAACTTGTTCAGAGTTCCTCGGAAAAACATCAAACACACATTTAGTAATAAACGTAGTTTATATGTTTTGCATTCTCTTTCAGGTTATAGAATATATCAAAGTTATATTCTATTTCTCAAAAACATTTTCCATTTCTCCCCAAGTTATATTAAAAACATCTTTCATTTCTCCCCATTTCATTTTCCCTGTTATATACTATTATTCCAGATTATATCAAAATCATCTTCATTTCTCCCCCTTTTTGACATCATCAAAAAGTTAGAGTTTTTCATTGAAAAAATAGATTTTAAGAAAAATATTTCTCTCTTTTTAATGTCAGAAATTAAAAAGATAGGAGTTGAGAGATAGCACCTGAGAACTTAATCATCTTTCATTTCTCCCCTTGAGAACTTAATTCTTACAGGTTGATACCAATAAGGTAGGTTGATATTTTTTCCAGATTTCATCTTCTATATCTCCCCCTGCTTCTTAGAGAGTGACAACTCTTCAGAGTTTGTAGAAGCATGCTCTGATGAGGATTATTGACAAGTTTATGATTAGCAGATCTTTCTCTGACAACTTGTACATCCTTCATAGCTTGTTGAACTCCTCTATACTTACTAATGTCACGTTCTCAACGTACAAGAGTAATTTCAGAAGAAGAACCAACTATAACAATTTGCTTAGTCTTTTTAGCATCTTCAGCTTCTTGTACCAATTTGGAAGTTTCTTTTCAGGAATCTTCTTCTGCTAGATTTAGACAAGAAAGTTGAAATTCCTTCTTCCTTCTGGCTTGATCTTGATACCAATTATTTCAGTCCTTAGAACAACTTGAAATATATCCAATTTCATAGTCTAATACCAATTGAAGAAATATCTCAAGAATTCTCAAGTTCCAGAGTTGAAGTGCTTGTTCTGGCCTTGCTTTGATTCTTTCTTTTGAAAGGTTTGATACCCAATTGAAGGTGTGAAATTAAGAGGTTTGTGCTAGTGGTTTACTCTGAATTTTTGCTTCAAAGTTCTGCGCCCATAACCTTTTGTGTCTTCATTCAAACATCTTCTGAAGTGTCGCTCAGATTCATCTAACGCTTTGCTTCTGGTTGGATGTCAGAGACATGATACCAATTTAAGATGTAAGATACCAATTGAAGGTGTGAAATAATGAAACTATTTCAGCTTGTTTATTCAACATCAAAACACTATACTTCAGAAGTATCAACGTTTGATTTGACAAGCCATCTTTTAATTGAATCTTTTATTCAGATCTCCAAATGATCAAAAACCTCTGATAGTCTACGACTTCAGATTTGCTCAGATCTTTAAATAGCATCTGATATCAATTGAAGGTGATGTGTCAACAATTTGCATTCTGATCCTTCAATCTTATGGAAATGAATGTCCTTCATTCGACACTCCATCTAGCATCTGATACTTCAATCTGCATTTTGCAGTATTTGCTTTTGTAGGGGAAAGTGCTATTCAGAGGTACTTTTGCAACTAGCTCTGTCTTCAGTAACATCATAATAGAAATCTACTAAAAATGGTTATCTGGTTTTCTCTTTCTTTCTCAGAGTGTACGTTGAATGCATGAGAGTCTTAGCTGGATACTCTCTGATAGATTATTCTTCTGTCTGCCACATTCTTCATTAGATTCTTCCTTAGGTCTTCATCTTCTGATCATCTAATTTGATACCAATGAACACGCCTCTTTATCTTCAAGATGACTTGTTTCCAAATGAAAGCTGTATCTTCTTGCACCAATAGTATAACCAATATATCATCACCAACTGTCATCAGACCAAGATGGATTTCTTGAAATGATTTGAGTGACAATCTTGTTCTTATCAATCAGTATCTGAGGGTGACTTCTTCTTCTAGAATTCTCGTACCAACTGAAGGTGTGAGAACTTCTGAGTACCAACAGAAAGAGTAGGATCTTCTGCTAAATCACCTTAGGTTTCTCCACCTATGGTTTCTGATTCCAAGCTTGTTATCAAATCAATCATGATTTGAATCTAAGCAACAATGCTTCATTAGAAAATACTTGATACCAATTGAGACTTTCAGAAACAATATGCATCATGAGAGATACGAATTGCATCTGGTACTGATCAATCATTCTGACTACAGTACTGAAAACTTTCATCAAACATGATTACCAACATTTCCTTTAAGAATTGTTCTACCTTCAAAATCTGAACTTGAAATTGAAGAACTAGAGCGTTAGAAACAACTTTCCAACAGATCAACTTCATACTTCCACTAGATCAAAAGAGTTCAGAGAATGGTGAACAGCAACTGATACAATCATGTATCAACATCTTCACTGAACATTTTCCTTTCTGAATTAGCTTTAGAAACCTTCAAAGCTTCTGCTTAATCTTCTGACGAGATCAAACTTTCTAACCATAACTATTTCTGTTATGTTAGTAAGTTCTTCTGATCATCAACAATCATCCTTTGCCCAAAAGCGCTTTATCAACAGATGTTAGCTTAATTAAATAACGTCAAACCCATAAGTGCTTCTTCAGAAGGTTGGAGACTGGTAAGAGTCTGATGCCAACTTTATGATATCCAAAGTATTTTCTTCTGACAGTGAAGTTGTAACCTAACTTATCCTGATCAGCATCTATTGAGTGAACAACTAAATGTGAAATGAACAACTATGGAAATGATTCCTTGCATTAGATCCTTAGCTTCAGATCTATGCAGCTTAGCTCTAGTGAATGTTTCAGCAAACAGTTCATCCAGAGGTATGCTTCAGATCAAACTAGATCTTCAATCTTCAGGATTCCTTGTTATCCAGAAGTGAGTTGTGTTGCTGACATATCAACCAACTGCTTAGAGTCTTCTGTAGAGTTGCTTTTCAAATTCTTCTGACATTTGCCTCTGTAGCTTTTCTTCTGAATTTATACTGATACCAAATGAAAGTGTCTACTGCCTCAATTGCTTTGCTTCTGATGCTTTACTTCAGTAGCCTTGCTTCAGTAGCTTTGCTTCAGAATCACCAACACTTGAAGGAGAGATGTCTTGATAGACAGAGCCTCTACAAAATCAGTGTTACAAAACTTTTCTACACAACTTTTGATCTGACTTCACTAGCCTCTTCTTTTCCCAGAGTGCTAGTTTCAGCTACTGCCTGCATACACTCAGCAAACTCCTTTCCAAGTGAAGTATATGGTTCCAAAGAAAACTATTATCAACATAAATAAATCTGATAGATTTAAAATATCTTTCTTAATAGTCTTTAAGAAGAAGAGTAGTATAAACTTTTCTTTAGTCAAAAATAATTTTCAAAAACTGGGAAGTTAATGAACACATACTACCTTTTCAAAAACCATTTAAAAAGTATTTTCAATATTCATCTGATTTATATGATGTTATACTGATCAACAAAGGAGATTGACAAGAATATGAATTATAACCTTGTCACAGAAGCACCTATCTTTTTTATAGTCAAAAGCTTCTTGCTGACAAGCTTTGAGAAGAAAGAATCTTGTTCTTCTGGAATCATCCTTCTTTCTAATGAACGTATCTTCTGGAAGAGAAGATTTGATTCTGGAGGAAACTTCTCATGGTTGGCTCTTCAGAAGCAGCTAATTGAATAGCATCTGGGTTAGCTTCTGATTCTTCTGCTGGAACACATTCTGCTTCTGATTCTCCAACATCTTGTGAGACAAACCAGTAACAACATCTGAAGTAGAATCTCTAGAATAACTCTTCTTGAACTGATCTCAATTCCTTTGGTTGCGTTCTGTAGCATCTTCATCAACACAACAACATCTATCTGATTTTTGAGAGACATCCTCAGAGCACAAATATTCTGATTTTCATGAGTAGAGAGCATCTAGCTTCCATCAGGCTTCATCTTTTGAATTAGTCTACTTGAAACAAATACAGATTCAAACTAGATACACTAATCATCAAACTCATATTATCAAAAGACACAGTCTGACTGACAATATGCTCTTACAATGCTGAGCTAACTTGTAAAGAGTTAAGATCATCAGAGTTGTCAGAACAACTGCTCTTGACAAAGAAATTCTACTGACTTATTCAGATTGAATAACACCAGAGACTTAAATCCTTTTTACATCAGACAGAATGACTACTGTCATTGTATCTTTCCTTACATATTTATTTCTTAAAACATTCATTAAGAATTTCTGAAAAATAATGCCTGAAAACATCTGACCAATTACAGTTTGTTCAACTGAGATGACATCTCAAGTTAACAGGACTTAATTGTTCATGCTTCTTCAAATTAGATCTTCTGAATTTCATCATATCCAGATGAGTTGATAAACACTGCTTATCTTGAAACCTATGTAGAATTCTTTGAAACTTCTTCAAGAATAGAAACTTTCAAATGCTTTGAATCTGAAGAATCATTTCTTCCAGATTTGAACATTCTTCTGAACTTCCCCTTTTTTGCAAACTACATTCTGGCATTCTGATGACTAAACTGGACCAACCACCAATATATCTTTTCTTACTTAAGATAAATCCCAATGAGTTTTCATAAGAAAGTCAAGTGTGGACTAGTCCGTTTCTTGAAAACATCTCATACTCACATATAATTAATCTTTAGAAAGCTTGATTTCTTGCTTGCTGAAGATTTGAACTTTGAGCAACTACGTTGAAAATTCAAATGTATTTGAAGATCAGTATTCAACAGATATATCTACTTATCTAATGAATCTATCTTGTCAGCTGATTCTTCATTCTTCTTTCATAATCTACTTGAGGATATTTGTTGTTGAAGGCTTCAACACTTCAAACTTCAAACTTCACAAAATCAGTGACTTGCTCAAGTAACCAAATAGATTACAATTTTAGAACTCATCATCCTCAAAAACTGATGTGAGGCTGAAATTGTAAGAATGGTGAAAAATCCCCACAAGTATTTCTTCACACAGCCTATGGATCTTTTTCTGACACTGTTAGGTGTTTGATATCCATCAATAACAAAACTGGAGCTCTGATACCAATTGAAGGTGAGAAATAAACACAAGAAAAAGGGTGATTGAATTGGGTTTATGCCTAAATAAAAACTTTTTCCTTTTCTTATCTTCTTCTTCACTTGTTGCTTTTATGCGCTCATATCAAATGCATTGCGGAAGCATAAATAATAAAACATACTATAAGTAAAGAACACAACATATATCCTGGTTCACTTGAGCAACTTCCAAGCTAATCTAGTCCACCCTTCCAAGGTGATTTCACCTTAATCAATTAAGGATTTAATCCACTATAACCGAACTAATTACAGATGCACAAGCTAACTGCAAGTGACTAACAACAGATCAATGAAATGTTCAGGGATCCCCAAGGATATAACGTTCATTAACATCTAATAGAATCTGATCACTAAAGATCTCCTATTAGAAAACCATAAATGACTACTGTCACTTGTCATCTCAAGTATACTGATCTTCACAAGATCACTTGAGGAACCACTAATTCTAAAATAGAATGTTGTGTTGCCGGAGATTACAATGGTGCTTCCTAGTAAGCTAATTACTCCAAGTTAAGCACATAGCAAGTAATGAGCAACAACTCCTTGCTTCCTAATGCAGAAACTAATCTAATGATGAATCTCTAAGAGATTATAAGAACATAGTTTCCATATTGCTTAAAAGCTTTTCTGTGTGTGAGCACTAAGGCTTCTTTTCATATAAGCTTTTCTTCTTTCTTTATTTCTTCACTTATTTCTTTCTTTACTTCATGCTTACTAGCATGGTAACATTTGAATGAATCAAATGTTATTTGTTATAGTGCATCTTAACAACAACAGCGTTGCTTGACTCAGCCATCCAGCCACAACTTTGATCAAATGATTCTTCTTTTTATATTGCAGCCAATAGAGTTGTTGTGAGGATATAGTTGTCCCTTCTCATTCCAACGGTCATATCCCAACGGATAGAATAAGCCCATGTGTTGGAACAGTGACCTTAGCTTGTAGCTTCAATATATTTAATCCTTGGAAACTACGCTTGAACAGTACCAACGTCTTTACCACATTTGAATAATTGCATACATTATACTTCAATCTTCTTTATTCTTCTGATGATTTGTCTGATGAGTAGTTCAGAACTACTTTGGTATGAAAGCTTCAGCATCAGAGTTGTTAACTCAAGCACATGTTTATCAGATTGAACAACAACAGCTTATCTGATGTAACACGTCTTGCATCTGGATGAATCTTCTTCTGACACAATCTTCCACTTCAGAATCCAGTCTTCAGTATTCTAAGAACTAAGTTTCCTCTGAAACAATCTTGAGAATCTTCATGACTAATTCTTCAGAAATCATGTCTTTAGAATCTTCAGAGCCTTGACCTTCAGAACACTTCTTCAGAGTCTTGACCTTCAGAACACTTCTTCAGAGTCTTGACCTTCAGAACCTGTCTTCAGAGTCTTGACCTCAGAACCCATCTTCAGAGTCTTCAGCCTTCAGAACTTAAAGTCATCAGAGTCTTCAGAGTATTTAGCACTTTGTTCTTCAGAGGACTAACTCTTCAGAGACGCTCGTTAGCTTCCAGATCAGATGCATAACTCAAAGCAGAATCTATAGATGCATTGCAACTACAATATCCAGCATCCTTGATTCTTTACTAAACATGATCAGATGTAGAAACAAACTTGCTTCTACACTGAGCTTCATTTGCTTTCAGATCATATGCACTTCTTCAGAACAGAAACCACATGAGCATTGCAACTGCAATATCCAGCACCCTTGGTTCTTTACTTATGGTGATCAAATACATAAGCAAACTAGCTTCTCACAAGCGCTTCATGACGTCACACTAAGTAAATCCATAAGTTACTAGCTGCACATGTTGCTTCTGTTTGTTTGGTCTAATATATTTAATTTTAATATGACCTGCACATAACAAACATTAAACCATAAAATGGTTCTTTCACAAATACTCAATTGTTATTATCAAAACATATAGATTATCCTGTAGAGACAAATCTTGCTCTTACAATGTCATGATAGGTACCTAGTTTTCTTGATATTATATGATTCCTTTCATATCACTATTTTCTTATTCACTCGGAACTAGATAATGCATTAAGTTGGTCATTTTGTCCTTATTTATTTCACAAATTATTTTTGAAGAAGTTGTTTTTAACTTCTTGTCATTTTTTTCTTTTTATTTTGACCAACTTCTCTAGTACTCCAACCCCAAACTTATTTGTTGCTAACTTTCAAAAGTAACCCCAAACTTATGTTTTTGCATTAGACAAGTAAAAACATTATTTCTACTTAACTCCAAAGAGGGTGTAGAGGATTTATCTTTCAATTTAAGTGACTATATAATAAGACTATATCACAGAAAGACTAGTTAAGGCTCAAAGTGGTTTAAAATGGATATAATCATTTTTAAAAAAAGGTAGCTTAAAAAGGTAATTTAAGTACAATAAAATTATCACATAAAAAGAATAAAAGTTGTATGTGTGTTTTCTTTCTATATTCACAATAATAATATGTGCAGTAAAAGCGTTGTGATGTAGCGTTAACTCGGCTGACTCATTGATTCTTCCAAGTATCATATAAATAGGTAATGAAAAGATCTGTTGGAGGGTAGAATGGAAATATTCACAAATGAGTTGTCATCTCGCATAACAGTCTATAAAGGTGGGAGACAAAATGGTACAGTAGTGCAATCCTTATTGCATAAATCAACAAAGCAGAAGGAATATTTGATCTTGTACTGTGTATTATTTTTTTCACGTAAAACCTTTTGATTGTATCTTCTAATCTTTAGAGGCATCTGAGTAAATGTTGTTGAAGCGTGTTTAGAAGGATCAAGAGTGAGGTTGAGAGAAACTTTAAAACATTGTCTTTAGAGTCTTGACATAGTTTCTCAGAACCTAGTCTTTAGAGTCTTCAAAAATTGGTCTTCAGAATCTTGAGAGCTTGATAAATCCTCAGGGGCTATTGTATCAGAGTCACAGTCAGAAGCTTTAGCACAAACGTTTATCAAAATCATTGTCTAAGAGTCTTCTAGAATTTGACATAATCTTGTAAAGCGCATTTTTATATCTCTTTAGAGGCAAAGTATGGTGAATCTAGAATCTGATGACGTCACACGCTAAATCTTCAGAGTCATAACCTATTAGCAAAAGCTATACACCGGACAAAACCATTAGGATACAAAATTGTTCTATAAGAAACAATGTATTATTCTTACAATCTCCCCCTTTTTTATGATGATAAAACCATTGATTTTGATGAACAATTTTTACTTAGTTAAATCATATAAAAACATCAGAGTGAGGTTTGTATGCTCCCCCTGAATTATTTTCGAGTTTAGAATTTCAAAGTTAGATTTGCAAGCTCCCCCTTACCAAAAATTATTTTCCAGCTTAGAATTTCAGAGTTAGGTTTCAAAGTTGGAAAAAAATAGAAAGAAAAGAATAAAGAATATTCATGTTCTAATCATATTCCTTCCAAATAAAAGGAAAAAAGAGAGAAAAAAAAACAAAGAGAAGAGAAATTGACTGTCAAAAGTGATGTTGTTGGAAAGTGAATAAAATATTGTTTAGTTGAGCTTCTACAATCCCTTTCATTTCTCTTTTGTTCCTTTGAATTTTAGCCTAGTCCCCTTGGGATTATCTTACCCTTACCTTGGCCACGTTACAATCTTAATAAAGCCCCTTTGATTTTTATGTGCATGTAATTGAAGTGTGGATGTTAGAGTCTTTTCAAACTTGTGGTAGTGCTAATTTTCATGTTGTGCTTTGACCGTAAAGAATAAACCTAAACACTTAAGAGTTGAGAGGATTTTATCATGTGGGGATCTTGCTGCTTAAGATATACTATATAGTAAATTATCTTCTTATTTGCTTTGACGGTCACAAAAGTCTACTCACTAACACCATACTACTTGAAGCTTAGAATGGAGAATTTACGTGCCTCTTTGTGATTCCAAAGGTATTTGAAATTGCAAGCTTTATTTTGTTCTTATTTTTACCCTGTTTTGAATTTTTGAGTTTTGCTCGGAGTGCAAAAGTTTAAGTGTGAGAGAATTTGATTAGTGTATTTTAATACACCACATTTAAATTTGTGTTAAGGAATTTTTTATGACTTATTGCTGTTATTTTACTATTTTGAGTGTGTTTCCTAAGTTTATCTTATTTATGCTTTTATTTTAATCCAATTATTTATTTTTTAAATAAGTGGTAATTTGAAACCTTTTCACTCTATAGATCATAACTTGAGCTACGAGAATCAGATTAACGCGTGCTAAAATGAGTTGGAAAACTGAAAGGATAAGCTTCAAGTTTTATGTTGGAGTCAAAAGCTTAATCGGAGTGAAGAAGACTCGAATAATTTGTTTTATCTCTAGACTTAATAAAATAATTAGTTTTGAGCCGGTTTTTATGTTTTTTCGGGTCGGTTTCCATTAGAGCCCAAATTCCTTGTAAGGCTTAAACTAAATCACAACTTATGTTAGGAATTCAATTTTCTTTTCACGGAATAACAACTATACACACAAATTCCATGGAAGACTAAACCTCTTATTGGTCTACTATTTCATGATTCTGTAAAACTTTGAGGTTATATATTTTTCAATTTAATCTATTTTCCTTTCAACTATGTTCTATAATTTTCGTTTATTTGATTCGTGATTCATTTATTAGGGTTGATTAATTTCATTTGATGCATGTGACCAACTTTAATTGCGATTAAACTTAACTTTTTCGTTTATTAGATCTATCTATAACTGTTTGCTAAATTCAGTAAATGAGAACGTAATTCACATAGTATCGATTACACTTGTTTAATCAATGTTATAATCGAAAAGGATTCACTTAGGGAATTGGTAAAATAGTAATTAATATGTCAGAAACTGAACCGACAGATCAACTCGTTAATCATATTCGTTTCTCTTAATCATAAACTTAATTGAAAACTTCGGAAATATAAACCCCCTTTCTTTTCATTTAGTTGTTAATTTAACAAAGAATCCTTGCAATACGACTCAAGTATCTCTTTCATATACTACATTTTATTAACTCTTTTTTGATATGCGTGCAATAGTGGATCAAAGGTTACCAGGTTAGCCGGTTGGAATCCTATGCATATTTGCTCTACATCGGTCCTCATGCAATAGTCCCCTAACATTTGACATGGTGGAATTTCCATCTTTACTTTCTCTTCTTTTGCTTACTCAATACTCTAAAGTGCTTCTCATTCTCTTTGTGAATTATGCGTATTATTGTTTCGATTTTAGGGTCGATAGGTATCAGCGTCGAATCAGTACCTCGCATAAACAAACAAGAAATACATGAGTAGCACCGCACCAAACAGAGTAAATTAAAATTTGAAATAAAATAAATACTAAAATTTGAATTTTAATATGCAAAATCAGAAGTTAAGGAAGAAAGTAAAATTTTAAAACTAAAAGTATCGTACTAAATTGCCTTATTGAAACTTGATGACCTTTCAGTAAGTGAACTGACAGTGTTGAAGTAATAATTAAAAATATTGTATCCACGAGAATTATAATTTAATAAAGCAATCATGTGTGAATTAAAATAGTAGCAATCGGGGGTTGATTTTATCTGGTTCTAAAGCAAGAACGAGAAAAATACAAGAATGAAAATAAAGATGAGAAAAACGACTAGGTCTTTTATATTTAATCCCCTTATTTTACCTATTGATGAAATGTGTACTTATTAAGTTCTGATTAAATTATTATCTCATTGTGAACTAAAAGTATCACTGCACCCAATTCTTTGGTGTACAACTCACTAATTTATACGCTAATCACCTAACATCTTAGGTCAATTCAAAGTTAAATTAGACATTTTATGTGCGTTAATTCAAAAATAATGACTTATAATTAGTTATCACTAGTTAATTATAAAATCGAATAAATGCCATAGATCAAATATGTAGACTAACAGTTAGAAATCCTTATGTATATGTATCAATTTGTGCGCTCGTAAACGAACAAAAAGAATTAAGCTCAAGAACAATTATATAAGATAATAATGATAAAAGTATTGAATAAATTTCAAAGAAACATATGTGTAAGAAAAAGATTTGGTTCTACACTTGACATTTAGTTTTGATGATAACAATACATTGTTTCTTAGAGAAATTTTTTGTACCCTAGTGGTTTTTTCTAGTGTGTAACTTTTCCTAATAGGTTATGACTCTGAAGATTTGACGTGTGATGCCATCAGATTCTAGACTTAACACACTTTGTCTCTGAAGAGATACAAAAGTGCGATTTACAAGATTATGTCAAGTTCTAGAAGGCTCTTAGACAATAGTTCTGATGAACATTTGTGTTAAAGCTTCTGACTGTGACTTTGATAGAAGAGCCTTTGAAGGTTTATCAAGCTCTCAAGATTCTGAAGACTAAGCTCTGAAGACTCTGAATACTGGGTTCTGAGGAACTATGTCACGACTGTGAAGACAAGGTTATGAAGTTTCTCTCAATTAGACTTTTGATCCTTCTAAACATGATTCAAGAACATTTACTTAGAAGCCTCTAAAGATTAGAAGATAAGATCAAAAGGTTTTACGTGAGAAAAATAGTACACATGTTGCGGTGACATTCAGATACCAAAGTTATCGGATCAACTTAGCTCGCAAAATAAGATATTGTCGCTGAACTTTTATTTTTCCGAGGGAAGGGAGAAAAGATCGAACAAAAACCCTAAGTAAAATGCAAAGCAAAAAGTAAGGTCTAAAGTTAATCAAAGATAAATCAAAGGTACGAGGGTTGGTTATACTAAGGGAATGCACTATCACCATAAGCATCTGCAGTACTCTAAAGGAACCTCTTGAAACATTTGTGTTTTGGCTAAAAGTTGTTTGCTAAAGGTAAGGATGGGCAAGAAAGAGAAAATGTGGAAAAATAAAAAAGGTAGTTCGTCAGGATCATCACAATCTTATATCTACGTATCCTTAATAGGAAGTCAGAAAAATCCTAGTTCAGAACTACGATGTAAAAGGGAAAGGGTGTAAAAAAGAAAAGAGTGTGAAAAAATAAAAGGTTGCTCGCCAAGGATCGAGGCCTTGTGCCTACGTATTCTCAAGAGGGACTTGAGAAATCAGAGCGTCCGTAGTTCGTGGGACTACGAGTTGTTAGGGTTCTAAAAACCAAGAACAATAAAGACAAGTAAAATGTACAAACAAGGGACAAGCACAATGACAATAAGTCAACACAGAGTCCCTTCCGTTGGATTTAGTCAACAAGGATCAAAGAAAGTCACAAATGCACAAAAAAATATCATGTAAATGGCAAGCAGACAAAACACAGACGCAATACACGACAAGAACATCATGTACAGTCAAACATACAAGATATCACATAATACACATGGAAAAACATCATGGTAATTAGACAGTGAAAAGTCCACAAAAATACACGGAAAAACATCATGTAATCAAAAGATAAAGATACGCGGCAAATCATCACGAATAAAAACCACAAACAATCAGGGCAAAACATCGTTAGAAAAATAAACAGTCATGGCAAAGTATCGTGAATAAACAAAGAGAAAATACACGGCAAAATATCGTGTAAAATCCACATACAAAAACAATCACATACGCGGTAAAACATCTAGCAAATCATATTAATCAATAAAGAACATTAAGAATTAATTGAGGGAAAACGAGCCCAGAACATAAGAGCAATTCAAAAATAGAATCAAGCCACCAGAAAATTATTAATCAATTTAAATATAAATATTTAATAAGATTAATTAATAATTTAATTAACCAATATTAAATAAAAATATTTAGATTAACTAATAATCATAACATATTTTTCACATTTTTAATATATTCCTAAATTAAAATAAAAACTAGAAAAGAAAATGTTAAAAATAAAATAATTAAAATGTTTTTTTATACTTTTCTAAATATCACAAAATAAGTTTTTTATGTTTTTTTCTTTCTAAATCCACTACTCAAGATAAACCTTTATAGGAAGTCAATGAAAGATGAAATAGAATCTCATAAAACAAACGAGGGAGTATTATAATTAGAGAAAATTGAGTTTAATTAAATATCACTACCAAACATCTAAAAACAATATAAAAAAAACTAATAACTAATATTAAAGAAATCATTAACCAGAAAACAAATCAACTGCTATCGAGTTATCAACATCATTACTTTTGAAGCACAGGTACTCTAAGTAAAAATCCACACGTGACTTCCTACACATTACTAATATTATTTACATAGCACATAGTTACTGCAGTGGTACTTTTCACTCAAAAAACTCAACTCACATCCCGCACTCTATGACACTTGCTACTCACACTTTTCTCACTTCATCAAACAAAAGGTCATCGTGAAAAGAGAATGAAATGGAGGAATTTCTAAGAACTGACCCCTAATGTTCACAGTAGTAGGGAAGTTTTTTTGGTGCGTTATAATGTTGGTATTGCAGCGTGGAATGGAAGGAGAATGCTACAATGGTGGAGGTTTTGTTGATTACTGTGAAGAAAAGTGATTCCAGGTGTTAGATGATAGATTGTGCGGTGCATTTTTTGTTTTGTTCTCTATTGTTCTGATTATTGAATTTTAAAAATTAAAAAACAAGAAAGTAGTCAATGAGAGGCGCTGCAAGTTCAAGCTTTATAGGAACATTCTAATAACCTTTATGTATGATTCAAAAGATAAGGTCCCTTTTTCTATTATTTTTATCATGTTCAGAGATCAGAAGCTAAAACCAGCACTATCTATCCTATTTTTATGCAATGTCATATGTAATAGGTTACTAAAATAAAGCTAAAAACTAAAAGAACTTATTTAAACTTAACAAGCAAGTGTTACTAGAAAATGGACAAAAATAAAATTTTATATTATTAAAAAAAAAGGTAAATGGAATAAAATAAAATAAACTAATTAAAAAACCTAAAAACCAAATTAATAGAATTAAAAAAATTATTAATTAAAAATATAAATAAAAAACGGTAAAAAACGAGTAATTGGTCTGGTATCGAAGTGTTCAGAAAAATAAAATAAATATATTAAAATGATCAGTAAAAAATATATTATTCGAAAAAATACAGCGTTTGGTCAAATTTTGAAATAAGTTTTTCCGCTAAAATGACTTAAATTGGCTAAAAATGCGACCGAAAAGTGGTCGAAAAATTTAAATGAGCATGTCAGGTTAAACTACACGAAACGCAGATTAATATCACTGACGTTTGTAAGCTTGATTTTAAAATTTTCTGTCCACCGATTTTACGTACAGTTGACTTTTAGTTTAACTGATTCAGCTGTAATCCCAAAAGGTTTATTCCAACTGATAAATTGAGTTTGTAAGATGACAGACATGATATGCTATGTAGATGATGCAAAAAGTCGTGGAATCTTAGGATAAAAAATTAGGGTATGACAACACAGTACAAGATAAAATATTCATTTCACTGCGCTGATTTTGTGAAATAAGGACTATACAAATATACCATTTTGTCTCCCACCTTTCCAGACCGTTATTCAAGGTGACAACTCATTTATGAAAATTTCCATTCTACCATCCAACAAATCTTTTCGTTGCCTATTTAAAGTAAAGATGGAGAAATGAATGAGTCTGGAGAGTTAATGCTACATCACAATGGTTGTGTTGAACATATTATTATTGTGAATATAGAAAGAAAACATACATAGATATTTTGTTCATTTTTGTGTGAGTAATTTTATTGTACTTAAACTTTGTGTAATATACTTTCTTAGAAGCAACTTTATAAACACATTTCTTATATCTCATTATTTGAGGTTGTATTCCTTTAGAGATTAGGACATAGTCAAAATTCTCGAGAAGACATTGAAGGGTAGTCTTTGTGTGTCTGTAATCAGTTGATTATAGTGGATTAAGTCCTTGTTAATATGGCAAAATCACTTTGGCGGTTGGACTGAATTAACTTAGTTAACAGTGAACCATTATAAAAATAATTGTATTCACTTATTTTTGCTCTTGGTTTATTTTTGAGTGTATTCGGTACAAAAAGGTCTTATATTAGAGACCCAAATCAACCCCCCTCATTTTCTTATGTTTCTTGTCACCTTCAATTGACATCAGATCTCTGGTTCTGGTATTGATTGTGTATCAAACACTTAACCGTGTCTGATAAAGATCCAGTTGGTGAAACACAGTGCCAGGTATTCCACCACCTCCACCTGTTTTAAATGATAGAGATTGCTATAGCGTTAAGCCTTCTGTTTTTTATGGAGAAATATTTGATTACTGGAAAGACAAAATATAAAGTTTATTTCTTAGTTATGACGTAGATCTGCGAGATATGGTAGTTGATGGCTACATACACCCTGTAGATGTTAGCATCGACAAAATAGAAAGAAGAGTGGTGATGGATCAACAAGAAATATTATAAAAATCATCACAGAGGTAGAACTATCTTGTTGAAAGCCATTTTATATACTGAGTACGAGAAGATATACATCATAACTAAGAACTTGTTAGTTCTTTAAGAAGTCACGACGCCGAGCTTAGAGAACTTGTTAGTTCTTTAAGAAGTCACGAGACCGAGCTTGGAGAAGATGAGCCCTAGAGAAAGAGCAAATCAGTTGCTCCGAAGTCTTTAGGAAAGTCTAAAAAGACTAGAGCTTTTCGAGCATAAGAAAAAGAAGAAGAATATGAAAAAGATTCTAAAGAAGAATATGAGTTGTCTATTCTGTCCAGACGAGTGAATCAACTCTAAAAGATAAGACAAGGCAAATTTAGAGGACAAAAAAGGATAGACGGTTGTTCTGAGTCTACTTCTGGATTCAAGAAAGCTGGAGCCAGCAAATAAGTCATTTGCTTTGAGTGTAAGGAGCCAGGTCATTATAAGAATGATTGTCCATAGGTGAAGAAAGACTTCCGAGGGAAGGAAAAGGGTCTGATGGCTACCTGGAACAATTCAAAATCCTTAGAAGATGACTCTGAGGAAGAGCAGTCTAATGTGGTGTTGATGGCATGTAGAAAAGCTCTAGATGAGAATATTCAATCATAATCAGAATTTGATTCAGAATCATAAGAGGTATTTGTTGAGCTCTCTCGCTCTGAACTTGAATCTAGTTTAATAGAAGTTCTAGATAAGTATCAGAAGCTTTTGGGCAAATGCAAAGATCTGAAAAGGGTTCGTGTATCCGAGTCAAAAACATATTGTGAGCTTTTAAAATATTTCTCAAGTTTAAATGAAGAAAAATTTATTTTGAAAAAGAAGTGTTCGAAACTTGAGAAGAAAAATATTCTAGAAGCCTCTACAGATTCTGATGATGTCATCAAGAAATATGACAAATCCTTCCAGAAATTTCTTGCTAGAAGCCTAAATAGAAGTGCAATAGCTTTAATGATTTATGGCACAAGTAGAAAAAGAACAAGAGGAATTGGTTATGATTTTGATGAAAAATCTAATTCTGAAAAAGATGATAAACCAAAGATTATCTTTTTTCATTTTGTCCCTTCTGGTATAGAAAAATGGTGTTGTTCCTAAAGTTAAATTTGTCTCTAAACCTATTTCTAAAGAAAAAGCTCATACACGTTGTAATTATGCATACATGTATTCATATCATGCACAAAAACCTAAGTTTGTTAAAAACTTTGGGAAGACTAACCCAATAGGTCCCACAAAGATGTGGGTACCTAAGGATAATATTATATATGTTGCAGACATCCTGAGTAGTGGAGTTAAGACACTAGTCATAGTACCTGGACTCTGGATGCTCGCGGCACATGACAAGAAGAAGGCATATGTTCCAAAGCCTGAAACTTAAGTCTGAAGGCGTTGTCGGTTTCAAAGGTGATCAGAAAGGAAAAATTATTGGCTCCGAAATAGTTGGTAATGGTTCTCTCCCATTTATTACTAATGTTTTATTAGTTGAAGGATTAATGCATAACTTATTGTCCACAAGTCAATTAAGTGACAGTGGTTATGATATAATCTTTAACAAAAAATCCTTTAAAGTTGGTGGCTAGAAAGATGGCTCAGTTCTTTTCAATGGAAAGAGGAAAAACAATATTTACAACATTAGACTTTCTGGTCTAATGTAAAATGTATTATGTATGTAAATGAAGAGCAATGGATGTGGCATAGACGATCGAACCATGCTATCAGAAGGAGGATTTCTCAGCTAAATAAGCTTGATTTAGTTAAAGGCCTTCCTAATCTGATGTTTTCTTCAGATGCTCTTTGTGAAGCTTGTCAGAAAGGAAAGTTCTCAAAAACTTCTTTCAAAGCTAAAAATGTTGTTTCCACCTTAAGACCATTGGAACTTCTGCATACTGACCTTTTTGAACCAGTGAAAACTTCCTTTGTCAATGGTAAGAAGTATGAACTAGTCATTGTGGATGACTATAACAAATGGACATAGGTGAAGTTTCTAAGGCACGAGGATGGGTCACATTATGTGTTTGCTACCTTTTGTTCTCAAGTGCAAAATGAGAAAGACTTTAGAATTGTTAAAGTTAGAAGTGATCTTGGTGGAAAGTTCAAAAACAAAGATTTTGAGAAACTATTTGATAAGAGTGGCATTTCCCATGATTTCTTCTGCCCTAGAACTCCACAACATAATGGAGTTGTGGAGAGGAAGAATAGGACTTTGCAAGAGATAGCAAAGACCATAATTAACGAGACTAATATGGCTAAGCACTTCTGATTAAAAGCAGCCAACACAACTTGTTACATTCAGAACAAGGTATCTATAAGACCTATATTGGGTAAGACTCCCAATGAATTATGGGAGAACATAAAATCCAAAATTTCATATTTTCATCCTTTTAGTTGTGATTGTTTCATGTTGAACAGTAAAGACAATCTGAACAAGTTTGATTATAAGTCACAATCGTGTATTATGTTAGGATGCTCTAGACACTCTAAAGGCTATAGAGTATAGAGTATAGAATATAGAAACATGAATCGTTGAGGAATCAATTCATGTTAGATTCAATGGTAAGCTTGACCTTGAAAAGTCAAATCTAGTTGAAAAGTTTGTAGATATGGAAATCACTTATTCAGGCTTTAAAGGTAAAACTTCAGAGGCAAAAGATGTTGAGGCAAAAGATTTTGAGACTACTCAACCTAAAGCTGTTGAATTTCATACTCCTCTGAGGAAGCATAGACAAAGATCCTCACACTCTAAAGAATTGATTTTGGGTGATAAGACTGAACCTGCCAGAACTAGATCCTCATTCAAATCATCTAAAGAGACTCTTATGGGTTTGGTGTCCCTTATAGAACCTACATTTGTTGATGAAACACTTCTGTATAATAAGTGGGTTCTGGATATGCTAGAAGAGTTTGACCAATTCTCCATAAATGATGTGTGGACTCTTGTGGCTAGACCCAGAGAAAATCATGTCATTGGAACATAATGGATTTTCATAAACAAGTTGAAAAAACAAGGAAAGATAGTAAGAAACAAGGCCAGTCTGGTTGCACAAGGTTATAGTCAACAAGATGGATTGACTATACTGAAACCTTTGCACCTGTTTCTAGGTTAGAGTCTATTCATCTCTTAATTTTGTTTGTTGTTAATCATAACTCTATCTTGTATTAAATGGATGTTAAAAATTCATTTCAGAATGGTTTCATAAGTGAAGAAGTATATGTACATCAACCTCCTGGTTTTGAAAATCATAAAAACCCATATTTCGTTTTCAAACTTAAGAAATCATTGTATGGTATGAAACAAGCTCCTAGATCATGGTAAGAAAGACTACGCAAATTTCTTCTAGAAAATGATTTCACCAGAGGGAAGTTTGATACAACTTTGTTATGTAAAACAATAAAAAATGATATCCTTGTTGCTTAAATTTATGTTGATGATGTTATATTTGGTACTGCTAATATTGTTTTGGGCAAGGAATTTGCTAAATCTATGTAGGAAGAATTTTAAATGAGTCTAATGGGAAAACTCAAGTTCTTTATGGGAGTTCAGATCAATCAAAGTCCAGAAGAAACGTACATCCATCAAAGTAAATATACCAAAGATCTTATGAAGAAGTTTCACATGTCAAAATGTAAGATTTCAAAGACTCTTATGCATCCTACATGTATCTTTGAAAGGGATGAGGCAAGTGGTAAGGTAGAGCAAAAGGTATAATGAGGAATGATTGATTCTCTCTTATACTTAACTACTTTTAGACCTGACATTTTTATTAGTGTCTATTTATGTCCTAGAGAATCCAACTTAACAACAGTTAAAAGGATCTTTAGGTATCTGAAAGGTAATATTAATTAATCTTGGCTTGTGTTATACAAAATTTAAAGAGTATAAGCTTGTGGGTTATTATGATGCTGATTACATTGGAGATATACTTGAAAGAAAAATCACTTCTTGAAGCTGTCAGTTTCTAGGAGACAACTTGTTTTCATGGTCTAGAAAGAGACAATCAACCATAGCACTATTAACTACTGAAACTGAATACATTCCAACTTATAGATGCAACACTCAGATGCTCTGGATGAAAAGTCAGCTAGAAGACTTCCAGATATATGAGAGTAACATTTATATTCTCTGTGATAATAGTTCTACTATATGTTTATCTAAGAGTCTCATTTTGCATTCTAGAGCTAAACATATTGAGATTAAACATCACTTTATACGTGACTATGTTCAGAAGGGAATTTTAAAATTAAAATTTATTGATACATATCATCAATGGGCTGATATCTTTACGAAACCCTTGTTGAAGATAGATTTGTTTTCATTCTGAAACATTTATCAATGGAATTATGCCCAGAATGAAATATATGATTATCTCATAATGTTTATTTTATCAAAATGGTTTTATGAGACTCTGAGATATTTTGACTATAAACGTTTGAGTCTTATAAAGTGAGAAGATTTCATTAGTTCAGAAGTATCAAGTCAGAATTTGTTTGATTACTTGTTTTATCTTTTGGTTACTGAACAATTTATGTATTAATAGTTTTCAATCAATATTGCTAAGTGGAATGGTTTTAAAAGATAGTCGTCTCAGAAAAAATCATTTCTGAAATGGCTGAGGGACACATTGGGTGAATAAGTGTATTGGGATTAGGTAAAATATTCACGATTTACCCTTTGTTAGATATTTTGTGCATTTATTCAAGATTTTTTTTTGTGATTGCAAAAATCTTTATATAAACCCACTTCACACACTTTCGCTACTCTCAGTTCTCACACTTTCTCTCTTTCAAACCTAAAAGTTCTCTAAAACCCCAAATTGTTCTTCTTTATTAATAATAGTTTCTCAAAAACAAGTTCAACAACAACGATTTGCTAAACAAACATCACAAAACTAGAACAGATGAAAGAAGGAATCCCTGAACTAACTTGTTTTACCCTTGTAGATAAGTTAGAAGCTCTATATGAATGAGTTTATGTTGGATTTTGAGAATCTAAAGGTAAATGGATATGATTTAACTAAAGAAGTTAAATCTCAAGGCTGGGATATTTATTTTGATTGTCTCAAAGACCAATCTATACTGAGTTAATGAAGCAATTATGGTATTTGCTTTAGCCATAAATCTTCAAGTAACATTTAGAATGTTAAGGCACAAGACCATCATCTCTGAGAAGTCCATTGCTAAACTTTTCAATCATAATGGTTCTGGGAAGCGTTGATTTGAGATGTTGTCTAACAAGAAGACAATGGAAGAAATTGTTAAGGTAATCTTTTTGGATGGAAAGCCCTCCCGAAATCATCATCTTAAGATGTGGTTTAAAGATAATTTTTGGATGCATTCATCACAAACCATTGTTAAACTCACCTGATTACATCAACATAGAGTAGAAGTACATGTTGTACTACATTTTAACTGGAGAAAAGATGAATCTACTGTCCATTATCTTCAAGTATTTGAGGGAGATGGTTAAGGAAACTATAAATGAATCCTCTAAACCCATAAAGTGGATACATCTGGGAAGGCTTATTTCTGATATCCTGTTTAAGAGCAAGTTGGTTTAAGAGATGATGAACTTAGGCTTGATCAACAGATTGAAATTTGAGATTGAAAAGCCCTTCAACGGAAAAAATTTGAGAAACATGTCCTTGATCTCTATTATCGTTGATCCTCCAGAACTTCTAGATAAGCCAATAGTTGGTGCTAGAAGATTTCCTATTAATGATTTCCCCATATATACTAAGGAATATGAGATATTATCCTTGATCTCTATTGCCCATCCTCCTCCTCCTCATTCTCCTCCTTATTCAAATACATAATTGGGATCCATTTCTAGAATAAAGGACATTGTGGAAGTTGAATATGAAATGTTCAGGCCATTCTATCAAAATTGCCACTCTCTTATTAGACACGTGTTTTAAAACTTGTTGTTTTAATTGTCTTGTTATCATTTCAGCACCTTGGTTATGTGCCTTTTCTTCTGCATATTTTAATGAAATGAGATTGTGTGTAATTTTACTTTATCTCTCTTTATTTATCTTTTTTATCAATGACAAAGGGGAAGAAGAGTGATGCGATTTTGATATACCTAATCTCATTCTAACACCCAAACATTTGTCTTTAATAATCTTATTTTTGACTCTAATTAACTATTCTGAAAACTTTGAATAAGTTCATCATATTTCAAGTTAACCAAGTTTTTTAGGAATCAAAGATTTTCTCATAAGACATTAATCAAACTAATTTGAGTCTGAGCTAACCAATGCGTATATAAGCTCTGACGGTGACCATACATATGGCATATATAAGTTATGACAAATCAAGCTATGACATTAGGCTCATAACTAAAACTTCTGATACTCAAGGCAAAGCCATTATGAAATACTTCTGCAACCATGCCTCTACTTCTATGATCAGGCTTATGCATTATGGGAAGTTATTTATTTTATGATGATTGAGATATTTTTATATGTTAAGATAATTTTAAAGGCTTAAATTCAGGGGGGGCTTGCAAACTTAACTCTGAAACTCTAAGTTGGGAAATAATTTTAATAGCATAAAATTTAGGGGGAGCATACAAACATCACTCAGATGTTTTTATATGATTTAACCAGGTAAAAATTGTTCATCAAATTACATGGTTTTGTCATCATAAAAAAAGGGGAGATTGTAAGAACAAGATTTAGTTTTGCACCTAACCTTTTGTTTTGATGACAACAATACATTATTTCCTAGAGAATAATTTTGTACCCTAATGGTTTTGTCTAGTGTGTAGCTTTTGCTAATAGGTTATGACTCTGAAGATTTAGTGTGTGACGTCATCAGATTCTGGACTCGATACACTTTGTCTCTGAAGAGATACAAAAGTGCACTTTACAATATTATGTCAAGTTCTTGAAGGCTCTTAGACAACGGTTCTGATGAACGTTTGTGCTAAAGCTTCTAACCGTGACTCTGATAGAGGAACCTCTGAAGGTTTATCAAGCTCTTAAGATTCTGAGGACCAAGTTCTAAAGACTCTGAAGACCAGGTTCTGAGGAATTGTGTCAAGACTCTGAAGACAAGGTTCTGAAGTTTCTCTCAACCAGACTCTTGATCCTTCTAAACATGCTTCAACAACATTTACTCAGAAGCCTCTGAAGATTAGAAGGTAAGATCAAAAGGTTTTACGTGAGAAAATTATTACACAGTACAAGATCAAATATTCTTTCCACTATTTTGATTTTGTGAAATAAGGATTGTACTATTGTACCATTTTGTCTCCCACTCTTGCAAACCGTTATGCAAGGTGACAACTCATTTTTGAATATTTCCATTCTACCCTCCAACGAATCTTTTCATTACCTATTTAAAGGAGGCTTGGAAGAATGAACGAGTCAGCCAAGTTAATGCTGCATCACAACATTTTTGCTGAACATATTATTATTATTATTATGAATATAGAAAGTAAACACACATAGAGCTTTTGTTTGTTTTTGTGTGATAGTTTCATTGTACGTAAACTTTGTGTAATCTGATTACTTAGAAGCTACTTTGTAAACACATTTCTTGTATCTCATTATTTAAGGTTGTATTCCTTGAGAAACTAGGGTATAGTCAGAATTTTCGATAAGACATCGACATGTAGTCTTTGTGTGTCTGTAATTAGTATATTATAGTGGATTAAGTCCTTGCTAATAAGACAAAATCACCTTGGTGAGTGGACTAGATTAGCTTAGTCAACAGTGAACCAATATAAAAATGATTGTGTTCATTTATTTTTTCTATTGGTTCATCTTTGAGTGTGTTGGGTACGAAAAAGTTTTATATAAGAAAGCCAATTCAATCCCCTTATTTTATTGTGTTTCTTGTCACCTTCAATATGATCCAACAGAGTAATAATCAGGCTCATCTCAAAAATACACGGTCTAGAGTAGGGATGGCAATTGGCAGGGTACTATAGTACCCATCCCCATATCCATAATTTGAAAAAATCCCTGTACCCGAACCCATACCCGCTTGGGCGCCAAAGTTAGCACCCTTGCCATATGAATACGTAAGTACTCATACTCGTACCCGTTACCTGCATCCCTATTTTAAAAAAATAGGTCAATTATAAAATATCATATTATTTTAAAATTTTAAAAACATTAAAAAGTTTTCAAAAAATGTATTATTGAAATAAACGAACACTTACATTAAATACGTAATGGTTTAACAACGAGATACTTTTTAAAATTGATAGACAAACATTTTTATATAATAATATAAATTAAAATATATAAATAAAAATAAAAACACATAAATATATGTTGTGCGGGTGTGCGACGAAGTGGATACCAAGGTGCCCATGTCTGCTTATTTTTATAGGTAATTACTCGAGTCCGTGCCCGTACCCATTTTTACGGGTTTTTACCCTACCCTTTATGGGTTATTTTGTGGGTGCCTGTTGGGGATGAGTCAAATTGCCATCCTTATTCTAGATAAACTTAGCTACTCGTTGGTAGATTAATGAATATCATGAGTTGATAAGTTTTCATCATTAAAATATGTGGAAGAATGGCTATCCAATGACTCTAACGCTCTCTAAATCTGTCTCTTGAATATTTCTAGCCGTCACTTTATCTCCATGTTTCAGAACCCCCAAAAAGTTAGCAAAAAGGCCTTTAAATAGTAATTATACATGTGGGCAAAATATGCATCAACGTTTCATGTTACTACCGTGATGCAAGCCTCATCTCACGACTATTTGATGTATCACGCACGCAAGAAATCCAGGGGAAAATACCTTGTTTTATTCACTTTTTCTTTAATATTTTCACTAAGTCTTTATTTCTTCTTGTGATAGATTTTTGCTTAATTCTTCACACTTTGGCGTGACTTTTCCTCTTTAATCTTCTCATTTCATCCAAATTTTCTTGAAAAACCATGTAATGACAACTGTCATCACAACCTCAAACTTAATTTGTTTCTTATCCTCAAGTAACATGTCTTCACACTAAACATTTTGTCAAAATTAAAACGCTTACCCTTACAATTGTATGTCACTTTTTCTTTGATCAACACTTCAGTTTCCTACTTTAATCCAATCAACTCGAAAAAGTTCTCCTGAACAACGTGTCTCGCACCCCACATATTTACACTCAATTTTATAAGGTAATCACTCAATCAACATACAAAATCATTTAACAATGAATTTGGAAAATTTCTAATTGAATAAATCAAAGTCATATTTAAACACACACTTTTTAGGTCTTTTAAAGCTTGTAACGTGTATTATGTCAAGATAGGATAATTTGGGATAATAGGCTTAAATTTTTGGAGTTAGATACCTAGTTTTTCTGATGTTATCTGATTCCTTTCATATCACTATTTTCTTTTTCACTTAGTACTAGATAATGCATTGAGTTGGTCAAAATTTTCTTTCTTTTATCACAACTTTTTTGAAGAATTTATTTTTAACTTCTTGTCATTTTTTCATCTGACATCGTGTCTAACATCTATTCTGCAAAGAATCTGTCATCTGTGATAAGCCAGTTGTACATGTTGTCTCATACATCATGTTCAACATCTGCCCTCATGAGAACAAAAGTTCACTCTAATGCATGAGCAGTCCCTTTTCGTACTTATGAATCTCAATGCCAAGGAAACATGTCATGAGGCCAAGGCCGGTCATCTCAAACTCCTTCACTAAATACTCATTTAATTTGGTAGTGTAACCTTCATTGTTGCCCAATATTAGTAAATCATTAATGTAGAGACATAGGATGATCAATCATTTGCATGTATCCTTCTTCACATACACACCATGTTCGGACACACATTTATCAAATCCTACCTCCTTTAGAAACCTATAAATTATCTTGTTTGAATATCTTGGTGCTTGCTTCATCCTATATAATACCTTCCATAATATATAGAACTTGGATTCTTTATTTTTTACAACAAAACTAGGTGATTGTTCAATACACATGTCCTCTTCTAAAGGACCATTAAAAAATGCATACTTTACATCCATTTAATAAATGGACCAATTATTGTTATTTGTAATATAATAATTAGCCTTATGGTTTCAATTCTAGCTACTAGCGCAAATACTTCTTCAAAATATATACCTTCTCTTTGCAAAAATCCATTTGCCACTAATTTAGCCTTGTGCTTGATTACTTCACCTTTGGGATTTGCCTTCACTTTATACACCCATCTTACACCAATTAACTTATTTCCTTAAGGCAAATCAACTAGTTCCCATGTCTTATTTTTCTCAATTGACTCCAACTTCTCCTTCATTCCACATACCCATTTTGGATCATTCAAGGTTTCATCCGTTTTCACCGGTTCGAATTCATCCATGAGCACAAAACAGACAATGTCACCATTATTGCTTACTTTATTATCTGGGAACAAATCGCAATATTGCAATCTCATAGGCACACCACTTTGCCTTATTGATCTTTTCAAATTTTCTTCAACTTGGACTTCTCCGGTTACAACTGGTTGGTAATCGATGACTGCATGTTGCCAGTCCCTTAATTCATCAAAAATCATGTACATACTAATTATGGTTCTCTTATTAATTATGTCATAGAGTTTGTAACCGCTCGTAAGTGATACCCAAAAAGTATCATTTATTCTCCATTGTCATTAAACTTCTTTCTAAGCTGATCCTGAACGTGTTTATATGCCACTAAACCAAACACCCTTAAGTGACTCATATTTGTCTTGAATCCAGACCATGATTCTTTAGGTGTAATATTTGTTCAGCTTCTTCATTGGACACCTATCGATCAAGTATGCAGTTGTGGAAACTGCTTCTCCCCATAATTCTTTTGGAAAATTCTTCCTTTTCAACATGTTTATCACCATTTTCATAATTGATTAATTCTTTCTCTCGATGACTCTAGTTTGTTGAGGCGTATAAGATGGCATCATCTCATGCACAATGCCCTATATTGATCACAAAATTTTCCAAAATCATTTGAGACATATTCACCTCCACCATCTGTTATTAAAGTTTTGATTTGTGACCACTTTGTGTTTCTACCATGGATTTGAACATCTTGAATACTTCCAGCACCTCATCTTTTCTTTTGATCAAGTAAGTCCACAACTTTATACTATAATCTTCAATGTAAGTGACAAAGTACTTATTGCCTCTGATTGAGTAAACTTGCATCAGTTAACAAACATACAAATACACCACCTCAAGATGACAATTGGTTATGCATCCCGTATACTTTCTAAAGCCGCCACTATGTTGTTTTTCCTACACACACTCTTCCCAAACTTTAGTTGGCACATTGATCAATGACAGCCCCGTAACCATGTTATTTTTATGCATATCAATGAGATCTATGAAATTCAAATGCCCAAGCCTATAGTTCCATATCTGTAAGTATTAGAGTGCACATATTCACCTCCACCATCTGTTATTAAAGTTTTGATTTGTGACCACTTTGTGTTTCTACCATGGATTTGAACATCTTGAATACTTCCAGCACCTCATCTTTTCTTTTGATCAAGTAAGTCCACAACTTTATACTATAATCTTCAATGTAAGTGACAAAGTACTTATTGCCTCTGATTGAGTAAACTTGCATCAGTTAACAAACATACAAATACACCACCTCAAGATGACAATTGGTTATGCATCCCGTATACTTTCTAAAGCCGCCACTATGTTGTTTTTCCTACGCACACTCTTCCCAAACTTTAGTTGGCACATTGATCAATGACAGCCCCGTAACCATGTTATTTTTATGCATATCAATGAGATCTATGAAATTCAAATGCCCAAGCCTATAGTTCCATATCTGTAAGTATTAGAGTGCACAACCTAAGAATGAGGTGAATTAGGTTTACTGATTTTTAGAGAGAAAGTAACAAACTTTCTACTTAAGAAATTTATGGTTTACTTTTACTGGTTTTATGAGTAATGAAGATGAAACTATTTTTCTGGTATAACATATAGAAGTGATATGCAGACAAATAAATGCAATAAAGTGAATGAACACAAATAACTATACTAGTTTCCCTTATCAACCAAGGGTATATCTAGTCCAATCACATCCTGTGAGAGATTTCACTAATGCTCAATATGTTTAACAAACTTTTATATGATGTATGAAATTTATGCATAAAAAGTTTGTCTAAAAAAAGTTACGAACACTCATAAATAATAGATGAATTATTTGAAAAATAAGGTGGGAAGAGGTAATTTGAAAGATGAAATTTCTTTGAATTTATATGGGACATCATACCCTTTTGAATCATGACAATGCTTAGAAAATAGTCATGATAAAGTGCAATGGTTTAGGAAAGGTTACGAGGAATAAGTGCCATAAGGGATGCGTAAAATATCAAAGTTTTTCAAAAATGCAGTAATGACAATCAATTTCATGGTATCTACAATTGATTGCATATGCTGTAACGTTTAAAAATATTTGAAATTTAGCCTAGGACAATAGATTGTGCATCCTATGCAACAGATTGTCATGTTTGAAAGTTTCACTTTTTCCATGCAATTGATTGTCTTGAGTATGAAATCGGTTGCTTTCAAGAATTAACCCTTATAGAATATGCATTTTTTGCCAAGGTATAAAGTTTCCTTGTTTTTTGACAATCAATTGTCAAATAAGAAATTTGAATATTTTTCTAAGCAAAATGACACACTCAAGGTTCAAACCCATGACACTTGAGTACTTGAACACGCCCACTCAACCACTAGAACAAATATTTTTCTGTTGAATACATTCTCATGTAGAAAGATATGTGGTGAAAACTTATGTTGCATGAAAGTTTAGGAAAAACTTTTAGAAGGTTTTAGATAAAGATATTGAGCACCTAAAATATATACACAGATGAAATATCACTGGTACCTCAATCTTCGTAATTTAATCATCAATTTTCCAAAGCTCGTGTAATTTTGATATTTGATTTCAATCTTTTTCTTCTTTGATCTTTCTTCTTATGATGGCCATGTCTTTTGTCTTCATCAAAATCAAGTTAAGAAGGATCAAAATGTATTCTTCACAGTATCTTTTCTTCCTAACTAGTTGCAGTTGCAAAAGACATATTCTCCATTACTTTCAATTCAACCTTGAAAGTTATGTTTTGAGCCACACAGGCCTTTAGGATCAAACTCACATCTGCATCCATAACTTTAAGCATTTTGTTTTCCACGTGAATCTTGTAATTCCTTTCAAGAAATTGGCCAATGCTTAAAATATTACACCAGATTACAGGAATATACAACCCATCTTTAATCAAAGAATGCTCACCATGAAGGTGTGAAAAGTACACAAGAAGGGGGGGTTGAATTGTGTTTCGTGTTTCCTTATTATTTAGCTTCTGATCAGAGTTTCAGAATTAGAACTGATGTTTAAATTCTAAGTTAATTCAGTTGACAGCGGATACAACAAAAGTAAACAAAATAACAGCAGAAGACACAAAAGATTTATACTAGTTCCTCCACTAGCTAAGAGTAGTATGGTCCCTTTGTCTCACAAAAGCTTTTCATTATAACCATTTCATGATTACAACCGCTTATGCTTATGCATAAAACTTTTACAACTGCTCAGACCAACTGTCTGAGACTTCCATTATTTAGAGCTCGTGTCTAAGACTTCACTTTGCTTAATCAACTCCTGGCGAAGACTTCTCTTACTTAGACCGCCTGCCTAAGAATTCACCTTGCTTAGAGCTCGTGTCTAAGACTTTTACCTTACTTAGAGCCCGCCTTTAAGACTTTTACCTTGCTTATAACACATGTCTAAGACTTTCTTTTGCTTAATCAGACTAGCTGAATAAGACTTTCACAACTCAAGCACTTAAGCAATGAAACATATGTGGCTTAAGCATCTTGGTTCAAGACTTGTTGCTTGAATTCCAATAAGACAAGACTTTTTGCTCGAGCACATAGTAGGAGACTTAATCTAAACTACTAAAAGACCAGCAGAATAGAGAACAAGGAGTACATGATGCACACATCAAAGATACGAAAGATCACCATAACAAATACCTAAAGCACTTAATATATCTAAATATATACATGGGTAAGAAATCTTAAGGCTTTTACAGTTACAACCTAAAACAAAAAATATGCATATTACATAGAATTGATAATTTCTTAATCTTGCTACTCCTTCAACAAAAGAATCCTTGTTAAAAATTCAAGCTTGAATCTTCAGCCATATATATATATATATATATATATATATATATATATATATATATATATATATATATATATATATATATATATATATATATATATATATATATATATATATATATATATATATATATATATATATATATATATATATATATATATATATATATATATATATATATATATATATATATATAGCCTTTACAGAAACTAGGCGTTGAGAAGGTGACTTGATCAAGTGTCTTTGCTTTTGCTTCATAGTACAAGAGACGTTGAAGATGGATGCACAATAGATTTCCGAATCCAGTGTGTAACACGTTTAACCTTTAAGTCTTCAAGAGGTTCTGTACTAATAGAGTCGTTGGGAGCATACATCCATAAAACATACCAGCTTTTCTTGAACCTTGCAATCTTGTAGACTCGAGCTGACAGGCTGATAAGATAATACAACATGTTTTCAGTAGTACGGATAGTTAATAACTTTATCACCAACTATGAATGGTACCAGAAGCTGATATATAATTACTAAGTGTAGAAACTCGTCTGAATATTGAGGCATTTAGTTCAGAGTCTTCGTCAAACCATACTTGAAACTGTTCTTCAGACTCTGCCACCAGAAGCTAGCAATGAAGCAACTCAAAGTGTATCTTAAGTAAAACAGATGTTGATTATTTATGTACAAGAACAAGAACATGCATAAATAAAACACATATCAAATAAACCATTGTTTTTTAATACTTTTGTTATCATCAAAACTAAAAGAGAATATGTCAAGAACAAATATAGTTCTAACAATCTCCCCCTTTTTTATGATGACAAACACAAGTATTTAAAGGACAATGTTGGGCATTTAATTTTCTCTGCAACAATAGGGTATGAGGTTTGTAAGCTCCCCCTGAGTCTGATAGTTCACAACTGAGCTTATTCTAGCATTAAGAACTATTTTTCAAGAAAAATAAATTAGTCTTCTTAGCAACACCAGAATCTGAGGTTTGTAAGCTCTCTCTGAGTTAAACAATTATAACGTTGAGGTTTGTAAGCTCCCCCTTAGTTCCATATTTAAGAAGACCAATACAACAACATTTTAACTCCTATTGGAAACACCAGAATGCGAGGTTTGTAAGCTCCTTCTGAGTCTCATAGACTAAGTCAGAGGTTTGTAAGCTCTATTTTAATATTATGCACAAGAGAGTTAAAATATGTCTCCCTTTTTAACTTTCCTTGGCAACACCATAATACGAGGTTTATAAGCTCCTTCTGGGTCTGATAGGCTAAGTCTAAGGTTTGTAGGCCCCTTCTGAGTCTGATAGGTTAAGTCTGAGGTTTATAAGCTCTTACTTAGACCCATGTACAAGAAAGTAAAAAATGCGCCCTAGGTAAGTAACAGAAAATAAATGACCAATATGTATTCACTGGATTCAGTTTCCACTTAAATACTTACTATTATTTCTCCCCCTTTTGTCACATCAAAAAGAATAAAAAGAAAAGAAGAAAAAATAAAAAATATCACTAATAAATGTAACTCAGATCATCATTACAAGATCAATTTTCAAGAAGGAAGAGTAATAAAGTAATAAGAGTCATTAAAGTTTATAAAGTGTACGCTTTATAGTCTTAGTGGTCGTTACTATTCCAAGAATTAAACAAGGATTAATTTTAGACGCTTGGTATCCACAGAAGTCATTATAAAAACATCCCACTCCTAAGTCAATTTCATAAATCACCAACCTAAGGATATGACATCAACAACTGAGAGTCATAATACATCTGTCGTAACAGACGCAACCAAGAGCTCTACAAGTTTGGCTATCCAATCCCCTCAGAGGCGAGCTGCTTCCGAGTCCTCTACAATTGTACCTCTACTCTCAATATAACTTGCTTCTGAAGAAGCTACTTCAACAGCACCAGAACGACCTTCAAAAGGTGGTTCAACAGTAGTTTCCTTGAAGCCTAAGAGAAGAAGCATGAAGAGATCAATGAAGAAGAAAAAGAGGGTCAACAAGTTATTCTACCACTCTCTTCCAGACATAGAAGAGGAAGAAGTGATTGATTCAGAAGACGAGAAGGTGGACTATAACAACAGTGGACGCTGCTGGGCACGTGATGCAATGACTAGGGATGAATTCTAGATAACATCTTGTACCCTTTTTTTGTTGTTAAAAAGTTGTAATAATCATTTAATTAGTGAAAAAATTTTCAGACTTATACTTCTTTATCATGCATTTACATTCCAAAACTTTTCTTTAGATTTTCTGAAGGTACACTATTAAAGTGAAACTGACACATAAATGACAGTTAAAACAAATCAATCATAAACTCATACTTATTCAGAGAGCCTTAATAGATTAGATTACATTACCAAGAGTCATTATTAAAATGCTAGTTTAATTAGTACTTAAATAATATTAAACTCAAGACAATAAATGTAACATGTCTATAAAAAGACTCTAGTAAGCTTTATACCATCATCACTTAATCCCTTAAACACCAAGATGTATAAGCAAAAGCAGATATGTATTCTAAAGAGAGATTTCAGGAAGGCAGCATTACTAAATGCAGAAACTCGAGCAAATCAAAGCAAGACAACAACTGAAGAACTTGCAAGCAAGCAAATAACTTCAAAAGTGCCCTCCTCTTCAAAATTCTTTGCAAAGACACACAAAAGAAAAAAGTCTTCTAGATCTAGGTGCAGAAACAAACCGAGGAAGGAGGATTTGGAGTTTGCTAAGGAAGAATGGCAAGATTTCTTAGACAAGCTAGACATGTTAGATGATCCTAGGGAGTTCCTTAGGACACATCCATTGGACTAGAAAAATCTATTTGCCTTGTAATAGCTTACTTTTCAGTGATAAAATAAGTTGCAAACATTTGAGTTCTTTTATCTATTTCACATTCTTAGTGAACAACAAGAGTAAATATTAATCATTTAAAATTAAACATAAGCATGAACAAACTCTGAATTTATTAATAAGATGATTAATACAAATATTTCATCAACAATAAAAAGCATAACTATGAAAAAAATCTAACATCATAATCTTTCATAGATAGCTTCAAACTTGTCTCTCCAAATCTTGAAAGAACTATCCTTAGAACTTATGTTAACTCCTTATTGAACAAGCATTTCAGAAATAACTCGTCCAAAAGGTGTGAAGAAGGTCTTTCCCTTTTTAAAAGAAGAAAGAGACCTCTTCAGATGGTCAAACATAACTTGAGGAAGATCAATATTAAAATATGAATTAAGAAGTAGAAACAAATATTTTTCAATTGGGTCCACTTAGTTTAAATCTTGATCCTTAGGGAGTAAGTTTGAATTCAGAATCTAACATCTGGAAGAAGATTAGAAACCATTGATGTATTAGATGGATCTACAAAGATACGCCAAGTAGGAAGATAGTGTTCCCAAACAAGAGTTCCTGGAATTTCTTCAATCTCCTCACAATTGATCATATTTGCAATTACTTTAGAGGTTACTGTAATAGAAACACCAGTTACTCTAGATAGAATAACATACTCATAATGTAGCTCAACAATGGAGGTATTAATCCAAAACTCTTTGACAAGACTCGGATAAGTGAAACCATATAGCATATCAAAGAAGCCATTCCACCTTTGTTTAGACACAGTCTCCCAGAAGTTGAAACCAATCTTAAGCAACTCATCAAAATCCATAAACTTTTCATTGATGGCAACCGGCTGATTCAAAGGAGAATAAACTAAAGAACACATCTCAGGTTTGGTTTGGTCAACACATAAACAAGAGGGAAAGAAGAAAAAGAAGAAGAAGAAGAAGAAAGAAAGGAAACTAAACAAGAATCTTACAGAAATAAGAATCTTGTCAAAAAAAGGACACAATGATGTTTCACAGGACAAAGAATAATAACAGCAAGTACTAAAAGAGAAAACATCATTACCCAAAGGTTCTTTATCCAGTAGATATTTCAATTCCACCAGATAAGTTTCACCTTTATGAAAAGTTAAGTATTACAAAATCTCTTAGAAAACTTTTTACTTAAACTGCACGGCAGTAAAAAGAATTTTCTTCTGAATCTCAGAAATTGACAACTTTCATAAGCTATCAACCATCAGAGTCTAGTAAGTCCAAACTTAGACAAAGATATCATATGTCAGTCAAAAGTCTCTAAGATTCTATTTAGAACTAGCGCTTTATATTGAAACAAGAGTCATTAGTGATAGATGAATATTGAATTGTCTTCTTTAGACAACTAACAAGCAACAATATCAACACAAAAGTGAGAAAATTGTTTTTATAAATGTGATCATCATCTGGCTTGATAAGACATTCAGTATAGACAAATACAACAGAGTTTCCTCTTAAAGATTTATGAAGTTATATTTTTTAAAAGAACTTGTCTACAGATCTAACATAAACTTTGTATTTATGTCTAAACAAGTGTTTTATTGAATCAAAAGATAAGTCAGAAAAGAACATACATGCCACTTTTTTTGTTTGGTTAGACTCGATTCATATTCATACTTGACCAATAGAGTCTGAACAAAACTTTGAATGAATTCTGATTTAATGGCTCTCTAACCACTGATTCCACTACTCTCACCAAATTCAGTACCACAAGTACTTGAATTTGCGTTGTTGGCTATTCTCCCAATCATTATTGTAAGCAACCTTATGGAAGATGTCTTTGCTTCTTTCTTTGATATCTGTAGCAGATACATTATGACATTCATATTTCTATAAGACCATACACGTAAGTACAAACAAACTCTTCTGGCCTTACAGCTCAATCTAACAACAGGTCATAAGTCACTCCAGAGTGTGAGTTTAGAATGAGATATGAACATAATCTTGTTCTAAGCAATGTCAATAATCTTATTATCTTGGATTAAATCTTTTGACTTTAAAACTATTGACAAGCTCAGAACCAAATGACATTAGCTACCAGAGATTGACATAAAGCAGATCAAAGTACTATCTTAGTACGACTAACAGATCTCAAAGAGAAGTTGAAGATTTCTCATAGAAGTGTCTTTTAAAACAACTTATATAATGGTCCTCAACCAAGAAGCAATGGAGTTTCTTAAGATATCACCTTAAAGAACAAACTCCATATAATCAAATATTTTGAAACAAGATAGCTTTAATAACATTTTTTGCTTTTCAATACTTAAATTTAATTTTAGAACACAAATGCTTCTTTTCATCTGCATCCTGCACTAATATCGACTTCAAAAATTAAGCAATAAAAAGCGTCTGATATTAGGTTCTGGTAGAATTTTCGTCTTGCTTTCAAATTTTGGAAATCATATGAAATACAAATATTTTAGAAGCTCTTGAAGTTACTCTTTTATCAACAGATATCACAATCCATTCAGCCAGTATGAAAGTCCTTCTGACAAGAAACCTAAGTTTCTCATCATTAGTCATGTCAACAATCTTAAGCTAAAAAGAGAAGGTGATTTATTGAATAGTTTCTCATCATCCAACTTCATTTCCTTTCTTTAAAGAATGCAATACAAACCTTCAGAACACAGCAGATTCTGAATGTAAACATAAAAAAAAACTATGACTTTAGATTTAAGTCAAGAAACAATCTTCTCAGAATTTGCTTGAAAAGATTATATGAAGTGTAACTACTTCAAGCTTCAAAAAATGATCCCCACAAACCCAAGCATAAGACTTCAAAGATAGTCAAAGCATTAGACATATCAATGATGTTGATATACTCAGAAGTAAGATAATGCATCTACCAGAATGCAACTACCTCTGAAGATATTCAATATGCATATTTTGAGTTGGTGAAAGAGATTTTCAAAAATATCATCTATAACACCATCAAATTCTATAGTAATACCTTTTTCCAATGATATTCTATAGACCTTCAACAACCATTTATCAAGTCCAATGAGTTAAAAATATGTTTAGCTTTTCCATCATTTAAATTCAATGAAATCACCCATTTGAACATGGAAGGAAAATCCATATGATATTTTTCATGTGGCACTTGATTCCTTCTTGAAGACAAAATATACTTTTCTTATTGGATTAATATTTTCACCACTGTCAAGTGTTAAGCACAGACTATGCTCTGATAGCAATTGAAGGTGTGAAAAGTATACAAGAAGGGGGTTGAATTGTGTTTTCTTATTATTTAGCTCCTGATCAGAGTTTTAGAATAGAACTGATATTCAGATTCTTAGTTAATTCAGTTGGCAGTGGATACAATAGAAGTAAATAAAATAACAGCAGATGACACAAAAGATTTATACTGGTTCTTCCCCTAATTGAGAGTAGTCCAATCCCACTGTCTCACAAGAGCTTTTCATTATAGCCACTTCATGATTACAATTGTTTATGCTTCTGCATAAGAATTTTACAACTACTCAGATCAACTGTCTAAGACTTCCCTTTCTTAGAGCTCGTGTCTAAGACTTCACTTTGCTCAATCAGCTCCTGACTGAGACTTCTTTTACTTATACCACATGCCTAAGACTTCACCTTGCTTAGAGCTTGTGTCTAAGACTTTTACCTTGCTTAGAGAAAATGTCTAAGACTTTCTTTTGCTTAATCAGACCAGCTGAATAAGACTTTCATAGCTCATGCACTTAAGCAATGAGAATTACATGACTTAAGCATCTTGGCTCAAGACTTGTTGCTTGAATCCCAATGAGACAAGACTTTTTACTCAAGCACATAGCAGAATACTTAATCTAAACTACTGAAGGCTCAACAAAATAGAGAATAAGGAGTACATGATACATGCATTAGAGGTACAAGAGATTACCATAACATAGACCTAAAGCACTTAAGATTTCTATATATATACAAGGGTAAGAAATCTTAAGCCTTTTACAATTACAACATAAAATAGAAAATCTGCATATTACATAGAGTTGATAATTGCTTGACCTTGCTACTCCTTCAACAAAAGAATCCTTGTTAAAAATTCAGACTTGAATCTTCAGCCATATATATATGGCCTTTCCAGAAACTAGCCACTGAGAAGGTGACTTGATCAAGTGTCTTTGCTTTTGCTTAATAGTACAAGAGACGTTGAAGATGGATGCATAACAGATTTCCAAATCCAGTGTGTATCACATTTAACCTTTGAGTCTTCAAGAGATTCTGTACTAATAGAGCCGTTGGAAGCAGACATCCATAAAACATACCAGCTTTTCTTGATCCTTACAATCTTGTAGACTCGAGCTGATAAGACAATACAATATGCTTTCAGTAGTAAGGATAATCCACAACTTTATCACCAACTCTGAATGGTACCAAAACCTAATATACAATTACTAAGTGTAGAAACTCGTCTGAATGCTGAGGCCTTCAGTTCAGAGTCTTCGTCAGACCACATTAGAAATTGTTCTTCAGGCTCTGCCACCAAAAATAGCAATGAAGCAACTCAAAGTGTATCTTAAGTAAAACAGATTCTGATTATTTATGTACAAGAATAAGAAACTGCATAAATAAAATATACATCAAATAAACCATTGTTCTTTTAATACTTTTGTTATCATCAAAACTAAAAGAGAATATGTCAAGAACAAATCTTGTTCTAACACACCATTCTTTCGCTTAATTAATACATCATTAATCCCCTCTATTGCTAGTGTGTTGTTATCCACAAATTTCACCTTGTTTATCATCTTTTAATTGTTTTTTACAAACCAATCCTTCCTTCCCATCGTGTGTGTTAAACATCCAGAGTCAAGTTACCATTGATCGCGACATTGTGCATCTTCTCGCATAGTCAACGTCATATTTTTAACCGATGGTAACTAATTACAGATCATGTAATTGGTTACAATTTCCTCTTTAGTTATCTTTTGCTTCAATGATCACCATCAACAATGTTCTCTCATCACCCTCTTGCTTTGCAAACTTTGCTATAATTTCTTATGGATCATTCTTGTTGGCATTACATTCACGTGCAAAATATCCAAGCTTTTGACAATTGTAGCATTGGACATTCTTATCGTCTATACTTCTTCCTCCTCATCCTTTATTGTTGCCACATTTGTAATTGCTTGATCCACCACTTTTATTGCAGCTGCTTTCACCTTTTTGAAACTATGAATTGTTGGAATTTTGGGAGTATATTCCACCATTATTTTGATATTTTCCTCTACCTCTATTTATGGACCAATTTCCCTTCACCTTCCTATCTTTTCCAACGAAACAGGCTTGCAAAGAATTTCAGCCTTTACTTTGTTAACATTCCTCTCCTTAATTATTTGCTCATGAACCTCAAGAGAATTTTGAAAGTCTTCTTTTATCATGATTGAAAGATCCTTTGACTCTTCAATTGGAGCCACTACGTTATCAAATCTTGATGTTAAAGATCTCAAGATTTCACCAACTACATACTTCTCAATGATTGTCTCTCCACGTGCTTTCACTTGATTCACCAATCTTATAATTCTTGTAGTAAATTTAGTAGTGGCTTCCTTATATTCCATTTGGATTAATTCAAGATGCCTCTTGTGAGTTTGTAACCTTACCACCTTTGCTTTATCAGTTTCTGCATAACATTTCTCCAAATCTTCTCAAGCTTCATTTGAGGACGTGCAACCACCAAACTTCTCAAATTTATCATCATCAACACATTGATGAGTGAGATACAAAGCTTTGAAGTCTTTCGTCTTCTCCTCCATGTGCATAGTTCTTTGTGCATCCATTGCACCTTTTACAAGTGGATTAACACCATTCTTGATCACTTAAAGTACATCTTGATAACCAAATAACATCTTCATCTAGTTGCACCATTTATCATAATTCTTCGCATCGAGAATTAAGAGATTTGCAGGGATACGTTCATTGGAGATGGAAAGCGTTTTCGTAGACTATATGTTTGATCAAAGAACCTGTATTTGATACCAAATGTTGGGGCAAAACCCAATAATAATGATGAATAAGTGTGTTATGTGTGTGTGTGAGTGTGTTTGTGTGTGTGTGTGTGTGTGTGAGAGAGAGAGAGAGAGAGAGAGAGAGAGAGAGAGAGAGAGAGAATTGAGTTAAAATAGAGACATTATTATTAAGAATCCAAATTGTGGTATTTATACATTAATACACAACTGTACATCTAACCAACTAAGAGAAAAAACAAAATTTTCTCTCCCTATTCCCCCTCTGACATCTAAACAAAATAGTCTTCTTATATTTTATTATTTAATTTTTTTTAAAAAGAAAACCTTTCAAATTTCATTCAAATTCTATCCGCCATTTCATATTTAAACTCTTCAATACTTCATACCTCACTTCAACAATTTCACAATCTAACCAACTAGTGTTGTCATTCCTCTGTCGAACCAGTATCTCTATGCCTACTCTTCCGTCGTTCACTCTTCCATCATAAGTCACAATCACAATATCTTTTATTTGTTTGGTTAAAAATGAAATATATGGATATTATGTTTGAATCTAATTATGTTTTGGTGAATAAGAAGAAAATTAATGTGATGAAATTTTATTGTTAAATTAAAAGCGAATTGTATGGATGTCATGTGATAATAATTTTTTGTGTCTTTAAAAGAAGTTAAAAAATATTTTTTTATAAACAAAATATTATCCATAAATATCTGTAAATATCGACGAATACCGTAAAACTCGCGGATTATCTGCTTAACGGATATCCGCATAGATATGGAGCGGATATACATATCATATTTATCTAACGGGGCGGATACAAAAAGTTGTAATTGGTTACAAACATTATTGACTTATTTTGATAAAGTCGGTAACTGATTACACCAAATATGTAACCGATTACATGTCGCTTTTATTTGATTCTAACAAAAGTGATAATCAATTACACTAAACTTCTAACCAATTACATGTTCACTCTGTTTAATTCTTTTGCTACCGAACAAAGTGATAAGTAATTATATAAAACCTATAATCGATTATTCTAAAAATTATTTTTTTCTTCACTAAATTATTATATTCTATTCAATATTCTACCAATTGATGGTTGGGATTTAGGATTTTATATATATCAGATGTGTTATATATTTTAATTAAAAATAGGAAAACATTTTAGCATTAATATAACATGTAGCACATTGCAAAATTAAAATTATATGGTTCATTAGTGAAATCGTGGCAATATTTATTTATATTACAATTTTATCCAACAATTTAAATCTGGACACTCCACCAATAATGGTTACAATCTACACATATTTCTCAATCGTTATTTTAAAATTTTAGCTATCATACAAATCAAATTTCCTCTTTACATTTAAGTCCAATAAATTGATTCCATAAATATACATATGCGTGAAATAATAGTCAAATAATTCCATATATATCTATGACTTAATGACTTATATTTTTTATTTTTAGACATTTTCTATTCCAATTTGAGTAAAATAGCCCATTTCACAACTCTGCAAGAACATCAAAGGTAGAGAGTATATTCGAATTTTAATTTGTTCAAAATAAAAAAAATACTAAAATACAAGAAATATAGAGATCCTCTTAGATAATGCAATTATAAAATAATAATTAATATTTTTTTTCTGAAAATATATTTTTTAAATAATTTATTTTCAGCTAATATCATATACATATTTTTAATTTTTTAATTAAAAAAATAATCTTTCCATTCTATAAAAAAAATACTAAAATATAAATTGATATTACTAATATTTAGGCATTTAAAAAATTAAATTATGAATCATATCATATATCACTATCTATATAATTATATTTCTTTCCATTCTACTCCTTTTAGAACTAAAACCCTTGAACACTCAATAATTCTTGAGCATCTTATTAATCTTATTAGGCAAAGTAAAGCACCAAGAATAGAATTAGATACCAATAATAAATGATTTTTGTTATATGATATGATTTTCTAGGAACCACACACTGACACTTGCCACCTTCCTTTGTATTTCCTTTTTACTTTTTATTTTTTCTAGAAAAAAATTACATTACAATTTACATATATATACATGTCAATCTTTCAATATATATAGAGATAAAAAAGCTAGTTATTTGAATTGATGCTATGGGAAATTTGTTAGGTAAAAATAAAAAGCATGAGTCTCAGAAACAACATTCTAGGAATGATAAAGAAAGAGGTGGAAGAATCTCTTGTTCTAATTTTCAAACTCAAAATCAAAAGCCTATTCCATTACCACTTCCACCACAAGTTGCTTCTTCTATGTCTAAGAAATCAAGTTTTGGGACACAAAGCTCAAACACCAAGAAACCTACCAACAAATATGCTTTGATTCCAGATAACTTCACTACTCTTGAACAGGTCTGTTTCTCTAATAATAATTACTTTTTCTTAATAGAAAATATTTGTGATTATCCAATAATTAAGTGCACCATTTTTTTTCTTCTAGAACTAGAAAGAATATATCATAATTTGAGAGATTTTAGGGTTTTATTTTATGTTTCTTTTTGTTAAGATGTTTTTGTGAAATTTAAATATCAACCTTCTTTTTGAGTGAAATAAATTATTTGTTAGCATAATCTATAATTTTGCTAAAGAGTGTAAGTAATTATTTTTTATTTCATAATCAATCTTAAACTAGCATCAAATTAATTACTATTTAATTGATATAAGTTTGATACCAAAAAACATATTGAGAGTATAGCTGCAAATTAAGTAAGTTAGCAATACTATTTAATGTGATATTTTTAGTAGTTATTATGCAAATTTCTTGATTATAAACTCTTAATGAAATTGTAAAAAAAAAAACTCTTAGATTGAAATTATTTGTTAATGAAAGTAATAACTAATTAATGAACCACTCTAGCTTGAACCATAGACCATTAATTAAATAGTTTGTCTTTAAATAAAAGGGAAAGGGAATATTAAAAATATGGTGAAGCATGTTACTTTTTCCTTAATTAGAGTTAACAACTTTTTTAAAGGACATTATTATATATTAAGAACCTATGTTCTATAGGGTGGATTTGGTAAACATGATTACCAAATCATTCATATTAATTAATGATTAAGATATTTGATTTGATTTGTATTTTGTATATTTTTTTTAAAGTGAAACAATTCAAATAGTGTGAGAAATTCTATTTTTATTATGAATTTAATAGAAATAATATTTTATAGGTTATTGCGGCCCTTAGGAAAGAAGGTTTAGAGTCATCAAATCTCATCCTTGGAATTGATTTCACAAAGAGTAATGAATGGACTGGTAAGTTCTACCACACAAACAAATAAGTGATTCCAAACATCTAAATCATGTTTCAACGACCTTACTAAGCTCGAATTGAAATAAAATTGTAATCAAATATCTCAAAATTTAATAATAGACAATGCTGGTTGATGGTTTAATGAACTTTTCAGTTCGGTTTTTAAAACGTTGGTTATAATTTATTTTTGAAGGTAAAGTCTCATTCAATAATAGAAGCTTACATGCAATTGGAGAAACACCTAATCCTTATGAGAAGGCCATAACAATTATTGGCAAGACTTTGGCTCCCTTTGATGATGATAACTTGATTCCATGCTTTGGTTTTGGTGATGGTGTGTTCTCTATTCCTTTTAAAGTATAATATGTAAAAAATGATTTAATTAATAGCTTTTTCAATTGATTATTCAGCTACTACACATGATCAACAAGTATTCAGCTTTCATAGTGATCATTCACCTTGCCATGGCTTTGAGGAAGTTTTGGATTGCTACAAAAAAGTTGTTCCAAACTTGAAACTCTCAGGACCAACTTGTTATGCTCCTGTCATTGAGGCTGCAATAGACATAGTTGAGAAAAGTCATGGCCAATTTCATGTCTTGGTTATCATTGCAGATGGCCAGGTATATATAACCTCTGTAGCACTGACACCGACACCTTTGAAAAAAGGTTGTGTTTGTGCTAATGCACAATGTTTGTCTGTGTATGTGTCCATGCTTCATTATATATAACATATACTGACACAACACCGACACTTGTGATTACGTTCAATTTATTTATTTTTTAAATTATTATTGATGTCGACGTGTCAGTGTCGCGTCTAGTGTTAGTGTGACGGTGTCCATGCTTCATTGTATATAACATATAGGCTAGCTTAATTAATTTCTTCATGTATTATGTTCTCAAATCATATTGATATGGTATTTTTGTTTCATTTTAAGGTTACAAGAAGTGTAGATACCAATGATTATGAACTAAGCCCTCAAGAAGAGAAGACAATCAAAGCAATTGCTAATGCAAGGTAGCTAATTTGATGGACTAAAGAATTTGGAAACAGCTTCATTAGATGATTAATTAATAACATTCTTTGTTTATGATACAGTGCATATCCGCTTGCTATAGTTCTCGTTGGAGTTGGCGATGGACCTTGGGAAGACATGCAAAAGTTTGACGACAAGATTCCAGCTCGCGATTTTGATAACTTTCAGGTATGACATTGCAATATTACACCATAAAAATGTGCACCATAAGTCATAATCTACTTGAATTCGCATCTCGTGTTCTCTACTTTTATATATTCAACTTTCTTCGGTGAATTGTCATATATTGGATAATCTAACGGATAAAGTCTCTAGTCGTTGACTGAAGAAAATTGTCAAATTTTTGTTTATCACTTGGTCAATGATTTGTCCGTTTTGTACAGTTTGTTAATTTCACGAAGATTATGTCTAAAAACTCAAGCCCTGCCGAGAAAGAAGCAGCTTTTGCTCTGGCCGCTCTCATGGAGATCCCTTTCCAATACAAAGCATGCATCGAATTTCGAAAACTTGGGTATGATCCTTAATCAGGTCTTACGCTTATGACACGCACCAGAATTTCACACATCTTTTTGTCACATGTCTATGAAATCTTATGACGTAAAGTGAAGAAATCTATAATGTTTATGATATACTTTTGATTCATTAAAGTGATTATGTTTTCTTCTTCTGTTTGTATATACATGGATAACAGGCGTGTAACAGGAAGAGCAACGAGAATAATTCCAAAAGCTCCTCCTGTTATTTATTCTCGTCCTGCACCAACCATTGCACCAAACATTTCAACAGCATCAACAACAACAGATGAACAAAATCAATCTGCCTGTCCTGTTTGTTTGACCGATGGAAGAGATTTGGCGTTTGGATGTGGGCACATGACTTGCAGAGATTGTGCATCAAAGCTAAGTCATTGTCCAATATGTAGAGTCAGGATCACTAGCCGTCTTAGAGTATACACTGGATGATGATGTAGCTCTGTAGAGCTTAAAAATTTACATGGATATCTTGTAAATTAACATAATGAGATTGGTGGACATCGAAAAGTGGAAACGGGTTTCTGTAAGCTTGAACTCCCTCCACTTCTAATTGACTTTTTTAAATTTCAAGAAACAGTTAATCTATATTTTTAATTTTTCCTTTAAAAGTAACATTTCATGTAAAAAAAAAAACTGATAAAAACTAAAACGAAATGGAGGAAATATACATTTCGGTTCTAAACTTTGTTCATATTAAACCAAAATCATACTAACATTTTGCAGAAAACCTTGCATCAAAATGCAATTCATACTTTCATTTCAAAATTAAGTAAATCTGTCAATATTCAATGACTACAATTTCCTAGATTACATGTAAGCATTTCTAAACTACTATATAACTTAGGATACAACCCTTTTATTGGACAAATTCTTGAACCGGGTTAATCTCCTCCGAAATCATGACATCCCAGAACACAAATTAATATGAAAAGAATTTACACTCCATTGTGCAAATTAATACCGGGACCCTTCACCTTTGGATGAAGTATCTTCCATGATCAAAATCCATATACATATACCTTTTCAAGAACTTTGGCCTACTATAAAATCTAAACAAACTATCAACTGAGCAGTGTTATACAACACGAAACTAGTTCTTTTAGTCGACAGAGAAATTCTCCTCAGGCTGCTTTTTCCAAAAGAAATTTGCATCCTCTATCCATCCGGAATGAACCAAAAACTTTTTTTCTTTCAGTGCCCACCGGGACTCCCTAGTTCCAACATTGTTAGAAACTACATGTGTCACATTGGGCTCAAGTTTATTTAAACAAGTAGCTCCTAGCTTCTTTGCTATCTTCTTGAGTTTTGGCAACTCACGACGTAAAGCACGGCTTAAAACGATAACACATCCGCTTAAGATTTCACTTCGAAGTGATGACAAAACCTAGAAAACATGAATTGATTGCAAGAATTAAATCATCAGAATGTATCACACTAGCATAACAAATTAGCTTATATTTCCTTTAACAAAAAGCAAGAACTAGAACAGACCAATAGCAACAAGATAACTGACTACCTGCCTCACATCTCTGTCAACAAGATCTTCTTCAAAGAAAGCGCAGTGTATACGTCTGAGCACTTTGAGTAGTTTGGCAAGCGCTCCATCTGCTTCACTTTCATCTATCCGCAATGCAGCAAGTGATTTGTATTTGTAGCCGAAGTTCTCACAACTTGAATTGAAAAAGATGTATCTATGCATCAATATCAGATTATCTTTGTGCTTTCGCCATACCTAACAAATTTGTTTGCAAAACTTTCATACATCACAATAAAATGAGATAACTTTAGTTTTATAGATTCTCCAAGGTGGTAGTAGTATTCTGTAAGCTTCAAATAAATAGATCAATTATGAATAGTCAAAACTTCCATTAAGTTGTCTTCCCAGGGCCTTTTTTTTATACTTCCATGGGCATAAAATCATGTTAGACCAAAGCAGCAATGGAAGAATGAGATATGTGAATGTCGTGTATCTAGTGACTACACAAGAGTTGTATTTTTAATTGCTAGCAGTCATTATTTGGGTTGAAAGTCCTACATTAGAGGATATATGATTTGAAAATATGTTTATGAAGATTGAATCCATGTGGTTTTCTTCCGTAAAATCCACACGATTCTTTTATGTAAGACAGATTTCCTACCATTTATTTCCTAAAATTCTCATTGATAATTGATAATTTATTGTAACCTCTCTATATAAGTAGTCCTTGACGGACGAATAAAACATAACATTTGCTTCCTATTTTCTACATGACATCAGTAGCTCTAGTTCTCTAATCTAGGATTTTCTTCTTTTTTTGTTTCTTTTTTTCCCTTTCTCCATGGAAAGCCAAAATGCTTGGAAACAAGCCCTAGTTGGCTCATAATAGCACCAGTCATGACTCCACCATAATGAGAGACGGTGCAGGCAGGGGAAAAGGAGGTGTCGTTGGTGGCGATGCCAGAGTGGGAATAGGGAGCGACACCAGGCCTGGTGTCCTAGGAGGCGGGGCACTGGTGGAGGCCCGGGACAGTTATTTGACGGTGGTTCGGACAACATATTCAACACTAGCTTTTATAATCAGAAGGGATATTCAAATGATCTTGAGGTCAATGTTCCACATAAACAGAAAAAATTATATCGAATGGGCCTAAACAACTTGTCTGGTCTAGGAAGTTTGGATTTCTTACAGGAAATACGGCAAAAACCGCAGACAAAAATCCTCATTACAAACAGTGGAATTCAGAAAAATTGTTAATTTTATTGTTAGGTTAGTTAACTCTATGAAACCAACAATTGGTGTTGAATTAATGCAAGTAACAGAATTAATGGAAGCATTGAGAGAGAATTGAATTCATTCCTTCAATCTGATGAATACATCGGAGGGAAACTCCATTTATACAGTTGGAATTCATAATGGAAAAAGGCGGGAAAATGCTAAAATTGAAAAGTAGTTATAACTAACTACTAGTTTAGTTATTCAACTTACTACTAACTAACCTTAATCAAAATTAAGCATTCTTAGGCATTGGATCTTAACGTGGACCCAAACAACTTGTCTGGTCTAGGAAGTTTGGATTTCCTACCGGAAACATGGCAAAAACTGCAGACGAAGATCATCATTTCAAACAATGGAATTCTGAAAAATTGTTAATTATTGTTAGGTTAGTTAACTCTATGGAACTAACAATTGGTAAGCCTTTCATATTCTTAACATCTGCAAAGGAGGTCCAGGAAGCCGTGAGAAACGCATAAAAGGTGTCAAATTAAAAAATTTTGTTCTCACCGTATCATTTAGAATTTGAACTTAGGATTGACGGTAGGTACTAAGGAGAGTGGAAGACTCTACTACTTTGACATTAGATTTGAATCACAACAACCTTTCAAACCAATAAGTTCCTACATCGGATCTTGGAGAGTCAGTGACACCGGAGATAGAGATTCCAATGATCAAAAAAGAAGAAGACACTTATAGGTAGGTGATTTGTATGGACAGATACTTTGAGGTGATGCAAACAACAAAGGAGAAGATGACACATGTTGTGAAGACTATGAGATATCATGTTAAGTGGCGGAGCCAACATGGTTTGAGAGGGTTCAGATGAACTTAAAAATGTCCACTTAATTCAACATGTCTTGAATTTTTGTTGCACCTTCTGGATAAAGTTTCTGGCTCTGCCACTGGTCATGTTCTCATGTGGTGGCTTAGTTGGAATCAACGTCATCCGAAGCAAGTTGGGAAACTTTCATATTGGCATTTCTAAGGTGTTTTAAGCTGAAATATCCAAACGTGTTGCTAATATCAAATGATGACAGAAAATTGGTTCATGAATGGGAAGGCAGCATAAGCATGGACAACAAAGACAAAGGTGTGCGTAACTGCATCCAAACAGAGACAACGTCGGAAAAGGAAGAGATGACAACAAAATGGGTACAGAAATTTAAGAGGAAACAACAGGTGATCATGTAACTTGAAAGGAGCAGGTACTAAATCATTGGCAAAATGATGAAGAAAGGCGTCACCTTAGTTAAAATTGGGTCGCAGTACGCTAGCGACGAATCAGATCAAGGGTTGTGTGCGGCCACAAGAAAGAACCAAGATTAAAGAGAATTTGTTTGCAAGAATTGAATAGGGAGCAAAGATCAAAGAAACCAGTGGTTTGAGCCAATGAGACTTTAGCATCTTAACTGAGTGTAGTATTATAGAACTAAATATATTGAAGTAAATACACTTCATCAAAGAATAATTAGATAGTGACACTTGATATGTCTCTTCCCAAGACAACATTTACAGATCTTCTAACCAAAAAATTGTTTCCAAACGTGTATGATATGTAATCATTCACTAGATTGAGAGGGAGTCTTGTAAATAATAATTTTAATATTTATTAGAAGTAATTTGTGTTCGATTTATTAGTCCATTAATTAGATTCTTTAGGTTGGAATAGTATATATAGATAGATTATTGCTTGTAGATTATTCATTACTTGAAATACGTATCCGGTTTTCACAAAATTATACTAGTAACTTACTTCGTAGTTGCCATTAGCATTTCTCATAATCCAGTTCAATTTAATAGAATTAGGGGTAAGAATAGGTCAGACAAAGGCTAGACCAATTTTTTTAGTAGAAAAGACCTATGATTTTTTTATAAGTCTATTTAGTCAAATAGACTAAACCACGTGTCATAAAAAAACTTTTTAAATCTATCCGGTCGACCTATATTAATAAATATAAATAAATTTATTATTTTTTATATTGTATTTTGTACTTTATATTAGGGTTTAGTTATATCAAAGAACTTGTGAAAATATATGTTCACATGATATAAGTTTTTTAAGTAGGCTAATAGACTAATCGGACCTTAAAAAAGATCAGGCTCATGCAAAAAAATAAGATTATGATAGGCCACAGACCAGACTTAAGCTTTGAATTTTTTAACAAATCAGACTTATATTTGACAAACCCTAACTCAGAGCAACCTATTCTCACCCCTAAATAGAATTGTTGGAAAATAATTTATTTTCCTGTTTGGTTGTTGTTTGATTGTTTTCGTTTATTTTCTTTTATTCTCCATTAAGAGAGAATTAAGTATATTGATTGTATTCTCATTATATAAACCTAAGGAATAAAACAGAACAACATTTTACCTATTATCTCCCATAAAAACCAATCATATTAAGATTTATTGTCACTGCATAAAGGAAAAAATAGGTGTTGGAATTATATGTTTACCATTTGTGACAGAATTTTGGTTAAAATCCCGTCTTTGAGCAAATGATAAGCAAGTTGAACATAATAGACATCTACGCATTAATTTGATGGGGTGTTGGAATCCGTGTGATTTTTTTCTAAAAGAATCCACATGATTCTTTTATTTAATACAAATTTCCTACCATTTGTTTCCTAAAATTCTCTGAAAGTTTAATATTGTTTATTATAATATCTCTATAGAAGCAGGTTTCAACTAATGACTAAAACATAACAGCATTTACCTCATATTCTCCACAATTGTAATCTACATAAATTAACTATTGTTGGATTATTTAATTCAGCGTCTCCCTGAGGGATTCGATGGGCTTAACATCCCACCCATGGGCGCCTACACAGGTGTGTTAGGTGGGCTAGGTAGGCCCCTTGGGGTTCACTTTAAGAAAGATAGTTGCGCCCTGACTAACAGCAATTGCTTTTGGCCTAGTGGTAAGCGCTTGATCCTACAAGTGGTATCAGAGCCTGGTTATGGGTTCGAATCCCCCCGGCTGACACTGGGGGGAGATTGTTGGATTATTTAATTCAGCCTCTCCCTGAGGGATTCGATGGGCTTAACATCCCACCCATGGGCGCCTACACAGGTGTGTTAGGTGGGCTAGGTAGGCCCCTTGGGGTTCACTTTAAGATAACATCCCACCCATGGGCGCCTACACAGGTGTGTTAGGTGGGCTAGGTAGGCCCCTTGGGGTTCACTTTAAGAAAGATAGTTGCGCCCTGACTAACAGCAATTGCTTTTGGCCTAGTGGTAAGCGCTTGATCCTACAACTATCACCAAACATTCCAATTAAATAACTCGGCCAAAACAAAGTTAGAAACTAGCAGTGCACTCACTTGTTGCGCCCTGACTAACAGCAATTGCTTTTGGCCTAGTGGTAAGCGCTTGATCCTACAACTATCACCAAACATTCCAATTAAATAACTCGGCCAAAACAAAGTTAGAAACTAGCAGTGCACTCACTTGTTCTGTATCATCAAGAATTAGGATTGCACTTTCTTTCTCCAACACCATACGAAGATCCTTCTTGCGTCTTTGAGTTCCATCATCTCGACAAATCACATTAGCATTGAAGTATTCCTTTTGAGGATCAAGCAGCCTGGCCATCTCTAACGCATAGAGCCGATCACCCATAGTGTATATGCACATGTCAAATATTTCACTTGCTTCTTTAAGAAATGTGTGGACAAAGGGCCTCAACTTGATAACCTTTTGTATATGCTCCATCATGAAGAGGCCACCTTTAAAGAAATCAAGAATTTTATTGTTTCATCATATACAAGTTTAGGAAGGCAGCAGCATAAATAAAAGCCATACAACCCCAGAACATCAAAGGGGAAATCAATAATTTTTTAAAGAAAATGCACAGATGAAGTGACGAGGAAGTATATAAATGAGCTTGAAATGCCCTAATTTTACTAAAATGTAAGAATTTGAGTTAGTAAGTCGACCTTTTTATAAAACTATTGTCTATATAGGAGGAGATGCCGTTTTTAGGACACAAATCAACTCTCTCTATATATATATATGACTAATGCTGTTCTATGTGATGATGTGCAGCTTGATACCTGTCTTTTAGAAACCAAAGAACATGAACAAATGTTTATTCAACAATTTTTTCATAAGAGAATCAAAGACAAAATTCACAAAGCTAAGGCCTATTGCAAGCTTCCAGAAAAGCTTTTAACAAACACGACTGTAAGATTAGATGGAATGTACTCACATTCCTCTGACCCACTTTTTCTGTAGTATCTTTGGAGATTGACAAATCAAGAATGGTTTATAATGCATTTCATCAAAAGATGATCTAACAACACACAGTAGAACTAGCACACTTTATGTTGAACAGGGGTCTCTTATTCTATAAAGTTACAATGAAAAGATAATGAATTTTTACGTAATAAAAACAACAAAGATGAGGTGCATTAAGCAAAACTTTTAATAAAAAATATGGATGCCAATTACCAAAAGAAAAGGCGCATTGGGTTGAGTATACCTTCTAGATAACTTTTCTGAGTTATTATAGGCTTTTCTTCTGGGCTCAAACGATCAAGGGAAGAAGAATTTAGCAGCGTGTGGTCTAGGTCCAGGACCAAATAAAGCTTTTTACGGCACAATAAATTCTTCATGTCGATATTGCGCAATCTAGAAATTTCTTCATCATAGAGTCTTAGTTCCTGATAATAAGAAAAATCTCCATCATGTTAAATAACTTGTTGCTTGGCCAAATTATGTAGAAAAATTGTGTTGTGTATATGATATGATACAACAAGAATTCAAAAAAAAAGACAGAAGAGTTGAACAAAATAGGATTTTATTGTGAAGTTTGTCTGAATCAAATGTGACCTAAAAGACAAAATGATACAATAGGACTAAATTTGAGAGTGCTCAATACCCTATCAAGAATGATACAATAAGGCTAAATTCTAGAGTGTCCCAATTCTAACTTACGACAGTCACTCTTCTATTCCCTATCCCTCCAATTTATTACAGCTATTTAGTTGTTAGTTATAGCTTCTAGCTCATTACCTACTAGATGCATTACCCTCTCTAGAGCTAATCTCTTAAGCTATTCAACACCAAATCATTATTCCTAACTCTCAGAAAGCAAACAATACATGGCTCAAATACTCCATCTCCCTTGCTTCAAATTCACACTTCTGTTGGTTGCCTACCAAATCATTATCCCTCAACAGTAACAGCACCTTGCTCGAGTGGTTTTGATGTTCTTCCAAATTGCGGCTATATTCGAGGATGTCATAAAAACCAGTGAAACCAACTTACTCAAATAGGGTCAGATGACTTCATTCAAGAGACTTTGTAACACAGTGGGAGCATTTGTAAATCCAAAAGGAATTATAAAGTATTCCTAATGGCCCTCGAATCCAAAAGGAATTATAAAGTATTCCTAATGGCCCTCGTGAGTCCTGGATGCTGTCTTGGGAACATTATTAGTCTAAAGTATACTCGAGAGATTTCTCTAGAAAGCTGTTTATCATGAGCAGTATTTAATTACTAGTAAAATTTCAAAAAAATCATTCTTTAATAATGGCGTTCCTTTCAATATTAAAGTTTCGAACTTCCATTTGTATTACTAAACCATGACAATATTTATAGTTAAAAGAAATAAGCATTTACAGCCAATCAGTGTAATGTACCTTGTTTAGCAGATTCAGAAATATCACCATGGAACTAGCAAGCTAATGATTATTTTGTTAGTGGTTAGGGATTCGATTTTTTTAATATCACCATGGAGCAGATTTTATTTGTAATGGCTTTTGTGGTGTACTTGTATAGGCTCAATGTTGTTAATTTATCCATTGAATTTTTCTTACAGTGTGGATAACATGTACAAGTACTTTGGTACCCTATGAGTAAGAGTATTGAAGTTGGCTATCCACACAAATACGTATATTTTTTTACAACACAGGTACGGGGACAGGCACTATCATACTCTACCTTGACACTATTTATTGCCGTCATTAACCATTCAACTGTATGCTTTTATGTGAGAGCCCTAGAACAATAGATAGAAATATATTCTAAATGAGTGGTATTACAGGCTCCCCACAATAATTGTTGGTCAAGGTTGATAATAACATTAAACCAAGTATTTCAATTGATCTTACAGTCATTTGAAAATAGCGACATGCGGCAACAACAACTATCCAAATCTAAGTTATTAGTACCACAAGATAATCATCCGAAATAATGTGTACCTTGTGTATGTACCCAAATAGCAAACCAGATTCCCCATCCAATGTTTGCCCACAACATATACACATGCCTGCAAATGAGCCAGGATGTATACATACATCAACCTTTAAAGATGGCACTGCAACAATTTAGAGAGAGTCGTATGAGATTCATAATTATATTTCACAAACATGTGAAAAGATTGTGCATAGTCTAATTTGTTAGAACTTGGAAATAAATTGAAGGTATTCTTGTTATCGAATAGATTAAAAAATAGGTGGTATAAAGTGTACGGTATTGTTTCGGGGGGGAGGGGGGACTGTTCAGTTAAAGCGCAGACTACATATAAAAATGCACGTCAAACAAGCTTAGGTTGTACCAGCTAAATAGTTCAACAAAGCCTTAAAGGCAGATAAACTATAATGGACATCATCACATCTTTTCTTAAAAATTGGTTTGGTTCACTTGCTCTAAAACAAAAGCTGTGCATGATGAATACATTTTTGAAAATTTACATGCATATGTGGCTTGATGGATTCTCGTTCCTAGCAAATAAAATGAATGAAACAAAATGATTGAAATTACCTAATTTCTGTTCCATGGTACCATCTGAAGTAGACCCCTCAATTTCATCGGTGCTTTCAAACTTACGTTTTTTAGTTCTGCTTTAGTTTGTAAGTTAAAGTGTAGCAGAGTGAAATTTTATTAGAAAAACACGAAACAAAAAAAAAAATCAAAGAATACATAATTGTCCCTTAGGTTGACTCAAAATAAATAGGCAAAAAAACTAGGAACCGGTTGGAAAATATTTTATTTCCCTGTTTGTTTGTTTCAGTTTATTCTCATTTATTTTCCTTTATTCTCTACTAAGGAGATAATTAAGTGTAATGATTATTGTATTCTCGCTATATAAACCAGCCTTTGACTGAGAAATAAAACACAACTTCTTTTACCTATCTCTCCCAAACACAACTTCTTTTACCTATCTCTCCCATAGGTTGATGCTAATTGGTTCACAATTCCACAATAACAATAACCAAAGTCTTTTTCCGATAGGTGGAGTTCGCTACATGGATCAAACAATACAAAAATGTTCTCTCACACGTCATGTCTAAAAATATGTCATTGAGTCATCCTTCACCTTTTACTATTGGACTGTGCTACAAAAATGCCTCTTAGTGGTGCTTTTACAATGGAAGTGACAAAAACTTTCTCTTCAATGATTTTATTCTAGGTCCTATCACATATGGCTCTTAACTCAAGTGTTTCTACCAAATTCTAATCTATTGTAACATTCTAATATCTATCACATTGCACTTATTTTGTTAGTGTTTCTTTAGCCCCAGTATTTAGTCCCATACAGCAGTGGTTCTTAAAGTTACTTTAATAATTTTCCTTTAAGCATAAATGGTTCACAATTCCACAAACCAGAAAAGTAAGTTTTCATACAATAGTTAAGATACTTAAGCAAAACATAGATGAACACACTGTCATTTGACTTTTACGTAGTTAAGAAGAAAAGGCATTACTAGATAATATTCATTCAATAATATAGTTGATGGTCATGCCCTAAATGTAATTAAAACCTTCCGCTGTTATTTTTCACGAGTTTTTGGAAACAAGAATCACTCCTAAGACATTAAAAAATAGTCGACACGAAAATCATCGATGATAAAAGAAATCACTTAAAACAGGCTGAAAGTAGCTAGTGAACACAACTTACTAAAATATAATTAAAGTCACCCAACTACAATACTAAATTGATCAATGAAATGCCATAGTGCTGTATATCTAAATAATGTTTAGTCCTCTAAATTTCAACAAATTATTAAAATCAAACTTGACGGCAGCTTAACTAATACCAATAAGCATATATATGAAATAGGTGATGGAGAGCACCTGAAACCCTCTAACTCATTTCGGCTTTCAGCTTCGTCATCTGATGATGATGAACTTTCTTCTAGTTCAGCCTCAATGTATGCAACGAAATCATCACTATCATCACTGTCAGATGAATCTGTCACAGCTCTCATCTGTATTATTTCCATCCAACAAAGCCAAATCAGGAAGTAATATTCATAAATAAAGAGACTACACAAACCACAATCAATTGTAATGTAACACAAGAGAACAGATGACATCTAGAAAGGCAGGTAAAAACAGAAAACAGTGTGGCAGTAAACATCAAAAGCAGTGTCTTAATTATACGAAAATTTTAAAAACTGGTCCATCAAGTTGCCATTGCAACCTTTCAACAAAGCCAAGCTCAGTCCAACTCCCATCCGCACAAGAAAGAGCACGAATGAACCCTTGGTGTGTATAAATAGGTTACCACCCACTCAATTACTCGTAATTAGCTCACATACAGTCAAAATTTTCAGCTGAAAATTCAACATCAATTTAAAGTATTGTACATCTTTTTTTCTATACACACCTTATAAACTATAGATAATATAGGAACACTATCAATATAAACTCCTAGAGTAGGAAAATTGATGATTCTCCCATTACCTTTGCTTTATCAGGATCTCCAAATTTCATAGATTTCTTTTCTTTTCCTGATTCAACTTTTAAACAATTAAAAACTTGGCAACTAACGCAACATCACGAGTTTTTTTTATGTTTATGCAAAATGTGATCAAAGCCGCGTTTTACCTCAAAGCAATTCTTTGCAATATCAAGAAACGCTCATTGAACTGAGACAAGAAACTCAACTGTTAGCAGTTATAATCGGCATTTCACCAAAGAGACGCGGATACGGAAGGGGAAAACCGAGAGAGATAGATAAATCATCGAAATCAAAGGTTTAGAATCAGTATAAACGCAAAAGATAAACTCGCCTGAGTCTTTGCTGATTGATTTTGGTTTTTCCGATGAGAATGCAAAACGGAGCTCCGGCGAAGTACCGTTACGGTGGTGCGGCAATGGCGCGGTTAGTTCAAAGCTTTAGGAGGGAAGGGTTTTGGTAGTATTTGATTATTTGAACGTCGTGTTCGTTAAAAAGGTTTGAGGGAAATATAATAAGCAGACCCCACCGGTTCAAAATAAACCCGCCGGTTCACAGTTTTTTTTTTAAGATCTTTGGAATTAAACCAAAATTTGCTACAAGTTATGAAATTATTAAAATAAAATTTAGAATATTAAGAAACTAATAATTATTTAATTGAATAAAGAATGATAAAATTATAAATAAATAAGAGTGAGATTCAATTTACTTCAAGAGTAATTATTTAATAAAATGATTAATTGAATAAAAATGTTAATATTAAAAATATTAATCATTAAACTAAATTAAATTTAAATGTTATAATTTAAAGTAAGTTAAAAACATTTACTCATAAAATAAAATAAGGTGAATTCCACTCATTAAAATAATATAAATGAAGATTAAATTTAATTAATAAGCCTTAACTTATAAGTATTATTATTATTAGATTGAACACTCTATCACGTGTTCAAACATGAGATCACACAATTTGTGTGCATAAATTTCTAACTGCCGATGTTGTGTCCACGCACGAAAATATGGTTATGTATGGATATAGTTTTTGTATGCGGATTTGTTTGAAAACTATAATAAAAATAAAATGTTGAAAAAAAATTAAGAATAAAAATAAATTTAAATTAAAAAGAAATACATATAAAAAATAAAATATAAGCAATAATATCATGAATAATAAAAATAAAAATAAAAATTATTGAAATGTGTATTAGATAGATCTGCCATTTTAATTTTTTACAAACAAAATAGTATTTTATAAGAGAGAATACAATTTTGAAATATTTATTCAATTTTTTAATAAACTTCTTTAATCTTTTTCACATTTAAAAAATAATCGATAAATTCTTATTATTTAATATTTGAATTAGTAGTTTTATTTTTTTTTCATTTTATATAATTTTTATAATATAAAAAGATAAAATTTATTAAAATTTTATTGACTCACTATCAAAATTTATTATAATTTTCATAATTAGTTAACAAAACTTCAAACAAAATAAAATAGAAGGAAGAGAATATTAAATCAATAGTCTTAGCTTATGGGTTTCTACCTTTGAAGAGAACACATCAAGGTTATCATATTCTATGACGGAGGAAGACTTTCTATTTGATAAATTGAAGATGTCTAATGAAGATTTAATTACACAATTTGAGAAATAAATAAATAAATATGGTGAAAAACAAGAATTAGTGAAGTAAAAGCTGAATGATGGTGAGAGATGACCTCTTACAATGTTATAAAATCCTTGAAAAGAAGACTTTAAATTAAATTTGAATCCATTGATTCGTGGTATTAAATATGTGAATTCAGTGGTGGTGGTGGTGGTATAGGAAGTGATTTGATTTTAATGGTGGGACGAGTGGATTGTTGATTTAAGTTTGAAAATTATTTTTTTACACCCACTCGAGTAGTTTATTCACACCTTTAGTAAAGATTTTTAATGTTTCTCCTTCTTCTCATGGTAATTGTTCCCTGATTTATCTCGTGTGAAATTAAGATTTTGGTTAAGTATCTACATCTTTTATGAGAGTGGATTCAAAGGAAATGGTGGATCCCATTTTACTCTTCTCGTCTCGGGAATAAAAGCATGTTTCCCCTCCCTTAGAGATTGGGTGTTGTTACTGCGTCGTCTTTATCAGATTCCATAGAGTTAGATCACTTGGTTTGATCGGAGTTGAGTGCCACTTTTGAAATCTCTCTTTCAAATCTTGGTACATTCATCTTTTTGTGTCACGTGCCAAACCCAAACTATGAACATATTCCATATCAGATGATCATTTTTCTCCACTCATCTTCTAAAGCTAGATATTGTTAAACCTTGTACTTCTAATAGTTTTTGTTTACAAGATAGTGTTCCTGCGATTATACTAGAAACATGTATGAGTTTTCAGGGGTTTTCTTTATCTATGTGTTGAAAGGCTTTTCTTATCCAACTCTTTTAACGTTTGTTGAATTTGTTTCCTCTTTTATTTGAGTTATCTAGCGACTCAGAGAGTAGGATAACAACTATAATTTATAGGTTAAAAATAACTTAGGTTATTCTTATTTCTTGACTCATGAGGTAGAAGTGGGAAAATTGATGGCTTTGGGAAGAATAGATAGGAAAAAAGTTTGTTTGGTTGTCTAAGGGTCAATTTTGATGTTTATTTATTATTTTTATGTTATGGGTTTGGGTGGTAGGATAAAGAAAAGCAAGGTGAGGATCTTATTTTTATCTAATTCTTTGCATTTTGTGGCGATTATAAGGTATCTGGCTTGAGTTTTATCCTTTTCATGGATAACAATGGAGGTTTCCTCTGGATCTGGTGTAGCTCAAAGGATAGATCCTTATAATCTTTACCGGGTCATGGTTTATTGATTTATTTTCTAGAGTGGGGTGCTTTTAAGGTGGTTTATTTTGTGGTTAACGTCTACTTTAACTTCCTTGGAATATAAATTGATTATGTTGGATAATTTGTGTTTGCGTGAGGATAACCTTGGAGGAGATATTTGGTGTCTTTTAGGAGATTTAAATTATGTTTGCCTTATAAATGAAAAAGAAGGGTTATTGGTTCTTCCCTCTCTTATGGGAAGAACCACTAGGAAGAAACTTGACTTGGTTCTAACCTAATATTTGGAATGTTTATAATTTACTTGTTTTACCTCATATATGGTTCTGATTGATCTTCCCTTTTTAGGAAGAAACTTTACTTAGTTCTAACCTAATGAAGGGGAATTTAGTAGGCTTGATCAAATGCTTTTGTATGATATGTGATGGGATCATTAGAGGGACAATGGCTTAGTGGCCTCTTCCCATGAATGTTTATGAACATTGTTTCTCCATTCTAGAGTATTCCAATCAAATGTGGTGTCTCAAGCCTTTCTAATTCAATAGTTACTAGTTATCTCACAACAATCTCTTAGAGTTGGTCCATGACACTTGGTATGCTTCTTCCATCCAAGGACAAAAGGCTTTTGTTTCTATGTGAAATCTTAAGTCTGTCAAATCTATCTTAAAAGTTTGGAATAAAAAGGTGTTTGGAAATCTTGACTACCATATTGAGTCATTTAGATAGGTGGTGAGTATCCTTGATTCTCTAACCAATAAGAGGGTTTTATCTGAGGATAACATTAAGGCTATGTATAGGGACATTGTGGATATTTGGTCCTTGTTAATGATTAAAGATTCTAAAATATTTAAAAGATACATAGTTAAGTGGCTTAAGGAAGATGATGCTAATATTGGTTTTTTATGCTTATATTAAAAGTAAGAGTATTAGACATGATATTTTATCCCTTAAGGTTGGTGACAACTGGAATAAAGGAGTTCCTAAGGTTTGGCAAGATGTTTTTAATTATTTTTATAATCTCTTTAAAGAGCCAAACATAGAGAAACCCCATATATATGAAGTTACTTCCTACTCTCTTTCTGTTGAGGATAATCTTGCCTTGACTGCCCCATTTCTTCTTTAGGAGTTAGATGGGGTAGTGGCTGAGTGTGATGGTAATAAGAGTACTATTTCTAACACTTTTAACTTATCTTTTTTGAGAAGGTTATATGACTTACTAAGGGAATACTTAAGGATTATGTTTGATCAGTTTCATTGTTTTGCATCATTAACTCATAGTTTTGCCTTTTATTTTATGACTTTGATGTCTAAGGTTAAGTTCCCATCTCAAAAGGATGATTTTGAGCCTATTTCTACAATAGCATATCTTTACAAGTTGGTATCCAAAGTGTTGGTAACTAGACTAGGATTGGTTAATGATAAGTTTATTTCCCCTAATCAGTCGGCTTTCCTGAAAAGGAGATTGTTGGTTGATATATTAGTGCTAGTGAATGATGTGATCGACTTGGCTAAGCAATCTATAAAGTATTATCTCATTTTTAATTTGAATTTTGGGAAAACTTATATTTCAGTTAGCATGAGCTTTCTAGATTACATGTTTATCAGGTCCAATTCTAATCATAAATGATAGTCTTGGGCGAGAGCTTGTGTATTTGCTAGAAATATTGAATTTTTGATGAATGGTTGTCCAACATAAGATATTAGGATTCAAAGGGTCTAAAACAAGATCCTTTATCCCTTTTTCTTTTCTTTCCTGTGGTAGATGGGCGTAGTGGTTTGTTCGTCAGTGCTACTGAGTTGGATCCTTTCTCAGGCTTTGGGTTAAGATTCACTAATTCGGTGGTTTTCTATCTTTAGTATGCAAATGATACCTTAATTTTGGCTAGCCCATAATTTGAGTATTTTGTGGAGTATAAAGTCTATTCTTATGGGTTTAAATCTAAGTTTAGGCCTTTGGGTTGATTTTTTATAAGAGTAGTTTGCTAGTGGTTAATGTGGATCACATATTTCTAGAGTGAACTTGTTATTTTATCCATTCTAGGATTGAGTCCCTTTCATTCATATACCTAGAGCTGCATGTGGAGCTAACCCCATGTTGAAATCCACATGTGACTATCTAGTTACTTTGATGTCTAAAAGGCTTAATTCTTGAAATCATAGGTATGTTAGTTTGGGGTACCGAATGATCCTTCTTAATTTTGTGCTTAATGTAATTCATATATTCTTTTTGTCTTTTTTTAAATGCCACTAAAAGTGTGGAAGAATCTAGTTAGGATTAAAAGGAGGTTTCTTTGGGGCGGAATGAAATAAGATTTTATGATCTTTTGGGTTAAGTGAGGTGATGTTTTCAAACCAAAGAGTAAATGTGGATTGGTGGTTTGATATCTCCAATTGGTCAATTTATCCCTTTTGGTCAAATAAAAGTGGATGTTGATCTCGGGTACCTACGACCTTTGGTGTGATATTAGTGCATATAGATACAAAGCTTCAGTTGCATCTCAATTGAGTGGGTAAGTCTTTTCGTTTAAGTTTTGTTTCTGATTGGAGGAAGGGAATGTCTCTTCTTGGGTCCAAAGAAGATTATCCATCCGGTTAGTTTGTTGATGGTATCACTAAGAAAGAGGGATCAAGTATTTAGACATCCTTTTAGGAGGATCTATGGATTTGAAATATATACATAAATATTAGGTTTCACAAGATTTTTACTGTCTATCAACATCAAGAGGAAAGTATGGGGTGATATCGATCATTGAGAGTATGAAAGGCTTATTTGGTATTCGAGGTGAATAAGATCTTTCTTCGTCCATGAAGAATCTTTGGTTTCTAATTTCTTCTCTGTCCTCCAAGGTTTCAATCTCACTCAAAATAGATATAGGTTGAATTGGTATCACGCAAAAAATGGTATCTTCACTTTTCCCTATGCTTATCAAGTCCAATTGAGTCTTAATAATTCCTTTGCTTCCCTCATTTGGTTGAGAGTTTGACTATCCCTTTTATCTTGGATAATTTGGATCCTTCTAAGGTGGTGGTTTTTTGTGTGAAAGCTTTTGCAATATAGGTTCCCTTCTAGACAGAATCTTTTAATAAAAAGGTTATTGTTGACCTGACTGATGTCTCATATACTTTGTGTGGGGATTTATTCAAGTCAATCTCTCATTTGTTTGTCACATACGACTTATCTTAGATTGTGTGGTACAAGATTTTAAAGTGGTTGGGGGTGGTTTGTGGTTTTCCCTAGGGGTCTTAAGAGTCTTGTTGAGTTTTTTTCTCTCTTTAGGTGATATGACTAAGTTTATAGGTGGGATTTCTATGATTTTGCATTTAGATATTTGAACTATTTAGATTGTGTGCAATGATATGGTTTTCACTGGTCGTTCAACAAACATGGAAAACGTATAGGAAAAAACATTTTTTTGACTTAAAATTGGTTTTTTTGGTAATAAGTGGTGCACTCATGTACTTTCTCTGTCTGAATTCAGATTATTATCCCGTACCTTAACCAATAGTGAATCAAATGTTTTGATTTGGTTCAGGGGTTATTCTATGGTTTTTTGTGCTTCTATTGGAGGTCTTTATTATGATGGTGGTGGTTCTGGAAGTTTGAGATCTAGCATGAGTATGACTAAGAGAAGGGTTTATTTGTACGACTTTTTCCTCTAATGTAGAACTTATTGACCGTTTAGTTTTGTTGTTTTAGTTGGTTCATTGACTCGGTGTTCTATTTTTTTTGTTTTTTAGATTTCCATTGTGGTACTTCTTGTGCAATACAAATACTTATCTCTTATATATTGGTGGGTTTTTAATTCCCTAACTAACAAACAAACAAATAAAAGTTGATGACCTTCTTGTCACGACTAGAGAGGATTTTGACAATGCCATACGACAAGTTGTCTTACTTAACCTTGGGTTTCTTCTAATCATTATAGATGTTGACCCTTATAAGATAGGGATAAAAGGGGATCTGGTTGTGGATGAATCTTCTAGATCTTCTTGTTCATTACGTTAATACGTTTTATGGGCCTGAGAAATTTGTCATGGTTTGTTTATTGTCATTTGAACATGATACTATGAACATCGTCTTTGTTGTTTTTTATATATATTCTAGCTTATCACCTCATTTTATGAGTTTGTGTTTATAATTTTTGTGTATACCTGCTTACAAAGGCATTCTCGACCAAGGGTACCCACACTAATCCCCTTATCATGCATCATAGACCAAGGAAAAGGTAGACCTATTGAGGAGAATGTTCATCTCGAGGGTGGCTAACCGGTTTAAGCAAGGTTCCTAAACCATTATGGTGGTGCTTATGGGCTTTTCTATTTGTTTTCCATTACGGGTGTAATTTGTGCCTTTTTTAAAACCTTTGGTAAGGTTGAAATATGAGTAAATTTTATCCTATGAAAAAACATGTAGAAGACAAAAGAAGTTATAGACAAGCAATTAATGGGTTCTTTGTATTAGTTGTGTTGTAAGTTGTAACTTACAACTTGTTTCATAAAATGAAATTTTGTTCATTCAATAGCAAGATATCACACACATTGTTATAGCAATATGCGTGACAATATGATAGTAAATGAGCAATGGCTAAATAAACAAAATGAAATAAAGAATACAAAAGGTTTGGTAACCCTGTTTGGTGCAATGTCACCTACGCCTTAAGGGCTCTGCCCAAGGAAAGGAAATTTACTTTTAATAGTCACAGGTACAAATTAGTCTTAACTCGACTCTCCTAATTCAGCCTTTTTTTTCCTAATACTACCGGTGAACTTCGATCCAGAATCCCCTTGAATCTTAGACTCATTTCGCTTTAACTCAAACACTCTCTCAAGTATTTGTACAGTAACCAAAATATATGAAAGATGAGTCACTAATAGAACTCAAATACTCTATTCTCCTAATATTGGAAATATAACCTAAGAATAAAGTATCATAAGGCACACCATAAATACTCAATAAAAAGTTAAAACGCCAAGCTAAACAAAGTGATGTTTGAGTCTTCACAAAAGAGAATGACTTCTTAAATAGTAACATAAGTTTAGCTAGAAATGCCAATAAGGCTTTTGATTTGAATGCGGATGAACTTCTAAAAGTGCATAGGATCAATCTTCATAATGTTGATTGCAAATCTAGATTGAACTAAAACTTGAACAAATCTAAATCCCTTTGAATATATGAAGTTTAATTTTTCTAAAACAAATTCAGACAAAATATTTCTTAAACTAAAACAAGCATAATCAAGCAAATCTCTAATAGTACATAAAAGGAAACAAATCTACAAAAGTGCGATATACTCAAATCTCCCTTGAGCACCAAGCAACAGAGCGAGACATGATGTCTTACATACTGCAGGACATTTTGCCTAACATGTCGCTTTTCACTAAATTCTAACAATCACCTTGAGATAGCTCAAGTAGGGCATAATCCAAAAACACCTAAAATAGATCTTCAGGGACAACCATTAAAATAATTTGAAACCATAGGTTTTGATTAGCCATATGCAATTATGCAATTTCCAAAAATGAATTAGGAAAACTTCTATTGATTTAAAGTGCTTAAAATGATTTATGATTGATAAAACATAAATAACATTTAATAAAAAAAACTGGATATCTTCTTATTAAATGCAAATCCAATCTCTTGTTTAGACCATATCCAAACAAAATCTTCTTTAAATAGCTATAAGATTTAATTACATCTTCTTCAGTTTGATTTTGATGAAAAAACTTTTCCCAAAAACACAATCATGATCAAACTACTAATTAAACTAAAAAAGGAAACACATATGGAAATAAACACTGAAGCAATATTCAAACACATAGAGCAACTTGCACACGAGATAAATTCACTCAAACTAAGTAAAGACATCTTGTTTAGCAAGTTTCCTACAAAAATTAACCAATCAAGTGTAATAACATAACAAGCTATATAATACTTTCAGTTTGGTTGCGTTCTAGGTCTTGGGAACTGGCTCATCGAAGAGTGTTTCTAGAAAATATACCCATTTTCTAGTGTTGGTTATAGTAAGACATGGTCTCTCCCATTTGAAGGATAACTTCCCCTCAAGGATTTCTTCTTCCAAACATTAGCTCATCCTAGAATAAAGTCCCTCAAAGGGTGTTTTACTTGGTGGTGGAAATAGGTGTTGTTCTATTTAACCATAGTAAATGGGGAAGTGTTTCCACCTGGGTGCCTTTAGCATTGTCTAGTAAGTATATTAAACATAGATTTATATTGGAAAAGATATTAGCGCTTTGAGTTGGTCTAGTAAGTAATTGTTTCTAGGAATATGATACTTGTTCTTGATGAAAACCTTATTGGGTTGACGATAATCAATACATAATCTCATCAGTTCGTCTTTATTTTTTACTAAAAGCATTTGTGTACCCCATGGAGACACTACAAGAAAATCATCCCCCAACAACATGATTTTGGTGGCGTGATAAACATGTGGCAAAAAAGGCTGTTGTGACGTGTTTATCATGTCGCTATATATTTAAAATAATAAATTATTAAAATTCAGGTTATCACGTGGAGAGAAGTTAAAAAATTTTAAAAAGTATTGTGTCGTGGAAAACACGTTGCAACATCTTATTTTAAATAAAAACTAAAGACATCAGGTTTCAAAAGGGGGGAACTTTGAAGTTTTCAAAAAACCAATTGTGTCAAAAATAGGCCGCAAACTAGTTTTAAATAATAAAAAAATTTAGAGAGAAAGTTTGACTCAACGTATTGATGGGGTGCAGATGCTGACTAACAGCTTTTATGTAAGGATGCGTTATTCACATCCTAACAGTTATGACTGTTCTGACGCTACAGTGGTTTTGACGTGTTATTCACGTTGCTACTCAACAAATATTTTTTTGCGACATAAATAACACACAATGCGGAGGTGGATATTTAATAACTCATGTTTCACCCATGTTATCAATGTCCGCTGTTTCCAATTTATTTTTTCACCATTTCTCCGATTTCCAGCTTCCTTTTCAACTTCATCTTCCAATTTCACCCATTTCTTCAAATTAAAATTCCATTTAGATTTTTGATCTTCACCTTCTTCAAATTTCACTTAAAGGTATTAGATTTAAGTTGACTTTTCATGTTGATTTTCTTATTAATTTTAATTTTTCTAATTGTTTATTGATTTTTTGCTCAAGATTCAAGACCTTCTTCAAAACTCAAGAAGATTGCTCAAGATTTTTAATTTCATCATTGAGGTATTTTAGCTATTCTATTTTTTAAATATATATATATATATATATATATATATATATATATATATATATATATATATATATATATATATATATATATATATATATATATATATATATATATATATATATATATTGAGTTGTTGGTTGTTGTTGTTGAAGAATATTTATTTAATTGTTTTTAATTTTTAATATATTTTTAATCCGAAAATATGTTTTATTTTTATAATATATTATTAAAATAATATATATAGATAATTAAAAACTGAATATATTATATTTTTATTAAAAATAGAATATATTATTTTCTAAAAACAGAATATATTATGTTTATAGTAAAAACAAAAATATAGATTTATTAAAAATATAATATATTAATTTTTTAATTAAAAACAGAATATATTATATTTTTATTTTTATTTTTATAATATGTAATCAAAAATAGAATATATTATATATTTGTTAAAAAAAAGAATAATTTGTTATATATTTTTTTAAACAGAATATATATATATATATATATATATATATATATATATATATATATATATATATATATATATATATATATATATATATATATATATATATATATATATATATATATATATATATATATATATATATATATATATATATATATATATATATATATATATATATATATATATATATATATATATATATATATATATATATATATATATGTTATTTTTAAAAAAAGAATAACAAATTTTTTAAACAAAATAGTATGTAATGATCATATCATATATTTTTTAAGAGAATAGTATGTTTATTAAAAATAAAATAGTATGAAATAGTTATTTTTTAAAACATAATAATTATAATAAAAAAATTATATATGGGTATTATATGTATCATATGTTATATGGATATTATATGTTTTTTTAAATCGAACATAACAGTTATTTATTAAAAACATAAAATATTATATGTTTATTTGAAACAAAAACAGAATAATATGTTTATCTTAAAGAATATATTATATAAATTTATTAAAAACAAAATATTTTGAAATTTATTTGTAGTTAATATATTAAGTTAGTATATATTATATATTAAATGTTATAAAATTTAATCGTATGAAAAGTATGTAATTAATATAAGTTTATGTTTAAAACAATGTATAATATTAATGTATAATATTATTAAGAATAGTTATTAAAATATTTCACATAAAATATTTTTGTAGTTAATGTTTTACTGAAATTCTTGAAATTGGTCGATATATTAAAATCACATTTGTAATTAAAATGACAATGATTGTACACATGTGCAGTATAGAATATTATTGATAGTATCGTAGTTGGATGTACGATATGATGTATTCAGGAAGACGTGCACTTAAACCAAATTTTGAAGGAGTTAAATGGTTTATGGCATTTGCTCAAGAATGTTGTTGAAGCAAAGGCGGAGTAAGATGACCTTATCTTAAATGTGAAGGTAGACCTATAAATAGTGATCTAGAGGAAGTATAACGTCATTTGAAGAGAAGAAGTTTCATTAAAAATGATTGGATTTGGACATATAATGGATAAGAACTGTCGAGTAACGTACCAGACACTACTAGTATGAATGCATCAAGCAGTTGATCATATATGGAAGACGAAAGATTGATGAGATGGTAGTCGATGCTTTTGGGTTAAATGTGATCTACGATGAACCTGAAGATTTTGATGGGGAAGAGTTTCTGAAAGAGGAAGCACAAAGATTTTATCAGTTGTTGAAAGAAATGAATACATCGTTGTTTGAGGGGTCGTTAGACTCAAAAATATCAATGTGTGGGAGATTATTGGCCACCAATTCAAATTGGCATGTTCCTTATCAGTGTTTTGAATTCTTTGCAAAAATGATGTTGGACGCGACTCCTACAAAAGACAACTTGTCTACAAGTTTTTATGATATAAAGAGGTTGGTGTTTAAGTTATGTTTATAAGTCAGAACAATTAATTGTTGCATTAGTGTTTGCATGTTGTTTTATGATAATGAGTTTGGTACTAATGATGGAGTTGTAGGAATGTAAGTTTTGCAGGAGTCCAAGATATAAAGTTTGCAGTAAAGCCATTAAACATAAGAAAAAATGTGTAGTAGTGAAGTCTATGTTTTAACTTTCAATAATACCAAGGTTAAAAATAATGGTTGCTTCAATGCACAATGCAAGTCAAGTGACATGGCATCATGCAAACAAAAAAAGTTCAGGAACTATGCAACATCCATCTGATGGATACATCCTGATTTTGCTGCAGAACCTAGAAATGTCAGGCTTGGATTATGCTCTGATGGTTTTACTCCATATGTCCAAGCGTCGGGAAATGGATATTCTTTTGGCCAATTATTGTAACCCCTTACAACCTCCCTCATGAGATGCGCATGACAAAACCATACATATTTTGACTTGCCTCATTCCAACCTTTAATTAATGATTTGAAGAGGTTATGGATTAGAGAATAGACTTATGATATATCCCGTAAACAAAACCTTACTTTGCAAGCTGCCTTGATGTGGATTATCAAAGACTTTCCCGCATATGGCATGTTGTCTGGTTGGGGTACACATGGAAAAATGAGTTGTCCGCATTGCATGGAATACACAAATGCGTTTACATTAGAAAAGGGGGGGGGGAGTTCTTGGTTTGATTATCACGACAGATTCCTACCAGAACATCATGTATATAGAAGAAACAAAAATGATTTAAAAAAAGATGACAAGTAACAGATTTACCTCCCCGTCAATTGTCACCAGGTGAAGTGTGTAACCAACTTTGTGAACTGATAAAATTCACAGATAATGGAAAAGCATGCAAAATTCAAGGATATGGGGTCACACATAATTGAACAAAAGAAGTATACTTTGGAACCTCCCATATTGAAAAGTTAATTTGTTGCAATATAATCTTGATTTTATGCATATCGAGCAGAAGTTTTATGATAATGTATTTTACACAGTGATAGATGTTCAAGGCAAAACAAAAGATAATGAAAAGGTTAGAAAAGACATGAAAATTTGGTTTATTCGAAAAGAGTTGGAGTTGAAGCCTCAGTCGAATGGAAAATTATTAAAACCCAAGGTTACTTACACTCTAAATTCCAAAGAAGCTAAAGCGATTATCGATGGTTAAATGAATTGAGAATGTTGGATGGTTATGCTTTAAACTTCACAAGGTGTGACGACGCCAACATTGGGAAGTTGCATGGAATGAAAAGTCATGATTTCCATGTGTTTCATGGAACAATTGCTTTCAATTACGTTTAGTTCACTACCCAAACATGTGATCAATCCACTAACTGAAATTAGTAAATTTTTTAGAGATATTTATGCGTCATCTTTAAGAGTGGACGACATCATTAATTTGAACCAAAATATTCGAGTCATTCTCTGTAAGTTGGAATAAGCATTTCCGTATGGTTTTTTCAACTCCATGGAACATCTTCCTATGCATCTTTCATATGAAGCTTATCTTGATGGCCCTTCCCAATATGGGTGGATGTATTAGTTTAAAATATTCACGGGTGATTCAAAGCGATCAGTGAAAAATATAGCTAAAGTTGAAGGATCAATATATGCACATTACTTGCATCGGGAAACATCACATTTTTGCTACCATTATTTCAATCACTGGATGTTAACTCCAAGAATCATAAGGAATGTAGTAAATGTTAACGAAATAAGTCTGAAATTCTGGCACGTAGTGGACAGATGTTGGATATGATTTCAGAACGTCATAACAGCAGAATTAACACAAGAACAATTTAAAGAAAAATTGCAGGAATTTAAATAAAACACAGTAGTTATTAACCCAGTTCAGTGTACAACAACACCTACGTCTGGGGGCTACCAAGCCAGGAAATAAATACACTAAATAATATCAGTTTGTAGATCTCAGCAAACTATCTTCAGTTTACAATCTAATCACCTAATCACTACACGTTCTTAACTTCTACCTAAGACACTTCTGAGTATGAAAACCCCTTTCACTTCCTACTAGTCACCGCAGTGACAGAACTATAACTCTTTCAATTTTTTTAGAAAATATAATCCAAAAGACACACAATCACTCAATGTTAAAAGCTTAAGAGTGAATGATAGAACTTACAACTCAATGGAGACAATTCTTCTCTTATATCAAGATGATATTAGAGAGGCTCACAATTAACAAGAACATACAAACCCTAAAATCTCACTAAATAACAATGTACGTTCCACCCCTGAATTAGGGTTAAGCCATCCTATTTATAAACAATGTCTAAACTAGATTTGGGATTCAAAAATGCAACAAGGCAGTTGCTAAAAGTCTGCAGATTATACTCCATAAACATAGGTGTTCAATAAAGGGTTTCCTAAAATGTCTCAACATTTAGAAAAACAAAATATATTTAAATTCAAACAGAATCTCTGATTCCTCAATCTTAGACGCCATATAGGATTGCTTAATATTCACAGAATATTCAGTAATATGTAATTAAACCAACTGTATCTAGAAGAATCTCATCAAATCAAATCAAATATGTCAAGAGATATAAAACAGCAACGCCTGCTATACCAGACCAAGATGTCTTGACATCTGTCTGAAACACATGACAGTAATATTGTCATGGTAGTTGATGAAGATGCTACAACATTTGGCTCAACATCATAATAGAACCATATTTTACCAAAATTTAGCCAATCATAAAACCATGGAACTAACAAAGTCAATTTACCTTATCAGTATTTTCTTTTTCAGGTCGTCCCTCTGAAAAGAAGAATGTGCATTGGGTGACTCAAAAAGAAATGCAATCTGTGCATGTTCATGTCTTGATTAACTATGCTGAAGTTAAACTGTATCTTGAGTAAGTATATCCTAATTACCTATTTATCTTTACATTGTGAGTATAAAACTTACTATCTTCAAACTTATAATGTGTTTCTTTATAGGGAATTTAACACCTAATATTTTCATAGCACCAGTGAACAAGAAACTACCAGTCACATTCATAGCACCAGTGAATAAGAAATTACCAGTCACAGTTATAAAATAGGATCTTTACTCCCCTTGTTTTATACAATAATTTCTCCCCCTCATAAGGAAAACCCAAATCAGAGCACATGCAACTGAAGGCACAACATAAGCAGCAGCAACACATGCCAACATCTATAGCAAGCAAACTAACCATACTCCCCATTTTTAGCCAAAATATTGACAAACCAAGCAGTCATTCATCAAAATAAAAGAAAGGTAGATCAAAATCTACCAAGCAAACATATTAAGCACACTACTATACCAGTAATCTAGACCACCTACATTGAGTATGTCAGTAGGCTGACCTTCTTCACACCACCACTCTCTTCTTTATCTTATTTGCTAGACAAATCGTTTTCCTCTTCAGTAAACACACTATTATCATCAGAATCATCTCCTTTACCACCAACAGAGTCAACTTTAGCCATATTCTCTTGAGATTTTTCAGGAGACTCATTATGAAAGTTTTCTTGTGTGGCTCCAACAAGATGATCAGGTTGAGCCAATGATGTTGTGACATCCGACACAACATCAGACTCAAGGTTAGTAACCAAGAGAGACATATGGAAATTTGTATCAATAATGTCATTAACAACAACATTCAAATCAGAAGTATCAACAACTTTAGGTTTCCACTCCTTTCTATTCATAATCATCACATGACTAGCCTTGGGTTGTGTTTGACATTTTGGATAACCATACAATCTGTAATAGTAAGGATTTATATGACCATATTTACCATAACAATGGAATTTCCATGGCTTGAACTTGCCTCTTGTATGATTTTTCTGATGTCTGGAAGGATGTTGCAACATTACAAACTCATCCTTTTCTTTAGCAGGAGTAAAATAGGCATCACCGGTTTTTCTTTGATTTTTTAAGGACTGATAATTAAATCCTATATTAGTGAATACCTTACCCTTTTTCTCAACTTGAAGAGTTTCATTCAAATTATCAAATCCATTCAACATTTTGAAACTTGTCATACTTTCAACCTTAGAAGTCAATAGGGTTACCTCATCTTGAAGACCAGAGACAGTAGATAAAAGATTCTCTTTTTCAACCTGTAGTTTAGCTATGATTTTCTTCTGTTTTTCTCCCAGTTGACAAACTTCTTCACTTCTGATACACATCTCTTTGTAGGAGATAACTAACTCGTCATAAAACACTTCTTCATCACAAGAGTCTTCATCAGAATCACATATACTAGTGAGGGATGTAACGTGCTTAGTAGTTTCATCAACGATTTCACCTTCATACTCATCAGTCCAGGAAGCAATCAAGCCATTCTTCTGTTTCTTGAGGAATGTTGGACATTCTAGCCTAATGTGACCAAAACCCTTACATTCATGACGCTGATGCTTCTACCTTGATTTGGTTTCTCCTTTGTTTGTGCTTTTCGCTGAAAGTCACTATCCTTGTTGATATCAGATGCTATGTTCTTGACATTTGGTCTTGACTTCCTATCCATACTTTTTAGAACCTTATTGAATTGTCTCCCAAGAACCACAATAGCATTTGATATTCCTTCATCAGTATCTAGATCACATTCATCCTCTTCATATTTAGTATTTGACACAAAGGCCATGCTTTTGTTCTTCTTTTCAGATCTATCACTAATGCCCAATTCAAAGGTTTGAAGAGATCCAACAAGTTCATCCACTCTCATTCTGCTGATATCCTGAGCTTCTTTAATGGTTGTAACTTTCATGGAAAATCTCTTAGGAAGGGATCTGAGTATCTTTCTAACCAACTTTTCTTCTGACATCTTTTTTCCCAAGGCACTAGACGAGTTTGCGATCTCAAGGATATTCATGTGAAAGTCATGAATACTTTCATCATCTTTTATTCTTAGGTTCTCAAACTTGGTAGTGAGAAGCTGAAGTCTTGACATCTTCACCTTAGATGTGCCTTCATGAGCTGTCATGAGGATTTCCCAAGCATCTTTAGCTACAGTACAAGTATTTATTAACCTGAAAATATTCTTGTCCACTCCATTGAATAAAGCATTCAAGGCTTTGGAATTTTCAAGAGCCAATTCATCTTCCTCTTTGGACCAATCTTCTTCTAGCTTCAAAGACTCATTCCCATCTTTGTCCTTCACAATAAGATGATTCCATCCTTTCAAAATAGATTTCCATCATTTGTTGTCCATGGATTTTAGAAAAGCCAACATTTTAACCTTCCAGTAATCATAGTTGGTGCCATCCAAAATAGGCATTCTGTTGAAAAATCCTAGTTCCATATCTCTAGTACCAAAAAGTATCTCCCTGGAGCTCACCCAAAACAAAACAGGGTGCCTGCTCTGATGGCAATTGAAATTCTGGCACGTAGTGGAGAGATGTCGGATATGATGTTAGGACGTTGTAACAGCAGAATTAACACAAGAACAATTTAAAGAAAAATTGCAAGAATTTAAATAACACATAGTAGTTGTTAACCCAGTTCGGTGTACAACAACACCTACTTTTAGGGGCTACCAAGCCAAGAAGGAAATCCACTAAATAGTATTAGTTTGTAAATCTCAGCAAACTATCTCTAGTCTACAATCTACTCATCTAATCAATACATGTGCTTAACTTCTACCTAAGCCATTCCTAGGTATGAAAACCCTTTTCACTTCCTACCAGTCACCACAGAGACAAAATTACGACTCTTTCAAAGTTTTTAGAAAATACAATCCAAAAGACACACAATCACTCAATGCTTAAAAGCTTAAGAGTGAATGATAGAACTTACAACTCAATAGAGGCAGTCCTACTCTTATATCAAGATGATATTAGTGAGGCTCACAATTAACAAGAACACACAAACCTTAAAATCTCACTAAATAACAATGTACGTTCCACCCTTGAATTAGGGTTGAGCCATCCTATTTATAAACAATGTCTGAACTGGATTTGGACTTCAAAAATACAGCAAGGTAGTTGCTAAAAGTCTGAAGATTATACTCCATAAAAATAGGTTTTCAATAAAGGGTTTCCTAAAATGTCTCAACAATTAGAAAAACAAAATATATTTAAATTCAAACAGAATCTCTGATTCCTCAATCTTAGACGCCACATAGGATTACTTAATATTCACAGAATATTCAGTAATATGTAATTAAACCAACTATATCCAGAAGAATCTCATCAAATCAAATCAAATATGTCAAGAGATATAAAATAGCAATGCCTGCTAAGCCAGATCAAGATGTCTTGACATCTGTCTGAAACACATGACAGTAATATTGTCATGGTAGTTGATGAAGATGCTACAACATCTGGCTCAACATTAGAATAGAACCATATTTTACCAAAATTTAGCCAATCATAAAACCATGGAACTAACAAAGTCAATTTACCTTATCAGTATTTTCTTTTTCAGGTCGTCCCTCTGAAAAGAAGAATGTGCATTGGGTGTGTCGCTACTGCGAAAATCGGCGTCGGCTGAACAGAAGAGTCGCCACCGTGCGTTATTTATCCCACGGGAGGGAAAGGGAACGCTCAGAGTAAACCTCACAAAGATGGGAAAGGTGTGGTCGTCGCAACCAAAACCTGGGTTCGGGAGTCGGTTACGCAAGGGGAAGGTATTAGCACCCCTCACGTCCGTCGTACTCGACGGGATCCACGCTTGTCTTCGGATATGGATTGTTATTCTATCTACTCTATGGGTCAAGGGTTAAAAAGGAAATAAAATAAAAATAAAAATGACTCGGCAAAGTATCGCACTTTATGCCTACGTATTCCCGTCTGGAACGAAAAATCAGAGTCAACGTAGTTCGCCTACCTACGGGAAAGGAGGGGAAGGTTGCTCGCTAGGATATCGCATCCTATGCCTACGTACTTCCACACAGCATGGAAGATCAGAGCAAACGTAGTTCGGGCCACGTACGACACAAGTCTGTCTTGGTTGATTTTATTCCTTCTGAAAAAGGTTTTTCTGATTAGCAGTCCCAGCGGACAAAAATGACGGCTTGATGAGTTCCCGTTCTTTTACGAAAGAAGTGTCTTTTATTGTGTTTGAAATCTTTATGGTGTTTTTCTGTTTGTTTTAAGAAAGAAGAGACAGAACTCTAACCTACGGTTGCGAAGGGAAACACACTAACCTAATGTTATCATGCATGGGTTAAAAACCTAATGTCTATCATGCTCCTCTCTTGCACGGAGAGAAACAGAGATCCTAAGGGATAGGCAGAAACAGAAACAATATCAAATATATACAATAAAGCGGTAAAATGCGTGGATGCAACAATACAAGCGAGGCAAGGGAGTCCCACTCAACCTCGAACCTAGAAAACAATAGGCAAAAGTGAACAGGCTTCACTTTCAACCTAACAGGGTAAACAGCAAACAATACAACCAGGAAATCCAAACAATACATCAGCAATGAAATACAACAGCATCAGCAGCTCTGACTCAACATCTGACTTCAAGTAATCTCCATTCAGCTACAGGCTTCAACAAGTATTAATCTCCATCTTCATGACCTTCAGGCAAGGGTTTTGATCATCTGTCTTCCATCTTTTCTTCATGTCTCAGGCTAGGATGAACATTAGTCAACCAGATGAGGTGAATGAATGTTAGACAGTTAATTACCTACCAAGGGTGGTTCATCAACTGTTAACATTAAACAGAAAGTTTCCTCTCAAAAGTTCTATCTTTCAAATATATTCACTGATCCTTCCAAAGGAAGGAGGTGGATATTTGAAAGAGACTTTGAATCATAGAGAAAGGATAGAGGCAAACAAAGCCATCTATGTTTGAGAAGCAAGCTTTCTAATCTAGAGCTCTGCCTAGCTCCTAGACCCTAGTCTCCTCAGCAGCTGCTGGCAAGAACCTCCTCCTCAACTCTGACAGTTAATCTTCAATCTCTGGATCTCCAATGGTCTTCCTCTCCTCAAATCTTCAGCTCTCCCAAGCCCCCAGACAACCCCAATACCCAAGCAAGCAAGCAATAATCCCCAGAGGGCACACCACACCAGTCAATCAGATATACAATACAATAATAGCAGTAGGGGAATCCTGACTTTTTCAAAGGGGATCTAGTAACTACCCATAGCCCCTATAGTCCCATAACTAAACTATTCAAACCCTAAGCCCTAAGGGAAAGGAATCAAGCCTCCTAAGTCATCACCTAAAGCCCTAATTTTATCCATGTTATTCACACTTACACTAAGCATCTAAATTTAATTTCTAAAAAATGGGAACTAAATTGAATCTACAAGTTCAATGTCTAATCTAAACAACCTAAAAAGAATGGATGAAAAATATGAAAGTATCTAATAGAACAAAAATTAATAAAATCATGCATGAAATGAAACTATTTAAAATGTCATTTATTTAGAAAATATGGGAAAAATATCAAATAAAAAATAAAATGCAATTTTTATTTTTTAGAATTTTCTAGACATCCTAAAGAAAATAATGCAAAAAGAATGAATTAAAAATGATTATTTTTCTATTTATTATGAATTTTAGAAGATGCATAAAAAAATTAAAGAAAATAAAAGAAAATAAAAAGAAATAAAATGGAGGGGGTTTGAATAGCAGGGAAGGCACGTTCAATTCATTGGGCTTATTAAAATGGGGGGTGTGGATAGCGCTCTGAGCCCAACCCCCCAATTAATGAAACGCTGCGTTTCAATTCTTTTGAAATTTCCCTCCGCTTTCAACATTCAATCGTGGCCGTACGATGAGGGGATTAAGTCAACAATTGGGAAGGATCTGAGGGCTGAGGGTCATCGTCCCCAACGAGCCCTAGGGTTTCTGAAAATTCCCCCTCCATGCACAGAACTTCCAATCCTTCTTTCTCCCTAATCTCTCCATGAAGTGCCAAGATATAAACACCAAAATTGATCTCCTTCTCACGCAGAACATCACTGTATCCATAGTTTTCAATATAACAGCCTAGATTTCCAAATTCGATAAGCATCACAGTTCTGATCCGCCATTGTCACCTGTGATCAACTACCTCAATTCTCCACAAAACTCATCCTAAACTAATCTACAACTCATCCTGATCATAGCATGCTAATCCAATAACCTTATCGTGCCTTATCCTAGCAATTACAAACTCTACCAGATTTGGTACCTCATGCTCAACCTCCATGAAACTCAACCAAACTTGCCAAAACCAATCATCTACTTATGCTTAACCATTCTACACTTCCAAAACCCTAAGATTCTACCTAAACTGAGCAAATCGAATAGAAGACAAACCTGGTGCAATTGGTGAAAACAGGTGTGCAACTCCTGGGATCAGATGCTTGCAGTGATTGAAATTTGCTCAGTGACTTGAAGGATGAATTCTGTATGCAACAAGAACACTGAACAATGCTTGAAACTCGAGTTGGACAACAATATGCAATTCTTGCAATTTCCTCAAAATAGCTTCAAGCTGCCATGGATCTTCTTCTACCTCAGCATGTATTCAATCACAATGATCAGAAGAAAAGGTTTGTGGTGGAGAAATGAATTGAGATTGGAGAGAATGAAAGTTTGAGATCAAATTGCCAATGGAAGAATCTTGCTTTTCACACTCTAATCTCACCTCTCATCAACAATGATCACCAACCATTTACCCTCCCTGATCCACTCTTTTTATAATGATCAATGGAAACTCCTAGATTCATCTAGAAAGATCTAGAAAGTATTGAAAATCTCATGTGATGGGAACTTGAATATCTCATGCACCATGCATTAAGTCTTGCAAAATGGCCTTAAAATGTCATCATAAGAGATATTGGAGAGATATAAGCAAATACAATGCTTTTCCTTGCCTTGTGTTGAAATTTCCAAAGATGACTTATAATGCAAGTTTCAAATTAACAAAGCATCACCCATTTTAAAGCCTCAAATCAAACTTCTATCTGAACCAATGTTCTCAAAATGATGTTTCCAATCAAAATGATATATTGGATGACCTATTTTGGATTTCTAGATCCTCCAAACCAATTTCCAAATTCAACTTTTTCAACTTATAAGCCATTTTTAGTTCATTTTTGACCAATCATGCAAATCCATGCTATGAGCTTTTACAACCATTCATGACCTTCTTTCTTGACTTAAAATCACATTTTGAACAACTTTCATGTTTTGAGTTTTTCCATTTGAGGCTTGGAAATAGGAGATATGGCATTTGCTTAAAAATGACCTATAACTGACAAATGACCAAAATACCCTTTGCTTGCCAAGACCATAAGTTGAGTTCCACACATCATATGAAGGCATACCATACCATTCTAGAAAGCTAAGACAATGAGGAACAATTCTTATGTTGACCAGAAATTCATTTGAAATCTCCTTGAGGGGTAAAAATTGCTTGGAAGTCAAGTCACTTTCACAGACAAAATTTCAGATACCTCAGATGACCTGTAACTTGCAAGGACCATAACTTGAGTTCTATAAATCTCCTTGATGTCTTCTACCACTCAAATTAAAGGTCTTGAGATCCTCTACAAGTTTCATGTTGGCCAAGGATCCATTTGAAGCTTGCATTTTGACTTATCTTGCTTGGAAATTTGACCTAAACTAGGGGATTTTACACAGAAACCCTAATTTAGAAACTCCTCTTCTCCTTGATTTCTCTTGATTTCTTCTTGGCATATCTCCATATCCTTCTTCTCCATGTCAAATGATGAACCCCACATCTCTCCAATAGCCCTTAATGCCTTTAAATCAATCAATTGACCTAGGGTTGACTTAGGGTTGACCCAGATGAAACCCTAGTTGACTGTCTTCAACTGCAATTCTTGTGATCACCTCAACAACTTGGTGTCTTCTCCAAATGACCTTCTAAGTCCTCCAAGATGTCTAGATACTCCCCATGCTCTCAATTCACAACTCATAATTCCCTTGTTGATCCTCAGACACCCTCAGTTAGGAGATATACTCAATGCTTGATCCACTGAACTCCCTGCTTTCAAATTCTTTCTTGATGACTTGAATGAGATTGAATTAGGATAATCACCTCTGGATAGGCCTCTAGATATGAGAATAATGATTGGCCCCCTGTTGAATGACTTGCTATGCTTATGCTATGCAGATGGTTAGGCTATGTACATGACTCTATATGCAAATGCTAATGATATTGAAACATAAACCAAATGAATAAGGTTGAGCAAATTTTAGGGTGCAACAGCTGCCCCTATTCAAGCGACTTGGACCCGATTGGGTGAAGAGCCTGGAGCCTTCAGACATTCGCGGTACAAGACGGTTGAATACTAGTGAAACCAGAAATTTGCCAACCGCAAAACTAAATTGCGCTCCTGCTTGAGGAACGACATCCACTGCCTGGATCTGACTGTTTGCAGCCGCTCACTGATCTCGTAACGACCACGCTGGGGATAACAAATTGCTTGCTTGTCCACATTAGGACTCTGTCTGTCATCAATACGAAGAAATCTCAACTAGAACCTGTCCATGTTAGGACTCCACTTGCTGTTAACCTAGAAGAATCTTGGCAACTCCGTTGGGGATGATCTATCTGCATTTTAATACACTATCCACGTTAGGAATAAGCCCTTCCACGTTAGGAATAACACCTGTCCACGTCAGGGCTAACATCGTCTACGTTAGGAGTAACACTTTTCCACGTTAGGAGTAACACTTTTTCTGTATCTGTCCACGTCAGGACTAAACTTTTCGTCTTTCCACGTCAGGAAGTAATCTTCTTTCCACGTAAGGAGAACTATATCAATCTGTCCACGCAGGGACTCCAATACCACTTGACATGTCCGCGTCAGGACTCCAATCTTTCCACGTAAGGAATATAACTTCGGTTCTGAACCTGTCCACGTCAGGACTCAACTTTCCACGTAAGGAGTACATCATTCTTCCACGTCAGGAATCAACTTTTCTTGAATCTGTCTGCGTAAGGACCCCAATCTTTCCGCGTAAGGAAACCAACTCTTTCCGATTTGTCCGCGTCATGACTACATTTTTCCACGTAAGGAATGCCATCCTAATCTGTCCACGTGAGGACTCCGCTCTTTTCCACGTAAGGAACACATTTTCTTTTGATTTGTCTCCGTCAGGACCCCAATCTTTCCGCGTAAGGAATCAACTTCTTTTCCACGTCAGGAATGCCTCTCCTTCCACGTAAGGAATAAACTTGATATGTCCGCGTGAGGACTCGATCTTTCCGCGTAAGGAAACCCATTTTTCCCACGTAAGGAATCTCATCTTTCCACGTTAGGAATAAACTTTCATCTTTCCACGTCAGGAACTGAAACCTCTTTTCCCATGCAGGGAATAGACTTGTCCACGTCAGGACCCCTCTTTCGTCTTGATTTGTCCACGTCAGGACTCAGGCATCTTCGACCTGCTGAGGAAATAAGACTTGTCCACGTCAGGACTCACACCTTTGTCTGATCTGTCCACGTCAGGACCCATGCTTTGCCAACACGAAAAAAGATAACTGCTGAGAGTAACTGGTCCGCGTCAGGACACCAACACAAAGAGCAATCACTTTTGTCAACGTCATGACTTCCCATTTCACCAATTTCGAGAATCTGAATTTGCCCACGTTAGGTCTAACACACTTCACCAACCCGGGGAAATAAACCTGTCCACGTTAGGACGCCCACTTCTGAAGAAATCCCGTCAATATAGGAATAAATTGTCCACGTCAGGACTTAGTTCTCCGTTAATCCCCACCCACAAACTTCTTAGCACCGACGTGACAGCGACTTTGGGGCGGACTTTACTGGGGATATTTGGAAACCAAACTACCGGACGCCTGTTCTGATAACCGGCGGTGGCCTCTGAAATTCTGATTCATGGAACCCCTGATGACAACTAACTCTGCTTGGGAATAAAGAGAAGCTTATCCTAGTAACTCTGTGGGGAATACTGCCGAACTGATATTATCATTGGATGTCTCACGCCGAGATCTTGAATATTTGGTAGTTCATTTGAGCAAGAGTTCTCTCCACCTGAGCTGCTAGAGTACCGAAACTGCTTCAGCAAAATAAACGCTGAAGATAATGCCGACTCCGCCGGGGATAGCCAGATGCTACAGAATTATTCCAGCAAAATAAATGCTGGAAGGGTGAAGTCAACCATGCTGGGAAGTTGGGAGTTCGAACCGAATACCCTGTTGAGGTAACCCCCTGCTGGGGAAAATAACCTCGCTGAGGAATAGCAGGTATGTCAAGTATGATTGGACTTCTTTGCTGGAGAGTGAACTGATATTACACGGTATCCCTGACAAAATAAATGACAGGACCCACCACCAACTCTGCTGGGGAGAGTCTTGATCTCCGGGTTCCACTGGGAGGAAAGAACGTTTGCTGAAAGGAGAGAACTCCGCTGGGGGTGGGACTATTCTCTCGGGGGGAAATCCACTGACTCCGCTGGGGGAGAGTGAATGACCCTGCGGGGAAAGATGAACCTGTCTGAATGCAGCCTTACGATCTTGGAATCGTCGATCCTTTTTTTGCACAAGCTATGACTAGCTGGAGAGTTCGATCCTTCTTCAGGAAGAACCTGCATGACCTGCGTGAAGGCTGAGTCTTTCGTTATTGCAATCTTTCGATCATCTTTCTCGTACGGTTATGAAACCTGCAACAACACAAACAAGACAAGACAAGCCTATGCAACCAAATCAACTCAGGTTAGTGACGTTATTTTCAGTTAATTCAAAGCTTTAGCAACTGTTGGCAAGGGCCAGCGATGTTATACTCATGCTAGTTTCACCAAACTTAGGCGTTAATCATGCACAAAACAGTAAAGAACAGTGTCAAATACTGAATAACGTGTTTTATTGATCGGCCCCCTGAATGGGCGGAGTTTTGTACACGGGATGTAACTCCTGAAATGAGGAAGCTACACAAAGCAAATATACAAGTATACAAGTATTCACAAGAAGCATAAATATTGACAACTTAAATTTGTACACATGTCGGCAACGGGACGCAGATGAACACCACGAACTGATCCTCCCATGACCCGTCCGACCCTAATGCCTTCCCGGTATCCCCACTTCTGAAGAGATTGTATCCGATAACTGGCTCCTCAAATGTATTCTCCCGCATTGATGCTTATTGCAATTATCAAATTCGGACCGCAGTCATTTGCTTTTCAAATCCCTAACTTTTGCGTGAACCGCCCTTTACCGGTTTTCAGTTCACCGGGATACCCTTTTTTGCCGAAGCCGCCCAGTGTAGGTTTTCAACTTCGCGGGTGTACATTTTTTCAATTTTATCCCTAATTTTTGCCCGAACCTTTCATTCTGTTTTTGGTTCGCCAGGATGCCCCATTTTTGCCCGGACTCTCTTTTTTCTATCCAGCGGGTCTATTTCAAGCAAAGTATTTTTTAACTGCGTCCGAATTCACAGGTGACGCAAAGTCTTCTCCGTCCATGGTGGACAACAACAACGCTCCTCCTGAAAAGACCTTCCTGACAACGTACGGCCCTTCGTAGTTGGGGGTCCACTTGCCCCTGTGATCTGCTTGCGGCGGGAGAATCTTTTTCAGTACAAGGTCGCCCGTCTGAAAGCTTCGCGGATGTATTTTCTTGTCGTACGCTTTCTTCATTCGGCTCTGGTACAAACGACCGTATGCTAGAGAAGCTAGCCTCTTCTCATCCATTAAGCTCAGTTGGTTCAATCTGTTTTTTACCCATTCTGCCTCGTCTAGCTGAACGTCTCGCAACACCCTCAGAGAAGGGATCTCAACTTCCAATGGTAATACCGCTTCCATTCCATATACTAACGAGAACGGAGTTGCCCCGGTTGATGTGCGTACCGTCGTACGATAACCGTGCAAAGCAAAAGGTAGCATTTCATGCCAATCCTTATAGGTCACCACCATTTTCTGAACGATCTTCTTGATATTCTTATTGGCCGCCTCAACAGCGCCATTCATCTTGGGTCGGTAAGGGGAGGAGTTGTGATGTTCAATCTTGAAATTCTGACAGAGCTCCTTCATCATTTTGTTGTTCAGATTTGAACCATTATCCGTGATTATCCGCTCGGGAATCCCATATCGGCAAATGATATCTCTCTTGATGAATCTGGCCACCACTTGCTTAGTTACATTTGCGTAAGACGCCGCTTCCACCCACTTGGTGAAGTAATCGATTGCTACTAGAATGAACCAGTGCCCATTAGAAGCCGTCGGCTCGATCTTTCCAATCATATCGATTCCCCACATAGAGAATGGCCATGGCGATGACATTACATTGAGAGGACTAGGAGGCACGTGGATCTTGTCAGCATAGATTTGGCACTTGTGACACTTCCTCGCAAACTTGAAACAATCAGTTTCCATGGTCAGCCAAAAATAGCCTGCCCGCAGCAGTTTTCTCGTCATAGCATGTCCACCAGCATGCGTACCAAAGGTACCTTCGTGTATTTCCTCCATGAGAAGCTTTGCCTCTTTTTCGTCCACACAACGCAACAGCACCAAATCGTGGTTCCTTCTGTATAAGACGCCATCCGGATTCAGGTAGAAATTACCCGCTAATCTCCTGAGAGTCTTTTGATCTTGACTGGATGCCCCAGCCGGATACTCTTTATTTTTCAGGAAATTAAGGATATTGAAATACCATGGTTTGTCGTCTGATGCTTCGTCAATAGCAAATACATAGGCTGGCCTGTCGAGCCGAGAGATAATGATTCGGGGAGCCTCATTCCAGAAGTTGACTTTGTACATGGAAGAAAAAGTGGCGAGGGCGTCAGCCATTTGATTTTCCGCCCGCGGTACATGATGCAATTCAACCTTGTCGAAGAAAGGCAACAATCTCCTCGCATAATTCATGTAATGTATCAAGTTGGGTTGCCGTGTCTCCCATTCCCCTTTGATCTGATTCACCACCAGAGCTGAGTCTCCGTATACGTCCAGGTGTTTGATTCGCAAATCAATGGCTTCTTCAAGCCCCATTATACAAGCTTCGTATTCGGCCTCATTATTGGTAACGACAAAGGTCAGTCGGGCAGTAAACGGGATGTGCGACCCGTGTGGCGTAGTGATGATTGCCCCTATCCCGCTACCGTAAGCATTCACAGCTCCGTCAAATATCATCTTCCATTTGGAACCCAACTCTGGTCCCTCGTCTGGCAACGACTCTTCACAATCTTTCATCTTTAGGTACATGATATCCTCGTCAGGAAAATCAAACCTCATCGATTGGTACTCTTCAATAGGCTGCTCCGCCAGATACTCAGACAGCACACTCCCCTTTATAGCCTTCTGCGAGACGTATTGAATATCATATTCAGTCAAGACCATCTGCCAACGGGCAATTCTACCTGACAACGCCTGCTTTTCAAATACATATTTGATAGGATCCATCTTCGAGATGAGCATGGTTGTGTGATTCAGCATGTACTGCCTCAAACGCTTAGCGGCCCAGGCTAGCGCGCAACAAGTTTTCTCCAGCATTGAATATCGAGATTCGCAGTCTGTAAATTTCTTACTCAGGTAATAGATCGCATGCTCTTTTCTCCCCGTCTCGTCGTGTTGACCGAGGACACAACCCATGCTTCCCTCAAGAACCGTCAAATACATTATCAAGGGTCTACCTGCCACTGGGGGTATCAAAATAGGAGGCTCCTGCAGATACTGCTTTATTTTATCGAACGCCTTTTGACAATTTTCATTCCACGTTACAGCCTGATCTTTCTTTAGCAGCTTGAATAATGGTTCACACGTGGCCGTTAGGTGAGATATGAACCGGGCGATGTAGTTCAACCTCCCTAAAAACCCGCGCACCTCTTTCTCTGTTTTAGGCGTCGGCATCTCTTGAATCGCTTTTATTTTAGCAGGATCGACCTCTATTCCTCTTTCGCTTACTATAAACCCCAGGAGCTTACCCGATCTCACCCCGAAGGTGCATTTGTTAGGGTTCAGCCTCAGCCTGAACTTCCTAAGCCTTTTAAACAACTTCAGCAAATTCACCAGATGCTCTTCCTCCGTCTGGGATTTGGCAATCATATCGTCCACATAAACTTCGATCTCTTTATGCATCATGTCATGGAAAAGAGTCGTCATCGCACGCTGATATGTTGCCCCAGCATTTTTCAAACCAAAGGGCATCACTTTGTAGCAAAATGTTCCCCAAGGCGTTATGAAAGTAGTCTTCTCCATATCCTCTGGTGCCATTTTAATCTGATTATAGCCTGAAAAGCCATCCATGAAGGAGAATACGGAGTATTGAGCGGTATTATCAACTAACACGTCAATATGAGGAAGTGGAAAATCGTCTTTTGGGCTTGCTTTATTCAAATCTCGATAATCCACGCACATTCGAACCTTGCCATCTTTCTTTGGCACTGGTACGATGTTGGCAACCCATGAGGGATACTTTGTCACAGCCAGGAAACCAGCGTCCCACTGTTTTTGAACTTCCTCTTTGATCTTCATTGCCATATCTGGTCGAGTTCTGCGAAGCTTTTGTTTGACTGGCGGGCAATCTTCTTTCAGTGGCAGGCGATGCACAACCATGTCCGTATCGAGCCCCGGCATATCTTCATATGACCAAGCGAATACATCATTATACTCTTGAAGCATTTCAACCAGTCTTCGCTTGATATCACTCTGCAGTGCGGCTCCGATACGAATATTTTTCTCAACCCCTTCCGACCCGAAGTTGATAATTTCGATGACCTCGTCGTGAGGCAGAATGGCTCTTTCCTCTTGCTTCACCAACCAGGACAGTTCTTCAGGAACGTCACTATCTTCGACAACCTCTTCTTCAGCCTGAAACACCGGGTGCTCGAAGTCGGGACGAGTCATAGGTGGTTCAAAGATGTCATCTGAAAATGTTATCCTGCAAAAGAAATGGTTAAGTGCTTCAAAATGCGTATAAAGCGAATAACCACGTTGCCATTTTATTGAAAAATATAAAACACGAAAGACAGGGATTACAGTATTTGCACATGAAAAAACGCCATTTATTTAATGATTGACACGCAATGTTTATAACAACACAGCCCTAAGCAAATCCTGATGCCCCGGGCAAGACATCAGATTATTCAACAATTAATAAAGCAAAGCATTACTGTTTAAAAGTCACAGGAACAAGCTCCTGAATAGACCAGTTGCACAGTCCTTGTCCTGGCGTGCTTGGCTGAATCCAGGCATCCATATCACAGTCGCTGTCTCCTTCATCAGACTCTGAAGCAGCATTGACAGTTTCGTGACATACTCCACTGGCAGAGATGGTGATTGGCCTTCTGAAACGGGGTGCCCCCACGGAAGGAGTTGATGACGACGGTTGGTACCCCAGCCCGAACCGGTCCATCTTCACAGGAATGTCCGGCACTTTGCCCCAACCCTTGGCTTCTCCTGCTTCCACTAGAGCTTGAGCTTCCTTATACGATGAGACAGCTATCTCTGGCACTTTGCTCGGCCCGGGACCTTTGTCCTTAATGCGCAGACCTTCGAATGCCTGGCATGGTGTTTCGTGGATCTCTCCGTCGACTTCCACATATTTAAATGAAGATAGATGGCTGACCAGGATGTCCTCTTCTCCGCACACGGTGACTACGCTGTCTCCGACCATATATTTTAACTTCTGATGCAGGGTGGACGTGACTGCCCCTGCTCCATGAATCCAGGGTCTTCCAAGCAAGCAGCTGTACGCAGGCTGTATATCCATGATATAAAACTCAGTTGCAAACACTTCCGGCCCCACTTGCAGAGGCAAAGTAATCGATCCAAAGACTGTTCTCCGCGTGCCGTCAAACGCTCTGACTACCAAATCACTGGGTGTACACAAAATTCCTCTAACGTCCAGCTTCATCATCGCCTTCTTGGGCAGCACATTCAAAGATGATCCGGTGTCAACCAATACGTGCGACATTACTGATCCTCTACACTCAACAGATACGTGTAGTGCCATATTATGATCTCTCCCTTTCGGAGTCAAGTCAAAATCGGTAAAGCCCAAGCTGTGACCCGCATTCACATGTGCCAATACTCCTTCTAGCTGGTTCACGGAGACGTCTTGGGGTACAAAAGAAGTATCCAGGACTTTCAGCAACGCATTTCTGTGAGCTTCCGAACACAACAGCAATGACAGGATAGATATTTTGGACGGTGTCTGCTGTAGATGCTCCACAATCTTGTAATCACTTTTCCGAATCAAGCGCATGAACTCTTCTACGTCTTTCGATGCTGATTCTTTGTCACTTGCCTGCGCTGGGACATTCTCAACTACTTTCCCTTTTCCTTTCGCTAGTCTTTCAGCCTCCACTTCAGGAGATATAAAGATCCTGCCACTCCTTGTCATGCCTCCTGAGCCGACAACATTATCCACAGTCTCGGCTGGCTGCTTATTAACATCAATTTTTATCCCGTCACAATACACCTCTAACCCATATGACCATGGGACTGCTTTTGTGTTCTCGTACGGGATCGGCCCGGCCTTAGTTATGGTGATCGGTGATCGCTGAGCTGGTGCTGCAATAGTGATCGTCTTCCGAGGAATCGTTACCGTGGCCACATCACTCCGATTATCCACTACTGCCCCTGCAGGCTCGTCAGTTGCCGCTCGGTCAAACTGCAATATGCCCTCATCAATTAAAGCCTGAATGCCTTTCTTCAACTCCTCACACCCTCCAGCTAGGGTCCAACAGTCTAAGCAATACTCGTTACATCCTGGGTAAACACCCCCTTGCAACAGTCGGCTCTTTATCTCGCTCAGCGGCGTCTTTAAATCTTCAACATTCATAATCAGATTCAACCCTTCCTCGGTCAGAATGGCGTTTGCCCCGTGATTAGGCATGGGTTTCTGCACTATATTCGGACCTGCCGTTCCGAAATTGATAGTCTTATTATCCAAAAGATCCTGCACAACATGCTTAAAAGCGTGACAACCTTCTATATCGTGGCCCGGGGCCCCCGAATGAAACTCACAGTGCCGACTTGCATCGTAACCAAACGGTGGAGCTCCCGTTATCGGTGCCAGGGTTCTTTTCTCTACCAGGTTTAATCCCAACAATGTTTGCAACAAGTCTGCATAGGTTGAGGGAGGCTTCTCAAACACTCTTCTCGGTTTACTACCCTGGAATCTTCGCGGAGCCTGCTGTGCCCCCTGCTGAGGCTGCTGCTGCTGCTGCATTGGCTGTTGCTGAACCGGTTGTTGTTGCTGGAGTGGTTGCTGTTGATACGGGATAGTAACACTCGCCACCTGCTGCGGCTGACGATATTGACCTCGTCCCCTGCCTCGGCCCCGACCTCGACCCCCAAATACTGCGCTTGCCTCGCCCTGACGACGCCCACCATAAGCTTTCCTATTACTGCCCGATGCAGTTGATTCCTCGACTTGGAACTTTCCTTGCTTAATGTTACGTTCAATCTTTTCTCCCATTAGAATCAGGTCTGAAAAACTGGCCAGAGACGTATGAAACAGCATGTCATGAAACAGCCCTGTGAATGTGCCGACAAACATGTCATTCATTTCCTTATCTTCCACCAGAGGACGGACCCTGGCAGCCATATCGCGCCACCTTTGCGCATACTCTTTAAAACTCTCCCCCTTCTTTTGCGACAGCCCAGCCAACTGGACCCGATTGGGTGCCAAGTCGCTGTTATACTTGTAATGGGCTACAAATGCCTCTGCTAATTGCTTCCACGTCTTGATATCAGTTGGCTCCAGCCCCATGTACCACTCTAGGGAAGGGCCCGACAGACTATCCTGAAAGAAATGCATTAGCATTCTTTCATCAGTTGAGTATGCAGACATCTTTCTGTAATAAGCTCGTACATGCACTTTCGGACATGTGTCTCCTTTATACTTGTCAAACGCGGGAGCTTTGAATTTAATTGGCACCCTTAAGCCAGGTACCAAGCCCATTGTTGCCATGTCCAATCCCACAGCACTTTGGTTTAGGACTCCCCTCATCTGCTCTTCCAGCATTCTGATCTTCTGGGAATCATCCATCGGCCCTTCGAAACCTCCTCCAGAGAAGGCGTCTTCCTGCTGATCTTCTTGCCACATACCATTTCCAGCCCCATATCCATCATATCCATTATTACGCCCAGCTCTGATCTGATTCATCCCCGGACCTCGGCCTCTGTTGCCGTACCCTTGAACACCTCCAGTAGGACCAAAAGCCATAAATCCAGTGCCGTTTCCGTTTCCAAAGCCTCCGTAATCCTGATTGGTCGCGCCATAACCGTCTTGCCCAAAGCCTTGAGCATTAAAGCCATACTTGCCAGCGTTATCGAATCCCAGATCGTTGAATCCGAATCCAGTATTGACAAAGTCGTTGCCTCCCATATTATCTCCCAAATTGACATCACCCAGCCCAACATTATGGACAGCAGTCTCATTTCCAACTCCGACGTTACCATTTACAGCAGCGGTAGCGTTGTTAACATTAGCAGCAGGTGTATTGATTACAGGTGGAGCCACCGGCGTGGGAGTGCCGTCTCCATGAACAGTATCGACCCGTACAGACTGATGATCTTCATTACCATGACCAGCGTTTCGGGCCAAAAGAGGCTGGACCATGGCCTGCAAATTCTCCTGCCCTTTTGCTATAGCTTCCATGGTCTGCATGAAGAGAGCGAGCTTCTCGCGCACATCTTGCATCTCGTTCTGCATTTGATCCATGATTCTTCGACAATTGGTGCGGGTAGAATAGCGGTGCGGGTGTTGATCTGCAATCCTGGAAAGTACCTGGTATAGAGCAGAAAATAAGACACTATTCAAAGATTACCTGTAATGCAATATGAATATGAATGCAATGCAATGTGTCTGTGCATTAGGGAAATTCATTCCCCCAGTTCTAGTGGGAAGGTGCCTGTGCAGTGACAGTGTTGGCAACAAGAATATTGGAGCTGAATCATAGAAAGCCTCATATATTGCTGAGAAAATCAATAAGCCGAGGGTACAATATCACTGAGAGTACAATAAGAAGGCATGACCTCAACCAACAATCCTGGTGATGGTCAGCACTATGCAAATAAAGCATACAAGTTACTATATGAAATGATCAAATCCTCCCAAAAGTCTGGTACTCTTCTATCAACTTCTTGGTCTCCGGATGGCTTGGTCGATCAAGCAGCCCTTCAACAAGTTGGTTTCTTTTCTTAAGAACACGGCGCACGTCTTCAGTAGTTTCTTCCCATGTGGCTTCCCCGAAGCAATCTTCTAGCTTTCGCTTCTGAGACACTGCTTCATCTCTGGATTTGATTGCCTTGTTCAGTGCATGCTGGACACTATACCGGGTCATCACTTCTTCCTCACACTTCTTGATGCTAGACTTCAACTTCTCTTCGAGGTCGGAAATTTGCTGCTTCAGCTTATCTTCCCTCTTCTTATTGTTGGTGAGTGTAGCATTCCAAGTCTTATTGCAAGAGGAGATTTCTCGGTGTGCTGCGTCGAGCGCCTTCTTTTTGGCTTCCAGCATGTCATGGGAGCTTCTGAACTCTTGCCCCAGACGTTCGCGCTTCTTCCTCTCCTCAGCCAACTCAGCCCCTAATCTGTTCATTAGCTCAATCTGCTGTTGGAAAGCATACACGGCCTTGTTTTTCTCACTGCGTACCTGGGCTAACTCTTGCTCTAACCCTTCATTAATCTTCACCAAGGCTTCCTTTTCCTTCACAACTTGCTCGTAGACTTCCCTAGAAACAGTAGTTGGCTCCGCTACCGGAATGGGAACAAGAATTGGTGCATCTGGAAACGGCATCCTCAACTGACTAGCCCTCTCCTGAATCCAAACTCTATAAGGTGCATAGGCCTGACAGTCATTCTTTCCTAATAACGGCTTCCCTCTGCGGTTAATACGCGTCCAGGCATGTTGCAACTTGGCTAATAACTCCCCCTTCACGTCACCTGTGAAGTACAGAGATTCCTGTACTTCTTCCTCCTGAGGTGGATTCTTCAGCGCATATCCAAACTGACGAATGAATAGAGAAGGGTTGTAATTGATACACCCTTTTCTTCCTATCAGCGGCACATTAGGGTACCCAGAACAACTGAAGATGAGCTCAGATCCCAACAGGTCTCGATCAAACCACACAACGTCTTCGGAATATAGCCTCATCAGGCGCTCTGACCAACTGGCTGAGGTTGCACTGTCTGCAAAGGGTCCCTTCATGGGGAGATGACTTTTGAACCACATATTCAACAGAGGAGTACAGCAGTAAACAACTTTTCCCCTTCGGTTTTCGTTCTTGTAGTGCAATGAGTGGTAGAAGTCTCCGATCAACGTTGGCACTGGATTGCCGGCAGCGAACAGATAGAAAGCATCCAAGTCCACAAAATTGGGCAGGTTAGGAAACAGCACAATTCCATAAATGCATAGAGCCAAAATAGCGTTGAAAACCACCCAACAACCGCTCTTGGCGTACTCTTGAGCTTTGCCAACCAAGAAATCGAGAGAGAAACCGGGAACCCCGAGCCAAGAAGTCACTAACAACTCAGCAGCGTTCATATGCAAGGCTTTGGCTAAGTCCTCCAGCTTGGGCTCAGCAGCAGAGTGAATAAAGGGAACCTTGTTCTGCACGGGAAGCTCGGTAAACTCCACATACTCCTCAATGGTAGGTCCTAGAATGAAGTCAGCAAAAGTAAAGCATCTCAATGCGGGGTCATAGAACTGCATCAAGGTGTATAGCCCGTTCATCTCATCAGCAGTGGGCTTACAGACTAATCTCAGTAATCTCCCATGACTCATTCTGAAGCTTCTCCTAACCTCCTCATCGGCAAGAGATATCAGACCAAGCAAAGAAGTAATATCAGGTGAAGGCAGCTTATACGCAACTGTTTTCCTCAAACCAGCCATAATCAATACTCAGAAGTCTGGGCACTAGAACCGGGGAATATGCAAATGCACCTGCAGCACAGACACACGTTAGTGGAATGCAAGTGGTAATGGATATGCAGGCAATGCAATGCAAGTAACATGCAACAGGGACCAAAGCTGTAGCTGAATAGCCTGAACCCGATCAAGAAAGGTCTCAGATAGACCATCCAGAAGTCATCAAACCCTGGTCTCAGATAGACCTAAAACAAAGCTCCAACACTGGTCTCTGACGGACCTCAAACCATAACTCCAACTGGTCTCTGGTAGACCTCAAATCACATCTCCAATTGGTCTCTGACAGACCTCAAAACTCTCCAACTGGTCTCTGACAGACCTCAGAACACTCCAACTGGTCTCTGACAGACCTCAGAACACATCTCCAAATGGTCTCTGACAGACCTCCTAACTCTCCATAAATACCCAGGATCTCTGATCAAGAAATAACCGGTAGTCTGAAGGTCTAGTTACCTGCATACCCCCAAACCCTCTCACAGGTGGATGTCCTAGTAACTGACAAAAGTATGGCATCCTATGCGGTCGTCGGCGTCACAGACTTTCAGGGTTGATGATACGATTCCCAGAAGGAGTGGCATCATCAAATCCTGAAGAGGCCTCACTTAGCCAACTTCCAAATGATCGGTTCCCGGAGTCGACAATTCAGCTGACCAACAACCCCTTCGACCCAAAGGGTAGAAAAAGAAGCCAACCAGAAGAACCTCGTCCGAGTGTAGATTTCATGAGACACTAATGCAAGCAAAGCCGGCACGCGCCCACTACTTTCTACTCTAATTCTAGGTGCACTCAAGCCCAGGTCCGGCTTATCTCTCAATATCAGAACACCCGTCACACCCCAATACAGCAATAATAATCCATATATACAGAGCTGAAAATAAAGGTCAGAAATATACAATAACTCCATACAAAATCCTCGACGGGAAAACAGGCGCTAGGATTGACTCTCTTAAAGGGACGTTGGATCCCAAATGCATAAGAACTATCGCAGTCCTTAGCAGCCAGGGGACGTTGGATCCCCAGCAGAGTCGCCAGCTGTCGCTACTGCGAAAATCGGCGCCGGCTGAACAGAAGAGTCGCCACCGTGCGTTATTTATCCCACGGGAGGGAAAGGGAACGCTCAGAGTAAACCTCGCAAAGACGGGAAAGGTGTGGTCGTCGCAACCAAAACCTGGGTTCGGGAGTCGGTTACGCAAGGGGAAGGTATTAGCACCCCTCACGTCCGTCGTACTCGACGGGATCCACGCTTGTCTTCGGATATGGATTGTTATTCTATCTACTCTATGGGTCAAGGGTTAAAAAGGAAATAAAATAAAAATAAAAATGACTCGGCAAAGTATCGCACTTTATGCCTACGTATTCCCGTCTGGAACGAAAAATCAGAGTCAACGTAGTTCGCCTACCTACGGGAAAGAAGGGGAAGGTTGCTCGCTAGGATATCGCATCTTATGCCTACGTACTTCCACACAGCATGGAAGATCAGAGCAAACGTAGTTCGGGCCACGTACGACACAAGTCTGTCTTGGTTGATTTTATTCCTTCTGAAAAAGGTTTTTCTGATTAGCAGTCCCAGCGGACAAAAATGACGGCTTGATGAGTTCTCGTTCTTTTACGAAAGAAGTGTCTTTTATTGTGTTTGAAATCTTTATGGTGTTTTTCTGTTTGTTTTAAGAAAGAAGAGACAGAACTCTAACCTACGGTTGCGAAGGGAAACACACTAACCTAATGTTATCATGCATGGGTTAAAAACCTAATGTCTATCATGCTCCTCTCTTGCACGGAGAGAAACAGAGATCCTAAGGGATAGGCAGAAACAGAAACAATATCAAATATATACAATAAAGCGGTAAAATGCGTGGATGCAACAATACAAGCGAGGCAAGGGAGTCCCACTCAACCTCGAACCTAGAAAACAATAGGCAAAAGTGAACAGGCTTCACTTTCAACCTAACAGGGTAAACAGCAAACAATACAACCAGGAAATCCAAACAATACATCAGCAATGAAATACAACAGCATCAGCAGCTCTGACTCAACATCTGACTTCAAGTAATCTCCATTCAGCTACAGGCTTCAACAAGTATTAATCTCCATCTTCATGACCTTCAGGCAAGGGTTTTGATCATCTGTCTTCCATCTTTTCTTCATGTCTCAGGCTAGGATGAACATTAGTCAACCAGATGAGGTGAATGAATGTTAGACAGTTAATTACCTACCAAGGGTGGTTCATCAACTGTTAACATTAAACAGAAAGTTTCCTCTCAAAAGTTCTATCTTTCAAATATATTCACTGATCCTTCCAAAGGAAGGAGGTGGATATTTGAAAGAGACTTTGAATCATAGAGAAAGGATAGAGGCAAACAAAGCCATCTATGTTTGAGAAGCAAGCTTTCTAATCTAGAGCTCTGCCTAGCTCCTAGACCCTAGTCTCCTCAGCAGCTGCTGGCAAGAACCTCCTCCTCAACTCTGACAGTTAATCTTCAATCTCTGGATCTCCAATGGTCTTCCTCTCCTCAAATCTTCAGCTCTCCCAAGCCCCCAGACAACCCCAATACCCAAGCAAGCAAGCAATAATCCCCAGAGGGCACACCACACCAGTCAATCAGATATACAATACAATAATAGCAGTAGGGGAATCCTGACTTTTTCAAAGGGGATCTAGTAACTACCCATAGCCCCTATAGTCCCATAACTAAACTATTCAAACCCTAAGCCCTAAGGGAAAGGAATCAAGCCTCCTAAGTCATCACCTAAAGCCCTAATTTTATCCATGTTATGCACACTTACACTAAGCATCTAAATTTAATTTCTAAAAAATGGGAACTAAATTGAATCTACAAGTTCAATGTCTAATCTAAACAACCTAAAAAGAATGGATGAAAAATATGAAAGTATCTAATAGAACAAAAATTAATAAAATCATGCATGAAATGAAACTATTTAAAATGTCATTTATTTAGAAAATATGGGAAAAATATCAAATAAAAAATAAAATGCAATTTTTATTTTTTAGAATTTTCTAGACATCCTAAAGAAAATAATGCAAAAAGAATGAATTAAAAATGATTATTTTTCTATTTATTATGAATTTTAGAAGATGCATAAAAAAATTAAAGAAAATAAAAGAAAATAAAAAGAAATAAAATGGAGGGGGTTTGAATAGCAGGGAAGGCACGTTCAATTCATTGGGCTTATTAAAATGGGGGGTGTGGATAGCGCTCTGAGCCCAACCCCCCAATTAATGAAACGCTGCGTTTCAATTCTTTTGAAATTTCCCTCCGCTTTCAACATTCAATCGTGGCCGTACGATGAGGGGATTAAGTCAACAATTGGGAAGGATCTGAGGGCTGAGGGTCATCGTCCCCAACGAGCCCTAGGGTTTCTGAAAATTCCCCCTCCATGCACAGAACTTCCAATCCTTCTTTCTCCCTAATCTCTCCATGAAGTGCCAAGATATAAACACCAAAATTGATCTCCTTCTCACGCAGAACATCACTGTATCCATAGTTTTCAATATAACAGCCTAGATTTCCAAATTCGATAAGCATCACAATTCTGATCCGCCATTGTCACCTGTGATCAACTACCTCAATTCTCCACAAAACTCATCCTAAACTAATCTACAACTCATCCTGATCATAGCATGCTAATCCAATAACCTTATCGTGCCTTATCCTAGCAATTACAAACTCTACCAGATTTGGTACCTCATGCTCAACCTCCATGAAACTCAACCAAACTTGCCAAAACCAATCATCTACTTATGCTTAACCATTCTACACTTCCAAAACCCTAAGATTCTACCTAAACTGAGCAAATCGAATAGAAGACAAACCTGGTGCAATTGGTGAAAACAGGTGTGCAACTCCTGGGATCAGATGCTTGCAGTGATTGAAATTTGCTCAGTGACTTGAAGGATGAATTCTGTATGCAACAAGAACACTGAACAATGCTTGAAACTCGAGTTGGACAACAATATGCAATTCTTGCAATTTCCTCAAAATAGCTTCAAGCTGCCATGGATCTTCTTCTACCTCAGCATGTATTCAATCACAATGATCAGAAGAAAAGGTTTGTGGTGGAGAAATGAATTGAGATTGGAGAGAATGAAAGTTTGAGATCAAATTGCCAATGGAAGAATCTTGCTTTTCACACTCTAATCTCACCTCTCATCAACAATGATCACCAACCATTTACCCTCCCTGATCCACTCTTTTTATAATGATCAATGGAAACTCCTAGATTCATCTAGAAAGATCTAGAAAGTATTGAAAATCTCATGTGATGGGAACTTGAATATCTCATGCACCATGCATTAAGTCTTGCAAAATGGCCTTAAAATGTCATCATAAGAGATATTGGAGAGATATAAGCAAATACAATGCTTTTCCTTGCCTTGTGTTGAAATTTCCAAAGATGACTTATAATGCAAGTTTCAAATTAACAAAGCATCACCCATTTTAAAGCCTCAAATCAAAATTCTATCTGAACCAATGTTCTCAAAATGATGTTTCCAATCAAAATGATATATTGGATGACCTATTTTGGATTTCTAGATCCTCCAAACCAATTTCCAAATTCAACTTTTTCAACTTATAAGCCATTTTTAGTTCATTTTTGACCAATCATGCAAATCCATGCTATGAGCTTTTCCAACCATTCATGACCTTCTTTCTTGACTTAAAATCACATTTTGAACAACTTTCATGTTTTGAGTTTTTCCATTTGAGGCTTGGAAATAGGAGATATGGCCTTTGCTTAAAAATGACCTATAACTGACAAATGACCAAAATACCCTTTGCTTTCCAAGACCATAAGTTGAGTTCCACACATCATATGAAGGCATACCATACCATTCTAGAAAGCTAAGACAATGAGGAACAATTCTTATGTTGACCAGAAATTCATTTGAAATCTCCTTGAGGGGTAAAAATTGCTTGGAAGTCAAGTCACTTTCACAGACAAAATTTCAGATACCTCAGATGACCTGTAACTTGCATGGACCATAACTTGAGTTATATAAATCTCCTTGATGTCTTCTACCACTCAAATTAAAGGTCTTGAGATCCTCTACAAGTTTCATGTTGGCCAAGGATCCATTTGAAGCTTGCATTTTGACTTATCTTGCTTGGAAATTTGACCTAAACTAGGGGATTTTACACAGAAACCCTAATTTAGAAACTCCTCTTCTCCTTGATTTCTCTTGATTTCTTCTTGGAATATCTCCATATCCTTCTTCTCCATGTCAAATGATGAACCCCACATCTCTCCAATAGCCCTTAATGCCTTTAAATCAATCAATTGACCTAGGGTTGACTTAGGGTTGACCCAGATGAAACCCTAGTTGACTGTCTTCAACTGCAATTCTTGTGATCACCTCAACAACTTGGTGTCTTCTCCAAATGACCTTCTAAGTCCTCCAAGATGTCTAGATACTCCCCATGCTCTCAATTCACAACTCATAATTCCCTTGTTGATCCTCAGACACCCTCAGTTAGGAGATATACTCAATGCTTGATCCACTGAACTCCCTGCTTTCAAATTCTTTCTTGATGACTTGAATGAGATTGAATTAGGATAATCACCTCTGGATAGGCCTCTAGAGATGAGAATAATGATTGGCCCCCTGTTGAATGACTTGCTATGCTTATGCTATGCAGATGGTTAGGCTATGTACATGACTCTATATGCAAATGCTAATGATATTGAAACATAAACCAAATGAATAAGGTTGAGCAAATTTTAGGGTGCAACAGGGTGACTCAAAAAGAAATGCAATATGTGCATGTTCATGTCTTGATTAACTATGCTGAAGTTAAATTGTATCTTGAGTAAGTATATCCTAATTACCTATTTATCTGTACATTGTGAGTATAAAACTTATTATCTTCAAACTTATAATGTGTTTCTTTATAGGGAATTTAACACCTAATATTTTCATAGCACCATTGAACAAGAAACTACCAATCACATTTATGCTTATTTTCCAACATGGTTCAGGGAGAAATTGTCATACATTGTTGCACCGAATCAAGAAATAATCCATTTGAGAAACTTGTATGAAGGCCATGTTCAAAGCGCAAATTAGTGGCACATATACTATCTGAATGAACATAAATTTCACACTAAGACATGGACTGAAGGAAAAAAACCATAAACAATGGTGTATTCATAAAAGGAGTTACAGATGGTTGTGAAAACGACTTTTATGGTTTTGTTACAGATAACTACGAGTTAGTATACAATTACTTGGAATTGAAAAATAAATTTGTCTTGTTTTATTGTAATTGGTATGATCCATCTGACTGAGGCACAAAAATAGATACGAAATATAATACTGTTGAAATTCGAATGGACTAAAGGTACAAAGAGTATGACCCTTTCATAATGTCACATGTTGTTAGGTAAGTTTATTACGTTCCTTATCCTTCAATTGTTCCATGTAAACGAGGGTGTTATGTTGTAATCAAAACAAAACCATTGGGTCATATTGAAATTGACGATCTAGTAGAAGACGTTGCTTACCAAGTTGATAAAAATTTCTCAAATTAATGATGTGATTGAAGTTGAAAAAAATACAAATTTGTGTGATATTGTGGTTGAGGGTCATCAAGTTGATGAATCTATATTGTTGGAAGACAATAATATGGACGAAGAGCATGAAGAGTTTGGATCCGAGAAAAATATCAAATCAGATGATGAGAATGATATGGATGAAGAGCATGAAGAGTTTGAATATATTGTTTTTGTAATTTTACTTAATAAATCATGCATAGAGAATGTGTTGATGAATCTATGTAGTTGGTAGAAAATAATGTGTTGATTAAATGTGTTTTGTTGATTTATTAATTGTTGATGAATTAGTTATATATATTGTGTTAATTTATTATATGTGTATTCTCTCAAAATAAATAAAATGGCACCCCAAACTGATAAGAGTGAGGGTAGGAAGACCCATTATCAGTGCCCCAGAGTAACGGTATGTGAATCACCTCAGTTGGCCATGTGTCCTCCTCCATAGAGTCAGATAGATCCCATGTCTATGGCTAGTTCTCAACCTCTTATGGCATTAATCTCGCCTCATGATCACCATATATTCCCATATGGGAATCCAACGTTTATTATCCCATCTGAGGGATCTAGCTTTCCATACCAATAGACTGAGGGGGGTCTAGCTTTCCATACCAATAGACTGAGGGGGGTCTAGCTTTCCATGCCAATAGACTGAGGGGGGTCTAGCTTTCCAAATCCCACATCCTTCATGCATCTATACCCTCATCATCCCATACACATACCCTCACCATCCATGTATCTCGGGGATCCCGCTCCTCACATCCCTCACAAAAACCCTCACCGTTCACGTATCCCGTGTGAGCCTGCATCCCACATCCTTCACACATACCCTCATCATCATGCATCTTGGGGGAACCTGCACCTCACCTATCACACATATACCCTCATCTTCTTTGCATTCTGAGGGACCATGCACCTCACCTACCACACACATACCCTCATCATCCATGCATCCTAGGGGACCTTGCACCTTATCAACCACACACATACCTACGCGTGAGGAGGATCATGAGGGTAAGGATGAGGACGATCATGAGGAGTGAGATAAGGACGATCATGAGGGGCAGAATCACTTTGCACATTCAATGGAAACTCGTGAGTTTCTAATTTATAAAATTTTAATTAAAGTAAATATTTTCTATTTTTTAGATTTAATAATACTTATTCAAATTGTTTTTATTTAGTTTCACGTCAAGTCGAATTGCTGCCAAATGTATAAGTTATGTTATTCAGCAAATGTATAATAAATCTTAGAAGAAATTTCGAAAACTTTCCACGAGTGAAAAAGATGCTTGATTTAACTAATTTAAATCAAAAACCCGCTCCTCACATCCCTCACAAAAACCCTCACCGTTCACGTATCCCGTGTGAGCCTGCATCCCACATCCTTCACACATACCCTCATCATCATGCATCTTGGGGGAACCTGCACCTCACCTATCACACACATACCCTCATCTTCTTTGCATTCTGAGGGACCATGCACCTCACCCACCACACACATACCCTCATCATCCATGCATCCTAGGGGACCTTGCACCTTATCAACCACACACATACCTACGCATGAGGAGGATCATGAGAGTAAGGATGAGGACGATCATGAGGAGTGGGATAAGGACGATCATGAGGGGCAGGATCACTTTGCACATTCAATGGAAACTCGTGAGTTTCTAATTTATAAAATTTTAATTAAAGTAAATATTTTCTATTTTTTAGATTTAATAATACTTATTCAAATTGTTGTTATTTAGTTTCACGTCAAGTCAAATTGCTGCCAAATGTATAAGTTATGTTATTCAGCAAATGTATAATAAATCTTAGAAGAAATTTCGAAAACTTTCCACGAGTGAAAAAGATGCTTGATTTAACTAATTTAAATCAAAAACCCGCTCCTCACATCCCTCACAAAAACCCTCACCGTTCACGTATCCCGTGTGAGCCTGCATCCCACATCCTTCACACATACCCTCATCATCATGCATCTTGGGGGAACCTGCACCTCACCTATCACACACATACCCTCATCTTCTTTGCATTCTGAGGGACCATGCACCTCACCCACCACACACATACCCTCATCATCCATGCATCCTAGGGGACCTTGCACCTTATCAACCACACACATACCTACGCGTGAGGAGGATCATGAGAGTAAGGATGAGGACGATCATGAGGAGTGGGATAAGGACGATCATGAGGGGCAGGATCACTTTGCACATTCAATGGAAACTCGTGAGTTTCTAATTTATAAAATTTTAATTAAAGTAAATATTTTCTATTTTTTAGATTTAATAATACTTATTCAAATTGTTGTTATTTAGTTTCACGTCAAGCCGAATTGCTGCCAAATGTATAAGTTATGTTATTCAGCAAATGTATAATAAATCTTAGAAGAAATTTCGAAAACTTTCCACGAGTGAAAAAGATGCTTGATTTAACTAATTTAAGGTATAATTAATTCATTTTAAGTTGTTATTTTTATTAATTTTTTTAATTATAATTATCTGACAATTTATTCGAATGTCATACAACATTGCAGGAAAAATGTATGTTGGAAGTAGTTAACGAGGCTAGGATTAAAAAAATTTTGGGGTGGATAGAACAACAATCTAACTTTTTGACATGCTACGACATGCTAGACGTGGTTGGAAAGAGCAAAGTGTTCGTCCTAACTGGACAGGGAAGAAAGTTTTTGATGAACTTCTTATCTATTAGGATTCACCTGGTTTTAAGGCAAGACCTGAAATTGCAAATTGGAAGCATTAACATAGCCGAACATGTTCGACGTATGATAATTATAACTATTTTTTTAAGTTATATTTTGATTTACTATATACTTTTAATTAAAGTTAATTTTATTAATTAGTCTAAGGATTTTGGGAGACCCAATGAATGAATGAGATGATTGCAAAGACTTGTACCAAACATTGAGGGATTTTGTTGATGAACGTACCAGATTAGCATTGTTAAATTGTTTATATTGTATTATTTTATTTAAATTAATTCTTGTATATAAATAAATTTTTTAAATTATATTAATATTTAATAGCAAATTTGTGGCGTGATTTTCACATGGCAACTTATTTGATGTTCTTTATGGCGTGAAAATCACGTGGCTATGTTTCATTATTTAATTTTGATTTAATTCTTGCATATAACTAAGTTGTTTAAAATATATTTAATTCTTTTTCTTGTATGTGTAGGAGGCCTATAAGTATATTTCGATAGGTTCAAACCCGATAGATAAACATGTGGATCTTTATATTTGGAGTTTAATAGTTGGCAGAAAAAGATCTAATGGGTGTTTTTTTGGTACTAGATCTTTGGCCGGACAACTATAAAATAGGGAATAAAACTTAATTTGAAAGAGTGACAGATGGGGAAGGAATGTCTCGTCCACCATATTTAACACCCGAAATGATGAAAACAGTGAGACAATTGGCGTTAACTGAGGCGAGACGCAAGTCGGCAAAACGTGAGGTGACAAAAAAAGAAAATCACATGGTAAAGTTATGATGTGATTTTTAAGTGATAAAAAGTTGTCATGAATGCTCCTACTTCATCATTTTTCATGACATTAATTAATATTTATGACGTAATATTCACTTTTATGATATGAAAATCACGTGGCTAATAACTAATTTTTTTAGTCACATTGGCTCTAATAAAATACTTCTCCAATAGATCCTCCAACCAAGCCATGAGTTCTCTTAAATCTATTGAAGACGTACCATATGGAGCTATGAGAGCTGGTTTTGCACTTGGGACAATCTCGGATGAAATCCACCCCCTATCTGGGGTCAAGAACGCCACATCCAAATGCAATGATTACTTATTCTTAATTCTTAGTATTTGGTAGAATGAAAATAATTTTCTCCTTAAATAATATTTTACAAGTACATAATATTAAGTAAAAAACTAAGGGAGTTGAGAATACACCCAAGTGAGCCTTATACGGTTTTTAATAAAAGTCTTACAAATATGTAGAAGTACTAAAGGTTGAACATATATTCTCTATGTCGTATTGTATAAGCAAATTTTACTTTTTTTAATAAATTTATTAAATAATTAGTTTATTTTTAATTTAAACATAAATTCAATATATCAATTATTCAATGAACCTAAAAAAGTGAAATTTATTTATAATATGAAACAGATGTATTATCGATCGTGTTGTGTATGTCAAGTAATATTATCAATTAATAGATTATTTCGCACAATATTAATTATCTATCATATAAGAAAATGATGTGTTGCTTAAATACATATTATGCTCTTCTACCTTCAAACAACAACACGTGGATAGCTTCTTTGGCTTACACAATATGGTAGATTGCTTCACGCCTACACCTCTGCTTCGCATTTTGCAATGACTACTTTCACGTATGGTGCAGACTGTTTTTTCCTACTTTTCCCTTTTCCAATGCCTTTTCCATATTGTGTTGTCAAATCATATAATTTTTTTTATTCATTTCCTTACCCACTTCTAAATTCTATCTTAGACCAAACTTTTGTTCTCCCTCAAACTCCATTTTCTTCACCTCTTTCAAAACCCTTTACTCTTCTTCCTTTTGCACTAACCATGATCAGACCCTTTGAGAAGATTAATGACATTAACGACAACAAAGAACTATGGAAGATTGCTTCTTCTCTTCCCTTCTTCTTGAGGTATGTTTTCTTCTCCTTATTCTCTTTGTTTCTTTCTCCTTCTTTCTCATCTTCTATGTAATGTTGTTTAATTTTTTTTTTGAAAATCATATCTTCTTCCTCGTCTTTTCATAACATTGTTTGAAAAAATTGGGATTAGTCGTAGCTTACATGTTAAGATCTGGTTGTATTGTTGTTTATTTGAGCAATTTTTGGTACGTGCAGGAAGCCAACTTGAAAGAAACAAGATAGCCATGTCTGTTAGACGGTGACAACTTGTCTAGAGGGGGGGGGGGGGGGGGTGAATAGGCCACCAATCCAAAAATAAGCAAATAAAATTTGGTTTTTAAAGTTGTTTGAAAAAGAGTGCACGCGAAAGATTTTGGTGTGGATCGATAAAAGTCGTCTACACAAACCTAGTTATTAGAACTGGGATATGCAAAGTCAATTAGGGAATGATAAACACAATAATCGAATTCAACGTTTAATTGAGTATCATGTTATTACTTGTTTAAACTAATTATTTAGTAATGTTATTTCCAATGATAATAAGCAGAAAATATTAAACTAAGCAATTTATCAAACACTTTGTGTGCGAACAGATTTTTAGAATTTTCTTTGTGCTGTTGTTGATATGAAAACCACTTATAATCAAAAGTGATTATAAGCTAATCAAGAACCAAGTTAAAACAGAACGATCACAAGAAAATTCTTACGAGTCGATCGATTAATCAATGCTATTTGACAAATTGCGTAATGAAAAATAAAGCGAGTAAAGAGATAATAGAAAGATCGACACGAGGATTTGTTCACGTAGTTCCCCACTTTCGCCCTCACGTGTGGGTATGTTTGCGCCTAATTTTCAATATGGAATTAGGATACTTTCTTACTATGCAAAAAGTCGATATACAAGAAAAGTGTTCAGAGCAACCATGCAAACACAATTGGTTCTAATATTGATTCAACCCCTTTTCTTCTTTTAATATTGAGTAAGACCAAGACAACAATGGATGCCAATTTACTTGTCGATATTGGTATTCCTTTGCATTCTTTATCTCCATAGCTTTCGTGAACGATCAATTGCACTGATTGTTCCACAAGACTTCCATTCGATTCGCCGTTCTCCGTACTTCCTTTGTGTTCTTTATCTCTAAAGGGTCCTTTGCATTCTTTATCTCTAAAGGCTTTCACAACGCCACAATCTTCTCTTGAACGTCTTGCACGAAAACCCCCAAATCTTCACTTGATCTTGGAGGACAACCCCGTGGTTTTTCCGGATGAAGACCCCTAAAAATCTCAGCCCAATATCTCGACTACACAACAACCTAATTGGACCTTATCAGGATTTCACCTAGCTGGCATCCCCAACAAAAGATTATTATGTGTGATTTGTCAGTGTGTAGACATAGGATGGAGGTTGAAGATGATGAGAAAATTCCGGCTAATTTTATGGTACCACCAGTTTAGAATAAAGTATTTATAGTTTTGGAAGTTTGGTGGAAAATAGGTAATTTTCAAAGTAAAAAAAATATTGACAGAACTGACCAACTTAACAGCATGTGCCGACCTGAACAATGGATGTGTCAGCACATACTTCTAAAAATAACAGCATGTGCTGACTTGAAATGACACATGTGCCAACCCAAGAGAAACATAACCTACAACCTTATTTAGGACACTAGATGTGACAACCTAAAACACGTATGTGCCGACACATACAAATGAAGTTTCTAGTTTGAGTCGACCTGAAGAAAGAATGTATCGACCAGAACGAAACAGAAGCTACATGCTTTAATATTGAGTTACATGTGTCGGTCTAAAATGTGTATGTGCCGACACATGTAATGCATTTTTGTGCAGAAATCTAATTTTCATGTGTTTGGGCTAGTTCAAGGTGGTTTTTGATGATTTCTAAGACCTCTAATGCAAGGGAGTCACACATACCCAGAGCTGCTGTCTAATATACCAAAATGCGAAGTAGTTTCAGTTTTTTGACATCACATAAAACATATCAAGGTAAAGTTGCACTCACATACTCCCCCCTTTTGATGATGGCAAAATGCGAAGTAGTTTCAATGTTTTGACATCACGCAAAACATCTCAAGGTAAAGTTGCACTCACATACTCCCCCTTTTTTATGATGGAAAAACTTGTGATGATGCATTTCATGTTGTTATTGAAGGTTCCCCCTGACGTTGTGCTTCCCAACTTCATCTCGCATATGCTTCTCCCCCTTTGACATGATAAAAAAGAACGATAGCTAATAATGAGAAGTATCATATTCCAAATACAAATTTAAATAGATCATTCAGAGGCAATTTTGCATAGAAGAACAACAATCATATATATATATATATATATATATATATATATATATATATATATATATATATATATATATATATATATATATATATATATATATATATATATATATATATATATATATATATATATATATATATATATATATATATATATATATATATATATATATATATATATATATATATATATATATATATATATATATATATATATATATATATATATATATATATATATATAATGATGCAAAATTGATAAATAACTAGCATTATAGGTCAAGTAACACAAAGCAGAATTATATAAACAAAGCTATACGAGAGAAAAACTCATTAAGTTGCTACAATTGCGTCGCATATATCACACATATTATAAAGGAACTCCCAATGCCGCCTGTTGCACCCCAAAATTTGACCAACCGGTTCCCATATCTGGTTTATGTTTCGACACATTGTGCATTTGCATTCGCATACCGCATACATTGCATTTTCTCGGTCAGATTGATTTTATCAGGATCACAGCCTCTCCTGGCGCTTCAGGCATTTCAGGCCAATACGAGGATTTATTTTGAGAATTAGTGCTCGTTCCCTGTGTTTTCAGGCTATTTCGGTGTCCGGTTGTTACCGCTTATTTTGCTATGGTTGCGCAATTATTCTCTAATCGATTTAATCGACTTCCTGGTTTTTTTTAGAATTTTCTCTTTTATTTTCTAGATTTTTAATGCATTTTAATAGATTTTTTTAATAGATTTACTTGAATTTTTAGATATTAAATAGGTTTTTAATATTTTTTAATAGAATTTAATAGATTTTTTAATAGATAGTTTTTTTATCAAATAGGTTTTTTTATATTTTCTTATAGAATTAAATAAATTTTTTAGAATTTTTAATTAGATATTTCTTTTTTAATAGTTTTAATAGATACTTCTTTTTCTAGATATTAAGTAGATTAAATGTTTTTAATAGATTAGTAGACTTCTTTTCTATTTTTAATAGATTTAGAAAGTAATGGAAGTTAATTAGGTTTTAATTGTTCTTTAATTAGGATTAATTAGGAGGTTGATTAGTGTTTTTAATTACTAGCTTTTATTTTTCGTTTAGGTTAATGGAATGTTAATTGATCATCATTAGAGTCTTGAGTGTGGTTAATGGAGTCTTAATCAGGGTTTAATGCAAAATTGGTCCAATTAATTAGCATTTAATCAAGATCATTAGTCTGAATTGTTAATGGGCCAGATGTCCAATTCGTGGGCCCAGATCCAACACGCCACATGTCCTATTTAAGGCTTGCCACGCGTTCTCTTTCTCTCTCTCCACCTCATCTTTTTTTCCCACTCTGCATTGCCACTTGGCTCTCTCTCTCTCTCTCCTCTCTCCCTGCCACGTTTCGTCCCACTATCTCCCTCTGCATGCAAACCACACACGTGTCCTCACCCTCCTCTCTCCCACTCTGCATGCTCACCAGCTGTCTTCCACCAACCTCCCTCGCCGCCGACCATGCAACCTCCCGCCGGGCCACCGTACCCGTTGCCGGAGCAGCTGTAACCGTCGCCGGAGTTCCCCAACTCGCCGAAAACTGTAAAAACACGCCAGAATCATCAACCACCATCATCCTCTTTATTCATCCCCTTCACCCATGCCTCTCCGGTAAACTCAAGAACTCATCGGAAACTTTATCATGTTCTTCAACGCATCTCCAGACTCATCAATAATCTTCATCAAGCTTCATACGATTTCCAGATCTTCGTCAATATCTTCAACGTTCGTCAAATCCTCATTCTACTGTTTCAAGATTCTTCATCGCTTCATCAAGATTCTTCACATCCACTATCAAACTCAAGAAATCATCAAACATTCCACGAACTTCCTCAATCTTCATCCGTTGATCTTCGCGAAGAAACTCCAGAAATCATCATTGTTCAGAATCGTTAACATGCAAACCGCCTTCATCAACCATTACGTGTGTTCAAAAACGTCAAGGATTGTTGTTTCCAGATTGCGATTGACTTTCGTTGTTTATTCATTTGTTTGTGCAGGAGAAACGGAAGTTGAGTGTGAAGATGTTAGAACAAGAAACGTTGTGAGAGAGAAGGAGGGTGTTTGAACAGAGTTTTGTTTTGGAGAGTGAGATTGAGGAACAAAATTGAGTGAAGGGAGAAAGAGGGAGAGCGACGGTGAACAGTGTTTTGGAGGGTGAAAGAGGATTAGGTTTTGTTGTTCTGAGAGTGAACGAGAGAAGAGGCTGAGTGTGGCGTTGGGCCTCTAAGCCCAATTACGTGTTACTGCATAACACCTCAGTTTACTTGCTTACCCCTCCCCGTTTTTTGTGTGTTTGTGGTGGGCTGGGTCTACCATTGCTACATTTTTGCTGGTTGTACCCCTGTAATAACTAAACCCCCCTCCCTGCATTTTATTTTTAATATTTTGTATTGTATTTTTTAATTGTAATTTTTTAGGATAGTTTAATATTATTTAGAATATCTTAATTCCTTAGAATATTATAGTTTAGGTATCAATTTTCTTTTAGAGATTTTTAGTATAATATAGTTAGCATATTTTAAATACTAGAACAGATATAGAATTTTAGCTCTAATTTCTTTTAGGAAATTTAGATAATATTTTCATTTAGGAAATTAGTTTAATGTTCTTTTAAGAGAATTTAGGATTTAGTTAATTTCTAGTTAAGGATAGATTTAATTCTTTTTAGGATATAGTCTCCTGAGGAGATTATTTTTTGTCGTTTTAGGAGTAGACTTTTATGTCCATTTTGCGTTGGATTTCTCTCCTATTTTCTTTTTTATCTGATTTTGTTCTCGATTTTATTTCTGGCTGGCCGTGTGACACGATTCAATTAGAGAATGATTTTCGATATCATTTCTCTATCTTGTCTTTGACACGGACATCAATACGCTACCTCTTAGAGTTCGATTTCTCGTATAAGTCGAACCATGACGGTCTAAGCGTTACATTATTTTTGATTCAAGCAGCATCATCAAGGATCCAGAGAGGAGAAGATTGGAATGGAGCTTGCACGCACGTCAGGAGCCAACGAAGCCGCTTCGTTCATCATCATCGTCGTATTCAAGTCTTCAGGCAACCGTCGAGTGTTGTGAGTCGCATCGTTAGATACGAAGGAAATGACAGTTGAGGAGTTACTTCTCAATCGTCTAGGATGTTTAGTATGGTACCCTTAGGATGCCATGCGACGCATTCGCTCCTACGTCTTAGTTTCTTGCGTGTGTGTCCCGAGTTCCTTCCCGTTTAGGCGTAAGCCTGCTTCCTCTTTGTTCTTGCCCCGTGCGAGCGAAACCCCTTTTCTCTCGCGTTCAGGCGATCGAGACCCCTTCTCTTGCCCCCGTGCAATCGAGACTCGTTTTCCCGTCAAACTACGTTTGCTCTGATCTCTCGTGCCAGACGAGAGTACGTAGGCATAGGATGCAATATCCTAGCGAGCTCCCTTTTCCCTTCGTTCTCCGTTTTAGCTGTAGTAGGCTGAACTACAGCTGCTCTGATTTCTCATACCGAATGAGAATATGTAGGCATAGGATGCGATATCCTAGCGAGCACACTAACAACTAACCTCTATGTTCTCTCGCTGCCGTGCGATCGAGACTTTCCCGCTGACGACTGATGTTTCCCTTTCTCTTGCCCTTGTGCATTTGAGACCAGACCGTAGTTCTAAGTTCCCGTAGGTTCCCGTACCTTTCAATCCAACTTGGTCTCTCACCCCTGTGTGATTGAGAACGCCCTGTATAGCCGTAGTTAGCCTGAACTACGTAAGCTCTGATCTTTCACGCTGTGTGGAAGTACGTAGGCACAAGACGCGAAGTCTTGGCGAGCCAATTCCCTGTAGTTTCCCGAACTACGATGACTCTGACTTTCTCTCTTGAGAATACGTAGGCATAGAGTGCGACGCTCTATCGAGTCAGTTTCTTCCCGTTTAGCCTTAGCAGCCGTAGATAGATTGTTTTGCATCCTTTAGACAAACCAAGCAAGCGTGGATCCCGTCGAGTACGACGTACGTGAGGGGTGCTAATACCTTCCCCTTGCGTAACCGACTCCCGAATCCAGGATTTGGTTGCGATGACCATTCCTTTCCCGTCTTTGCGGTAGGTTTACTTCGAGCATTTCCTTTCCCTCCTTTGGGATAAATAACGCACGGTGGCGACTCTTCTGTCTAGCCGGCGCCGATTTTCGCAGTAGCGACACCGCCCACGCATGCGCCTAGCATAGCAACAAGAATATGTCACAACTCAATCCAAGATGAACAACGTTATCAAAACACGAGACACGTAACAACCATAACAAATTTTTCAATTAACATGCTTAAATACAATAAACAAAACAAGCCATATGCTTATATACTTAAGAAAAAACTTATACAAATGTGAAAGAGTTAATACATGAAGTCACTATAAGTATATACATAGAGAACACATAATGGTTATCAATCGAATTTTTTGGAAATGAAAATTCATGGTTTTCATCATTTGTGAGAGTATCAAGCATTTTTAACCAACAAATAACATGCATTAAGAAAAGTCTTACTTTCAAGGAGAATATGAAACAATACTACCTCACTCTTGATTGGATGAAGGATGCACTCACATGAAAGAAAAAGACCTCAAAATGAAACGTTAGAGAAATAGTATAGAGTGTAAATCACAAGATAGAAATTTAAATGACATTTGATATATCAATGATTCCCAATTCTCTACTAATATTAAAAAGGATTCTGTTGCGAGAGGTTTTGTGAAAATATCAGCAAGTTGATTTTTGCTATCAACATGCTCAAAAACAACGTCCCCTTTTTCAATGTGATCGCGAAGAAAGTGATGATGAATCTCGATGTGTTTAGTGCGAGATTGTAGCACATAATTCTTGTTTAGATTGACGACACTAATGTTTTTGCACATGATAGGAATATGTGAAAGTTTGATGTCACCGATAATGTTGTCAATAGGATATTCCTTGGAGGTTCTCCACTCCAATGGAAGACCATCATCTTCTTGTTGACATTCATCAACATTCTTTTCTTGGCTATCATCTTCCTCCTTCTCAACATCCACCGCTTCAATTTGATCAGTACCTTTGTCGGTGTCTTTGAGCATGTCTTTCGTAGATGCACCTACATCAAGAAAAGAAGTACCTTTCCCAAAACTATTTGGGAAAGTCTCATCAAAAGAAACATGAACAGACTCCTCAACACTAAGTAATATCTTATTATAGACTCTATATGCTTTACTTGATTATGAGTATCCAAGAAAGATACCTTCATCAGCTTTTGCGTCAAATTTTCCAAGGTTATCTTTTCTATTATTCAAAATAAAACACTTGCATCCAAATATATGAAGGTGTGGCAAATTTGGTTTTCTACCCTTTAATAATTCATATGGGGTTTTGTCAAGAATAAGACAGATAAATATCCTATTCAACACATAACATTTCGTACTCACGGCATCGGCCCAAAATTATTTTGGTAGACCACAATCATTGAGCATCGTTCTTGCCAACTCCCCTAAAACGTGATTTTTGCGCTACAACCCTATTGTGTTATGGAGTTTGGGGAGCCGAAAAGTTATATTCAATACCAAGTTTGTCACAATATTTTTCAAAAAGATGATTTTCAAACTCACCTCCATGATCACTTAGGATGGTAACTATTTTGGAATTCAATTTATTTTGAGATAACTTGGCAAAACGTACAAAAGCTGAGAACGTTTCATCTTTGCTACGTAAGAAAAAAGTCCAGTAAAATCTTGAGTAATCATCTATAATTACAAAACTGTACTAATTCCCACCTAGGCTTTTGGTCTGTGAAGGTCCAAATAAATCCATGTGAAGGAGCTCAAGGGGTCTCGATGTAGAAATGATATTTTTAGAGTTAAACGAGATCCTTGAATGTTTACCCTTTTGACATGGATGACATAGGTGATCTTTTGAAAATTTTATCTTTGGTAGACCAATTACTAAATCTTTTCTGACTATTTTATTAAGTAGATCAAAGTTAACATGTGCTAAATTTTGATGCCATAACCATGAGTTTTCATTCACGGTAACAAGATATTTGGCATTATCCACAGATACACTTCCTAAGTCTAGCATATAGATATTGTCTACCCTCACACCATTAAACATACACTCCTTCTTTTCATTATGTGCAATTATACAACAATCTTTGGTAAAAGTTACCTTGTACCCATTTTCACATAATTGACTAATGCTAAGAAGACTATGTTTAAGGCCTTCTACTAACATAACATTTGAGATAGCAATAGTTGAGGGATTACTTATACTACCTCTTCCAAGTATGGCACCTCTGTTGTTATCACCTTAAGACACATATCCTTTCTTCTTTGCCACAAAGTCAAAGAATAGAGAAATGTCTCCCATCATGTGTCTTGAATATCCACTATCGAGAGTCCATTTTCCCGTCATAGAGTCAAGACACTCAACCTACATAAAGTCAAACAAAGGTGGTAGGTACCCAATTCTCATTGGGTCCTTGGGAGTAAGTGAAATGATTTTTGCATTTGGGCAACCATTGAAAAGTTCCATTTGGTACTAGAAAGCACATAAACTTGCATTTTTCTATGGTATGACCTTTCTTGCAGAAATAGTGACAAACCAATCTTTGATGAGCTTTACTTTTTTCATTAGAATCCTTCTTAATCAAATTATAATTTTTATGAGGTCTTTCAACCTTTAAGGAGCTAATATGAAGAGTATCACATGGTTGTGAAGCCCTGTGCACTTTGTTTTCAAGAGAACTTACTTCTTGTTGCCAAATTTGACAAGTTTCACAACCGAACCAACATGGTTTCTCATTCCCATTTTTATATTTTTAACCATCCACAATAGATCGCTTTAATGCTTCAAATTGCTTTTTGGTTTCTTCAACCTTTGATTCCAAGTATGTAAATTTTTTTTCATTGGAATCTAATTTATTATAAGCATAAATCACTTCCTTTTGTAGATTTTCAAATCAATAAAAGACAACTTGTTAACGTTAGAGTATTTAGAATGACTTACATTCTTTTTCTTGCCTTGTCGTTGATTAGCCATGAAACAATAATTTGCTTCTTCATCACTCTCATTTGAGCTTTCCTTGCTTGAGAAATCACTTTCACTATCCCAAGCAACATAGGCCTTCCTAGGCTTCCTAGAATTATTTTGTTGACTTTTTCCTTTCTTACTAACAAAAGATGGACAATTTAGTCTAAAATGACCTAACTTTCCGCATTGATAGCTGTTTCCCTTGAAAAATGGAAAACAACCGCTGATCTTCCAAATCTAACTTTGGTGACTCACGGGATCGATCAGAAAAAGGCTTTAATCATAAAGATGTTTGTTCGACTAAAGCGAAAGAGAAAATAGAAATTTAAAAGAAAAGAGATAGAGATCTTAGAAAGGAATTTAGGACGAAGATAAAGTAAAGTGCATAGAAGGGGGTAGATTGTAAAAAAAGTAAAGGAAAACTTTGTAAAGTTAAGTAAGTAAATTAAACTTTGATGATAGTAAAGATGGTGCTTTTACATAACGTACATTCTCCTTGAACTTTTTTCTCTACACTCGGATACTTTGAGTAAATTTAGGAGTGACTTGTACAAATATTAAATTACAACACACTGAATTCTATGTCTAAAACTCCTATTTATAATAGTAGAAATAACTACCAATAACCTTCTAAAACCATCAACTTCCGACAAGTGTCATAATGCATGAAGTCCTTTGCCAAACGAACGCCACTTACCCCTCTTAGTCATAGGAAAACATAACTACTCCCTCAATTATTTGAATTTCAAAAACTTCACTAATCTCCAGCCAGCATCTCGGTTGAAGGGTACTTCTTTTAAGATTCAGAATTTTCTCTAAGTCCCATAATATTTGACTTTCCAATGGAAGGTCTCAAGGCTTCGAAAACCTCTTTACCTCTCAAAAGACTTTAATATTTTATTTAAATATTTTAATCTATATATATATATATATGAGGCGTCAAATTTGTGAGCTAACAAATTGCCCCCCAAAAATGTCTTTTTCGACCTTCATATAGAAAAAGAACCATTTTTTGACAGCGTCCAATTCGACGCCGTCGTTTCGAATTTCGCACAAGCATCAATGTAATTGACTACCTGAGTTTGGAAAGACAAGAGAAGAAAGAAGAAATAAAAAGCAGGAAACTGTTCCATTATCCCTGTGCACGTCCCTGATGTCATGGGTCATTATGACAGATTTCTTGGAACTCACAAAAATCCTCAGACCATCATCATCTTTTTTAGGGTCTAATACAATCATGAGTATAGGTAGTAACTGCCACCGCCCTATCTCTTCATCTTGGGACAACACATGGTCCATTATCTCTAGCCACTAATGATGAAAAAATACTTTTGATCTCCAAACATCTTATAAATAGTTCTTCGAAAAATCATTTCCAACTTTTCCACTCTTCAACAAATACTCACGTATTTTTTTAGACATCTTTTAACTCTCAAAAACCATTTCCTTCCCGAACTTCATCAATGGCATCATCTATGGCTGGAAACCAGGCTCAAAAGAAGAAGACACAAATCAAAGGACAACTAACTGCACCGCTCCTTCCTCCTTTCGCCACATTGAGTGGGCCAAAAATAGTGAAGAATCAATAGTTCATCCCTGAACCCCTACTAGAAGAGAAGAGACACATATACGAATCCCAGGTGATAATTCCTATTACTGTTGCAGGTAAACCTTTGGCTATGTATGGCCCATTGTCTCCATTAGGTCTCAACTATTCCAATCTTAGTGAGTTTTTTCCTTCCTACCGTAAGACCAAACCCTTAGGACAAAAGGATTCCAACAAACTTTTTACTGAGGGCCCAGATAGTTTAGCACTCTATAATGTAGACCTAAAATATCTTAATGATGGTGTCAGGTTACTCAGAGTCACCCCCTACTTCAAAGACTCTGATCTTTACTTAAACTGGATGACGAAGATGGAGAAAGTCAAGGCTAACTACTGTAAAGAAACTGGCATCTATGATTTGATCATGATGTCGAAGGTTGTCCCAACTTACTGCCCTCTCATGCTAGTTTCCTCATTGTAATTTAAGGACAATACCCATTATACCTTCCATCTCCCATGTGGGATGATGACACCAACACTGTTCGACAGAGCCGTTATCACAAGGCTGAAACCCCATGGACTGGTTTATGACCCTGAGGTAGATTGCCAAGATACCATAGGATTTTCCAACATAAAACACACTTATACCCATTTCATCAATCACTACCATAATAAAAACATAACCACCATCGATGATGAAGAACATATAGCTTTTCTATCCATGTGCTTATCTCGCTGTTTTTTTGTACGAAATCTTTGCAGGTGGCGCGGAAGTACCTTACATTGGCCAATCAACTGCATCTGAATCGAGGCATTTGTCTGAGTGAGATGATCCTAGCCAGTCTGTACGAATCCCTCAGTGAAGGCGCTGGCAGGCTGAAGGACAAGGAAAGCCGCGGGAACCTGCTATTATCAGGCCCTTTCTGGTTACTTCAATTGTGGCTCAACGCCACTTTAGAAACCAGCCTCCCAAATAAAGGAGAAGTTGATGAAGAGTCTACTACTGTTACAGAAAGACGGGTCGAATGGACTCGACTGATTCAACTTACCCCAAGTGAAGAAGGACATACGCTCAGAGCCAACCTTTCAGGTTTCATTCAGATGTTCACGAAACGTCATGAGTTTACTCCAAGGATGGCTCCATTTGCAGAGAGGAAGCATGGTCCTGAGTGGTTTACCAGACCTTTCCCTCATTTGCTTAAAAAACAAGAAGAAGAGTCGAAACTTTCCTGGGAGAGATTTCTGGCACCTCGACTAATAATTCACAAGCTCAACCTTCTCAGAGGCCAAGCATCTTTGGTGGCCTATCAGCCTAACCTAGTATCACGACAATTTGGTTTGATACAGACCTTGCCTAAATGCTTGTATGATAAAAAGGCCCATGTTATCCTTCCCCTCACTGCTTTTAACCCTATTGAATGTTCGACACACTTAGTTCGCCATGCTCACAAGTCCCTATTTACACCCATTCATTTTGAACCTTCTTATTTTTGCTCCCAAGAATTCTACAACTGGTGGTCCAGACACTATACCTCATAATTTCTTGACGTTTCAAGCTTTGTTCGCTTAATTGACCAGGCTTTTATTGATGTGTAGGAGAAGATCAAGAAAGGTACATCTACATATATCAAAGAGATTCAAGCCTTCCAAAAATACTTTGAAACCGCCTATCGACCAGATGATGTTAGTCGAACCATCTGTGAGGCTGCTGTCACTTTGAAGGAAAAGTTTTCAAAGAAAATAGAGAATATGAAAATCCCTTCATATGTTCCTCGTGAGAAACAGTATGAGGTAGCTTTTGCTTTATTTCCTCCAAAGATACCTCGATTGCCAACTGCTGATTTTGGAGTGGCCCTTGCCCCTTCATTTCCAGATTGGTTTATCTGTGGAGATTCTATAAAAATCCTTCGATAGCAGTCAAGACCGAAAGCACAACGGGTGGTTCTGACTAAACATACGCTCGATAATTTCAAAGGGTACCTTCATGTTGGTATCGAAGATGTTCGCATTGAATCCGAAATTCTTGAAGGTCAACCCCCTTCGATTTGGACTCTTTTAACTGAACTTTATTGTTACTAACTGGTAGCAATGTGATTTGTTTTGCAGCTGCCCCTAAAAGAAGTGCTCCTCCACCAAGAACTGAAGGCAGAGTCGAAGGCCATAAGGTAATTCTCTATAGGCCTTTGTGGGTTTATCCCTCTTGGCTGCTTCTAATATTTCTTAATGTCTTAGGTGACTCGCAAGCCACTCACACCTCGAAAGAAACTTAAGAGGGCTTCTGTCTAAATAATTATTCACTCAGAGGATGATGACGAATCTCCTCCTGAATATTTACAACTGAAGAAGAGGCGGAAAGTCAGTCAAGGGATGGATACTGTTAGTACCCCACCTGCCCCTTCGACGATCAAGACTCCAAAGCTAACCACCCCTGTTCATGCTGAGGCTCCTATTGAGGGTGCCTCGATTCCAACCATCGTCCCTATCAAGAGTGATAATTCGAGTCCTGCTGATGGGGATACAAAGGTATACCTTGTGTTGAAGTACTTCTCGAAGTCCTGTTTCATTTATATCTTGTCTTTGCTACTCACGTCTGGTTCTTCTTTATCTAGGCTGGTCCTGGAAGTTCGAAACCTGCCTTGACCAAGTCTCCTTCTCCGGTCGTTCTTCTAACAGCCAAGGTGAACCTACTTATCATCTCACATATGACTTGGGCTCTGGTATGAGTTCTCTTCATGAAATTAACAAACCTGAATCTGCCATAGCTCCTCTTTCGCCTGACAAAATAACTACCCAGCAGTCTCAAACCGATGGGTCTGACCATGAGGAAGACAATGCACCAGAGACTCTGGAGGTAGCAAATGAAGAAGATACTCATATGAAGGAAGATGCAACCCTGGATGACGCAAGTAAATCTCCTTTAAATCAAACCATTATTGTTGATGATACTGAGGCAGCAGGAAAAAAAGATGTCGTCGAGGATGAAACCATGCATCAATCAGAACTGGATGGTTCTAGTGATGAAGGTACTGGTGACGAAATGGAAGAGGGTCAAGCTGAAGATGGCCAGAGTGAGGAGGAGAATCCTGAGGGAAACCCAGTCGACGGACCTGCCCCAGTTGATGTGATTGTTACCCCAACTGTTGCTGCAACTAAGGAGAACAAAATAGTTCCCACCAAAGGCGAGTCAAGTCTTAATAGCGCAGAACTAAATGCCCTAAAACTCACCAATCCTTGATAATATGTCAAGATTCTTCTTGGGCAACGAGGCAGTTCCTCTGGCAAGGCCCCCATCACTTTGACTTTTGAGGACCAAGCCTCGAGCAAACCCACAGACAGCATCCTCGAAAAGGTCAAAGGGAAAATCTTCAGGGGGATCTTTTCTCCATTTTACAAATGGACCAAGTCACCCATCTTGCTTTGAAGGCTCTTCTTCAGCAATTGGACATTCATTCCATCTCCCCTGAGTCTACTACCATCATCCTGAAAGTTGGTGCTCTGATCGACCAGGTCTATGGAGATCTCAGACTGCTGCCTCAAATCGAGAAAGCAATCTCGACCAAAGCTCGTAGTGAGGTTGCTGCTTGGACTGCTGCTGCTGAATCTAAAGGAAAAAGAGCAGAGTTGGAGGAGAAGAAGGAGAAGAATCAGCAAGAGATTTCCATCAATGAAAAGAACATATCTTCTTGGGAGAGAAAGATCAAGAAGCTTCAAAACAAAATATTGAAAGCTAAGAAGAGAAATGCAGAGCTATCTTCTTTTGATGACTCTAGCCTCTCAACAGAGCTCAACCATGCCATCACTTTTACTGAGGAGGCTCGACGATTGGAAGCAGAGGTTGCCAAACTGGAGTCTGACAAGAACTTGTGTCAATAGCGCCTCGAACTTCAGAAGTCGAGATACTTAAGGATGAAAGAAACTCTCCCTTTTTAGTTTATTGTAACCTTTTGTAATGCTTTTCCTTTTCCTGGCCCTTGTGAGCCATAGTTTTGTTGTAATGAAATGAGCCATTTTGGCCTTATATGAATACCATTTATGGCTTTATTTTGATGTCTTAAATTATTCTATTGATATTTTCACCTCTTGAAGCGCAGGTTTGTATTTTTTCAAATACTTACCATTCACTTTTAAGACTCTTCTATCTTTGTTTAATTCTTCTACTTCATACACTTCATTGAAGAACACTTTCGTGACTTGGAACAGACCTTCCCACTTTGGGGACCACTTGCCCAAAGACCTAACCTTTCGATCCATAGGTAAGATCACCCTCCAAACTAAATATCCTACCAAAAAGGTCTTAGCCTTAACCTTCTTGTTATATGACTTCTCTACTCTTTTCTTTTTCCTTCTCAAAAGTTCTAGAGCCTTAATTCTTTCTTCATCTAGGTCTACCAACTCATCAAGCATCATGTCCTAATAAATCTCACGAGGGATTTCATGATGTCTCTGAATCCTAACTGACTGTATGTAGATCTCGACAGGTAACACTGCATCATGGCCAAAAGTCAGTCGATAAGGAGTGTTGTTGGTTGCTTCTTTGGGGGACGTTTGACATGCCCATAGGATCTGGTCCAGTGTTTTATGCCATATTTTTTGGTTTACTCCCCAGTTTCTTTTTTATCAACCCAATCACCACTTTATTCGCTGCTTCAACTTGACCATTTGCTTGAGCATAATAAGGTGTGGAGGTTAGAGGCTTGAATCCCATTTCTTTAGAGAATTCCTGCATTTTTCGACCAGTAAACACCGACCCCTGATCCGTCGTAATTGTCTCTGACACTCCAAACTTGTAAATGATATACTTCTGAATGAAATCGATGACATCCTCTTGATCTACTTTTGGTAAAGGTATCGCTTCGATCCAATTCATAAAGTAATCTAATCCCACCAAGATATACTTCTAGTTTTTGGAGGATGCTGGTCGAATCTCTCCAATCAAGTCCAAAGCCCATCCTCTGAAAGCCCAAGGCTTAACTATAGAGTGTAATTCGCTCACTGGGACATGCTGTATGCCAACATGGACCTAACACTCTTGGCAGCCCTTGGCGAATTTGATGCAATCTTTTAACATAATAGGCCAATACATGCCTTGACGAAATAATAGTCATTTCATCTTGTGGCCTACTTGGTGTGCCCCATACGTCCCACTATAGACTGTCGATAGGGCCAAATATGCCTCAAATTCACTAAGGCGTTTAAGCAAGACCCCCTCAGAGTTTTTTTTTGAATAATTCTTTTCCTAGAAGAACATAACTTAGAGCTTGATACTTAATTTTTCGCTCTGCAGATGCTGATGGGCTTCGAAGGTATTCGACCAAAGGTTTCCTCCAATCTTTGTCCGTCAGTCCTTTTACTGTGAAAATTTCAAATTTTTCTTCGTCAGCATAGCCAAACTTTGTTACTTCTAGATCTGACGGCCGTAGGCCAACAGACACGACCTTACCTTTAGCTTTGATTACTTCTTGTAGGTTTTCTTTCGAAACCCTATATCCAGAGGAAATTTGTGCCAACTCATTCGCCTCTTGATTTTTTAGTCATGGTATATGTCGAATGGTTGACACTTCGAATTTTTTGAGTAATCTGTTGGCTATTACAAAGTACACAATGAAATTTTCTTTAACACATTTGTATTCCTTTGTTATTTGCTTTATAACCAACGCTGAGTCTCCCATTATTTCGACTCGGGTTGCCCCCAATTCTAACAAAATTTCAAGTCCTGCTATCAAGGCCTCATATTCAGCCTCATTATTAGAGCAGAGCCCTTTGACTTTGTAGTTAAATTTTGTTGGAATTTTATCGGACAAAATAATCAATAAACCAATGCCTGTTCCATTCTTATGGCTGGAACCGTCGAAGTATAACTTCTAGGGTTCTAGTTCGACATAATTTAGAACATTTTCATTTATGGAGTGGTCGACAATAAAGTCTGCCACTATTTGTCCTTTAACCGCTTTCAACGGTTTATAGGTTAAAGAATACTCAGTTAATGTTAGTGTCCACTTCCCTATTCGACTATGCAAAATAGGTTTAGACAACATGTGTTTAATAACATCAAAATGCAGTGAGACATATACATCAACTGGTTTTATATATTGCTTCAGTTTTGTACAAGAGAAATACAAACATAGACATAACTTTTCTATCATGCTATATCTAGTTTCTACATCATTCAAAACTCTACTGAGGTAGTAAATAGCTCTTTCGACGCCATTCTCATCCTCTTGAGCTAACATGCTCCCTAGAGTCTTGTCTGATGCTGCTATATACAGCCTCATGCTCTTGCTCCTGCATGGTGGTGAAAGCACTGGAGGGTGGCTCAGGTAGTCTTTGATTTTCTCAAAAGCCTCCTGCTGATCCTTCCCCCATTCGAACCCCTCTTTAGTGAATCGAAGCAATGGTGAGAAGGCCTACGTTTTGCCGCTTAGGTTTGATATAAACCTTCTTAAGAAGTTTATTTTCCCTAGTAGCAATTGCAACTACTTCTTGGTCGATGGCGCTTTCGTTTCCATGATAGCTTTGGTCTTGTTTTGGTTGATTTCAATCCCTTTTTTGTGGACCACAAAACCTAAAAAATCTCCCGCCTGCACACAAAATGCACATTTCAGAGGGTTCATCTTAAGACCATATTTCCTTATCCTTATAAAGGATTGTCGAAGATGGTCCACATGTTCTATTCCTGACACTGACTTAACCACAATATCATCAATATATATCTGCATGAAAGACTCTATATAACCATGAAAATTTGAGTTCATTGCTCGTTGATATGTTGCCCCAACATTTTTTAGGCCAAAAGGCATCACTACCCATTCGTAGGTGCCTAAGGCCCCAGGACAACGAAAAGTTGTTTTGGGAACATCATCTTCTTCAATGAAAATCTGATTATATCCAGAGTATCCGTCTAGCATGCTAAGGTACTCATGTCCTGCGGCGGAATCGACTGGCATCTCTGCCACAGGCATGGAGTACTCATCTTTAGGAGTTGCTGAGTTTAGATCCCTAAAGTCTATGCAAACTCTTAAAGACCCATTTTTCTTAATGACTGGGACAATATTAGCCAACCATTCGACATACCTGGCCGTGCGGATAAACCTGCATCGAAGGAGTGTTTCAACTTCCTCCTTTATTTTTGAGAGAATTCCTGGAGAAAAACGTCTTGGATTTTGTTTGACTGGTTTCTTCCCAGGTTTGATTGGCAGCTTGTGTTCAACCAATTCCCTTTTCAAACCAGGCATCTCATCATAATCCCAGGAGAAACAATCTTTGTACTCTCGCAATAATTGAATGATTTCGACCTTAAGTTGAGGGTCAAGGTTGGAACTGATGTACGTTGGTCTTTTAACCACCCTTTCCCCTAGGTCAACCTCTTCCAATGGGTCCTGCGCTAGCATCTTGACGTCATTCGCCAGCGAATCCTTTTCAGATCCAAGAGGCTCTTCATCATATATAGCATCAAGCCTTTGGTCTTCGTGTTGAATCTTGTCAGGTGGTTCTGGGTCGAAGTCCTTTCCAGGACCTTCTTGACAAGATTTCAATTTGGCCTTTTCAGCCATCTGGTTATTGGCATCCTCCAAGGCCGCCTGTAGTTTCATTTTGGCCAGATAGGCCGAAATTCTTTGTAGTGCTTCGAATTCAGTCATCATCACTAAATTCGCTCCCCCAACCTGTGGGGTCTATTGGAGGTTTACCAAGGTATGAGAGTCTCTCTCCTGGCACCTCTTTGTCCCAACGGAAACCATCGACGGGATGCAAATATAATGAGCAGAACATTTCCTCGTCTGGGACATACTCGAAGTCTGCGAGGCACATGGACCTATGATAACCAGGTGCTTGTCGAATTGCCTTCAGTCGACATGGTTTATGGGTGCTCTGAAGTACCCTTGGTCGGCTTCGATGTTCTCCACAATGCCGTCTAGCCTCCAAATGGCAATTCGCTGGTGCGTTGATGATGGCACTGCACCAATGTCATGAATCCACTCTCGTCCTAGCAGCATATTATAATTGGCCTTCGTTTCCACTACCATGAAAATGGTAGGTCTTGTTATTGTTCCAACTGTTAAATCCACCTGTATCACCCCTATTGTTGAACCCACATTACCTTCATAATTCGATAAGACCGTGTTGTATGGCTTCGTATCGGTGTCATGTTTACCGATTTTATTTAGCAGGAAATGTGGCATCAAGTTCACCGTTGCGCCGCAGTCTACCAGAATCTTATTGACTGGAACATTTTCCACCTTTCCTGTAATATAAAGGGGTTTCAAATGGTTCTTCATTGCTTCTGTGGGCCGCTCAAAAAAAGCATTTTGCTCCTCTACGCAGCCATTGTTCATAACACAGTAGCACACAGGCTTGTGTGCCGCCATTTCTGCCTAAGTATAGGCATCCAGATTTTCGACCTCTGAAATTCTGTTGAAATCCCTAGGCATTACTGACACCACATTGACCAGGAGGTTTAGAGAGTCGTTGGAGTCAGAGTCGAAATTGTCAGTCATTTCGTCATCATCTTCGACTGGATTTTTATGTTCCACTTCCTGGGCAGGGAATAACCTTCGTCCCACAGACACTTTTTCAATAGTCTTTGACTGGACCCCTTTATTTCCAGTAGGGGAATTAGTGCTAGATTCTGCCCGATTTTTCAATGAGCCTTCCCTAAGGGCTTTCCTCCTGCGCTGCTCCCTTCTCCATTGAGATCGTGACATTGGATTCTTTCCTTTGTAATTTTCAGAGATATGTGCAGTCTTGGAGGATTGGAATTCCTTTCGATAGGAGACTGATGATCCTCGATTAACCTCAAAATTTTTCCATTTTTGTTGTCCCTTTTGTCTGTCTCATTGAGCTTCACCCATTTGCCGTTAGAAATGTCGACAAATGGCTTGAAGGTAGCAAGCCTGGCTCTTGGAACCCTATTATTAGGTTCAAACTTTCTTGGGATACTGCCTCAAGGGTCGGAGCTAGGTCTTTCCCTCTTTTGTTTTGATTTGTGTGTCCCTTCGAGTTTCTAGGCGGCCTTCATGTCGAAGATAGCACTACATTTGGGACACAACATGACACTGGATCCTTTCTTTTGGCAGCGGTGGAGGAATTCGACGATGGACTCTTCGTGTCTCGGATATGCTATTTTGTTGTGTTCTTCCTGAAAACCCGATTCATTATCCTCCATGGTCTCATATGGTGTTATTTCCACCATATTTACGTTGACGTCATCTCTCTGATTGAGCTTACTTAGGTCCCGCTCCAGGCCTTTAGTAGTCTGGTCCATCTTAATGAAACTATCAGCAGTTTCCATGGTCACTATTACCAAGCTTGAATTCTCTGTATCTTTTTGACTTGGATCATCAACATCCTGGTCGAGGCCATCAGTAACCTCCTTCAACCAATTCTTTTGTCCAAAACCCATAGTGGTCTTGGCCATTACAGCTCCAGCAACAAAATCATCCGTAACCTTTAACATATTAATCGAGAAATCTTAGCCATCAGTAGCTTTGACCACATGTGCCTCTGTGGGCTCCGTATAGTGGGCGTCCACCACCTGTAGAGGATTTGAGATGACTTTCATCTGGGTGCTTGCTTTCCCCCCAAACTTCAGTCTTCCTTCTTGGATAACATTTTGAACTAGATCCCTGAAAAGAAAACATTGAGACGTTTTATGATCCAAAAAATTATGGTATTTACAAAACCCTCTCTTTTTCCTTTGCTCTAAAGATGGCATTTTAACACCAGGTGGTAGTACCATTTGGCCATCCTTAACTAACAAATCAAAAATTTCGTCACATTTCATGATGTCGAAAATATATGTTTTCTTTGGGAATCTGTCGTTCTTTTCAGATTCGATAGAACTCTTTCCAAGTGGGGGAGCCAATACTTTACAAGCGTAGGGAGGACCCTGTTTAAGCTCAGCAACATCTACTTCGTTCTCGTCGAAGTATAATAGGTCTTCTTGTACACCTTTGACGTTTTCGTTATATTCGACATAAGCTACTTTCTTACTTTGATTGAATTTGGCTTTTTCATCTTTAAGACGCTCTAGCTGTCGAACCCTATCGGCTAATTGAGCCATATCCCTTAGGTACTGGGTGTCCAATTTCTTTCTAATGGAGTAGTCAAGGCCCCTTGCGGCCATTTCGACCAACTCATGTTCAGGTACTTAAGTGAAACATCTAGCCTTGAGTAGTCGGAACCTATTCAGGTACTCTTCTATTGGCTCAGAAAACTTATGTTTCACACTAGGCAATTCTTTTAAGCTAATCTTAGTGAGTCCAATTACAAACCGAGTTAAGGGGTAGCGTCGTAAACTAGGTAAAGGCATTTTTAGTGAGAGAACTAGGGAAGTATTTTATCCTAAGGATCTCATCATTAGATATCTCTCCGGATTCAATTATATAACGAGCCACATGTTTGACAGTAGATTTCGTCGTATCCCAGGAGAACTTAGTGAATTTAGGCACTTTCGTCCTAGGAGGTAATTCTGCTTGGAGGATGTAATCCACTATTGGTGACGTATAATTTGGCCTAGTGAACCCAGTGTTTACCCTATTTCGAGCCATTATCCTTTTGACCATGGCTACTAAGTTGTTATCGACAGCTACGTTATTACGTCAAACCTGTTAGACAACATTGTCTGCATCTTGGTTTCGGTTTACTAAGATTACCCCTGGGTCCCTTTCTCCTGGGATTGGTATTTGATTCCTTGGTGGTTCGACTCTGTGAGGTTCGAACCTGGGGAGTTCGCCCCTCTCTTGATTCTCTACGTTGGGCTCAGGTAGGTTTCCTAAGTCCCGTTGTGGAATGTTTTCCACAGTAGCCGTGTTCCTAACAGCAGGCGGTACACCCATAAATTCAGCCAGCCGTGTTATTTGTACTACTAACTGTTGGTTGGTTTGGGTAGTATTTTGGATTAAAGGTTGAAAGATTTCACCCATGGTTTGAGACAAGGTTTGAACCATTTGTAAGTTACTTTCATCCATTTGCTGTCTCCAACATGCAACCGAAGTATTGGTTAGATTAGGGCCCTGTGTGGAAAATCCCAAGCCTAAACTTTGGGGGTTTCGACCAATGTTCACCCCAGACTCTGATCCTTATAATGGCGAAGCCATTGCATTGTCTGAGAATATTGGGGGAGCATTTTGGAGACTCTGCATCATAGTTATTGGCATTCCGTATGGAGGGTTTCTTGGTAATAGTTGTGAAAACCCTGGAGGGAGCAAACTTCCTAGACATCGAATTTCCTCCTAGAGGAGTCTGGGGATTCGACGCTTGAGGTCCAATATATTCCAACACCGGTTGGATGTAAGTCCTCGTGCTTGCTGACCCAGGCCCCAACACTTCTGGTACGGGTTCCAGTCTTGCAGGAGGTACTATTTTCTCTCCGGTCAAAGGTATTGAGGATGGAACCACGTCATTCCTCAATCCTTCGTGAGGACTAATGGTGCTCGGTTGAGAGTTAGAACCATCTCCTCGAGGATTAGGGTTGTTTGGCTGATTTGTATCTATCGCCATGTCCCTGGTATACTCCCTTTTTGGTCTTTCTTCGTTTATAGCAGCGATTTTGCAACTTCATAGTAACATATAACAAATCTTTTACGAAAGACCAATAAAACTGCAGTTTTGCGAATTTTGGCAAAACTCAAAAAAATCTTTTAGCATTGTCCCACTGGGCGTGCCATTTTGTTTCCCTTGAAAAATGGAAAACAACTGCTGATCTTCCAAATCTAACTTTGGTGACTCACAGGATCGATCAGATTGATCCTAGGACATGTGCTAAAGGTTTATGTTTTGAAATCTATCTAAGTTACACACTTCGACAGCGTTTAGAAAAAGGCTTTAATCATAAAGATGTTTGTTCGACTGAAGCGAAAGAGAAAATAGAAATTTAGAAGAAAAGAGATAGAGATCTCAAAAAGGAATTTAGGACGAAGATAAAGTAAAGTGCATAGAAGGGGGTAGATTGTAGAAAAAGTAAAGGAAAACTTTGTAAAGTTAAGCAAGTAAATTAAACTTCGTTGAAAGTAAAGATGGTGCGTTTACATAACGTACATTCTCCTTGAACTCTTTTCTCTATACTCAGATACTTTGAGTAAATTTAGGAGTGACTTGTACAAATAGTAAATTACAATACACTGAATTCTATGTCTAAAACTCATATTTATAATAGTATAAATAACTACCAATAACCTCCTAAAACCATCAACTTCCGACAAGTGTCATAATGCATGAAGTCCTTTTCCAAATGAATGCCACTTGTCCCTCTTAGTCATAGGAAAGCATAACTACTTCCTCCATTGTTTGAATTTCAAAAACTTCACTAATCTCCAGCCAACATCTCGGTCGAAGGCTACTTCTTTTAAGGTTCAAAATTTTCTCTAAGTCCCACAACATTTGACTTCCCAATCGAAGATCTCAAGGCTTCGGAAACCTCTTTACCTCTCAAAATACTTTAATAATCTATATATATATATATATATATATATATATATATATATATATATATATATATATATATATATATATATATATATATATATATATATATATATATATATATATATATATATATATATATATATATATATATATATATATATATATATATATATATATATATATATATATATATATATATATATATATATATATATATATATATGAGGCGTCGAATTTGTGAGCTAACAATATCATATACCTTTTCCCTTGTTCTTTTTGTTGTCTTCATCTTTGGAGGATGTAGATTGTCGTTTGAGTCTCACAAGATTTTCGTCAGAGTGTTTAGCACCATTATTTCGAATGTATCGATTGTATCTCCTAACAAAAAGTTTCATTTTCTCATTATCCGAGTTTTCTTCATCACAAGAATCAATATCATTAGCTTGCTTTTCCTTTAAGGATCTAGAATTTGAAGCATTAAGAGCTTTAGACTTCATTCCTTCTTCCTTATTTGTTTCCTTGTCTTTTTTGTTCTTTTTCTCAAGCTTCTTTTCATGTTCATCCAAGCAATTTAGTTCTTCCTCGTGTTCTTCTAACTATCGGAACAAGGTGGTGAGATCAAGTGTTGTAAGATTGTTGCCTTCCTTGATGGTCGTATCCTTTGGTTGTTAATTCCTAGTAAGACATCTCAAAACCGTGTTAATAGCAATAAGATTAGAAATAGGATTACCTATAAAGTTTAAACAAATAATAAGATGTGAGAACCGCTTTTGTATTTCAGAAATGGTTTCACCATGCTTCATGTGAAAGAGTTTGAATTCTTGATTAAGTGTATTAGTTCAGGCTTGTTTGATCTCATTAGTTTCCTCATGGGCAACTTGTAGATCATCCCACATAGCCTTAGCAGTTGCACAATGAGAAACACGATAAAACCCATCGATATCGAGAATGGATATCAAAGAGGTCACAAGAATTTGAATACAAGCTTTCCAATAACCATAGTTTTCTCCTGTAAAGATTGAAGCTATTTTTTAACCCCCTTTAGGTTCGTGAGCCATTTTTTAATAAGTGTTTCAAAGCGCAGAATGAACTGGGATCTTGATTCCATTTGTTAGACGACGATGACTTATCTAGAGGGGGGTGAATAGACCACCAATCCAAAAATCACTAAATAAAATTTGGTTTTTAAAGTTGTTTGAAAAAGAGTACACACTGAAGGTTTTGGTGTGGATCGAAAAAAGTCGTATACAGGAACCTAGTTATTGGAACTCGAATATGCAAAGCCAATTATGGAATGACGAACACAATAATCGAATTCAACCTTTAATCGAGTATCACGTTATTACTCGTTTAAAATAATTACTTAGTAATGCTATTTCCAATGATAATAAGCAGAAAATATTAAACAAAGCAATTTATCAAACACTTGATGTGCGAACGAATTTTCAGAATTTCCTTTGTGTTGTTTTTGATATGAAAACCACTTATAATAAAAAGTGATTATAAGTTAATCAACAACTAAGTTAAAACATAAAGATCACAGGAAAATTCTTACGGGTCGATCGATTAATCAATAATGCTATTTGACAAATTGCATAATGAAAAATAAAGCGAGTAAAGAGATAATAGAGAGATCGACACGAGGATTTGTTCACCCAATTCCTCACTTCCGTCCTCATGTGTGGGCACGCCTAATTTCCAATATGGAATTAGGATACCTTCTTATTATGCAAAAAGTCGATATACAAGAAAAGTGTTCAGAGTAACTATACAAATACAACTGGTTCTGATGTTGATTCAACCCTTTTTATTCTTTTAATCTTGAGTAAGACCAAGACAACAATGGATTCCAATTGACTTGTCGATATTGGTACTCCTTTGTGTTCTTTATCTCCAAAGCTTTCGCGCACGATCAATTTCCCCGATTGTTCCACAAGACTTCAATTTGATTCGTTGTTCTCCGCTACTTCCTTTGCGTTCTTTATCTCCAAATGGTCCTTTGCATTTTTCATCTTAAAAGGCTTTCACAACATCGCAACCCTCTCTTGAACGTCTTACACAAAAACCCCCCGAATCTTCACTCGATCTTGGAGGATAAACCTGCGGTTTTTCGGATGAAGACCCATACAAATCTCAACCCAATATCTCGGTTACACAAGAACCTAATTGGAACTTATCAAACCTTCACCTAGATCGCTCCCCAACAAAAGGTTGTTATGTGTGATTGGTCAGTGTGTAGACATAGGATGGAGGTTGAAGATGATGAGCAAATGCAGACTAATTTTATGATATCACCAGTTTAGAATGAAACATGAATGAAGTATTTATAGTTTTGAAAGTTTGGTGGCAAAGAGGTAATTTTCGGAGTAACAAAAATATTGACAGAACTGACCAACTTAACAACATGTGCCGACTTGAATGATGGATGTGCCGACACATACTATAAAAAATAACAGCATGTTCCAACCTAAAATGACACATGTACCGACCCAAGAGAAATATAACTTACAACCTTATTTAGGACAATAGATGTGTCAGCCTGAAACATGTATGTGCCTACACATACTGATGAAATTTTCAGTTTGTGTCGACCTAAAAAAGGAATGTGTTGACCAAAACAAAAGAAAAGCTACATGCTTTAATATTGAGTTACACGTGCCGACCTGAAACGCGTATGTGCCGACACATGTAATGCATTTTTGTGCAGAAACAAAACAAAAGCTACAGACTTTAATATTGAGTTACATGTGTTGACCTGAAATGTGTATGTGCCGACACATGTAATGTATTTTTGTGCTTAAATCTGATTTTCATGTGTTTGGGGTAGTTTAAGGTGGTTTTTGATGATTCCTAAGACCTCTAATGCAAAGGAGCCACATATACTCAGAGCTGTTGTCCAATAATGCAAAGTAGTTTCAATGTTTTTACATCAAGCAAAACATCTCAAAGTAAAATTGCACTCACATAATGTTCATAGATCTTGATTAAAAATGATCCTGATTAAAGAAGTTTGCTTGATTGGTATGTTGTTTATGTGGTTTAAAGTACTTAGTATTTTTATTCGATATTTTTCTTGGTGATTAAAATTTATGTGAGTTATAATGTTTATCTTTGTTGATTCTTATGTTTATGCATTTTTATTAATTGACAATTACATAAATTAATAGGAAAGTTGAATGTAATGAGTTTATTATATGCAAATAAGGAAGACCCATGAAAGAAATTACTATGGTTGTGATGGTAGTATCTATTCACGTCTATTTGCTGTTGGAGTTTCAGTTTGTCCAACTTTTCTGTCGAAATTATGGTATATATGAGTTTAGATTTTTACCGTCGAAATTCGGTCATGGCTATTATTCTAACAAAAACTTGTATGTTTATAATTCTATTATAATTATGACTTTAGATTTCTCAATGTGATGAAAGGAATTATTTCGTTTCTGTTGTTTCAGGATGATAGCGGCGGTAAAGCACTTGAACGAATTTAGCACCATTAGCTTGAAAAATATAAGAACGATTGGTTATTTATTTATTTTTTATTCTTTATTATGCGTGCTATTAAGAGGAAATTATTTTTCGTCTCACTATTTTGAGCTGGTCATGCCTTTACGGTAAATGCAACATATGCTGTGAAGGAGTCATGTATTACATACTTTCTTCGAATTTTGTTTATACTGACTCTTTGTTGGTGGACTCTGTCAAAATGTCTCTTCTTGATTTTTATTTAATAACTTTGTTATTTTCAATTCCTACTATTTTTTTTTAATTTTTAATTTTATAAATTAGGTTTTTGATTTCGTGAATGATTAATAGCGATTTCGTATCTTATGGTTCCTCAATATCCTTTCTCTGAAGCCTTTTTTTCATAACTCTGTCGATTTACCTTCTAATTTCTTTGCCAACTATTGATTTACTTCATTTTGACTGTTTGAATCGTTAATTTTTCTTCAACCTTGAGAAGTGTTATTACTGTGTTTTTGCAGGAGTTTTGCTCTGTCAGGCATGTATGATGTTGTATTTTCAGGATGTGTCAAGATATTATAGTAGAGATCAACTAACATATTTGAGTTGGTAAGAATGTTCAAAATAATATGTTTAGTAATAAATTTAAATCTGATTAACTTGTGTCTCCTCTCATGATAAGTGTTGAGTACTTGAAACATGTAATTAAGAGAGAAGAGACTAACAAGAGGCAAAAAAAAAAAAAATTATCAAATAATGTGTAATGATCTGGTATGGAAGTTATTAAAATTTGTCTAAGTTTTTTTTTAATTTTATTTATTTATTATATGAGTATTGATGATATAGATGGAGAATAATTAGTATGTTAAGATTTTATTGGAATTTTTGGATACAAGATCATCTTACCATTCAATGAGGGTATTTTTTGGTTTTATTAGTAGTTTAACTTATTCTTTCATTCATATTCATGTGTCTTATTTGTAAAGTCTTTGTTAATTCATGATCCGTGTTTTCTTATATTATAAACTGATTTTATCAATTGTATTAAAATTAAAATAATTGAAACTTGTGGTAGACATTTATGATATTTTAGCATTTTGTTTCTTTAAGAAATATTTATGATATGACATCTAACCTAAATAGTAATTGAGACAAAAATAATAGTGAATTATAATGACTTTGAACAATTTATAAGTAATTAAGATAAAAATTATACAACCATTTTAATAATAATAATAATAATAATAATAATAATAATAATAATAATAATAATAATAATAATAATAATAATAATAATAATAATAATAATAATAATAATAATAATAATAATAATAGTTCTAGTCTGGGCCCAGCCTCGCGGTCCAGCCCAATAACTCACAAGGCCCATTAAGCAAAATGACATAACCGGGCACTCACCCCCTTAGGATGGGCAGGGTACGCTCCCGGCCGAGCGGGACGGCTCGTCTCGAAGCGCCCTCGGCGCTCCCCTTTTAGCCGAACAGAACGTCCTCCGCGGGCGGCATTCCCCGTGCCATCGGGCAGGAACCCTTGGGTCTCCCACGTCCTTGCGCGCTCCCCTCCGCGGGAAGAACAAAGTGCCCGGTGCACGTTCTCCACGTGCTCCCCTCCGCGGGGACATGTCAGCAGCCAACTGCCCACCTCCGAAAGAGCAGGTCAAACCCACTTTCTGGAGATCAAGGAACAGTTTGACTAGGGCGAAGACCACGTTCTGGTCTTCACTACGCCACGTAAGCCCTAGCAGTCATTAGGGTTGGGCCTGGTCATCCAGCCCACCTCAAATGACCGTTGGTCCAGCGCTGGGGTCTCTCTATAAATACCCTCTTCCTCAAGAGGGTCAGGTAATTCACATCTTGCCCTTTCTGTATTTTGCTTACACTCTGCCCAATTCCTTATTTTGGCATCGGAGTGTCTTGCAGGTACACCCCCCTTCTCCTCCTCATCACCGGTGAACAGGTGGCAGTCCAACAGCGTGTGGCCAGCCCGTGATCCCCTTCTGATCAGGTCAGATCAGTGGCGCCGTCTGTGGGAACAGAAACTTCCCCGTTACTCCGAGCAGAAAACCAAAGTTTCACCAACACTCCATGATCATGGCTAGCCCACACCGCGACGAAACTCCGCACGACTTTGTGCTCAACGTCGCCACCAACGGGAACAAGCAGAAGGAAACGTCGCATCCGGCGGAGACCGACGAGAGAGACGGCCAAACTGCCTCACCGTCATCTGCATAGCGGCTACAACAGGCCGACCGCCGGCCCCCGATCCCGGCAGCATTCCAACCCGTTCCCATCCCAGCGGGAGCAGACCCAACGGTGGCCGCCCTCTTTACGGCCATCAACCAGACGAACCAACTGCTGTTCCAGCAGAACGCAAGGATTGGAGCATTGGAGCGCGTCGGCCCTCCGAGGTCCCCCCTGCGGGAAGACCAGAACGGAGGCTTGAGGAGTCCCTCACCTCGACCCAGAAATCGCCGACCGCGGCTGGAGAGACATCGAACGCAGGTGGTGCGAGAACGCACCAGGTCCCCAGCAAGACAAGTTCGCGAGAGGCGCCAGAACACTACAGCGATCCCGGCCAGGGATCCTCGCAGCGAAAACCCGGGCAGGAGGTCGAGAACCCGAAACCAGGGGCCTATTCTGAACGGCACGTCTCCTCATCAGTCCCCGGCTCCCAGCGACGAGGACGATTATCGCACTCCGCTGTCTCGGGAAATCATGGCTGCTCCCATCCCCCACGGGATGGAGAAGCCCCCGACGCTATCGACGTACGACGACACATCCGACCCGGACGATAACCTAGAGGACATCGAAGCCATGCTCGACTACCGAAACGTACGGGGAGCTATCAAGTGCAGACTTTTCCCGACGACCCTGAGGAAAGGCGCCATGACCTGGTACAAAAGTTTGAAGCCTGAATCAGTCACATCGTGGAGAGTCCTGAAGGACCTGTTCTCCAAACACTTTACGGCGTCCCGGCGCCACCCGAAGACAGAAGCCGTCCTCGGGGCGATAATCCAAGGCCCTGACGAACCTCTCTGAAAGTACATCGAAAGATTCACCCGGGAAGCAGTGCAAGTAACAACGTCAGACGAGATGAAGCGCTACCTAATGGAGTAGGGTCTACGCCACGACTCCAAATTCTATGAAGCCGTAGGCATACACCGGCCAACCTCCCTCCAGGATTTCCTCGACAGAGCCGCGCATTATATCCGGTTTGAAGAAACACAAGCGGCCAACTCCGCTCGAGACACCCGAGACAGGGAGGCCCCTCGCGGGCACCGAGACGACGGAGCCTCGAGCCATCGACGGGGAGGGGACCGCTGTCGCGAAGATCTCCCCCGCGAGCCCCGCGAACAACACGGCCTTGCCGGTCGATTCACAGAGTACACAGCCTTGGTCGCTTCCCGCGAGCGCATCCTGGCCGAATGCGCCAAAACCGAATTCGTCCAGGGAGGTGTCCGTTTTCCGCGACCGACACCCCCCAAACCCAATGTGGACAAATCAAAATACTGCCGATTCCACAGGAGCCACGGGCACGTGACCGAAGACTGCATCCATCTCAAGGACGCGATCGAAATTCTGATCAAAGACGGTCACCTGAAGAGATACACCCGGGGAGGCGAACCACCGAGGCAAGAGGCCCCAAAGGCCAAGAAAGTCGAGGAACTCCTCTCTCCAGAGGACAATAGCAGGCTCCAGGTCGCACTTTGTGTCAGCCGCCCCGAGGATTGGTTCGTGGACAGAGAATTCGGCCTTCCCAAAGGACCCGACCTAGTCAGCGAGCCAATCCGACCAACCAACCGATGGGAATACTTCGCCAGAGCCATGGTCATCTCAGGTGGAACCACGATGAGCCTGTCCATAGGATCAGTGAAAAGAAAGTTCGACGAACTTATCACGAGCAACTCCGGAAAAATGAGCACGCTCGAAAGATTCCAAGGTCGATCCAATCCGATCACATTTTACCTCGAGGAACTCCCCGGGGGATCCCCTAACTCCAACATTCCCCTGCTCATACGAGTGCGGATGGCGAACTTCGACGTCAGACGCATCCTCGTCGACGGGGGCAGCTTGGTTGACATCATGTACACGCACCTGTTCACGACCCTCCAACTCGAGGAGTCCAACCTTTCCCCTTACGTAGGCTCTGACCTCCAGGGGTTCAACGGGACGACGACGAGACCGTAGGGGTACGTAGAGCTGAAAGTCACCTTCGGGGAAGAAGAAACAGCCAGGGAGGTTAGCATTCGTTTCTTAGTCATCGAGTGTCCGTCCCTCTACAACTGTATCCTGGGCAGAACAACAATAGCAGAACTCACCGCGGTACCTTCCACCGTCCACCTGAAGATGAAATACTACACAAAACGGGGGGCCGTGGTGACCCTTAACGGAGACATCGAAGCCGCCCGAAGGTGTTTTGAGGCCGCGCTGAAAGGCTTAGACTCCATCGCTCCAACGACCATGCAGACAACTCCAGTCGTAGCGCCAAAGGGCAAACCAAAGAAGCTGGTCGGATCCGTGGACCTCGACAGTCGCTTCACCGAGGAGCACGATCCCGTAATAAAGACCAGCAGGGACAACGGGCAGGCCACCCACCCAGCACGACCCATCCCGGACGGAGAATTCGAAATCATCACACTCGGGGAAGACACGAGCAGAACCGTGAAGATCGGCGCCGGACTCCCAGACCTCGCAAAAAGACAGCTCCAAGCCTGCCTCCGCGAGAACGCCGACCTCTTCGCCTGGAGCGCCACAGAAATGCCCGGACTCGACCCCGAGGTCGCCTGCCACCAGCTGTCCATCAGCCCGACCGCGAAGGCCGTTGTTCAACGTAGGCGTCGACAGTCCCCCGAAAAATCGGCAGCAGCCGAGAAAGCTGTAAAAGACCTCCTAGAGGCAAATTTTATTTCGGAAGCCCGGTATTCAACCTGGCTGTCCAATGTTGTACTCGTTAAAAAGAATAATGGAAAATGGCGCATGTGTGTTGACTATACTGATCTCAATCGGGCATGTACTAAGGACGCCTACCCCCTCCCCAACATCGGCAAGCTCGTCGACAACTCCGCGGGCTTCAGGCTCTTGTCCTTCATGGACGCATACTCGGGGTACAACCAGATCCCGATGGCCGAGCACGATAAACAGAGCACGACCTTCATGACGGTGTTGGGCAACTACTACTATAACGTAATGCCCTTCGGCCTAAAGAACGCCGGGGCCACATATCAACGGATGATGAACAGTGTCTTCCAAGACGAAATCGGCAACATGCTCAAAGTATACATGGACGACATGATCGTCAAATCTTGCACAGAGGAAGACCACACGACCCACCTCAGGAAGGTCTTCGAGACCGCAAGGACGTGCCGAATGCGCTTAAACCCGGAGAAATGCACCTTCGGTGTCTGCGCCGGCAAGTTCCTCGGCTACTACCTGACCGAACGGGGGATCGAAGCCAATCCGGACAAATGCCACACCTTCTCAGATATCACCGCGCCCACCACGAAGAAGTTCATCCAATCCCTCAACGACGTGCTCGCCTCCCTTTCCCGGTTCATTGCCAAGTCCGCCCAACACGCCCTCCCCTTCTTCAAACTGCTCAGGAAGGAAACCAAGTTCGAATGGACAGACGAATGCGAGCAAGCCCTCTGCCACCTCAAACGCGTCTTGTCCGAACCACCAGTACTAACACGCCCCGTGACGGGCGAAACCCTATACCTATATTTGTCCGTGGCTAACGAAGCCGTCAGCGCCGTCCTCGTCAGCGAATCCGGGGAGGGCCAAAAACCCATCTACTTTACTAGCAAAGCCCTCCACGGCCCCGAAGTTCGATATCAGCAGATCGAGAAGGTCGCCCTAGCCCTTATCACCGCAGTACGACGGCTCCGACATTACTTCCTCACACACACCATCGTGCTCCGCACCGACCAACCCATCCGCCAGCTCCTCGGTCGTCCCGACATGGCCGGACGCATGCTGAAATGGTCATTAGAACTGTCTGAGTTCGACATCACCTACGAGGCCGGCACGCCATCAAAGCTCAAGCCCTGGCAGACTTCGTCGCCGAGATGACCCCGTCACCCGATCCCACCACCAGGAGCCACATCTGGACCATTTTCATGGACGGCTCCTCCAACTCCACGGGAAGCGGCGCCGGCATCGTCCTCGACAACGACGAAGGCACCCTCATCGAAGTCTCCCTCACGCTGGCCTTCCCGACGACTAATAACCAAGCCGAATACGAAGCATTTCTAGCCGGACTCCGCTTGGCATCTGACCTCGGGGCCCGAGACATCCGAATCTACACAGATTCCCAGCTAGTCGATTCTCAAGTACAAGGAGAATATCAAGCAAAGAACGACAACCTTGCCGAGTACTTAGCACTTATCACCGAAAAACTGCAAGGTTTCGACTCAACGGAGATTTAGCACGTCCCGCACGAGCAGAACACCCGCGCCGACATCCTCTCCAAGTTGGCAAGCACCCAAAAGCGAAGCGGCTACAAGTCGGTCATCCAAGAAGTCTTGTCACAACCGAGCACCAACGCGACCACTCCCCTTCTCGACATCAATGCCATCGGGGATATTGACTGCTGGATGACCCCACTCCATGCCTACCTCAGCACCGGCCACCTTCCGGCCGACCCTAAAGAGGCTAGCACAACCAGACGACGAGCCTGCTCATACGTTCTCCTCGAAGGAAGGCTGTATCACCGGGGCTTCGTGATCCCACTCCTCAAATGCATAGATAACTCCCAAAGTGCAGCCGTCCTAGAGGAAATCCACGAGGGCATCAACGCGCAACACCTCGGAGGAAGATCCCTAGCGCGAAAAGCTCTACGCACAGGCTACTACTGGCCCTCGATGCAATCGGACACGAAGGAACACGTCAAACGGTGCGACAAATGCCAAAGACACGGGGACATGCACCTCGCCCCTCCAGCCGAACTCACATCCCTCTCCTCCCCGTGGCCGTTCGTCTGGTGGGGATTGGACATCCTCGGGCCCTTCACCCTAGGGTCCTATCAGAACAAGTACCTCATCGTGGGTGTCGACTACTTCACCAAATGGATCAAAGCCGAAGCTCTGGCCAAAATCACAGCCCACAACATACTCCGATTCTATAAACGAAACATCCTCGCAAGATTCGGGGTCCCACTCGCCATCGTCACCGATAACGGCACACAATTTACGGACAAAAACTTTCGCGACTTCGTCACCAAGCTCGGAACCAAGCAGCACTTCGACTCAGTCGAGCACCCCCAGACAAACGGCCAGGCAGAATCCGCGAATAAGGTCATCCTCAGGGGACTCAAACGACGACTCGGTGACGCAAAGCGAGCATGGGTCGAAGAGCTCCACAACGTCCTCTGGGCATACCGCACCACTCCCCACTCAACCACGGGGGAAACCCCATTTCGCCTCACGTATGGAACCGAAGCCGTAATACCGGTCGAAATACGCGAACCATCCCGACGAACGGAAGCTCCCCTGGACACCGACGACAACGACGTCGCCTTACGAGAAGAGCTCGACCTCGTCGAGGAAATTCGCTCAGGAGCCGCCCTCCGGGAAGCCCGACTGAAACAACAAGTAGCACTTCGCCACAACAACAAAGTCCTAAAACGCGACTTTCAAAACGGCGACTTAGTTTTGCACAGAAACCAGAAAGACTCACACGAGGGCAAACTGGCTGCGAATTGGGAAGGCCCCTACCGTGTCCGCGACAAGACGGAGCACGGGGCCTATTACCTCGAAAACCTGCACGGGGAACAACTAGCTCGACCATGGAACACCGCGAAACTTAAGCGGTACTACAGTTAAAACACTGCCCGCGACGACCCATCGTCCCAACCACTGGGGGGTGACATGGTACCACCGCACTCCCACGCGTCCACTAACGACCAGAGAAAAGCAAGCTTTGCCTCTTGTGTGCGCAGACAGAAGGCCTTGCTCGGTGGGGAACACCTCGACCGAGACTTCCGACCGCTGTACCAAAACCGGCAAGACGCCCAGCTCGCGATGGGACGTCCACGCCACGGGGAGAACTACCCCCGAAACGGTCAGGCCACACCGCCGGCTAAACCGGCCAGTTCCGTTCACCGCCGGTAACAAGTTTGTCGAGCTAACACCCGGACGGGCCAGAAAAGCATACCAACACGTGCATATCAAACATAATTCAAGCAAACAAATAAACGCGAAAATAAGACGACCATAAACATCATGCAAACACCGAGCACACACTTAGAAAATTCTCAAAAGATATATTAAACAAAAGCAGGCACCAACCCAATAGTTAATATTACACGAACAGGGGCACGTAGGCCCAACAAAGAAAAACAAGTTACAAAATATCGGCACACAGGCCAAGAAACTACGAGCACGCAGGCCCAGGAAACCTATACAACTTCGCCCTCCTGCTCAGCAACCACGGGGCCATCGTCGGGAACGACAAGCTCGGGGTCAACCACCTTCCCATCGACGATCTCATGATACGGTCCAATCCCTTCCACGATTAACGCGGCGCCGGGGTTGACAACTTGGATCTGCGCAACGGCGCTCTTGAACCCGACCTCGACAGCTTCCAAACAATCGCCTTCCAACACCCGAATCTGGGCGACCAAATCAGCACGCGTGATCATTCGCTGGTCCTCCTCAGTCTCGTCCTCGGCCGGACGAAGTGCGCTGTCCAGGACTTCCATGCGAACTTTCAGCGCCTGCACCTCGGCCGCTGCCGCCCCCAGCTTCTCCTCCACCGAGGTCACCTTCTCCTCAGCACCCTTCGCTCGCTTGCGCTGATCGGCAGCGTCTTTCCGACTCTTCTCCAGCTCCTCGGTAAGCTTGGCCAGGCGCGACTGCATGAAGGTAAGGTCTCCCTATAATTTGGACAGCTCGGCGACAGAGCAACCCTCCTCGTTCAGGACAAGGGCCGTCGTAAACGTCCGCATCATCGCGGCCAAATCCTCCGCCAGGATCCGTCGACGAGACTCTCGATCGGCTTCACGGACAACCTTCACTTCCCCAGCAGAGACGCTAGGAGACCGGTCCCCGTGAAAATAGCTCGGATGTTGATGGCACGGCAGAACGACATAGCCCTCCTCGGCCGAGCCAGTCGTCAGATCAATCAAGCCGTCGGGCTCCTCGGATCTCGGCCTCTTCGCATCTCCCTGAGACGTAGGAGACTGGCTCTTCTGGGGAGAAGAAGACGAACTCTGCCCCCCCGGCATCACGGCCTCCTGCCAAACCAGTTGACTCACCCGCGTCTTTGGGACCGCGGCGGCTCTTGAGGCGCGCGACTTCTTCACCCGCTCCTCGACAGAAGACACGTTCGCTGCAAAAACAAACAGAAAGAGTTAGCAACGGACGAAACATACGATCACGAGAAAGAAGAAACGGCCCTACCTAGATATTCTAGAGCGTTCTCCCCCGTGGCGCAACCAAGCAGGGTCTTCGTGTTAATCAACCTTTTCTTCGTCCGCACGTTCCCCTGCGTGTCGAGGATGTACCTACCGTCGGGCGTCACCAGTTTCGACGGGGGAAGATCCCGCACAAAGGCCACTATTTTCATATAGGCGGCCATATCCCTCTCTTCGAGAGTCCCAGCCCGCATGATATACCGGTCAGTACCGCGGTTTAAGTGCTCCGAGGTCCACAATAAATGTATCTTGGGGAGCCACGCAAGGAACCGCTGGCCGTCTACCATCCGCTCTCCCTCGGTAAAAAGAGTATTCGAGCCTTCCTGGGTGATCGGTTTCACGAGGAAGAACCGACCCTTGAAATCTCGAACGGAATCGTTGTACGTCTTGAAGAGCTTGGTCGACTGTTTAAACGAGACCCATCCTTGACGGCCGTTCACCGACTGACGTTGCAGGTGGAAGATGCGAAAAAACAAGGGCACCGTGGCCTCCACCTCGAGATAAAAGCACACCACCTCGAACGCGCGGATAAAGGCCAGAGCATTAGGATGCAGCTGGGACGGGGCCAAATGTAACCAATTGAAAAGGCCCAAATGGAAAGCGGAGAACGGCAATCTGAGCCGGGCCTCTTTGAAGTAGAACTCGTGCATGGGAAACATCCGCTGCCCATATCGCGAGCAGATGCGATGATGCTCCTTCGGGCGATACACCTGCCAGTGTTGCGGCTCCCCTTCAGGCGTATCCTCCACGGTAGCGTAGACATCGGACGCGTCGACCACGAAGCAAGAGGGGATGGACAACAGCTCTTCGGCCACCCACTCTTCGACGGGGAGGACACGCTCGTCGAAATCCGGGACCTCGGGTTCATTATCTTCGACCATCGTCTCCGGTATCAAGGCCGACATCTACACCTGAGAAGCAGAGGACAATGGTGAATTCGATAGCCAAGATCAAATCCACCCTTCCACCGCAGGTCAAGTGAAAGGGCGACAACGACGGGAGAACGACCAGCGCGCAGGCGCTCCCCGCCGCTCCTCCACGGGGCGTCCAAAGACTAACCTATCACCCCTCCCCGGGGTACTCATCGGAAAAGGCACGTGTCCCCGGGGCACTCATCGGAGAAAGCCCCCGTCCTCCGGGCATTCATCGGAACAACCAAGCCTCCCCGGGGCATTCATCCAAACTAACCCAGAAAACCGCCAGATACGGCGGAACTCGCATGTCTCCTCGGGGCATTCATCACGCCCCGACCACAGACCCTAATTAAACGGCAGAAATAAAAAGAGAAAAGAGAGAAACTCACTTGTGACGGCGGCGAACGGGAGGAAGAACTAACGGCGCGGCGACGATCCACAAACAACGGCGGACGAGCAGGAATCTTAGAGTTTCACAGGTAAGACAGCAAGGTGGAAAGTAAAAAAATGAGCGGGGACCCCCATATTTATAACCCGACGCGGAACTCGAAGCGACACTAGGCTCTTAAATGACCTAGGGTAACCGCCCTACTACCACTCAACGTGCGACACGTGGCGGTAACCTGACGGTCGCGTCCCTTCATATGCCTTTACCCCGCTCTCCCGACGACAAGAAGACCCTTGCGCGTGCACGCGTTCCACCGGGCACAAAACCGACGAGCCTCCCACCTCGCTACCTCTCTTCCCGAAGCAACGACCTTAAGTCCTCGCTCTTTCGCCACAGAGCTTCGACTTGGGGGGCTCCTGTTCTGGTCTGAGCCCAGCCTCGCGGTCCAACCCAATAACTCACAAGGCCCATTAAGCAGAATGGCATAACCGGGCACTCACCCCCTTAGGACGGGCAGGGTACGCTCCCGCCCGAGCGGGACGGCACGTCTCGAAGCGCCCTTGGCGCTCCCCTTTTAGCCGAACAGAACGCCCTCCGCGGGCGGCATTCCCCGTGCCATCGGGCAGGAACCCTTGGGTCTCCCACGTCCTCGCGCGCTCCCCTCCGCGGGGAGAACAAAGTGCCCGGTGCACGTTCTTCACGTGCTCCCCTCCGCGGGGACACGTCAGCAGCCAACTGCCCACCTCTGAAAGAGCAGGTCAAACCCACTTTCCGGAGATCAAGGAACAGTTGGACTAGGGTGAAGACCACATTCTGGTCTTCACTACGCCACGTAAGCCCTAGCAGTCATTAGGGTTGGGTCTGGTCATCCAGCCCACCTCAAATGACCGTTGGCCCATCGCTGGGGTCTCTCTACAAATACTCTCTTCCTCAAGAGGGTCAGGTAATTCACATCTTGCCCTTTCTGTACTTTGCTTCCACTCTGCCCAATTCCTTATTTTGGCATCAGAGTGTCTTGCAGGTACACCCCCCTTCTCCTCCTCATCACCGGTGAACAGGTGGCAGTCCAACAGCGTGTTGCCAGCCCGTGATCCCCTTCTGATCAGGTCAGATCAATAATAATAATAATAATAATAATAATAATAATAATAATAATAATAATAATAATAATAATAATAATAATAATAATAATAATAATAATAATAGGAGAGAAAAATGGATAAGTAATTAAATGACTTTTTATTTAATTATTCATTATAAATTCTGAACCGTTAGATTAGAAACATGAGAGATGACATAATATATAAAAAAGGAGAAGATCCAAATCCATATTTTTTTTGTTAGATTTAAATTATGCATTAACCTTTGGTTAAAATAAATTATGCATTACTTAAAAAATAAACAATAAAAACAAAATAATGACAATGAATAAAAATAACTTTCTTAAATCAGTGAAATATAATTATTAATATTTTATTAGAGTATTATAATTTAAGTATTAATTACTATAATGAATATAAATTTAAAAAATATTGATTTTATGTGTCGTGTTAAGAATTTATCTTATGATAAACTAGCGTCCAGACGGCCACTCACGTGCCCGTCTGTCCACTTTTTTAATGCACAAAAAAAAATATAAATAATATTTTTTATTTAATATTAACTTTAAATGAAAGTTAAATAGAAAGTTATTAGTAAGAAATTTGATAAAAGATAATAGTAGTGATTCAATGAAGGTTATTGTGTAAGTTACACATTTTAAAATAAGGCTAAAGTTGTCAGAAAAATAAACTACACCAAAAATCAAGTTTTGCTTTTATATATGTTATAAATAGATTATAGATTATAGACAAATTTTGTCTTTATATATATATTATAGATTATAGATAAATAGCAAAGACAATTTTATGGTAATAAATAAAAATAAATATCATAAATTAGTGAAAATATAATCATTAATATTTTAAATTTATTTTTTCTGTTTTTTTAAAAAGAATCAAACTTTAGTTGGTAATAAAGTCTATATAAACATAAAATTAATTGATTTTTATTATCATAATAAAGTGGGTCTATTTTCAACTATGAAATTGTTTCCTATTCATTCAATCTCCAAGTATATATTAACTTAAAATTAATTATTTTTCATTACTATTACTATTTATAAATATTTTAAAACAACTATAGAAAAATACCTGTTTTATAAATGAAAAAAATTAATGGAAATTTCAACTATATTTTTACATCGGTCAAAAGAATTATATTTTTACAATATGTTGTTATAGTATTTGAAAGAAAAAAATTTATATACCTAGATTATCATCTTCTCTTTAAGTTAAGACATTTAAAAAATATTAATTTTTATTGTACTATTTAGATTTAAAAAATTACCATAACAACTAGTTTTTTAGTAACTTTTGGGAGAGAGAAAACACATCTATGTCAAAAACAAGTTTTCATGAGATCTGAAGTTTTGAATCAAAATATTATTACATATTAAAACCTATTCAATGATAAATTATTATTACAAAAATATATTTAAACAAATTAATTTAAAAATCGTATCTTTAATAAAATTAAAAATAATCTTAAAAGTGTATAATTGATTTTAATGTATTTGATTATTTTTTAAAATAGATTTAACAATGGTTTATTATACCACAAAAATTATAGGCACGGATTTATATAGATGCTACCACCCTTGCACAAATTAATATAGGTAAAAAAATTGAAAAAAATATTATTGAAAAAAAGTATAAAATTAAAATAAAAAATTAGGAGATTGTGACAATATATATATATATATATATATATATATATATATATATATATATATATATATATATATATATATATATATATATATATATATATATATATATATATATATATATATATATATATATATATATATATATATATATATATATATATATATATATATATATATATATATATATAGATATATATATATATATATATATATATATATATATATATATATATATATATATATATATATATATAGATATATATATATATATATATATATATATATATATATATATATATATATATATATATATATATATATATATATATATATATATATATATATATATATATATATATATATATATATATATATATATATATATATATATATATATATATATATATATATATATATATATATATATATATATATATATATATATATATATATATATATATATATATATATATATATATATATATATATATATATATATATATATATATATATATATATATATATATATATATATACATACCCACGAGAATAGATAATTATTGAAACGAGGAAAATAAAGTTACTCATAATATAATAAAGTATATGAGACAAATATTTTTATATATAGAAAAAAAATTTAAATATTTTAGATTAAATTTTAATTTTATATATATGAAAAGGTGTATTGATGATCCAAATTCTTTTATAATTAGGAACACGTTTTTTATATCAAATTATTTTCATAAATAATATCAAAATAAAATTTTGAATAGAATTTATGCTAATCCACGAGTTATTATATTTTTTGTACAATTAAAAAAAAATTAAATACTGTATGAATTCAAACATGGGATAAATGTATTAATTTATGAATAATGTATTATTTATATATTATACATATATTTTTTATATTACTCATTTATCTCACTAGACATATTCAAGTTGTATTTTAGGATAAGATCTGAATTTTAAATAAATTATTATCTTAAGTTTTTTTAACCATACATAGGTTAGACATTTCAATTATGAAAATATTTTGAATAATGTGTGATAGCACGTCTTGCATAATTTTAAGAATGGTTTTGACAAATAGAAAATTTATTATTTTTAGAACAACAACCAATATAAAAGATTAAAAAAATATAAAAGTAAAAGATAACGAATATATTAAATATTTATTCATCAATTAAAATACGAGAAAAATTTCACAATTATATGTTATTGATGTAAATAAGAGAAATATATATATCTATGAAAAAAAAGTGTACTACTTATCTAAATATGAGAAAAATATTTTTTTATAAATTAATTTAAATATCTAAATACAGAAAAAAAAATATGTTCTGGCCTGGGCCCCGGCCTGATCGGGAAGGCCCAACCCACATAAACTTGGGAGAAGGCCCAAAAAAGTCATCCTCATTTGTGTCGAGCACAAGACTGCCCGTCGACCGGACACTGTCCCCGTCGGGCAGAACCTTCCTCATCTGTGTCGAGTACAAGACTGCCCGTCGACCAGACACTGTCCCCATCGGGCAGAACCTTCCTCATCTTTGTCGAGCACAAGACTTCCCGTCGATCAGACACTGCCCCGTTGGGCAGAACCTTCCCTCCGTCGGGCAGAACCTTCCCTCCGTCGGCCAGACACTGCCCTCGTCGGGCAGAACCTTCCCTCCACGGGGCAGAACCTTCTCCCCTCCGCGGGCAGAACCTTACCCTCCGCGGGCAGGACCTTCTCCCCCGCCGCGGGCAGGACCTTCTCCCCCGCCGCGGGCAGGACCTTACCCTTTGCGGGCAGAACCTTCTCCCCAGCCGCGGGCAGAACCTTCTTCCCCGCCGCGGGCAGGATCTTCTCCCCCGCCGCGGGCAGGACCTTACCCTTTGCGGGAAGAACCTTCTCCCCTCCGCGGGCAGAACCTTACCCTCCGTGGGCAGGACCTTCTCCCCCGCCGTGGGCAGGACCTTCTCCACCTCCGCGGGCAGGACCTTCTCCCCCGCCGCGGGCAGGATCTTACCCTTTGCGGGCTGAACCTTACCCTCCGCAGGCAGGACCTTCTCCCCCTCCGCGGGCAAGACCTTCTCCCCCTCCACGGGCAGGACCTTATCCCTCCGAGGGAAGATCCTTCCCTCTCCGCGGGCAGAACAACGTGTCCTTCACACGTTCTCCACGTGCTCCCCTCCGCGGGGACACGTCACCAACTAACTGCCCACCTTCGAAAGAGCAGGTCAACCCACTTTCCGGAGTTCACGGGACAGTTGGAATAGGGCGAAGACCACGTCCTGGTCTTCACTATGCGACGTAAGCCCTAGCAGTCACCTGGGTTGGGCCTGGCCATCCAGCCCAACATAAGTGACTGTTGGCCCAGCGCTGGGGTCTCCTATAAATACCCTCTTTCACAAGAGGGTCAGGTAATTCACATCTTGCCCTTTTCTGTACTTTGCTCTCACTCTGCCCAATTCCTTACTTTGGCATCGGAGTATCTAGAGGCCAATACATTTTGGTACTTGTATCGGATTATTCGTTTAATAATAAAAGGCATTTCTTTATTATGTTTGTCTTTCAGAATAATAAAGTCCCTAGAATAGTTAGTCTGTTTAATGAAATGTTAAGTGTGACTTAATCATGAGATCCCATTAAACATAAAGACATTATTCTTAAAATATCTGTAGTCAAGCTTTATTGCAAAGTGGGATAACATTAAAAGCATTGAGACTATTATGAAGATAGACTGATGATCACATCTCATGGATCATGGATAAAGAGTTATCAAGTCTTAACATAGGTATAAATATTAGGAGTAATATTTATACCGGATTGACCCGCTATGAGAATACTACATAGTATGTTATGCAAAGTGTCATAAGTTATTCTCATGGTGATAATGGTGTATTACCACCCTTCGACCTGAAACCACTATGGACCCTAGATGTAGAGTCGGGTGCTTTATTGCTGATCAAACATTATCCGTAACTGGATGATCATAAAGACAGTTGATGGGCACTCCACGAAGCATGCTGAGGGACATGAGTGTCCTAGATGGAATTTGCCAATCCTGCATAACAGGAGAAATGTCTAAGGGCCCAATATTGAACTGGACAAGGATGACACAGTGTATGCCTTGTGTTCAATATAGACATAGGGGCAAAAAGGGTAATTGTACAAACATATATTATCACGAAAAAGGTTTTGTCAGATCACATGACATTTCCGTGACTTGGGTAGCAGTGATGTGTTGCTAGATACCGCTTACTGTTTATTATGTTAAATATATAATTTAATATAATTACCAACGTTACGAAATCCTACAGGGTCACACACATAAGGACAGTTTGATGAGAGATAGAGAAATCAAAGGAACACCGTAAGGTATGGTGCACTTAAGTGAAAAATAGAAATTCGGATAATATAATAATAATTATTGTTATTTTATAATGGTTATAAAATAATAATAAAATAAATATATTTATTATAATAATAGTTATTATAATAATATATAATATTATTATGGATCATGTGAATTGAGTTTTTAGCCCGCAGCCCACAAGAGAGTCTATAAAAGGAACCCTTGTGATGAAGCTTTCACTTGATGCAATTTCGTTTTTGATTCTCTTTTCTCACTCAAATAATTCCGTTCGTAAGCAGCTAGCACTGTGACCGGAAGCTGTTCGTGTGGACTGAGTAGAGGCGTTGCACTTCATCAACGCTTGTGATCGCTGCATCAAAGATCTGAATCGCCACAAAGAGGTAACAATTCTATCACTGACCATGCTCATTCGTAAGGATCACTAAAGGAAATTGTTTTGTTTTCCGCTGCGTTTAGATCGCAATTTTCCATCAGTGGTATCAGAGCCACTTACGAAACCATGGATCTGATAGCTGTTAAATTTCCGTCTTTTCTGTATTTGATTCGATTAAAACACAGAATGAATTTAACAATAAACGATTAATTAAATTTGGCATCTGTTGTGTACGATTTGGATGATTGATGTTGATTATGCTTCAGAAACCGACATTAGTATGGTGAAGTTGTGCGATACATTGATCATCCATAGGTTACACAATTAGATCGATCACTTTTATATAAGATATAAGAAATTCTGATGCAAAGATGGTATATGGGATATACTGTTTTGATTTCATCCATTCAATCACATAAGGATTGTAATTCTTTTTGAAAGATCATCATTTTCATTCGCTTCGGAATCCGACGTTAGTATGGTGAAGCAATGACATGTTGATCTATCATATTGAGTTATCAATCGAGTTGTGTTTGACGGCATGAAATTATTGCATTAGGATTAATGGCAGTACAAGTGTTGTATTGCCGCAGACTTTTCCGGCTGGGGTTGTAAATGCACAAAAGTTGTGCAGGAAACGACGTGAAATACAATGAAGTGTTCATAAAATTTTTCGCTGGGGCGCTGACCCTAACAACCCCGCAAGGAGGCGCTTCCCCCTTGACCCCGTCCGCTGAACGGTCAGCGGAACCACCGTCCGCTGACCGGGCAGCGGAACCCCCGGCTAAGTCTGCAAAGTGTGATCAATCAGCCGAAATTTAATTTAGTTTATTTAATTATCGGAATTTTAAACTAATAATAAAAGTGTGTTTATTATTATTTATTTGTGGTGATCAGTTATGGCCTTAGTTTTTCCTTTATTATTGTTTTGGGATTTTTGAATACGGCCTGCGTGTCGTGCCTCTCTCTCAATCTCTTTATGTAACTTCTTTTCTCATCTCACTCCCTCGTATGTAAAACGAGTTTTCCTATATGTAATGTAATATTATGTTATGAAAAAAAAAAGGAGGAATTATTCAATATTAAAGGAGGATAACCTTGGAGATCATGCTTGGAGAAGCTTAGATCGTTATTAGGTTAGCTTAGGTTCTCTCATTGGCTTGAGAGAACAATTGCGTTAGGGGCCATAATTGTATCTTTTTTTATATGTATGTTGATGCATGTAATTGTATGTTGATGCATGTGAGAGAAGTTTTGCATGTTAAGCCGGTGAGATCAAACTAATAACAAATTCCCTCAAAATTAAATATTAAGTTTATGCTTTCCAATTTTAGCACTCATCAAGACTAGTATCGAGCATTGTAGGTTTCGCCTACGCGAGGTGCATGTTCTATATTAGTAAGGTGTGATGGGATAATTGTAATATCCAATTGCTAAAACAATGGGTCAAACTTAACTAAACAAATTATAATAAGATTATATATGTTTAGAAGCAACAATTGGGAATGATTCATGTGATGGATCAGAATAAGGAGTTATTCACCCAATTGAAAATATTCGAGAGTTGTATGAGATACAATTGGAAGGAGTTCCTACCTAAATAACTTAGTTTTGTGTAATCAGCCTAACGCTGACTTAAAACAAAGTGAAACATGGATCTCGACCCACTAGAAAGTCTTCCAACGGGATTTTCCGAATCAAATGATGAGGGTCATTTGTTTTGAATAAAATAGTGGGAGCATATTTGATTAAAGGCCTAATTAAATATGTTGTTTTAATGATACTTATATTTTCATATTTCTCTTGTAGATTACCATGACAACAAACACATCGAACAATATTTTGCGATCCATCCTAGATAAGGAAAAATTGTCTGGGACAAATTTCCTGGATTGGCACCGTAATCTGAGGATTGTCCTCAAGCACGATAAGAAGCTGTATGTCTTGGAGACACCAGTTCCTGAGGAGGAACCTCCTAGTTCTGCACCAAAGGCAGAAAGAGATGCTTATAAGAAGCATTTCGATGATGCCAATGAAACCGCTTGCCTCATGCTTGCTACCATGAACTCTGAGTTGCAAAAGCAACACGAGAACATGTCTGCGTTCGATATGATCGGACATCTGAAAATGCTTTATCAAGAGCAAGCAAGAAATGAGAGGTTTCAGGTTTCAAAGTCCCTTTTTAACAACAAGTTAGCTGAGGGAGCCCCTGTAAGTCCCCATGTACTCAAGATGATTGGGTATGTGGAGAACCTTGACAGATTAGGGTTTCCCCTTGGAAAAGAACTTGCGATTGATCTGATCTTGCAATCGTTGCCAGAGAGCTTCAGTCAGTTTGTCCTGAATTTCAATATGAATGACTTGGACAAAAGTCTTCCAGAACTGCTAGGCATGTTGAGAACTGCTGAGCAGAATATGAAGACAAAAGGGAAATCCATTCTGATGGTCAGTAATGGAAAGAAACAGAACAAGAGGCCCATCAAACAGGGTGGTAGAGGGAAAGGTAAGGAAGTTGCCAAACCCAAACCCACTCCTCCTGTTTTGAAGCCTAGTGGAGGAATAGCAAAGGAGGGCACTTGCTTCCATTGCGGTAAGACCGAACATTGGAAGAGAAATTGCCCAAAGTACCTGGAAGATAAGAATAATGGAGTAGAGACTTCAAATTCAGGTATTTTTGTTATTGAAATTAATTTATCTACTTCTGCACCATGGGTATTAGATACTGGATGCGGTTCTCACATTTGTACTAATGTGCAGGGGCTAAAAAGGAGTAGAGATTTGGCAAAAGGTGAAGTTGACCTACGAGTTGGCAATGGAGCAAAGGTTGCTGCTTTAGCTGTAGGAACTTATGTTTTAACTTTACCTAGTGGTTTAATAATTCAGTTAGAGAACTGTTATTATGTACCTGCAATTAGCAGGAATATTATTTCCGTTTCTTGTTTGGACAAGTTTGGTTTTTCATTCATAATAAGGAACAATTGTTGCTCCATTTATTTGAATGATATATTCTATGCTACTGCAAAAATGAATAATGGACTATATGTCCTTGATCTTGAAATGCCAATTTATAACATTAATACTAAAAGGTTGAAACCTAATGAGTTGAATCCAACTTACCTTTGGCACTGTCGATTAGGCCACATAAATGAGAAACGCATTTCCAAACTCCATAAAGATGGACTCTTGGACTCTTTTGATTATGAATCATATGAGACATGCAGATCTTGTTTAATTGGAAAGATGACAAAGTCCCCATTCACAGGAAAAGGTGAAAGGGCTAATGATCTTTTGGCACTCATACATACTGATGTATGTGGACCACTGAACATACCAGCCAGAGGAGGTTTTCAGTACTTCATCACTTTTACTGATGACTTCAGTAGATACGGATATGTGTATTTAATGAAACACAAATCTGAGTCCTTTGAAAAGTTCAAGGAATTCAAGAATGAAGTACAAAACCAACTAGGTAAGAATATTAAAGTTCTTCGATCAGATCGAGGCGGTGAATATTTAAGCCTAGAATTTGATGACCATCTAAAAGAGTATGGGATTCTATCCCAACTTACTCCTCCTGGAACACCACAATGGAATGGTGTATCTGAGAGAAGAAATCGAACCTTGTTAGACATGGTCCGATCCATGATGAGTCACGTCGATCTTCCAAACTCCTTTTGGGGACATGCATTATTAACAGCAGCTTACACACTTAACCGTGTTCCATCCAAAAAGGTTGATAAGACACCATATGAGATATGGAGTGGTAAGAAACCACATATGTCTTACATGAAGATTTGGGGTTGCGAAGTTTACGTCAAACGGCAAATTTCAACCAAGCTTGAGCCCAAATCTGACAAATGCTTATTTGTGGGGTACCCTAAAGAAACAAGAGGATATTACTTCTACAATCCTTCTGAGGGCAAAGTGTTTGTCGCTCGAACTGGAGTCTTTCTGGAAAGGGATTTTATTTCCAAAGGAAACAGTGGGAGGAAAATAGAGCTTGAAGAAATTCAAGAATCACAAAACATTGAAACACCTATGGAGGAACTAGAGCGGGAAACACAAGTAGTTGTGGAAGAGCAACCTGCTCAAGAAGAACAAGACCAGCGTAGGTCAAGCAGGATACGTCACCAACCTGAGAGATATGGATATCTCATAAGTGATCAGGGTGATGTATTACTCATGGATCAAGATGAGCCTGTGACCTACAAAGAGGCCATAACTGGTCCTGAGTCTGAGAAGTGGCTAGAAGCCATGAAATCTGAAATGGATTCCATGTACACAAACCAGGTTTGGACCTTGGTAGAACCTCCTATAGGAGTTAACCCTATAGGATGCAAGTGGGTCTTCAAGAAGAAGACTGACATGGATGGTAAGGTACATACCTATAAAGCAAGACTGGTTGCAAAAGGCTATAAACAAATTCATGGGGTTGACTATGATGAAACCTTTTCACCAGTTGCGATGCTTAAATCTGTTCGGATTTTACTTGCCATCGCTGCATATCATGATTATGAAATATGGCAGATGGATGTCAAAACTGCTTTCCTTAATGGGAATCTTCTTGAGGATGTGTACATGACACAACCTGAAGGATTTGACATACCACAAGATGCCCAAAAGATATGCAAGTTACAGCGATCAATCTATGGATTGAAGCAAGCTTCCAGAAGCTGGAATCTTCGTTTTGATGAAACCGTAAAACAATATGGATTCATCAAAAATGAAGATGAACCTTGTGTCTACAAGAAGGTTAGTGGGAGCATGATCGTGTTTCTGGTATTATATGTAGATGACATATTACTCATTGGAAACGATGTCCCTACCTTGCAACAAGTGAAGACTTGGTTAGGGAATTGTTTTTCTATGAAAGACCTAGGTGAAGCAGCCTATATATTAGGAATTAGGATCTATAGAGATAGATCACAAAAACTGCTTGGCCTAAGTCAGAGTACATACATAAATAAAGTGTTGAGACGCTTTAATATGCATGATTCCAAGAAAGGATTCATACCTATGCAACATGGTCTGTGTTTATCAAAAACACAATCCCCTTCAACTAAGGAAGAAAGGGATCGCATGAATAAGATTCCATATGCATCTGCAATAGGATCTATCATGTATGCCATGTTATGTACTCGACCAGATGTCTCGTATGCATTAAGTGCAACGAGTAGGTACCAATCTGATCCTGGTGATGCTCACTGGGTAGCTGTCAAGAATATTCTTAAGTACTTGAGAAGGACTAAGGATTCATTCTTGATATATGGAGGTCAGGAAGAGCTTGATGTAATTGGTTACACTGATGCTAGCTTCCAGACAGATAAGGATGATTTTAGATCACAATCTGGTTATGTGTTCTGTCTCAATGGTGGCGCTGTGAGCTGGAAAAGTTCAAAGCAAGAAACAGTTGCTGATTCTACAACTGAGGCCGAGTATATTGCTGCCTCAAATGCAGCAAAGGAAGCTGTTTGGATCAAGAAGTTCATTAGTGAACTTGGCATAGTCCCTAGCATTGTGGATCCCATTGGTTTATATTGTGATAACAATGGTGCTATCGCACAAGCTAAGGAGCCTAGATCTCACCAACGATCCAAACACATACTTAGGCGTTATCACCTCATTCGAGAGATAATCGATCGGGGAGATGTGAAGATATGCAGAGTACCTACACTTGACAATATCGCTGACCCATTAACAAAGCCTCTTGCGCAACAGAAGCATGATGGTCATACTAGATCTATGGGTATTAAGGGTATGCCTAATTGGCTCTAGTGCTAGTGGGAGATTGTTGGTGTAAGCCCTAGAGGCCAATACTTTTTGGTACTTGTATCGGATTATTCGTTTAATAATAAAAGGCATTTCTTTATTATGTTTGTCTTTCAGAATAATAAAGTCCCTAGAATAGTTAGTCTGTTTAATGAAATGTTAAGTGTGACTTAATCATGAGATCCCATTAAACATAAAGACATTATTCTTAAAATATCTGTAGTCAAGCTTTATTGCAAAGTGGGATAACATTAAAAGCATTGAGACTATTATGAAGATAGACTGATGATCACATCTCATGGATCATGGATAAAGAGTTATCAAGTCTTGACATAGGTATAAATATTAGGAGTAATATTTATACCGGATTGACCCGCTATGAGAATACTACATAGTATGTTATGCAAAGTGTCATAAGTTATTCTCATGGTGATAATGGTGTATTACCACCCTTCGACCTGAAACCACTATGGACCCTAGATGTAGAGTCGGGTGCTTTATTGCTGATCAAACATTATCCGTAACTGGATGATCATAAAGACAGTTGATGGGCACTCCACGAAGCATGCTGAGGGACATGAGTGTCCTAGATGGAATTTGCCAATCCTGCATAACAGGAGAAATGTCTAAGGGCCCAATATTGAACTGGACAAGGATGACACAGTGTATGCCTTGTGTTCAATATAGACATAGGGGCAAAAAGGGTAATTGTACAAACATATATTATCACGAAAAAGGTTTTGTCAGATCACATGACATTTCCGTGACTTGGGTAGCAGTGATGTGTTGCTAGATACCGCTTACTGTTTATTATGTTAAATATATAATTTAATATAATTACCAACGTTACGAAATCCTACAGGGTCACACACATAAGGACAGTTTGATGAGAGATAGAGAAATCAAAGGAACACCGTAAGGTATGGTGCACTTAAGTGAAAAATAGAAATTCGGATAATATAATAATAATTATTGTTATTTTATAATGGTTATAAAATAATAATAAAATAAATATATTTATTATAATAATAGTTATTATAATAATATATAATATTATTATGGATCATGTGAATTGAGTTTTTAGCCTGCAGCCCACAAGAGAGTCTATAAAAGGAACCCTTGTGATGAAGCTTTCACTTGATGCAATTTCGTTTTTGATTCTCTTTTCTCACTCAAATAATTCCGTTCGTAAGCAGCTAGCACTGTGACCGGAAGCTGTTCGTGTGGACTGAGTAGAGGCGTTGCACTTCATCAACGCTTGTGATCGCTGCATCAAAGATCTGAATCGCCACAAAGAGGTAACAATTCTATCACTGACCATGCTCATTCGTAAGGATCACTAAAGGAAATTGTTTTGTTTTCCGCTGCGTTTAGATCGCAATTTTCCATCAGGTCAGGTAATTCACATCTTGCCCTTTTCTGTACTTTGCTCTCACTCTGCCCAATTCCTTACTTTGGCATCGGAGTATCTTGCAGGTACACCCCCCTCTCCTCCTCATCACCGGTGAACAGGTAGCAGTCCAACAACGTGTGGCCAGCCCGTGATCCCCGTCTGATCAGGTCAGATCAGTGGCGCCGTCTGTGGGAGCTAAGCTTCCCCGTTCCTCCGAGAAGAGAACCAAAGCTTCATCTCTCAAAACTTCAGGATCATGAGTGCCCCCCGCCATGACAACGCTGTGCACAACCTTCCTCCCCCCGTCGGGCAGGACCTTGGCTACCAACCAGCCAGTTTTTGTCCTCTCCTTCGTCGAGCAGAAGACTCCGTCGGGCAGGAACTTGGCTGCCTACCAGCCGGCCTTCATCCTCCATTCGTCGAGCAGAAGACTCCGTCGGGAAGGACCTTGGTTGCCAACCAGTCAGTCTTTGTCCTCTCCTTCTTCGAGCAGAAGACTCCGTCGGGCAGGACCATGGCTGCAACTCAGCCAGTATTTGTCCTCCCTTCGTCGAGCAGAAGACTCCGTCGGGCAGGACCATGGCTGCAACCCAGCCAGTATTTGTCTTCCCTTCGTCGAGCAAAAGACTCCATCGGGCAGGACCCTGGCTGCCAACCAGCCAGTCTTTGTCCTCTCCCTTCGTCGAGCTGAAGACTCCGTCGGGCAGGACCATGACTGCCAAACAGCCAGCCTTTGTCCTCTCCCTTCGTCAAGAAGAAGACTCCGTCGGGTAGGACCATGGCTGCCAACCAGCCAGTCTTTGTCCTCTCCTTCTTCGAGCAGAAGACTCCGTCGGGCAGGACCATGGCTTCCAACCAGCCAGTCCTTGTCCTCCCTTCATCGAGCAGAAGTCTCTGTCGAGCAGGACCCTGGCTGCTAACCAGCCAGTCTTTGTCCTCTCCTTCGTCGAGCAGAAGACTCCGTCGGGAAGGAACTTGGCTGCCTACCAGCCGGCCTTCGTCCTCCCTTCATCGAGCAGAAGACTCTGTCGGGCAGGACCATGGCTTCCAACTAGCCAGTCTTTGTCCTCCCTTCGTCGAGCACAAGACTCCATTGGGCAGGACCCTGGCTACCAACCAGTTGAGGCCACGCTGAGATAAAAAATCACCCTTCGCTATGATAGCAAAGTCCTAAATTGCGAGTTCCAGATTGTTGACCTGGCCTTGCGAAGAACCCAAAAGGACTCACACGACGACAAACTTGCCGCAAATTAGGAAGGCCCCTACCGTGTTCGGGACAAGACCAAGCACGAGGCCTACTACCTCGAAAACCTACACGGGGACCATATAGCTCGACCATGGAACGCTGAGAAGCTAAAAAATATATACTATAGTTAAACACTGCCCGCGAGGACCATCCTCGCGACCACAGGAGCGCGACGTGGTACGACCTCATCTCCTCAAATCTAACGAGATAGCTAACGCGTGCCCTTGTGTGTGCGGGCAGAGCGTTCTGCTCGACGGCTACCCCCTCGACCGAGAGTTTCCGCCGTAGTACCAGATCGGCAGAAAACCCAGCTCGCGATGGGCCGTTCATGCCAGGGGGATGAGTCCACAACCGCGGTCCGACCCTTTCTTCCGACCAGGTACCAACACCGGTCAACCGGTTAGTTCCCTGCAGTACCGGTCAACGAAGTCGAGCTACACCCCCTACTTAGCAAATTTTACATCAAAGCATAACAATCATGACCACACACTTAGAAAGGAAAACAAGAATTCCATAATACGGGCACAAGCCCAGAAGTCAAAATGTTACAATAAACGGGCACAACCCCCAGCTGTCGAGCAGGACCTTGGCTGCCAACCAGCCAGCCCTTGGCCTCTCCTCCGTCGGGCAGAAGCTCTGTCGAGCAGGACCTTGGCTGCCAACCAGCCAGCCCTTGGCCCCTCCTTCGTCGGGCAGAAGCTCTGTCAAGCAGCACCTTGGCTGCCAACCTGCCAGCCTTTGTCCTCTCCTTCGTCGAGCAGGACCTTGGCTGCCAATCAGCCAACCTTTGTCCTCTATTTTGTCGAGTAGAAGCTCTGTCAAGCAGGACCTTGGCCGCCTAAGCGCAACAGTATCAAGTCCTCACTCCTTTGCCTCAGAGCTATGACTTGGGGGGCTCCTGTTCTGGCCTGGGCCCCGGCCTGATCGGGAAGGCCCAGCTCACATACACTTGGGAGAAGGCCCAAAAAAGCCATCCTCATCTGTGTCGAGCACAAGACTGCCCGTCGACCGGACACTGTCCCCGTCGGGCAGAACCTTCCTCATCTGTGTCGAGCACAAGACTGCCCGTCGACCAGACACTGTCCCCATCGGGCAGAACCTTCCTCATCTTTGTCGAGCACAAGACTTCCCGTCGACCAGACACTGCCCCGTTGGGCAGAACCTTCCCTCCGTCGGCCAGACACTGCCCTCGTCGGGCAGAACCTTCCCTCCGCGGGCAGAACCTTACCCTCCGCGGGCAGGACCTTCTCCCCCTCCGCAGGCAGGTCCTTCTCCCCCGCTGCGGGCAGGACCTTACCCTTTGCGGGCAGAACCTTCTCCCCCTCCGCGGGCAGCACCTTCTCCCCCGCCGCGGGCAGGACCTTACCCTTTGCGGGAAGAACCTTCTCCCCTCCGCGAGCAGAACCTTACCCTCCGCGGCAGGACCTTCTCCCCCGCTGTGGGCAGGACCTTCTCCCCCTCCGCGGGCAGGACCTTCTCCCCCGCCGCAGGCAGGACCTTACCCTTTGCGGGCAGAACCTTACCCTCTGCAGGCAGGACCTTCTCCCCCTCCGCGGGCAGGACCTTCTCCCCCTCCACGGGCATGACCTTCTCCCTCCGCGGGAAGATCCTTCCCTCTCCGCGGGCAGGACCTGTCCTCCGCGGGCAGAACAACGTGTCCTTCACACGTTCTCCACGTGCTCCCCTCCGCGGGGACACGTCATCAACTAACTGCCCACCTACGAAAGAGCAGGTCAAACCCACTTTCCGGAGATCACGGGACAGTTGGAATAGGGTGAAGACCACGTCCTGGTCTTCATTATGCGACGTAAGCCCTAGCAGTCACCTGGGTTGGGCATGGCCATCCAGCCCAACACAAGTGACCGTTGGCCCAGCGCTGGGGTCTCCCTATAAATACCCTCTTTCACAAGAGGGTCAGGTAATTCACATCTTGCCCTTTTCTGTACTTTGCTCTCACTCTGCTCAATTCCTTACTTTGGCATCAGAGTATCTTGCAGGTACACCCCCCCTCTCCTCCTCATCACCGGTGAACAGGTAGCAGTCCAACAGCGTGTGGCCAGCCCGTGATCCCCGTCAGATCAGGTCAGATCAAAATACATGTCTTTTATAAATTAATTTAAACTATTTTTAAATTAATGAGTGAATATATGTTAATAGTTTTTTTTACGAGAAAAAGTTTATTATTTATGAAAATACTAAAAAATATTTTGACATGACAAACCAATACCCATGCGAACTCACGGAGAAAATATGATGCTGATCCAAAATAAAATAATATACAAAAACAATTAAAAATTAAAAATTTATATTTTTTAAAAATAATATTTATACACGAGAAAAAAATTGTTGTTCTACTTATATTTTATTTTCTACTTATAACATTTTTTATATCAAGTTTTTGTATTTTTTTTAAAACAATTTTATTTGTGAGTATAAATAACGACAAAACAAATGATTCAATCAACAACTTATTATTTTTTAAAATTTTTAATATAATTTTTCTTTTCTATTTATCTAAATTTCTATAAATATAACATTCTTTTTTTATTAATGAATATTATATCACTATAAATCTTTATATTTTATACTAACTAATATATTTTTTTTCCCTATATATTATAATTTATTTTTAAAAATTATTTTTAAAAACAAATACGCGTAACACATTGGTATCCGTGCGACCGCACGGGTATTCATTAATATGAAATAGAAAAACTTAAACTATTGATTTAAGTATTAAAAAAAATATCCATCATTTTTTAAAAATATATGAACAAATGTGTGTAATACATCAGTGCCAGTATGAACGCACGAGTATCCAGACCAGAATTCGTGTGAACGCACGAGTTATTTCATTTTTTTTGTATAATTAAAAAAGAAAACAAAAATAAAAATATTTAAAATAATGTATGAATCCAGACACGGATAAAATATATTTATTTATGTTACTAATATTTGTATAAATACTATATTTGTATTTGATATTTATAAAACTAAATCATTGCATAAATATTTTTATAAAAAATATTAAAACAAAATTAATATTTACACACCGAAAAATATACGGTTGATTCAAATATTTGTACATATAAAAAACTATATTTATGCTTCAAATATAAATAAAATATATTTTTTTAAAAAAATAAAAACTTTTTTGCTTAAATAATTGTCTTCTTTTTTATTTTTATTTATAAAAAAACAAATACGCGTCACTAATCGGTATCCACGGATATTTATTATATCTTTATTTTAATATAAATTATATTTTTTATATTTACTAATTTCATTAATTTTTTAAATTTTAAATATAAAAAATTGCGCGTCACCGATAAATATTCGTGCGATATAGTTATAGTTATGTATAATTTAATATGCATCCTCTTAAAATCTTCCATATACATAAGTATTTCTATAAGCTAATGTTCATCTCGCATAACTCCATACATGTAGGTATTCACCTAATGTATTAACTCATATAAGCTCATGTATTTTCAACTCAAAATCTATATACATTATGAAATGAGTTTTTTATTATAACAAACATCAACTATTTCTCAATCAATTTTCTTATATAATAAGTAATAACTATCCACTTAGGATTCTCCATCATAGAATGATGTTAAATATATTCTATGGGCATTAAATCAATTTATGCTATCACTTATTGTTCTTATTGTTGAGTATAAGTGTGACTAGTTAAAGTCTCACATTATTTATAAATGGATATAATGTTAGATTTATAAGAGAGAGTTCATTTACCTAACACTTTAAATTTTTTGATTGAGATGTGATGTCTCCTCTCTTGTGATCCTGGAACATTAGTCTCATTGGTACTTCCGACTCTCCCGGACTCCCCAACCGTGGTATCAGAGCCTGGTTCGCCTTGGTGGGGGAGCAGGAGTTGGATCCGGTGTTGGGTCATATTATAAGACGTGGGGGACTCACACTTGTGGGGAAGAATGTTGGGTGCAAGTGTGAGTGATTAAATTCTTACATTGTCTATGAATGAGTATAATGTTAGATTCATAAGAGAGATGACTCATTTACCTAACACATTAAAGTTTTGGGTTGAGCATTAGTCTCATTGGTGCTCCCGACTCTCCTGGACTCCCCAACAGTGGTTCTAATATCAGTTATTGGGAAAAAAATAAGCAAAGCATAGAGAAAAATAGGAATACAATCACAACACAAGAATATAACGTGAAAAGTCCAAAATCGGAGGAAAAAACCACGACTATTGTCATTAGACAACTAGAGAATAAAACTATGTTAAAATTGTTATAACACATAATATATCCTCAACTCAGACCCCCAGTACACCCACACCCTCCAAAACAAATATTTAACTACATCTCACAACACTCTAATAAGATAACAAAGAAAATTGAATACAAGTTTAAAGTGCTTTTGACCGGTGCATCTTCGAATGAAGAACTTGAATCATATATATAGCCTTGGATTCCCTCTTCATTCAAAAAACTAGGCGATGTGTGACTTCAAAGAACTTGTATACTATATATAGCATTGGACTCTTTCTTCATTCACAAAGCTAAGCTATGTGGAACTACTTCAACATGTATATTTTTAACCAACCCCGACAATCTCCACCTTAATTAAAAGTAATACATAAGCTTTCATTGTCTTCACCGACAATCATACTCCACTATGAAGAGTATCAACACGTATATTTTCAACTAAACCTAACAATCTCCACCTTGATTGAAAATAATACATAAACTTTCACTGTCTTCACCGATAATCATACTCCACCATAAAGAGTATAGTCACTTGAAGCTACACCACTCAAAGAATTTTCACATTATCTTCACCGACAATCATAATTTTAAAAACTATCATGCTCTCTCATGAATAATATATTTCACTTGAAGATAAACCACTTCAAGAATTTCACATTGTCATCACCGACAATCATATACTTTATCATGAAGAATACATTTTATTTGAAGGTAAATACTCCAAGAGTTCCACATTGTCTTCACCGACAATCATAGTTTTAAAAAACCATCATACTCTACCTAAAGAAGAGTATACTTCACTTGAAGTTAAACCACTTCAAGAATTTTCACATATCAAAAATTAGGTTGAAACACTATGGTGCAACTTCCTTGTTGGCAAGAAGCTCTTCAACCACCGACATAATCTTGCACCATGTATAATCTTGATTGTATCAACACATCTTAGACTTGAACTTACCACAAGTAAAAAATAATTCTTCCATCAATTTTCTCTAGCGCAAACTGCACAGCGGAATTTGTGACTGTAGCTTAGCACCTCTTTCACAACATTACCTTTCTTTTCTGATGTGGAAGGTCGGACAAAAATGCAATCACTGATCATACTAAGACTATTTATCTCTGGATCGAACTAAAAGCTCTGATATCAGTTATTGAGAAAAATAAAGCATGGAGAAAAAAAGGAACACAATCACAACATAAGAACATAACATAGAAACTCCAAAACCGGAGAAAAAATCATAGTCGTTGTCAACAGACAACCAGAGAATAATACTATGTGAAATTTTTTATAACATATAATATATCCTTAACTAACTCAGACCCCCAGTACACCCATACTCTCCATAACAAATATCTAATTACATCTCACAACACTCTAATGCAAGAGTATAAGATAACAAAGACAATGAAATACAAGTTTAAAGTTCTTTTGACTGGTGCATTTTAGAATAAAGAACTTGAATCATATATATAACTTTGAAGTCTCTCTTCCTTCACAAAACTAAATGATGTGGAACTTTAAAAAACTTGTATCCTATATATAGCTTTGGACTCTCTCTTCATTCACAAAACTAAGCGACGTGAAACTTCTTTTACATGTATATTTTTAACCAACCCTAACAATCTTCATCTTGATTAAAAATGGTACATAAGCTTTTATTATCTTCACCGACAATCATACTCAATTATAAAGAGTATCAACATATATATTTTCAACCAAACCTAACTCTTATGCTATTTTTGATTCTTATTCTTAGCAGCCCTTACTTTCATATATTTAAAGTATATGGTCATAACATGATATTTCGCTAGGGTGATAAGGCACATAAGTTAGGGTTCTTGATCTAAAAATATTATTTTAGGCAAAACTCCACCGTAGGAATCGATTTAGAAATTCATTTGAATCAACTCTCACAACTCCATAAAATTGAGAAAATTTGTGAGATTTGAATTCCGTAATTGAGAATTCAATTTCTTACTAGAAGATTTAATTATATTTGCTATAGGATTTAAATCCTCAAGACCAGAAAGGTCCAAAAACCGTAGAATTGATTCACATCCTCATCTAAGTCGATTTCTTGTGTGAAAATTCCATATTTTCACAAATGGTGTCTAAAACATCTCAAAACATTTTAAAGTTATCTCAATTGATCATAACCATACCAAAATTCTATTTTACAATTAAAACTCATAATAAACATGTAATTTCATAGATCATGATCATCAATCTTAGGGTTTTTATCACACTCAAGAGATGCATCATAACGTAATCATTTTCTCTAATTTATAAACATACAATCCCTTTTGTTTATAACTTAGTCTATTTAAGGATCAAACCTATAAATAACCCACCTTGGATAGATTTGGAGCGAGCTTTCTACAACTTTTTGGTGATGCTTCATTTAATCTTCTATGTAGGTCAAACAGGGGAGATATAAAAGCATCAATTGTTGTTCTTCACTTAAATATTGAAAATTTATCTTGTATTCACATTACGTGTTATCAAGACTTCTTTCTTTGCTCCCTTAAATCTTAAAATGTACAGCTTCTCAAAGTACCAAGGAAAATTCTAATTTCCTACCTAAATTGGGCTTATTAATTTGTTATACTAATAACTCCCAAACTGTCCTTACATCAAAATTTTACTTGTAAATTGGGAAATATAAGTATCATTAAGTTACTTATATGTTAAATCAAATGCACTCTTTTAAGGCACCTCGTACTGATAGAATAGTTGCATATTCTAAATATATTCGGGGAAGTACTCCAATAAGATTATTTTGTTGTTTGTCTTATTTCTTTTATTTTGATTTACTTTTGATTATTTGAATCTCCTTCGTGATTTCACCTCTTTGAATCAAACTTTGAAGTGATTTATTTTTAACATGCTTAAACCATTAGTTAGGTTTGAACTTGATCATGATGTTTAAACCATTAGTTAGGTTTGAACTTGATCATGATGTTTTTAATCAATTGCATGAGTTAAGTGAAATAAGAGACATATATGTTATTGGTTCAAGTTAAGTGGAAAGAAAAATCTCAAAGTCTTTAAAATTTTGAAAAATTGGGATTTTAGGTGTTTGCTTTAAATCAAGCACATATCCTAATTCGAATCATTTTGGATGTATTTAAACCAAAAAAATTCAAAACAATTTGATTTGAATAAAATTTAACACATGATTCGAATCATCAAACTATGGGTCACCTCTGCCACAATTGATTCAAGTCAACCTTTACACCTGATTCGAATCATGCAATTTTTCTACATTTTTTCACCTTGCTCAGCTTGTTTGATTCGAGTCAAAATTAACACATGATTCAAATCACAGTGTCTTTGATTCAAATCACATTTTTCTCTTGATTCAAATAAAATAAAAAGGGGTCAAAACTCTGTTTTTCTTTTATTCTACTTCACTTGTTCATTTGGTTCAAATCATGAAATGTTCTTGATTCCAATCTAAGTAGCTTTTTCAACCATATTTTGTGCTTAATATCAAGAATATATATATAAAAATTTCATCATCTCTCATGTAACAAATAAACAAATTCATGTATATTTTTGTGCGATTCTATGAGAAAAATCAATACTCTCAATTTTTTAAAGTTCAAGTTCTTGCAACGAAATTCTTGCATCGTTAACTTCAATTTGATTCAGATCTAGATAAAGAGAGCTTTGTAATTGACTGAAGGAGACACGCTCTTGAAACTAATCATTCTTGAATATTTGGTTGAGATTTTTAGGTTTTACAAGATTGTAGTGATTGTCAATGGTGCTGACAAATTCCATTGAAAAAATAAGTTCTTCTCTCCAAATTTCCTTAGTGGTGACTGTGTGGAAGGCTACAAATAAGAGAGAGTTCTTCTCAAATCTTTGAAAAATAAATCGCTCAAGCAATCAGTAGGATAAAGAGGTTGATTTCTACACACGAAGGCTTAAAGAAGATTGGAGATATTGGAAGATTCGAGAAGCGTTAATCGAGTAAAGATTATGTAGAAGAGTTTGGTATTATGTTGTACACATGTCAAGATTCAGATAAGAGATTTTATTATTCTCAACGTTATTGTGGATTGGTGATTATATGAACTATTGCAAATATCTTTCGAATAAAAAGGAACAATGCAGGTTTCATGGGAAACTGTAGAAGAGTGAATGTAGGCAAAGCGATGATGAACGCTGAAGCATTATAAATATCGGTCTCCCCCCACCCTGTGTGTGTGTGTGTTACTTACATTTGGTTTTCATGGTACTTGCATGCTTAGGTATTTAAATTCTAGCGTAGTTTATCATTTATTCAATTGATAACAATTTATTACGTAAGCATAGGTTTTGTTAGAATTTGATACCTTACCGAGTTGAATTGTTGATTAAATTCTGAGAAACAATTGAGGTTAAAATTCACTATATTGAATCGTTGTATAAAGACACATCGCATATTATACAACCGAATGAATTAAATACCTTGTTTATCATCATAATTTATCTTTGGTGTTTGTGAATCGATTTAGTGTTAACATGATCAAATTTCGAAAAGTATAATTTTCATATTTTTGCTTCAAACCTTCCACTCACATCTTTCGAAAACTCTTTGATAAATTTTTAAAAAATGATTGATTTTTTAACAACGGTCTATTCACCCCCCTCTAGATTGATTTTCTACTTCCATATTCATACTCAACAGTTGGCATCAAGAGTTGGTCTTTTCATCGTGTCTAATTGTCATCCAAAAGTTGTGAATATGGCGGACGATAACGGTCCTTAGGGAGTGTATAATAGAGCACCTATTTTCAATGGTGAAATTATACTTATTAGAAAGAAAATAAATATGTACACTTGTCATCTATTGATAAAAATTGGTGGTATGCCATCATTGAGGGACCATATATCCCGAAGGGAGATGACAACATTGTTAAACATCCAAAAGATTGGAAATATGATGAGACCAAAAAAGCTTCAATTGATTTGAAAGTCAGGAACATACTTATTTCCGCTTTAAGTGCTAAAGTATTCTACTCAATTTCACTTCATACGAGTGCCAAAGGTATGTGAGATGATCTCTAAACTCACTATGCGGGAACAAATAACGTTAAGGGTTCTAAAATAAAAATACGTTTATAGAGGAGTTTGAACTATTTCGTATGGAAACCGGAGAAACCGTGGATTCCATTTAAACTAGATTCCTCCATTTAATTAAAAAACTAAAAAAAGTTGGTAAAACCATTTCTAACAAAGATTTTACTAACAAAATATTGAGATCTATGTGCAGGGAGCGACAACCAAAGGTCACCGCTATAAAAGAATAAAATGATCTTAGTACTTTGGATATTACAAAAGTGTTTGGAAAGTTAGTCGGGCATGAGAATGAGCTGAAACGACTTACCGATAGCAAAGTAAAGTAAAAAAGGAAAGAGAAAGGTAAAGAAGAGAAAAAAGATCCTTCTTTGAAAGTTTTGTCATCTAAAGGGAAGAAATCAAAGGAATAAAGTGACAACTCGGACGAAGAAGCTTCTAAAAAGGAAGAGACGAGTTTACTCGTCAAATGCTACAATAGATACCTAAATAGAAACAAGCTCAAGCATTCCGACAAAGGACTAGTAAATTAAAAAATATACTCACCCACCTAAGAAATAACATAAGAAAAGTGATGATGATATCACATGTTACGAGTTTCAAAAATTGGGACTTTATAGAACCACCTGTTCAAGTCTCTCCAAACATCATAAAAGTAAATATAGAGAATTCTACAAGACGAAAGGAAAATGCTCCAAAGATTGTAGAGGATACACTACTTGGGAAGAATTGGATGAAAGTTCCTCCTTTGATTTCTTTCTCGAGTTTAGATGACGAGTGTGCCAACTTTTTCTTGATGACATGTAAGAAAGGTGAAACTTCAAAGGTATGTAATTTTGACTCCGATAATAAGTATTCTTATACTGAATTATCGAAAGCATCCTGTGAAATGTATGTGGATCCTATAAAAGCCTTTAAGAAAAATTCTCTCCAAAGAGAAATGATTTTAAAACTTGAGCAGGAGATAAATCATCTTAATCCTACTTTAGAATCTCTTAAGAAAATGCATACATCTCTAATGGATGAGGGTTGTAATGTTTTGGATACTATATTTGAAAAGGTGGAAATATTAGAATGTGTTGAGTGTCCAATTTTAAAACTTGAAATTGAAACTATTAAAGGACAACTAACACATTCTAGTTTACTATCTTGTACTTATTATAGTTCTTCAAGTGAAAGAGGGAAGAGTTTTAATAAAAATTCTCATGTCACTAAAATAAATAGAAGAAGAATTTCATCTAAAGTTATTTGCCATTATTGTAGTGATAAGGTTTACATTAGGCCTCTTTGTCATGTTAGAAACATTCAAGTTCCTAGTGATAAAATGATATGTATTCCTAAATGGAACTCAACTAACCTTAAAGGAACCACTAGTTGTAGACCTAAATTGCCTATTTAAATTGTCATATGAAAATAATGCCTCCTTAAAAAGATAATGGTTTCTAGATAGCGGATGTTCAAGATACATGACGGGAGATGTTTCCATGTTCATCAAGTTAGATGAGAAGGAAAGTGGTCACGTCACGTACGGAGACAATACAAAACACAAAAACTTTGGTGAAGGTATTATGGAAAATACATTCACAATTACCATTAAAAATGTCTTATTAGTCAAAGGGCTTAAATACAACATTTTAGTATTAGCCAATTATGTGGAAATGGATATTTCATAGCTTTTGATACTCTTAGTTGTATAATTAAGCATAAGACAAGTAATGACCTTGTGTTTAAAGGTTATAGGCTTGAAAATGTCTATATACTTGATCTAGATGATGTGTCAATGCATGAAACTAAGTGTTTAGTAGCCAAGAGTAAAGATTCTTGATTATGGCATAGATGTTTAAGCCACGTGCATTTTGACTTTTTAAATATGAAATTTTGGTATCAGATCTGAGATGTCGAAAGAGATGTCACGACACTAATATTTGAATAATTACCAATATATGAACAAGATAAAATGCAGTTAACAATTGTAAAGAGACACAAGCAATTGTTAACCCAATTCGATGCAAACACACCTACGTCTGAGGCTACCAAGCCAAGAAGGAAATCTACTAAACATAATTAGTTTAAAGAATCTCAACAAACTCTCTCTAGTTTACAATCTTCGCACCTAATCTCTACCCGTGTAACTTCTATCTAAGACACTCTCAGATATGAGACACCTCTCACTCCCCCTCAAACACAACAGTGATAAAAACAGAAGATCAAAAAGTAGAAGACACACTTCAAGGACAACACTTGATCTTGCTTAAAAGCTTCAATCAAGAACAATGCACTCGTGCTTAAAAGCTTTGAGTGGACAACTTACAACTCAAAGAACTCAGTCCAATTCACACATCAACGTGATAAATGAATGGCTCACAAGAAAACAACTAACAAAGACTCAAACCCTAACACAAGACAAAACACAACTTTCTCAAAATCTTCTCTCTACCTTGCAAGTAGGGTTAACATGTCTTTAAATATAAACCAATCTTCATGGGCTTGGGAAAAAGTAATCCATAATTAAAGCTAATTATTCTCCATATCTTTTTGCACGAAAATAACAACAAACCATTCTTTAAAAGGAGACATAATATACTTGCTTCAAGAAATGTCATGCCTTGATTTGCGCAAGCAATCACTTAACAAAGGCACACAAATATTGCAGAAAAAGTGCAACAGACAAACCATAACATTCTGAATGAATGTTCTATAAACATATGTTAGGACATCATACTTGACATCATGAACTAAACCCTGCAACAGTAAAAAGAACCACCTGCAGAATGTTAAGATCACATGTCAAGACATCATATAGGACATCTTGTGATAACACCAAGTTTTACCAAAATTGCTGCCAATCACAGAACTAACAAACCCCCCCTTTGGGAAATTTTGGCTAAAAGAACCAATTGATCACAAGAGCTACCATACCACATCAAAGAGCACAACAACAACAGAAAAACACAAAAAATTCTAACATGTCACAAAGAAAAATAAGGTCCCTCTCAAACCAAAGTGCCAGAGAACCATATCACAACACCAAAAAAAATACTCCCCCTCAACCCAGAAAAATACTCCCCCTCAACCCAAACACAACAGCAACAACACAACATCCCAGAAACAGCAGCAACAACACAACATCCCTCTTACTACTTCTCCCCCTTTTTAGCCACAATTAAAGAAATCTCACTAAGAGAAAACCATTATCATAGAATAAGCACACATAGCCAACAGTGTCAAGAGAGTAGAATGAAGCCATAAAAAGTTACAAGCCAAAGCACATTAAGTGCTAAAAGAAAATTCTGAAATAAAAAAAAACAAACACAATCCACAGAGCACCATAGACAAGCACCATCAACTCTCTTCCTCAGAACCAGAGCTGTCGTCTTCATCACCAGTAGTAGACCCAGAATCATGACCCTTAATATCACCAGTCCTCTCATCAGAGGTAGAGTCCTACCCAGCTTCCTCTTCATCTGCATCAACAACCTCAACATCATTACCTTCAGTATGCTTCAGACTTCTAATCAAGGCTTCCAATTTCAGCTTCCTTGCAGTAGTTACACGAATGACTTCTCCCAAATCTCTGCAAGTTCCCTTCAACTCTGAGATAAGCCCAGTCTTGGTAGAGGGTGTCTTCTCAGCAGATGTCAAGACAATGTCTGGGACATGTCTTCCTGCAAACAATTTATAATGGAGAGATAACACATAATCCCTTTTGCAAGCTACATCATTACTATAGAGAATACCAGGATACTGGCTTAGAATGATCCCACAAATCAGTGAAGGAAATGCAATGGGAAATTTGACAGTATTGACAGTAGCATGCTTCATAATCTTATAAAAAATGTAGCTACCATAGTCAAACTTCACCTTTGTACCAACAACAAATATGAACCTTCCCAACCCAACAACAATGGTGGAAGTATGATTTGTAGGCACCCAGTTTGCTGCTCCAATCCTATGCAGGATAGCATATTTAACACTCAGTTGACCACCAGATAGTTTTCCTTTCAAGGGCCATGTAATCACTTGGTTTGTAGTGATCACCTTGCACACTTGATTATCAGTCACCTCGAGTTCACTTACTTCTTGCTCCCTCTTCCTAGATACTTGTTAATAACAGCAGCAGAAAACTCAATACATCTCCCCTTCACAAACACCTTACTAAACTCCTTGCTTCTTCTGTCAGTAATGTCCTCAGGGATGTTCACAATGAACTCCTTGACCAGCATATCATAACACTTAGAAAAACCAGTCACAATCTTCATCAACCCAACATCAGAAATTAACTTCATGACCTCCGTTACCTCAAAAGCATCCTTGCCAAATTCTCTCTCAAGAGCAACTCTTCTTTGATACACATACTTCCACGTTGGCACATTATCAACATAGTGGAAAGAAATATTATCTAAAGGAGCATCAGACACTGTGTTAGTTGGTCTCTTGGTAACAGACTTTCTGACAGATGTGATGTCCTGGACATCATCCTCAACATCCTCTTTAGACTCAGTATCAGACCTGGCCTTTCTCTTCTTAGAAGCAGTGGTAACTTTGCTTCATGTTTTAGGAGGTCCAACAACAATCTTCTTCTTATTACTTCTAGAAGGAGAGTTATCAATCATAACTTTGCCTCCCCTGTCTTCAACCTCTTGGCAATCCCAGGAGCCATATTCACAATCAATTCATTATCAGATGGTAAATCATCAAGATCTATAACATCATCAGAGACATTAGTCATTTTCTTACTCTGATCAGAACCACCAGTCTTGTTCTCCACACTAGAAATATCAGCATTAACATCAGTATCACCTTCAATCCTCCATTCCTTAAGCATAGATTTAGCAAACTTATGCAGGTTATCAGTATCAGTTCTCTTCTCAGAATGAGAACAATCAACATCTCTTTCTTCACTTTAGTTAGCATCAGAAGAGGGAATAGAATCCATTTGAGAAAGTGGGGTTGAATTCCCAGGAACATTATGACCTCCATATAATAGTAACCAACTTTCTAATGGCTCTATCATTATACAGACTATCCTCTTTGATCCTATTTTCAGAGGATGAGTCAAGAGGGGTCTTAGAAGTGTTACCTATAGGACCACGTTTGAAACTGCTTGCATGAGAGGTTGTGGGCTTTGTCAACTCAGCATCGTCACTTGGAACCATGGCTAGCGGAGCCACATCTATCACATCATCAAACGAGACTCTCACATGGTGAGTCGTTGTCTTTGATTCCGACCTAGCAGACTTAGAAGGAGTTGAACCATGTTGTTGAGACATCTTGAGAATTTTGTGTATGGAACAATGATGTTCACACAAAAGATCTGTGAGAGTATAGGAGATGAGAGAGAAGTTGGAATGATAAGTGAGGTTAAGGTAGCGTGTGAAAATATCTTTTAAGGTATTTTGAAATGATTACATTAGTTGGAGACACTTTATTTTTGGAAAATACAAAACCTCTTGAATGATATTTCCACTCAGTAATAATTGCTACAAATCCTCATAAATGCAAATCCCTAATTTGCCTCTTAAAATTTCAAATTGACTAGCATCAAATTCCTTAGTGAAGATGTCAGCTAGCTGCTTCTCTGTAGCAACATGTTCTAAGGCGATGATCTCGTCGTCAACAAGCTCCCTTATAAAGTGATGGTGAATATCAATATGCTTGGTCCTATTGTGTTGAATAGGATTTTTGGAGATGTTTATAGCACTTAAGTTTTCACAATACCATGTCATGACATCTTGTGTGACATTATATTCAGTCAGCATTTGTTTCATCCACACCAGTTGAGAACAACTACTTCCAGCTGCTATATACTCAGCTTCAGCAGTAGACAGAGAGACACAAATTTGCTTCTTGTCGAACCATGATATAAGATTGTTCCCCAAAAAGAAGAAACCTCCTGATATGCTTTTCCTATCATCAACACTTCCATCCCAATCAACATCAGAATACCCAGATAACACATAGCCAGATCCATGAGTGTATAACATTCCATACTCACTTGTTCCATTAACATACTTTAGAATCCTCTTTACTTGATTGATATGACTCACTTTGGGTTCAGCTTGGTATCTAGCGCACACACCTACAACAAAAACAATGCCAGGCCTGCTTGCTGTAAGATATAACAAGCTCCCTATCATACTTCTATAGAGACCTTGATCCATATTTACACCCTTTTCATCTTTAGACAACTTAAAGTGAGTGGGAGCAGGTGTTCTTTTGTGACTGGCATTCTCCATCCCAAACTTCTTAACTATATTCTTGGCATATTTACTCTAAGATAGGAATATAGAATCTTCCATCTATTTAACTTGAAACCCAAGAAAATGGGTTAATTCACCAACAAGGCTCATTTCAAATTCTGACTGCATTTGCTGGACAACATGTTGAACCATCTCATCAGACATCCCACCAAACATAATATCATCAACATAGATTTGAGCAATCATGAGCTTTCCTCCTTCTTTTTTGATAAACAAAGTCTTATCTATACCACCTTTTATGTATCCATTATCAACAAGAAATTATGTTAGTCTCTCATACCAAGCTCTTGGAGCTTGCTTCAGTCTATACAGAGCTTTCTTCAACTTATAAACATGATTGGGAAAATTTGGATCAATGAATCCCTTAGGTTGTTCCACACAGACCTCTTCATTTAGGTATCTATTTAAGAAGGCACTTTTAACATCCATCTGAAATAGCTTGAATCTCAGAATGCAGGCAACTCCAAAAAGTAATATGATGGATTCAAGGCAAGCTACAGGAGAAAAAGTTTCATCAAAGTAAACCCCTTCAATCTGAGTGTATCCCTGAGCAACCAATCTGGCTTTATTTCTGGTGACCACCCCTTTTTCATCAGACTTGTTCTTGTATACCCATTTTGTTCCAATCATATTTGTTCCTTCAGGCCTTGGAACAAGATCCCATACTTCATTTCTCTTGAATTTCCCTAGCTCTTCTTGCATGACATTGATCCATAATTCATCAGTTAAGGCTTCCTTGACATTCTTTGGTTCAATTTTAGACACAAAACAAGAACTTATTATGACTTCTCTGGTTCTAGTAGTGACTCCCTCATTTAGATCACCTATGATAAGATCCATAGGATGGTCTTTCTGAATTCTGGTAGAGGGTCCCCTGTTTACTAGATCAGGTTTAGGTTCAGGTTCTGCATTAGTAGGATTGGGATCAGTGTTTTTGTCTGCAGACTCTGCTGAGATATTAAGGAATGTTTCAACTTCTTCTAGGACATCAGCCTCCTTATGCACATCATCAAAAACAACATTGACGGACTCTATCATAGCTTTAGCTCTGAAGTTGAATACTCCATAGGCTCTGTTGTTAGTAGAATAGCCCAAAAATATTCCTTCATAACTTTTTGGATCCATCTTTCTTCTTTGGTCATGATCTGCCAATATGTAGCATTTGCTTCCAAACACATGGAAGTATTTGATAGTAGGCTTTCTTCCCTTCCATATCTCATACAAGGTAGTCATGGTTCTTGTTCTTAAGGTTACTCTATTATGAACATATCTAGTAGTGTTCATAGCTTCAGGCCAGAAGTAGTCAGGTAGTTTCTTTGCATGGATTATAGCTCTAGCAGATTCCTGGATAATTATATTCTTTCATTCCACAACTCCATTTTGCTGTGGAGTAATGGGAGAATAGAATTCATGGCTAATCCCTTCAGATGAGCAAAATTCAGCAAATTTTTGGTTCTCAAATTCCTTCCCATGATCACTTCTGATTCTAACAACATTTCTCTCCTTTTCTCTTTGAATTCTTTGACAGAGATCTTGAAACACATCAAACACTTCAAATTTTTCTCTTATAAAATTCACCCAAGTATATCTGGAAAAATCATCCACCACCACATAAGCATACTTCTTTCCACCAAGACTCTCCACCTACATAGGTCCTATTAAGTCCATGTGAAGGAGCTCCAACACTTTTGAAGTAGTGAGATGCTTAATCTTTTGGTGTGACATCCTAGTTTGGTTTCTAATTTGGCATTCACCACATACCTTTCATTCTTCAATCTTTAGCTTAGGAATTCCTCTGACAACTTCATAGAGATGATCTTCTTCATCCCTTTTAGATGCAAATGACCAAGTTTTTGGTGTCACAGTTTCACTTCATCTTCTTTGGCTAGAGCACATATGGAGGTGTAACTAGGATCTTGAGGAACCCATAGATAGGAGTTGTCCTTAGATCTAACTCCCTTCATAATCACTTCACTCTTTTCATTAGTGTCGCTACTCGAAAAAAATACGCGCAACGACGGGGAAGGCGAAAAGGGATGGACAGAAGAGTCGCCACCGAATTTTATTTATCCCATGAGGGGAAAGGAAAATATCGAGAATACCTCGAGAAAAGAACGGATAAGATGGTCTCGTGACCAAGAACGGGTTCGGAAGCCGGTTATGCGAGGGGAAGGTATTAGCACCCCTCGCATCCATCGTACTCGATGGGAACCATTTGTTTGTCGAATGTGTAAATTTATTTGCTTAAATGTTATGTTATAGAAGTGTTCCACGGGACAGTGAAAAAGGGTTTAGAAACGGGGAAAGGACGTAACAGGGAAGAAGAGAGAAAGGACGGACTCGGTAGGACTTCGCGGTCCTAGGCCTACGTATTCTCGATAGACATGAGAAAATCAGAGTCGACGTAGTTCGGGGAACTACAGATATAAGGGGGAATGTGCTCGACAAGGATTGTGGCCCTTGTGCCTACGTATCTTTACTTGAAAAAGTAAAGAATCAGAGCATCCGTAGTTCGGCCTACGATTTGTTGATGTTTTTTATGGATGATGCTATCGTACGCATTCTAGCAGTTAGGTGTATTGCTGCTCGCTCGTTGGAGACCTAGGCATTACCTGTTTGCGGTAGAACGGACGTATCATATCCTTTTCGAAAGATAAGTTTTCGCCATGCGAGGCAAGATGTCACATTTGATTTGTTGAATTATTTTTTTAGGGGCGAGATAGGTCCTCGGATGGTAACCCCTATGGGTAGTACCCAATTCTTTATCTCAAAGTTTTTGTTATGAAAGGGTGTGGCGAACATAGCGTCTTCGTATTGAAAGACGAGTATCAAAACCACACACACTACAGTGAGCGTCTCGACGCTCGGAGAGGAAGAAGTCTACACTTAATCCTTTCTCTTTAGTTCAATACAAAGAGAACTTCATTCTCTTATTAAAGTGTTTTTTGGTTTTGAATGGTAAGTTCTTTTGCGATAGAGAACCCTACGGTAAACGTCAGCACTCGGGATAGGAGAAGGCCTACGCCTAACCACTCCACGACAATTCAAATTTCTGTTATGAAAAGAGTTTGAAAATGCACTCGGTGCTGGACCGAGGTTTTAGGTGTGAAAGGTTGCGAAAGGAAATTGTAGAGGGAGATAGGTGGCGGATAAAGTCACGTCTTTGTATTGAAATACGAGTATCGAGACCACCCACACTACAGTGAATATCTCGACACTCGGAAAGGAAGAAGTCTACACTCAATCCCTTCTCTTTAGTTCAATACAAAGAGAACTTTACCCTTTTATTAAATATGGCGAATTGGCTTAACAATCGTTTGAGAAAATTCGCTTGACGTTGGGTCAAGGATTTAATTGTTTAAAAAGGTTTGAGGTGAAGCGAGCAAGGTCGACGGCGGACGCACAAGGCGGCCGACTTACAAGGGTTAAAAACGGCTCGATAAAATCGAGAGTTTGCTTTTGAAAATGGTTTTTGGAATCAAAAGTCACCAAGGACAATAGCAACATTCCTACTAAAATCATACAACATATGGGATTAGTCGGCTAAAAAAAAAATCGGGACATGCCAATAAAAACGGCACGAAGCCAAAAATTTCTCATTTTTTGCAAGTTTTGAAGTCATGAGTCGACCATAGGGTCAGCGCATGACTTTCAGCCTTTTCCCACGGCTCGGCGCATAAACACCACGCGTCGACCATACACTCGGCGCACACCATTTTGATAGACTGACGGGTAAGCGCCCGCCGACTCATGCGTCGACGCATACTGTAAGTTTTTTTCAATTTGTCTAAAAATGCAGGATATGCGTCGATGCATAGACCTGCTATGGTCGACCGTTAGCCTGTTAAAACAGCCAAAATCCTAACTTTTTCTACGTTTTCTTTCGTTTTCGTAGTTTCTTGACAATGGTTTCTTGGTCCCTTATAGGACCTTACATGATATATACAGTTCAACAACACATAAAAGAGTAAGCAAAATGAATATAAGAGCAAAGAAATAAAGAGAGAAAAGTTTGAGAAAATGGATACCCAAGGATTTCTTCTTCTTGTAAGTCCTCCTTGGTTTTGGATGAATGTGCTCCACTCCTCACTCTATGTTGTGAAGGCTCTTGCTCTTTAGTGATTCTCTTGGTTTTATCTCACTCTCTTTTTTTGGTTTGCAAAGCTTTTCTATCTTTTCTTTTTTTTGTTAGCTCTCTCTATTTTCTGGTTTTGCAAATGTGTGTAGAGAATGAATCTTGAATGAATGAAGAGTGATCCCTTTTTGTTTACAGCTCCCTCCTCTTATCTCTCCACTATAGGGTTTTCACTTCTTCCCACACTTCAGATTTTTTCATGGGGCAATGTTTCTTACCACCTTTCCTTATGTCACTCTCTTTCTTTCCATTTCCATGCAAGGTGCTATGCTGTATTTTTACTGCACTACTCTATGCTGTTTTTCTGCAGCACCTTGTGCCTTGCACCCATTTTGTTGGCTTGTGCTTGGACAGCTCTTGGTCAATGCTACTACTCTTTTGACAGCATTTTGAAAATTCTGATGTGTAGAAGCATTGTCACATGTTATGCCTTTGGTCTTGTGACATGTAGATTTTGTGACATGAGGAAATTTGTCACCTTTGCATGGGGGCTATTTTGCTTATGACTAACATGCATAATCTTGGTCTTAAAACAATCCAATGTTGATTTAATCCTTACATATTTCTTGGATGTTTGTAAGCATAATGTAGACTTGGTGTGGCATTACCATAACATGAATTTGACTAGAGACTTGAATGAAGTATTAGAAATAAATTAATTTCTAAACATTACTTAGAGTTGAAAATCTTGCAACAAATGACATTCTTGTAATGCCACAAAACTTCTCTTTATAATATTCTCGCCTTTAATCTTGAATTCATGATGGATTTCCTTCATGTCATTGAATTTGAAAGAAATGAAGAAATGAGTCAAGTCTTGAAAGAGGGCAAATTTTGGGGTGCAACAATTAGTAACCAAGCATTCAGATTTAGTGAAGTTGACATTGAATCCTTGATCACACAGTTGACTGATGCTAATCAAGTTGGCAGTCAACCCTTTAACCAACAATACATTATCAAGGTTTGGAACTCCTGAGCAGTTTAGCTTTCCAACCCCCTTGATTTCATCCTTGGCTCCATCACCAAAAGTCGCATAGCTAGTAGAATGAGATTTGATGTCTACTAAGATATTTTTAATTCCTGTCATGTTTCTGGAGCACTCACTGTCAAAATACCAATCCTCTTTAGCTGAGACTCTAAGAGACATATGAGCTATCAAACTGGTAGCAACAGCTCTAGGAACCATTGCTTCCTATTAGAAGGAATGTTGTGATTGGGTATAGGTTGAGGAACAGGTTTAGGATATCCATATATCCTGAAGCAGAAAGGCTTTATGTGACCAAAATGTCCACAATAATGACATCTCCATCTTTGGAATCTTCCTCTTGGGTGGTTGGGTTGTCCTCTGCCATGATGTTGAGACATCTGATATGACATATTTCGCTTAGGCTCAGAAGGACTGTGGTGTGAAGAGGGACTACAGTCTGAAGAGGGTTTCTTTTCTCCATCAAACCCTATCCCAGTCATGTCTCCTGCCCTTTTTCCAACCTGAAGGATTTCATCTAAAGTGTCAGTTCTACTGTTCAGCATTCAGACAGACTTAGATATTTGATCAAGTTGAGAATTCAGCAATGTAACTTTATTATTCAACTCAGACATAGTTTTAAGATGCTCTTCCTTTTCAGCCTTCAGTTTGATTATAAGTTTCTTCTGCTTCTCTCCTTGATGACATACTTCGTCACTTCTGAGACATAACTCTTTGTAAGAGGCTGCAAGTTCTTCAAAGGTTAATTCATCATCACTAGAGTCTTCATCAGAGACATATCTCTCAGTCAAAGCAGTCACATGTTTAATAGATTATTCTTCAAGATCACTTTCAGAATCCTCATCAGTCCAAGATACAACTAGACTCTTCTTTTGTTTCTTTAGGTAAGTAGGGCATTCAGCTCTAATGTGACCAAATCCTTCACATCCATGGCATTACATCCCTTTGCTTTGAGTGGACTTTTCTTCAGACCTTGTTCTTATACCAACATCATTAGACCTGCTGATGTCATATGAGTTGTTCTTGACATTTGGTCTTAACTTCATGTCCATCCTCTTCATTACCTTGTTAAACTGTCTTCCAAGGAGCACTATAGAATTGGATAAGCTTTCATCAGTATCCAAATCACATTCATCCTCTCCATCTTCAATATTAGACACAAAGGCTATGCTCTTTTTATTATCATATTTGTCACTTATCCCCACTTCAAAGGTTAAGAAAGATCCAATAAGTTCATCCACCCTCATCTTGCTGATGTCTTGAGCTTCTTCTATGACAGCTAATTTCATATCAAATCTCTTGGGAAGAGACCTGAGAATCTTTCTTACAAGTTTTTCTTCTGACATCTTTTCACCTAGGGCACTTGAAGCATTGGCTATTTCAAGGATATTCATATTAAAATCATGTATGCTTTCATCATCTTTCATCCTTAAGTTTTCAAATTTGGTAGTTAGCAATTGAAGTCTTGACATCTTCACCTTAGAAGTACCTTCATGAGTAGTTTTGATATTTCCCAAGCATCTTTGGAAACTTCTCAATTGTTCACCAATCTGAATATATTTTTATCAATTCCATTGAACAAGGAATTCAAGGCTTTAGAATTTCCAAGAGCCAATTCATCCTCCTCCTTAGTCCATTCTTCCTCAGGCTTCAGGTCAGATGTAGCTTTTCCATCTTTCCCAACATTGACAAGGTGTTCCCATCCTTTTATGACAGCTTTCCAAGCCTTACTATCCAATGATTTCAAGAAGGCCACCATGCGAGGTTTCTAATAATCATAATTATTTCCATCCAGAATAGATGGTCTGTTTACAAATCCTACCTCTTTGTCCATAGTACCAGAAAGTATCGTCCCTAGATCTCACCCAGAACCAGAGCAGGATGCCTGCTCTAATACCAATTGAAATTCTGGTATCAGATATGAGATGTCGAAAGAGATGTCACGACACTAATATCTAAACAATTACCTATATGAACAAGATAAAATGCAGTTAACAATTGTAAAGAGACACAAGCAATTGTTAACCCAGTTCGGTGCAAACACACCTACGTCTGGGAGCTACCAAGCCAGGAAGAAAATCCACTAAACATAATTAGTTTTAAGACTCTCAGCAAACTCTCTCTAGTTTACAATCTTCGCACCTAATCTCTACCCGTGTAACTTCTATCTAACACACTCTCAGATATGAGACACCTCTCACTCCGCCTCAATCATAGCAGTGATAAAAACAGAAGATCAAAAAGTAGAAGACACACTTCAAGGACAACACTTGATCTTGCTTAAAAGCTTCAATCAATAACAATGCACTCGTGCTTAAAAGCTTAGAGTGCATAACTTACAACTCAAAGAACTCAGTCCAATTCACACATTAACATGATGAATGAATGGCTCAAAAGAAAACAACTAACAAAGACTCAAACCCTAACACAAGACAAAACACAACTTTCTCAAAATCTTCTCTCTACCTTGCAAGTAAGGTTAGCACGTCTTTAAATAGAAACCAATCTTCATGGGCTTGGGAAAAAGTAATCCATAATGAAAGCTAATTTATTCTCCATATATTTTTACACAAACATAGGTACAAATCATTCTTCAAAAGGAGATAAAATATACTTGCTTCAAGAAATGTCACGCCTTGATTTGCGTAAGCAATCACTTAACAAAGGCACACAAAAGATTGTAGAAAAAAACGCAACAGACAAAACATAACATTCTGACTGAATGTTCTGTAAACATATGTCAGGACATCATACTTGACATCATGAACTAAACCCTGCAAAAACAAAAAGAACCACCTGCAGAATTTTAAGATCACATGTCAGAACATCATATAAGACATCTTGTGATAACACCAAGTTTTACCAAAATTGATGTCAATCAAAGAACTAACAAAATATAATAACATCCAAAAATCTAGTAATTGGTCTTCCTAAAATAAAATTTTTAAAATAAAAATTATGTGATGTTTACCAAATGTGAAAGAAAACGGGAGTTTCATTTAAATTGATTAAGGTTATTTTGACATCAAAACATCTTGAGCTTCTCCACTAAGACTTGTTTGGCTCTTCGAGGACAAGAAGTTTAGAAGGCAACTATTACAGATTTGTGATTGTTGAAGACTACTCTAAATTTACTTAGACGTTATTTTTAGCTCATAAGGATGACAATTTTAAGGCTTTCATTGATTTTACGAAGCTTGTCCAAAATATTTTAGGATTAAAAAAAATCATTCTCCGTAGTGATCATGGTGGTGAATTTGTTAACCATCAATTTCAAAAATTTTACACCAAAAATATGATTTCTCATAATTTCTTATGTCCAAGAACTCTAAAACAAAATGGTGTTATTCAGCATAAAAATTGTGTTTTGGAAGAATTGGCTCGGACTATGATAAATAAAATAAGCCTACCTAAGTATTTTAAGAAGGATGCGATTAATACCAAATGTCATGTCTTAAATAGGGAGATAATCAGATTTATCCTACAGAAGACACCCTATGAGATACTAAAGGGTACAAAAACTAATATTTCATATTTTTACATTTTTAAATAACGAAAAGGACAATCTTGATAAATTCGATGCTAAATATGATAAAGGGGTATTCTTAGGGTACTCATATATGAGTAAAGCTTATATGATTTACAATCATATAACTGCTATTGTAGAAGATTCCATTCATGTTGTTATTGATGAGTCCTCTCCCAAAAAGACGAGGAAGGGTATTTGTTTTGATGTTTCAAGTGTGATAACAAAAAGGTTGATCGACGACAAAAGTTCCAAAGAGGATCCTACTCCTTCAACAAATGATTAGGATATTACAGAAGATAAATAGGAAAGCTTATATAAGGATGAAAACAAGAGACCTCAAAGCATCTGCCTCAATATTGGACAATTGCAAAGGATTATTTGTTAGATCAAATCCTGGGAGACATCAAAAGAGGTGTAAGTACTAGGTCACAAATTAATAATTTATATAAGTACACTGCTTTTATTTCTCAAATTAAAGCTAAATCGATATCTGATGCTTTACTTGACGAGGGATGGTTACTTGCTATGCAAGAAGAACTGATCCAATTTAAATGTAACAACGTTTGGGACTTGTTCTGCATTCGGTTGGTAAAACTGTCATAGGCACAAAATAGGTATTTAGGAACAAGATGAATAAAAATGGTGTAATTACTAGAAATAAAACAAGATTAGTAACAAAAGGATATAATCAAGCTGAAGGAATAGACTACGAGGAGACCTATACTCCTGTAGCTCATCTAGAAGTTATTAGACTCATTTTGGAATTCACTTGTTGCTTAGACTTTAAGCTTTACCAAATGCGCATTAAATATGCTTTTCTTAATGGTCATATAAATGAAGAGGTGTATGTCTCATAACCCTCGGGTTTTGAGGACCCAGATAATCCTAATCACGCTTTAAAATTGAAAATAGCCCTATATCGACACCACTTTATTTATAAGACATAAGGAAAAGCATATTCACTTAGTTCAAATTTATGTAGATAATATTATTTTCAGGTCCACTAATGAATGTCTTTGTCGAGAATTTACAAGTTTGATGCATGAAGAGTTTGAGATGTTACTTATGGGAGAGCTGACATACTTCTTAGGATTGCAAATCAAGCAAGCCGAAGAAGGCACAATCATAAATCAAACAAAATATTACATAGAGATTCTCAATATTTTGATATGAAATATTTGAAGAGTATCTCAACACCCATGGCCATAAATGTGCTTATTAACAAAGAGAAATGGGAATGGATTTTGGCGTAACCAGGTATAGAGGAATAATCAGATCCTTATTATATTTAACTGCAAGTAGGCTAGATATCATGTTTAGTGTATGCATGTGTGCTATATATCAAGCATCACCTAAAGATTCCCAATTTAAGATCATAAGACGTATTTTGAGGTATCTTAATGGAACTTCCCATCATGGTATTTGCTATCCTAAAGGTAATGCTTATAACTGAGTAGGTTTTTCTGATTTTGATTTCGCAAGGTGCAAGTCAGATAGGAAAAGCACTAGTGGTACTTGTCACTTATTTGGAAGTTATTTAGTCTCTTGGCACAATAAGAAACAGCACAGTGTTGCGTTTTCTTCCACTGAGGCTCAATATGTAGTTGTTGGTAGTTGTTGTGAACAAGTCTTATGGCTAAGGCAACAATTATTAGACTATGATTTAAAACTTAGTTGTGTTTCAATTAAGTATGATAGTACTAGTGCAATAGGCCTTACTAAGAATCCGTTATTTCATTCATTGACCAAACATATTGAGATCTGACACCATTTTCTTAGAGATCATGTGAAAAAAGAGGGTGTTGTTTATGAATACATTGACAGTAAAAGTCAGCTTGTTGACATTTTTACAAAACCATTGTCATTGCATCTCTTTCACAAGATTTGTAGGGATTTTGGAGTCTTAGACTCTTCATGCCTTAAATAGAATGAAGAGTTTGTTTAGTTTCATTTACTATATAGTTTGTTTTCACTAACACTATTTTGTAGCAAATTATATCTTTTACCGACTACATTGGTATGTCTCTATAACTCTTGTATCTGGTTTATATTATTGTATGTGTTTGTTCTAGAGTTGTGAACTGGTTTGCTTATTTCCTCCTTACCTTACTCATTTATCTCTAGCCTATGTCTGTGATTGTTCTTATTTGAATTTAAGTCTTTTCAAATGAGTATTCCTAATTATGTGCATTCGAACATTTGCATGTTTGTTCATGCATTATTTATGATTGTTGATGCATTCCTTTACATAAAATATTTTGATCACTTAATTGGTTGTTGTTGGAAGTTACATGTCTATTTTCATTTTGTTGCTTATGGAATACCTATCTTCGTTTTTAATATGAGATCTTTGTTGTTGTACATTCTTATTAGTTGTTTAGATCATTTGTTCATTTGGATTTATTTGTTTATGATTGTCTATTTGGGTTTTAGACGTATTTCAGTCAATCTCTTTTTGATGTTGTCAAAGAGGGATAAGTTGTAATGAGTTTAGAATTGTTTTATGTGTATTATGTTATGGTTTGTATGCAATGTTTTAGGGGGGCATAAAGGTTTTTTGCGCTTTACTCAAAGTCAACTCAATTCCAAGTGAAACAATGACAAGAATCAAAAAGGGGGATAATATGGTAGCATGTCCCTAATACATTCAGGGGGAGCACTCTAATACGGTTATTTTATTTCTTGTCTTATTGCTTTAATTTTAATTTGCATTTGATTATTGGAGTCTTCTTCATGATTGCACCTCTTTGAATTAAGTTTTGAAACGATTCGTTTTTAGCATGCATAAACCATTGGTTAGGTTTGAACTTGATCATGACGCTTTTAATCAATTACATAAGTTAGTGGAATAAAAGCTATATATGTTACTGATTCAAGTTAGGTGGAAAGAAGAATCTCAAATTCTTTTTAAATTTTTTAAAAATTGGGATTTTAGGTGTTTAATTTAAATCAAGCACAAATCTTGATTCGAATCATCTTGGACAGAGGCAAACCAAAAAAATTCAAAACAGTTTGATTCGAATCAAATTTAACACATGATTTGAATCATCAAACTCTGGGCTACCTCTACCACAATTGATTTGAATCAAACTTTACACCCGATTCAAATCATACAATTTTTTCACATTTTTTCAATTGGCTCAGTTTGCTTAGCTCGAATAAAAATTAACACATGATTCAAATCACAAGGTCTTTGATTAGAATCACACTTTCTTCTTGATTCAAATCAACCTAAAAATTGGTCAAAACTTTATTTATCTTTTATTCCACTTCACTTGTTCATTTTTTAAATCATGAAATGCTTTTGATTTGAATCTAACTATCTTTTTCAACCATATTTTATGTTTAATCTCGAGAACATATAAAACTTTTTTGTCATCAACTCTCAAGTAACGAATCAACAAATTCATGTGCATTTTTGTGTGATTTTGCAACAAAAATCAATACCCTCTGTTTTTGAAAGTCCAAGTTCTTGCAACGAAATTCTTGCATCTTCAACTTCAATTTGATTCAGATCTCGAAAACAAGAAATTTTTAATGGATTTAAGGAGGCACACTCTTGAAACAAAACGTTCTTGAAGATTTGGTTGATATTTTTCAAGTTTTGCAAGATTGGGGTGATTGTCAATGGTACTGAAAAATTCCATTGAAAATAAGTAAGTTCCTCTATCCAGATAGCCTTAGTCGCGACTGTGTGGTAGGCATGAACAAGGCGGATTTCTTATTAAATATTAGGATAATTCATCACTTAAATAGTCGGTAGGATCAAGGGATTAATTGTTACACACGAAGGCTTAGTGATTCAAGATTATGCAGAAGAGTTTGACATTATGTTGTATACATGTCAAGATCCCGATAGGAGATTTTATTATTCTCAATATTATTGTGGATTGGTGATTGTATGAACTCTTGCAAGTATTTGTCAAGTAAAAAAGAACAATGCAAGTTCCAATGGAAAATCATTGAATAGTGCACATAGGCAAACTGAGGACGAACACTGAAGCACTATAAATCTCGGTGTCATCTCTCTCTCTCTCTCTCTCTCTCTCTCTCTCTCTCTCTCTCTCTCTCTCTCTCTCTCTCTCTCTCTCTCTCTCTCTCTCTCTCTCTCCCTCTCTCACCTTTGCATTTAATTTTTGTAGTATTTTCATGCTTAGGTATTTCAATTATAGTGTAGTTTATTGTTTATTCAATTGGTAGCAATTTGTTTTATAAGCGTAGGTTTTGTTAGAAATGCATACCTTATCGAGTTGAATTGGTGATTAAATTCTAAGAAACAATTCACTATATTGAATCATTGTATAAACACACCTCTTAAATTATATAACTGAATCAATTGAATACCTTATGTATCATAATAATTCATCTTTGGTGTTTGTGAATTGATTTAGTGTTAAAGTGATCAAATTTCTAAAAGAATAATTTTAATATTTTTGCTTCAAACCTTCCTCTTGCATTTTTTGAAAACACTCTGATACAGTTTTAAAAGCATTTAGTTTTTTAACAAGGGTCTATTCATCCCCTCTATACTGTTTTTCTACTTCCATATTCACACCCTACAGATGGATTCTAGGTAGCTTTCACTCCTCTCTTTCTGAGACTCTTATCGTATTAATTCCTAAGTTATTATGCCCCAAATTTTTAAGGATTTCAGGACCATTAGCTTGTGAAACACTATTTACAAGCTTATTACAAAGATTATGATTAACATATTGCATTCTTATCTAAATCAGATAGTTGGACCCTTCTAGAGTAGTTTTTTGTCTGGTAAAGGAACGACAAAAAATACCATTATCCTCCAAGAAACAATTCATTCTATGCATAAATATAAAAATAAAAAAGCTAACATGGTGTTCAAAATAGATCTTGAAAAGGACCATGATCATGTCAATTGGGGTTTCTTGGATTTTGTTTAAAGCAAAACGAGTTTCCTCCCATAGCTATAAATTTGACCATGCACTATGTAACTAGCTCATCTATGTATATTCTTTGAAATGGGAGATAACTAACAAATTTTGTTCCAACTAGAGGATTACGGAAAAGTGACCCTCTTTCACCCCATCTCTTCTTTATCTGTGTGGAATTCTTGTCATAAACAATTATCAGGGAAGTAAATGAGAGCCATTGGAAACCTATTAGGTTATCTCATGATGGACCCCCACTATCGCATTTTTTTCATATGATGTTCTTCTTTTTTCAAAGGTTTTCTAACTCTGATGTAGGGATCATTTATGATATCTTGAATCGTTTTGCCATGTTTCCTAGACTTAAAATGAATTTTGCTAAACCAAAGGTGTTTTTCTCAGCTACCACCAAGATGTGTAAAGTGGATTCAATTGTCTCCAGCATATGTATCACGCAAACTCTTGCTATAAAGAAATACTTGGGTTTTCCTATGTTGCATGGTCGTCTTCAATGCAAGGAATTTTATTTTTTAAAGAATAATATCAGTCAGAGGTTAGGCAATATAAATTGTTAAACAAGGCTGATCATTTGACTATGGTTAGGTATGTCCTAAACTCCATCCCAAATTATTATATGCAAGTGGATTGGCTACCTCCGGCAACTTGTGAGTTTATTGATATGATGGCTAGAAATTTTGTGTGGAAAGGTAACTTAAACTATGGTGTGCATCTCGTTGGCTGGAATAAAATCTCTAAATCCAAAAAGTTGGATGGTCTTGGGATCTGAGAAGCAAGAGTGATCAATACTTCTATGTTAGGTAAGCTGGTTTGGGGTCTCCACCGGGATTCTGACTCACTAGGGATCCAAGTTTTGAAGCATAAGTACATTAGTTAAGAAACATTCCTTAATATGAAAAGGGAACATGAATCAGTTACTTGGAATGAAATTATGAAATCTCTTTATGCTCTTAAAGATAGATTTGAATTTAGATTGGAGGATGGGAACTCCTCTTTCTAGTTTACTAATTAGTCTGGGGTAGGGAAATTAGCGGAGAAGGTTCTCCATGTGGGTATCCGTGATCTAGAAATGTGAGTGAATCATGTCTACTTGGATGTGAATTGGAACTTCAATTCATTATATACTAGTATTCCTCCAGGTGTTTGTGTCTACTTGAAAGCACTCCCCATTTGTTTGAATTTTAAGATTCTTGATCGGTTAACTTGGAAAGGTAATTTAAATGGTATCTGTACTACTTGATATGGTTATAACTAGCTTAATAGACTTGGCATTATTTAGAATACAATAGACAATAACACTTGGAAGTGGGTGTGGCATATTTCTGCTCCCGAGAAGGTGAAATTCTTCCTTTTGAAGGGTTTACATAAGTCCCTTCCTACGAGATTTGTGTTGTGTCATTGTGGTATGCTCCATACGAATCTCTGTTCTAGATGAAATCAGCACACTAAGATGACTTACATTGTCTGAGAGACTGTGAATTCGATATTCATTTCTTGGACCCATTATTATTCTAAGAGAATAGTTGATATGATTGGATTAGACATGGTAACAATATAGGCTCTATCTTTTTGACTTCTTTCTAGTGGTTGTGGTGCACTAGGAACAAATTATGTCTTTCCAATGAAGTGGTATCGTCATATAATTTGAAACTCATCACAATGATTTATCCAAACCAGTTAGCTATATGTATTCTCAAGCATAATCAGTGTTATTCAACAAGAACGATCACATGGATTATACACAAAGGTAGTAATATGATTTTGAATGTTGATGGCTAATAACTCATATTTTGTGAGTTATTATAAACTTTAGCACTTGAATTTATCCTTTTAATTTAGTTGTTTTCTAATTTAATTTAGTGATTTTTTTTTGTTTTTAAGTAGTTTGCAAATAGTACAATAGGTGCTTTCTTTCGGTAGTCTTTATGCACTTGTTACTTGTGTAGAATTAACTTCTGATGAGGTCTGACACGACAGTTCTTAGGAGCGCTTTAACATTCAACATTGAGAAGAGAAAAGTGTGTGACAAAGGATGCAATGAGAGATATAAAGAGTGAACATTTGTGGTTATAGGGCTTGTGTGGCAAAAATCTGCAGAATGAATGGCGCATGGTTCAAATTTCAAATGGATAAGAACAAGGCCCTAGAGAAAAAAACTATGCACCATAGTACGTCCACTACAGTGCCTTGCAGGTGCAAAGAACAGGAGCAAAGATACATCCTCCCGACTCCCTGCACCACTAGCCAGTCACAGTTCACCTTGTCACCCATACGTTGAATGTACCTGAGTCTGTAACGGAATGAAAGGGAAGAATTTGAGGGAAATATGTGGATTATTTTGGTATATAATTCATAAAATCATACAAAGCCCATGATCCAAGATAACACAAAACCCTAGTTGGATGTGACTGTAAAGGACCTCTTAGAGGAAATGTAAAGGAGTTCATAAATTGAGAGAAAGAAACACTTAGTAAAATTCAGAGAAGAGAGTGAGCTAATTGTAATACCCCAAATTTTACCCTTAGATTAGTTGTTTCATTTTTCATTTCATCTCATTTTGTATTGCATTGTAACTAACCGCTAACCAGTTTGCTCAGTCCGTTGTTTGCAGGAAAAATCACACTGTGCGCAGTTTAATTGGTGAAGGGAAAAATGGTTATTAATTCACGGTTTACTGATAATTTATGAAGCTGAGTCGTCTTCAGGAATTCCTCAAGCGATTAGGGTTTCCATCTCCGAGTCCTGTGATTTATTTGAGGATGAATTGAATTTTACGGCAGTTTTGACGTCATATTTCTAGCAATACAGCGCATTCTATTCAAGGGCCGAATTTCAGTCGTCAGACGGGTTTCAGAAATACTCTTTAATTCCAGAACTATATGGGGTTGAATATGTCGAGGTATCAGTGGATTCAGGTTAAAACGGTGCGATATTTGGCTTTGCGGAATTTAGTTTAACAAACGCACGTTTTCCTGCTTTCTGCTGGTCATCAGTCGATCTTGGAAGGAAACAGTGGAATTTTGGTTCGTGTTAGAATTTATAATGAAAAGCTTATTTTTTTGACTAGGACGGATAGTCAAGCTGATTCAGGTGGCCGAGTTAAAGCAGTCAAGATGCGTTTTGAATTTTTGATACAAAAGATAGTTAGTTCTGCTGTTAATTGAATTTTCTCTAGTTATCTATTCATGGCCGCATGTCCCGATTTAATCGAATAAATCTCATTAGAGGAATTTAATCAGGTTAATTCAGTTTATTTGGATTTATTTGGTTGAGCTTAATCTGATGGAGTGTCAGGTGAATTAATCCAATAAATTTAGTCGAATAAATTTTAATTAACGAAATTTATTCGTTTAAGTTTAATCAGATAATTGAAATTAATTGGATTTAGTTGGGTGAGTTTGATCGGATGGCTTATCTGTTGGAATTTAATCTAATAAATTTAGTCAGTTGAATTTATTCATTTGAGTTTAATCGGAAGAATTGCTTCGGAGAATTTAATCAGGAAGGTAATTGCAAGAAAATAATAAATTTAATTTTATTTGGATGAATAGTTTAGCCATTTGGATTTAATCGAACAAGTTGAATTTATTCAGATGATGTTATTCGTTTAAGTTTATTCTGAAATTTTAATCGGGAATTAAAATCGGAAATTGTAAAAGGCAATTGGGGAAATAATTGGATTTTTTATTCATTTCAATTTTTTGTTTTATTACAATATTACAAAAGAAATAGTAATTACAAAAATAAATTTCTGAATTCCTAAAATTATCCTAAAAAGTCTTTCGCTTCCGATTCTATGATCTCGACTTTTCGAACCTACAAAGAAAAATCCCCAACAAAGCAAACAATTTTAAATGGTTAGAAATTTGTTTTTTTTCTCTGTCCGGGTATGTCGGGAGGGTAACAGAATATTCTGTCGCCAGCTCCCGACTTATTTTCTCGACTCCTGCCCGAACCTGGCAGTATCTGTTCTAAATTGTAGTCAGGAGAGAGAAAAAGTGATTTTGAAAATAAGTGCTTTTGGAAAAGCACTTATTTCTAAAAAATGGTTTTGCCAAACAGGGTCTTAACAACATTTCTCAAAAATTCAGAACCAAACAGATCAAACAAAAACTCCAGAAAAAACTACATCAAGTCCAAAAGCCAACGATCGAGCCAAAACTTCAGCAGAAAAAACGTTACCTTTCAAGTTTCCAGCTACAACATTTTTTCAAAATTCCAATAACTGTAAAATCAACAACACAACAAATGCCAAAAATATCCGGATCCAAAAGCCATCAAGGAAAAATCCGGGAAAATCTCCAACAAGAACGCCACAGATCCTTCAAATCAACACAAAAATCGTGATAACATAAGGGCATGCTCAGGCCCATAAATTAAAAATCAGTCATATATAAGAACAACAAAAAGCGTTAATCAAGGGGGGATCATCAGAAAAATCAAGAAGAAGGTCAAGAACGAAAACGGTGAAGAATTACCATCATCAATCTGCGGCCGTAAACAGGCAACACAGACAAACACCGTCTGTAATCCACCATCAGTGGACCACCACGCAACCCACGACAGCAAAGAACCCGAGGAATACCGTCGGATCCCTCAGCAAGTCGCGACCCGGATTCAGAGACGAACATTATCGTCCTCCATCATTGTCCGCGAGAACAATCTCCATCGGTAAGGATTGTGGTTCAATCACTCATTTTGTTTGGTGTTTTCAAGTAAATGCGATGAGAAGAAGACAATAGGCTGTTTCACGGCGACATGCAAGCAAAACGAAGGAAAAAAAGCTTCAAGGAGCTTCAATGGAGGTCGCGCCGCCGGCGAGGAAGAAGAGGGTCAAAACAAAAAAAAAACCTAGCAGTAGCAACATCAGGGAATACCCGTTCCCTCTTATATCGTGTTTCATTTTATTTATTATTTATTTTTTTCATTATTTTTTGTTTTAATTTCAGATGTAGTTAATTTAAATGTTAATTCATATAATAAAATAATTTTTATCTTTGTTTCTTAATTAAACTTAATTTTAAACATAAAAAATAAAAAAACTCATTTCCTTAAAACAAAAGCTTATAATTAAAAACTTAACTGCGCTTTATTTTTAGAATATTACAATTTATTTTTTAATAACCTAATTAAAACATTTTTAAACTTGATTAAATTTATTTTTTAAGAAAACTTAACTTAAGACTATTATTAAAATCCCTTTTTGTTTAAAACTTGATTTAGAATTTTTACAAAAATTTAATATTTAAAACTTAATTTAAAATTTTAATTTGGAAATTATACTTCTTTGGTTAAAAAGGTTTTTTTTCTAATTTAAAATTAATTTCTAACAAATTAATTTAAATTAACATTTATAAATTGAAAAACATTTTTTGGAAATAAGACTTTTGTTAATAAATTAAAATTCAACTTTTAAAACTTAAACTTTCAAACTACAACTCTTTGTGTAGATTCCTCAATTAATCTTGAAATCTTTTGTAAAAATATGGCTAACATCTCGATTTCAGTGGCGAATTAATTTTTCCCGTTTATTGCCCATTTGTACAGCTTGTGGTACTTTATTCTTGGTTGTAATTTATGCGAGCAATCGTCGCTTTTGTCTGTTACTATTCTTATGCTTTCTTATATTTCAATCCTATCGTTTAATTGTTCATTACACTACTCACCGACAATTTCCTTCCGAAGGATTAGGTCTAACCTTTTGACCGCCGTGTCAATAGTCCTCTCATTTGACCCATTCAAAACCCTAATTACCTAGGTGTCCCGCCGTGGACTAAATCACCCTTTACCCTAGTATTAGGTTAAGGAGTCGTCGTACTCCGTTTTAGGTTTCCCGCCGCGGAATACCTAATTTCTACCCCTTTTAATTCAATTCAATTTTCAACGTAGAAATAGGAGTTGCCGCACTCCACGTAAGTGCTTCCTTATGGACGCTTATTCCCCATTGAAACCTTGACCACAGTCAAGAAGTTTCTAACCTCCCTTTCAAGGGGAACTACGATTACTCTGATTCCATCCCCTACCTCGGATACGTAGGCACAAGATGCGAGTCTTGGCGAGTAAACTTAGGACTAACCCTTAGGTCTTTCTGTCACTTTCTAACCCTTAGCATATACCCTAAAGCAAATAATCAAGCAAAATAGTAAAGTTAAACAAAAGGTTCCTGTAGAGTACTACAAAAGTTTAGGTGCTAATACCTTTCCTAAGCTTAACCAACCCCTTACCTAGATCTCTCTCCGTATTGTTTACGATGCAAAAATTAGGTTTTTCCTTCCTTGACCTTTTTCTTCGGAAAAATCAAAGACCGGTTGTGAATCAAAGATTGTGATGCAAATTAATTAATAATTTGATATCCTATTCTAACCGCAACACTAAACAAAGTGGAAATTCTCTTCTTTTCATCATTTCAAGTGTATGGTATATTGAAACAAGTTTGGTTCATGCCATGAATCCTCCAAGGTTTTGATGATAATAAAAATATTTAAAAAAAACAATTAGGATCTCTAACTGACCAGTTTGTGTGTGCAGAATTATATTTACTTGATGGAACTAGTTCTAACACTAAAATGGCTTTGGTTCAATTCTGGTCACACTCTTTTAAGGATGTCTGATCAGAAAAATAGTTGCTAGTACACTCCAGCTAAGAATCGTGTTATGCTGCCTCTGATGCTGAGTAATGTCATATAGGTTCTGGTAACACGGGACTCAAGATTTATTGGCATTATCTTCTAAAGGTTGTGTTTTACTTGAATCAGAATTGTATCCTCTGGACAAATGCCTTGTTTCTTGGATACTCTTGTGACTGTAAGTTCCAACGCTTGCTTCATTTGAAAAAAAGATGTACTAGAAGATTTGGTTCTGTTTTGTAGCCGTTGAGGATCTCCAATGCCTTTATTTTTCCTTGGCTATAAAAAAGAGCTGATGATTTGAAGATCATTCAAGAAATAACGTTGCAAATACAAGTAAGATATACATGCACTACTTTCAGAAAAGCTGAGTCTGTTAAGAGTTCTTACTTTTGTGTTAATTAAGAATCTTTGTAATAGTGTGTTATATTATTTGAACACCTATGATATTTAATCGTGTTTTTCTTGTAAGCAAGGTAAAAGTCTTAGACACGAGCTCTAAGCAAGGTAAAATTTGTAGACACGAGCTCTAAGAAAGGTAAAAGTCTTAGACACAAGCTCTAAGCAAGGTAAAAGTCTTAGACACGAGCTCTAAGAAAGGCGAAGTCTTAAGCAGGTGGTCTATGTAAGAGAAGTCTCAGTCAGGAACTGATTGAGCAAAGTGAAGTCTTAGACACGAGCTCTTAGAAAGGGAAGTCTTAGACAAGTGGTCTGAGAAAAAAGAAAATTCTTATACAAGTGTGTATAAGAAAGTGTAATCCGGTTGATTTTAGTGGAAAATCTCTTGCTTGGAAAGGGGACTGGAGTACTCTCAGTTGGGAAAGGAACCAGGATAACTACTGTGTGTTCTTTGCTATTTTACTTTAGTTTTGTCTTTATTTCTGCTGCACCTTATCAGATTTTGAACTTAAATTTAGAATCTGAATTCTGGTTTAGAAGTAAATATAACTTTTGCAAAACACAATTCAACCCTCCCTTCTTGTGTATTTTTCTCACCTTCAGTTGGCATCATATCAAGGTCTGTATGTAACACTTAACAATGGTACAGTCAAAGATCTAACGAGAAAAATATGGATCCTGAGGTTACTAATCCTAGTACCTCAAGGGGGATTCCCTATTATTACAATAGCTCTGAGAGAAATCATTATACTGCTAAATCACCTATATTTAGTGGTGACTATACTAAATTTGAATGGTGGAAAAGCAAGATATACACATATATCATTGGAATCAATGGTGAGCTATGGGATATTCTTGAGGATGGAATTGACATTCCTGTAAACAATATTGGTATGGTTGCTGACAGAAAAGCTCTGACTCCAGCTCAAAAGAAAATCTACAGAAAACATCACAGAGTCAGAGGTATTCTGGTTTATGCACTTCCACATGATGAGTATTTAAAGATCATTGATAAGTCTTCTGCTAAGACTATCTTTGAGTCGCTGTGTTCTACTTATCAAGGAAATCAACAAGTCAAAGAAGCCAAAGTTGGCTTGTTGATACAAAAGTATGATTTATTCAAAATAAAGGAAGATGAGGATATTGAAACCATGTTCTCCAGGTTTCAAGTTCTTGTCTCAGGCTTTCAAGTGTTTAAAAAAAAGCTACTCAACAGCTCATCATGTGAAGAAAATTCTGAGAAGTCTCCTTCAGAAGTTTAGACCTAAAGTAACAACTATTTAAGAAGCTAAAGATCTGAATATGATGTCCCTTGAAAGTCTAATAAGCAATCTTCAAATTCATGATATGGAAATCAATGGAGATGAAACTTATAAAAATTTTAAATCTCTCGCATTGAGATCTGCCTCTATAAGATCTGGTGACAAATCCAGAAGATATTAAAAAGATGGTAAAACTAATGAATCGTCTGAAGAAGAATCTGATGGAAGATCTGACGAAGAAGACATAGCATGCTTCATAAGAGGAATAAAACAAACGGCTAAAATATACAGAATATTCTCTAAAAACAACAAGAGGATCAACCTCAAAGATGAAGACAAAATCTGCTACAATTGCAACAAACCAAGACATTTCAGAAGTGATTATCTTAAACCTCTAAAGGATAGTCATAGAAAATGAAGTTATTAGAAGGATAATTTCAGAAATAGGTTCAAAAAGAATTTCATGGCAACATGGGAAGAACTAGATGAAGAAGATTCAGAAAAGGAAGATAATTCTAGTTTAGCACTGATGACTCACTCATCTGAAGAAGAACGTATATCTAAGTCTGAAAATAAAGATGAGATATACCCAAAGGAACAAATGGAATGCCAATCCTGGTACCTGGACAGTGGCTGCTCATGACATATGACAAGAGAAAGGCATAGGTTCCAAACCCTGAGTCTGAAAGAGGAAGGAAATGTGGGTTTTGGAGGTGGCCAGAAGGGAAGGATCATCAAAATAGGTACCATAGGTAAATCTCAAACTATCATTAATAAGGTTTGGCTTGTAGGTGGCCTAAAACATAATCTACTTAGCCTAAACCAGTTGTGTGATGATGGTTGCAAGGTATTGTTTGACAAGGACTTTTGTTCTGTTGTCAATTCCGACAAAACTATAGTATCAAAGGGAAAAAAGGGAATGTTTATAAAATTAATCTTTCTGAATTGGTTGTTCAAAAGATCGTTTGCCTAATGATAACGAATGATGAAAAATGGGTTTGGCACAAAAGGTTAAGTCATGCTAACTGGAGATTAATCTCTAAACTTTCCAAGCTAAAACTTGTGAAAGGGCTACCAGATATTGATTATCACTCAGATGCTCTTTGTGGAGCATGCCAAGTTGGAAAGATTGTATAAACTTCTTTTAAAAACAAAAATATTGTCTCTTCTTCTAGACACTTATAATTTCTTCACATTGATTTATTTGGTCCTATTAGGACTGCTTCAATCAATGGAAAGAAATATGGTTTGGTCATAGTTGATGATTTTAGAATATGGAATTGGGTGAAGTTTCTCAAATCCAATGATGAAACATATGAAGTGTTTAGTTCTACAATCAAGTACAACCTGAGAAAGAATTGAAAATTCTAAAAGTCTAAAGTGACCATGGGGTGAGTTTGAAAATGAATCATTTGAATCCTTTTGTAAAATATATGGAATTATCCATGAGTTCTCTTCTCCCAAAACTCCACTGCAAAATGGAGTTGTTGAGAGAAAGAACAGATCTCTGCAAGAAATGACAAGGACAATGATTCATGAAAACAAACTCCCTAAGTACTTGAGGGAAGAAGTTGTTAACACTACTTGTTATATTCAGAACCAAATTCATATCAGACTAATTCTGAATAAAACATCATATGAATTGTTTAAATGTAGAAGACCTAATATCTCTTATTTTCATCAATTCAGATATACCTATTACATCTTGAATAACAAGGTCTACCTAAAGAAGTTTGATGCTAAAGCTCACAAGGGTATCTTTTTAGGATACTCTGAATGCTCAAAAGCATACAAAGTGTATAAATCTGAAATTAGAATGGTTGAAGAGTCTATGCACGTTAAATTTGATGACAATTTACCTTACCATAACAAGTCAGAGTATGTGGTTCAAAATGATTTCTCTGCAATATTTTAGAATCACGAAGAAAATTTCGTGGTATATGTCCCTAAAGAAAAAGATGTAGTGAACAATGATCTAAGATCTGTTACTATATATGAATCTATACCAGAAGCTGCAGAAACTGAAGTTACTCCAACTTGTCCTTCTTCTGCTAATTCAATGATTGCTCACAATGGCTCAAAAGCCTATGTTCAATCTAAGAGATCGTTTAAGTATAAAGCATCTCATCCAAAAGAACTGTTCATTGGTAATACGGAAGAGCCATTGAGAACCAGATCTGCCTTTAGAAATAATCACTGAATGATCATACTTATTTCACTAATCGAACCTTCTTTTGTTGATGATGCCTTAACTAATAATGGTTGGATCTTGGCTATGCAAGATGAAATTAATCAGTTTCAAAGGAATGATGGATAAGATCTTGTTCCAAGACCACAAGAGAAAAACATCATTGGGACCAAGTGGGTCTTCGGAAACAAACTTAACGAACTTGGTGAAGTCGTTAGAAATAAAGCTAGAGTTGTGGCTCAAGGCTATAGCCAATAGGAGGGAACAAACTTCTTTGAAACCTTTGCTCCTGTTGCAAGGTTAGAAACCATAAGACTACTTCTCTCATATGCCATCAACCATGACATTATTCTCTATCAAATGGACGTGAAAAGTTCTTTTTTGAATGAAGTCATTACTGAAGAAGTGTATGTCAAACAACCTCCAGGATTTATTGATTTAAATCATCCAGATCATGCCTACAAGCTTAAAAAATAACTTATGATCTTAAAAAAGCTCCAAGAGCTTGGTATGAAAGATTAAGTAATTTTTTGATTGAAAATGACTTTATTAAAGGAAAGGTTGACACTACACTTTTCAGAAAAACTTTGAAGGAAGAAATCTTGATTGTTCAAATTTATATTGATGACATAATATTTTGTTCCACTAATGCATCTCTTTGTCAAGAGTTTTCCAAGATTATGCAGGCTGAATTTGAGATGAGCATGATGGGTGAATTAAAATACTTTCTTGGTATTCAGATTAATAAGAAATCTGAAGGTATTTACATTCACCAATCTATGTATACAAAGGAGCTTTTGAAAAAACTCAATCTTGATGATTGCAAAGTCTTGTCAACTCCTATTCATCCTTCATGTGTCCTTGGTGCTGAAGAGTGAAGTTCCAAAGTGGACCCAACCAAATATCAAGGTATGATATGTTCCTTACTCTATCTCACTGCTTCTAGACCTGATATTTTGTTTAGTGTATGTTTATGTGCAAGGTTCCAAGAAGATCCTAGGGAGGCTCACTTAACTGTTGTTAAGAGAATCTTTAGGTATCTGAAAGGAACATTAAATCTTCGACTTATTTATAAAAAGTCCTCAGATTATAAACTGATTGGATTATATGATGATGACTATGCTGGAGATAGAATTAAAAGGAAGCCTATTAGTGGTTCCTGTCAATTTTTAGGTGAAAACCTTATCTCTTGGGGTAGTAGAAGACGAACAACTGTTTCTTTGTCCGTAGCTGAAGCATAATACATCTCACTTACTAATTGTTGTATTCAACTACTCTGGATGACATATCAACTTGAAGATTATCAGATTTTTGGAAACAAAATTCCAATTTTTGTGTGATAATACTGCTGTTATCTGTCTAACAAAGAATCTAATTTAACATTCTAGAACCAAGCATATTGAAATCAAATATCACTTTATAAGGGATAATATTTAGAAGGGTGTAATAAATATTCAGTTCATTGAATCTGAACATCAATGGGCTGATATATTTACAAAACCTCTGGCCATCAATCAATTTGATTTCATCAAGAAAAATTTAAACATGGTTTATGTCATAGAATAAATGCTTGTTCTCTGAATGGTGTATTGGGATGTTCGTTGAAATCTGTTAGTAGTCATTTGAGTTACTTCTGATAGTTTCTTAAAGTATGGTCTTTAAGTGTGAATAAGGGTCATAGGATATCTCTCTTCCTTGACTGTTTTATTTAAAGCATATAGTTATAAGTTAATTCTTTGCTATGTGATTTGAGTTAAATATTGGACTATTTCTTATGTTCTGATAAAATAAAACCATTTTTTTAATACTCTGATTTTCTGAATCCACTCTAAAAAGTTTGGTTCATTAAAAGGGGAATGTTCTGACAAAGATTTTAACTTATTTTTATACAAACTTAGAGTTGTCCAAACATTTTATTACATACTTGATTAAATTCTAGCATTTTATGTTTTATTTTGCTAAGTTGTTTTTCTTCTCATAGATTGTCTTCTTCATAAGATAATTATGTGAATCAATTCTTCATCTTAATATTTCTTCTTCAAAATGTCCTCACAGTTCATTTAAGAAGAATGTTTTGATATATACTTTCTAAAAAGAAATGTACAGCTCTTGTTAACGAATTAACGTCAATTAATCCTTCACAATTTATTTCAAATTTTGTGAAATATATTTTTGGGCCAATGCTCAAAAATATAAGTGGGACTTGGGAGCGTGAAGATCAGATGAGGGAGTCGTATCCGACTCTGTTTCCTTGAGGTAATTTTTTAGGACGAAAATTATTTTAAGTGGGGGAGGGTTGTAACACCCTAAATTTTATTGGAATATTTATTTAATTTATTTAAATAAGAATATTCGCATTTTGGTAATTTTCGGTGGTTGTTGTGGAATATTGAAAATTATGGATTTTGGGTTATTTATTTAAATAATAGTATATAATACGAATATGTTAGTATTATTATTAATTTAAATAAATTTAAGTTAACTAAGGGCAAATTGGACAATTAAGGAGGAGTTAGTGAGGGTAATATTGAAAAAGCCCAATTTAATGGGATTAGGATTCATTCTTGTTAGACCGTGAAAAGAGAAGAGACAGAGGCCAGAGCTCTGAGGAAGAGGATTGAGGCAAAAGCTTCGAAAGATTTTCTAAAAGACAAAGAGAAGGCTTAGAGTCGGCAGTTAAGGTATGGGGAGTATTGCCTTCATTATTTTCAATGTATAATTTCAATGTATTTAAAGCCGATTTAAGGGTTTAAAGGGTTTGAGGCTGAGTTTGAGATAAAGGGAATTAGGCCTTTGTGGCCAAATCCTATTTGTGAGGTTTTAACCGTATATGGATTTATTTGGGTTAAAGGGAAATAAGGCCTTCGTGGCCAAAACTCTGGTTTGACATTTATTTAACCCTGTAGGGAAATTAGATAGTGAGAAACTCTAATGATTGTGGTGTAGTCGTAAGGATTTATGGAGATTAGAGTGTGATTATGATACGGGATTGGCCTAATAAGTTGTGGATTTTGTGTGTTCATCGCCGTAAGACCTTAGGGATGATTTAGGGAGGTTTTTGGGTCATTGGGGAAGTGAATCGTGAGACTTTTGGGTTGATTTTAGGTTCTGATGCATAATAGCGTTTTGCTGTAATCGCGTGTTCGCACAATGAAGAATCCTTCGCACAGTGAACGAAGCTCGTCCCAGACTCGCACTGCAAAGAATCCTTCGCACAACGAAGAAACTCGCCCCAGACTCGCACAACGAACTTGCTAGTGAATGTAGCAGAGTTTCGCGAATTTTGATTTTGTGCACTGATGCCTTAATGTTTTGATGCTGTGATTTATTTGACGAATAAATATGAGTATGACTGTGAGTTCTATGTGATTTGTACATGATTATATGATGATTCCTATGATGTAATGATTGATGAACTATGATGATATTTCCATGAGTTTTGATGATTCTATGATGACATGATTTTTGATGATGATGGTTATGATGAATGATGAGGCACCTATGATGTTATTATGAGGATTATTATTGACGTGTGCATCATGCATTCATGTGCATCCAAACTTCGGTTCAGGACCTTGATTTCTTTGGCTTCAGTCCCAATGTGCGGATGTGAGGTATTTTGATGTGCTCCGGTTCTCGAGTAGAATCGATCCTATTGATGGGATCTATAGAGGGTTGATGGTCCAGTGTCCATCGAGCTGTGATGATTGGTACCACATGCACGAGTCTTGTTGCATTTGCATTTACGAGATGATTTTGAGTAATTTATGATGTTGTGGCCTTTAATGTCCATTGATGAATATGATGATGTTGAATATGAAAATGACGCCATTTTATATATTGATTTCCTACATTGATTATTATGAATCGTTTTACTCACCCTGCCTGTTTGAATGTTGCCTCCACGTGGGTAACGTGCAGATGACCAGGTTTAGCCGTGGATGCCGTCGAGGATCTTTTCGGAGTTTTGAGTTGTTGGCCATTTTGGTTAACTTAAAGGGTCTTGCTCTGATAGTGTAACATCAGGTGGGGATTTATGATTTATTTGATTTGGTTATTTTGATTATGCCTTTTTGAGTTGTGCTGCAATTTTTGATATCTTTTGGGAAAACCCGTTGTTTACGGAGCCTTGACCTATTTTTGAGTTATTGAGAAATGTACACCCTTTGAGGTGATTGTTTTGGTGTTTTAAATTTTACTCTGATAAATGTGAATATTTTTCCATAATATTTGTGAGGTAGAAAAGGGTGTTATAGAGATACATTACAAGATCACTTTCTGACCTTTCCTGGCACGACATAACACATCGTGTACACACATCTGACGAGTTATATTAACAAATAATTTCTCAATATGCTCTCCATTATTAAACTTATTTAATCTCTTTATTTTGTTCTTGACTTTGTTTACTACTTAACTAAACATGTGACAACCATACATTATTTTTATCTTGCTCATGTTCATTTAAAAAAGATAGTTTTACAAAACCAACATAAGTTATTTTCCACTCCCTTTGGATTCAAAATTCTTACTATTCTCTAACTTGCTACTTTATACATATATACTTGCATGTGACATCACACATTTTCAGGCTACAAGCTTTTGGCTTTGTTGTCGGGGTATGTAAAAGATAACATTTTGATTTTGTATTAAAACATTATTTTTTGTTAAACGAACATTTAATCTTCTGACGTTTCTTGTACTCTAGTGACATGATATGTGCTTAAGTTTTGCATACGTAGGTTGTTAAATATAATCTACAAAGTCAATCCTGACCCTGAAAAGATCTTCATATTGTTGAGAAGATTCCAAGCTACAGACACTTACTAGGGAGTCCTTCTTCGTTTCTTGTTGTTGACATAAAAGTGGAACTAGTTAAAGTAGAAAGAAAGAAGTCAATTGGTGTAAGAAAAGGAAGGAAAATAACCAATTGGTGTAATATGTGTGCACAAAGTGAAGGCAAATGCCAAGGGTGAAATAATCAAGCATAAAGCTCGATTAATTGCAAAAGGATTTTTGCAAAGATAAGGCATATACTTTGAAGAAGTAATTGCACCGGTGGCTAGAATTGAAACCATTAGGCTAGTATTAGGCTAGTATTTGGTATTACAAATGAAAGCAAATGGTGTATCTACTAAATGGATGTCAAATCTGCATTTTAAAATGACTCTTTAGTAGAGCAGGTGTATGTGGCACCAATTGGTCAATCCACCAAAAGATTGTCATAAAATATATTATTTGTAATAGTGCAGTATCACTAACCTCTATGTTACTGAGGTCAACGATGTGGACGTCTAAATCTGGGTTCCCCAGGTTGACCATATTCAAGAATTGACAAAAACTCGGAGATGAAAAAAGGAGAAAAGAGAAACCATCTTATGTTTTAAATGAAAATTTTTGAAGATTTTGATGGTTAATTTACCAAGTGTACTAAATTGTCGTCAAGTGATAAAATAAAAGTTTATATCCATAGGATTTGCTCAATTTCAGTTAAATAATATTATCGTACTAAAATTATAAATCTAGAGGGTTTGCATAAGGTTTAGTTAAACAGAGAAGAAAATAAAAATATATTAAATTTGTCATAGATTAAAACTGATAAGACATTTTCAAATCCTTTATTTATCCCTATTTGGTAATTGTGTCTATTTCCTAAAATTGTTCCTCTAGTATCACGATAAACTAATAAAATAATTACTCTCAATTTCATGGCGAATAACCTCGTAAACATATAAAAGTCATTAAACACAAATTTAAATGAATAATACCAGGCTTGTAATTTCATTGAATAACGTACTTATAAAATTACATGGTTCAAAATAAATTCATCTCAAATGCCAAACCAAAAAGAAATTTAGCTACTCATAATACACTTAGAACCCTTGCAGCCGTTAAAACTCCTTCCAAAATCAGAATCCCCAAAAATAATTATGTCCTTTTCCTTTTATAGAAGTCAAAACAGCGTCACAATCAGCCACAATGCCTTTTAATTGTCCAATTATATGTCAATTCACGTCAAATCGCCCAATGATCACGCGACAATTTGTCTAAATCAAGCGACAATTAGTAAAATCTCCCAACAATTTTTCCATATGTTATATCGAACTTCTGCTTTCCAAAATTCTTCTTTTTTTATATTCTTTTGACATTTTTGATCTTACTATCAAATAATGCCAAAATTCACTTTAAACTCATGTAATCTTTCACTAGTTACTACTAAAAGTATTTGAAACTATTGATAAAACTTCATGATGACAAACTGTCATAAGAATATAGAGGAATGCAACTTAGTTTGATCAAGACATTCCAAACCTAGAAATTCCAACAACAATCAAATGATTCGCAATCGAACTCTCTCTTGTAGCACTCAAGGAATGAAGAAGCAATCACCAAGTGGAAGTGAGGCTTTTGTTCCCAATTTATAGGCACAAAAGGCGTCAAGATCGACGACCGTGATTCAGTGTACAATCGAAGATTATATCCAACTTCCCAAAGAAAATCTCGAATCCATAACTGCACTTGAGTTTGCTTGAGTAGGCTTAGGCGTGCCACCTCCTTACTCTACGCGTGTGGGTGTACGTGGAGGTCTTCCCCAAGAAATGTTTTGTCTGCACAGAGTATATTAAATGTGCATCTTTTCAAGGACAACTACCCTTATTAAATGTCACAATTGAGCTCTCTCTTCCCGTGAAACATTTTCAACTAAAAAAGGCTTTAATTGAATTTATCCTTGGATCAGTCTCAATGTTTTCTACATCAGCATTCTTCGCTTCAGAGCTTATAACAAGAACTATAGGGACAACTATTCTGTATAATCCAACAAAATATACCTTCACTTCTAACTATAGCATAGGAGCGCAATCTCCCTCTTCATCTTGATCGTTGATCCACACCCAATGATCGCTCACACTCCACGTTAGACCAACTGAAAATGGTTCTAACTATCTCCTCTATATAAATATGACCATGAATTATGCCCATGTATTATTCTGACACACATTTGTATAATTTCATCCCATTCAAACACTAACTTAACTGTTTGAGTGTTAACCTTATTAGTACTCTCTATTCACCGAAAACCATAACCACAATACTAAAAACTTCACCATAATGATCATCTTCAACCTTTCATCTATTTATGTTCCGATAGGGAATAGTTATGGATAGTCGACCACAATTATTTGCTTTGTTTTATGAATCATAACTAGGATAATATTGAAACACTTTATAAAGACAAACACAATAGAAAAATAAACGATACAGATCTAAAGCGTCTTTAAATTGTACCTAACCAGTAGATTTACTTTTATGCTTGTATTATATATATATATATATATATATATATATATATATATATATATATATATATATATATATATATATATATATATATATATATATATATATATATATATATATATATATATATATATATATATGTGTGTGTGTGTGTTATATCAAACATACCAATACCAAATGATTGAAATATATTTGAACAATTAAAGTAACTCTAATATTTAACAAGCTCTATATAATACCATGCCACAACCACTACAATAAATATTGGCCATTATCTATCACCATCTTTTGTCTCATTATTGATTAAAGGAAATATCCCTAAACTTTCGTTCAAATTAAAAGACATATGGTCCAAGTTGCCGGCATGCTAATGGTAAATCACATAAAATAAAAAGTTTCACATCATCACTATTTAAAACTTATCATGGTTCCTTCTATTATAGCCTTAAGGTATGAAATGTTTATGTCATAAGAATTGAGAGATAAAAATAATGAGAAAATGTCATGAGATACCCACATGAAAGTTACTAAAATAAGAAAAAGAGAAGAATCTGATCAATTTGTCTTTTTTTGCACAAACTAACATGTGTGGTCACACACCATGCCGAATTTTAATTATCTAATACTTCATATAACTATATTTTATGTATCTTAATTATATCCAAGATCAACCATCGTTAAATTTAAAAAATATACACTACACCTCACTTTCATGTATTTAATTGCTTTTTTATTCTAAATAATTAAGATTGTGTGTGAAAGATTACATGGCTTTAACAATGACTCAACAAAAAAAAACTCTATAATATTAAAAATTAATTATAAAATAAAAAAAATCATGTGAATGATAGAACAAAATAAAATGTTACATAATTTGATGAGAATATTATGACCTATAAGTATAGGTATTACTTTATTTATTAGGATTAGATTGTTAGTGTAATTGATGAGAGGTAATAAATAAATTTGGAATATTGTTCAGAGTTAATTTCGAATTAATTCTTATAATTATTTTAAACTATAAAAATCAGTTACTATTTTAAGAGTTTACATATTTGTTCCATTTATTTTTTTTAGAATTTCGAAAATGGCTTCAGTAAATTTTCTAAAATTGTAAAATGCTATCTAAATTTTTTATTTTTTACATTGATACTAATTTTTTTAAAATTCACATTTGTGCCGCTTTTTATGATATATTTATACTTTTATCTTCAAAAATTATATAAATAGGTCATAAATGGGCCTCTATAAATTTTCAAAATTTGTAAAATGGTCTATAAATTTTAAAATCATACAAGATTGTTCTTTTCTATACTTATTCTAATTTTTTTAAACTCATATTTTGAGCCGTTTTTATTATATATTTTATACTTTTATCTTAAAAAATTTATATAAATATGTCAACAAGCTTGAATATAGATGAACCTGAGTATTTAAAATTTAATTGGTATTTTTATCAATTTAATTTAAAATACATATAAATTTTGAATGGATGTTTTTTTACACTGTAGAACCAAATTCATAATTTACTTAGCTAGTAATTATTGATAGTGTGAGGGCAGTCAAAGATTTAGTGTTGTAATGATTAAAGTGATTAAGATGTCTTTACTGGTATGAAAATGATTTTTTTTAAGGAAAGGACAATAAACAAACAAGGAACAAAGGAAACAGTAAAGAAAAAGTAAAGTTGAAACAAAAAATTAAAGGGAAAAAATAATGAAAAGAAAAGAAGACAGTGAATGTGTGCCAGGTAGATTTGATTAGATGCTTAGTGGGTCCTTCTTGAACTGATGTTTCATAAAAGGCTTCTTTTCCACTTGGGCCTATATTGGACCCACTATGGCCCAGCAAGCTTTTCTTTTTTTATTTAGGTTAACTAATACAATGGAATAAATGAAATTCTATGGTGTAATAATTTTTTTTAACAATATAACATTGAAAAGTCAATTACATTTTGTAAATGTCAATTCCATGTTTTCATAATGTCAGGGTATTAATGAAAATAATGTATATTTGTAGGGTGACAGGTCCGGCCCATAGGACATGCATGTTTTGTCAGATTTTTTTTTTTTAAAGTAGATCAAAATTTTAGATTTGCATTTTTTATTTATCTTTTTTTTTACAGGTTTTTATAAGTATGGACATTTGTATGAATTTTAAAACTTGTAGCTGTGAGAGTGCAATCCCGTCGAATCCTCCTCGTCTCGTTCTTATTTATTCTACATAATCAAGATTTTAGACCCGCACATTCTATTATATTTGTTTGTCCTATTTTTTGATAGGTTTTTACAAGACAACATTAATGAGATGAACATGCACATTTACCACTCGTATGTATTTACATAAAAAGTGATAAATATTGTATTTTTTTACAATTAAGTCATAAATGAACTAGATGTGTTAATTTTTTTACATGCTTAACCCATTTTCCAATTTTTTTTTATATTAATCTTTAAAATTTCACTAGACAGGTTAAAGAAGAAAAAATATACGTATTTGACTTAATATTGACCAAGTCAATATACTTGAAAAACATATTGATGTAAAATGATTAGAGATAAGAATATCTTTTGAAAACAATCAACTAAGTTGGGGGATCATTCCCACCGTTGGCATCAAAGATATTTAAATTTGGAAAGTAGAGAAGATATCACTTTTAGATTTTGAATATCTTTTGAAAACAATCAACTAAGTTGGGGGATCATTCCCACCGTTGGCATCAAAGATATTTAAATTTGGAAAATAGAGAAGATATCACTTTTAGATTTTGAGCCTTCACTATCAGACCAACTGTGAAGAAGTTATTTAGAATGATTTTTATTCGAATGTGAAAGTTTTGTATAATAATTTTCATATTAGTGAATTTGTAGTATGAACATAAGAATAACATTAGTTCAATGAAAATCATGTTGATTGTGTTGAAAACATATACTTTCAAATAATTTCGCAAATGATGCAACATCTAAGCGTATGTAGACATGATTTATAATTTATTTACTCTTTATTGTTTAAACTTTTGACTAGTCTTTTCTCATTTAAACTTACATTTTAAGCTCTAAAACCAGCTTTAAATATTGACAAATGTTATGGACCGACCATAAGGTCCAAGTGACCAAGACTCGATTCATCTTAAAATTCTACTCTACTCAATCCAATATATATAAAAAAAAACAATTCAAATTCTATATGAAACGATACACAATATTCTTTGATCTCAAATTTCACTTTACTCGTCTTGAATCTTGATCTAACTTGAGCGTTTGGAGTGCTTACTATGCATGTCCACCGCTCACCGCCGTAAAGAAGATGAGAACCACTATTCAACATCAACAATTATCCACCTTTCATCATTAATTTCTAGTTCCCTCGTGAAGTTGAAACATCTATTTCTGGTTCTCGAACGGAATAGTGATATCGTCTGTGGGAATCACTTCTAATTCCTACGATTTTCACGATTTCATATCTACTCTCTAATTAACTAGTTCACAACCTTTTTAGATCACTAAATCATGAAGCGAATCAATTTCTGATTTCCATATTTTTTTTCTAAATCCACGTTCGCATTTAAGATCCATCGGTCACAATCCATTTAAATCTCAAAATTGAAAAATGTTCAAAAACAAACATAGAGATCTATGGCAGACAATTTGGTTAAATCACTATTTTTGTCTCAATCTTGCCGTCAAGATCTTCAATTTCCTCGAGAGTTCTACAGAATAGTAGAAGAAAGCATTTTGAATCCATATATAGAGTTGTGTCGGGGTCCTGAAACAATTTCCACAAAAGTCAAGCCGGAGCCTCGTAATATATTCTCCGACCTATTCATGCCCACACTTTCTATTGTTGTTGGGACAGGAACATGGACGACAACTTCATGATACCATAAGTTCACAGTTAATGACACACGTATGCTTTAAGTTTATAGTTAACGTCGAGCGCTAACCGAACTCTAGGGTGCATCACGAGGTACTAACTACACTCGAAAGCATTCCAAATACAACTAAACTCTTAATCTGCTTGAGATAGATATCCACCTCGACCCAAATAATCAAAAAGTTTTTCGCCGAAGCATTGTACAAAGCAATTTGACGAGTCCAAAATCAAAGGTCGACGACAAGCAACACTCCCTAGAGCTGCCAATCTTCCCAACATGCATCAGAGAGTAAAGACAAACCTCAGTTAACTAATTCAACATTAACTCGATTATAGAGTAATTCAAACTTTCACTTTTCTTCTACATTAACTATGTCCTTCATTGTTGTGGTGATATCCGGTTTAAGTCATGTTTAAAAAAAGTTGCACAGTAGGACCCGTCCATCAAGCCACAAATTAATATTTCCATTTGCATAAACATGTTTTAAATTAAATATGATAATGCTAAGAAATTATGTTAGGGTCAATAATCAATATGCAATTAAGGAACGTGTAAAATTAATAACATATAGTATTAACTAGAAAATAAAAGCAGCAAAGTAAAGTATCTTAGACATGTTACAAGAAGTGACAAGCTGCAAACATATTACTAACAATAATTTAATTAATCGTAAAGCTGTTATTGCAATATTCTTTCACCTATTTAAACAATTGATACATGCTTTAAGTATATTATACGACAAGAATACAATATAGTATTTTGCATTTGCTTTTTGTATACAGCATGTTGGACAAAGAGACCTCTAGATCCTATGGTCTTTGCTCAGAACACTAGTCATCATTGCTTCTAATCAAACCAATGAAGTTAATATTGGACCACATTTAGCTATATAAACTAATTAAAGTAGGACAACATTAACTATAACGATTCAGATTTTTAATAAAATATGATGACCTCTGACATAATAATATTCATGCAATAAATAGTTTTGGAATATAAAAATATTTACAGCTAAATCTTATTATTGTGTGCAAAAGCAGTCTTGCGTTTCAACTTTTTCTTTTTAAATTCAGTACGTTTTAAATTACTATAAACGTATAGATATCGGATACATATTTGAAAATTTAAAAAATGGTACAAGTAAAAAGTTTGTATTTATAAAAAATATGATTGATATAGAATGAAATAAATTATGTGTTAGTTAAGTGAGGGATTTGATCGATAATTGTTATAAAAATTGTGAATAAAGCTTTAGCAAATTGATAATGAATAAAAAGTAGTTAGGATGTGAATATGTATACTAAACATCTTTGATATCTAGAGTCGGTTTGGTAAGACCATTAAAAGAGTTTTTAGTTTATAATTTATAGTTTTTCAGCTCTTTTTAATTAAAAAGTTATGTATGATAACTGTTTTTTAACTTTTAGTTTATAGTTTTTTAACTAGCTAAATTGGAGAAGATAAATTGAGAGAGTGAATTCTAAATTTGAAGTGTGAGAATGAATGGTTCTAGTTGTAGTTTGAAGAGAGTGATGAGTTTATAAAGATGAATTATCCAATTGTGTTCGGTCAATTTTCCGGCCTGCTCTAGTAGAGGTTAGGGCATCAGTTATTGTTAATGGATTTGAAGAGAAAATTGGTTATGAAGTTAACCGTGTTAGTGAAGTGTTAAATTGTTAGTATGATGCAATTAAGGAATGTTATGGAATTTAGCTTGGCTTGATGTTAGGATTGAAATGAGTTAATGTAGCTCAAGCATTGATGAATGTTAGTGTGTTGGAACTACTTGGTTCAAAGTGTGAAGTGGTTATTGTTGTTGCATGATTATATGTTGTTATGCATTGAATGTGAGTTGGAACTGTGAAGGCTTTGTCATGAGATCTAAACTGAAGTTGTTTTTGGCTATTGATGCAGGTGTAACCAGTTACCTGATATTGGGTAACCGGTTACCAACACGAAAACATGTGTTCTGGTGTGGTTTATTGGGGCTATAACACAAGTGTAACTGGTTACTAATTCGATGGTTGGTGTTCTTCTGGTTACTAAAAGTCTGTGAAGAGCAGGTGTAGCCAGTTACCATGTTTTGGGTAGCCGGTTACCAAAAGTCAATTTTTTATTTTCTGGCTATGTTATGATGCAATGGCTTAGTAAGTGTGATGAAATGAACATAGTCTTGGTTTTTCTCATTGTGTATGTGATTTTACAAGGCTAATGTGATCAAGCCTTGTCATTGGCATGAAACACAATGTTTACAAATCAAAATTCCTTCATGGAGAAATTTGGACACCTGGATGTTTTTTTTTAGAAATACAAAGAGATGACATGACTTTGTAAAATGAAGAAAAATGGGATTGTTATTTAGGAGTAATTGTTAACTTCGGTCAATTGTTGGTCAAATGATGTAAAAATTGTGTAATTTTGGTTTTGGGTTTTTTGTAGCGAAATGTTGAATGTTTTTTTGCTGACATGACTTTGCGAAATGAATCATGTCTTGTGTTTTGAGAAAATAGTTTCCTTCCAAAGCTTTGTTTGAATATTTGACTTCGTACTTGAATGAACCTAAATGAATCTTGAATTTGAATCTTGAATCTTGATTTCTTTGACTTGACTATGAATGAAGTGTTATGTCATGGATCAAACAAATTAAAACCCAAAAAAGTCCCCAAGTAACCTCAATATCTAGTGCCATGATACGGTAAGCAACCACAAGCATATACCAAAACTTAGAATTCCACAAACTTGATTCATAAGGAATGAACCAACATTATTGTTGTGCCTATTAGAATATTAATAGTAATTCATATTTATTTAGTTGTACTATTTTCTTAGCCCCTAAGTTTGTTAGAGGGTATTTTAGTATTTTATTTTATTCTAGTAACCCTAGTTTTAGCTTATAAATAGGGTGACAATCATTGTAACTTTAATCATGTTTTGTAGCCGTCATTCTTAATAGAATATTTCCTTTCATCATCATATATTCACCTTGCACCAACAATTGGTATCTAGAGCTCCGGTTCAGATTCATTGGGAAACACGGGAAACACGAGTGAACGTGAGGTCTTGTGTGTTTGATTTTGATTCTTAGATTCGTGTTGAATCTTGAACAAAATCTGATCAAAATTTTATTCTGTGGGTTGGGAAACACTGTGTGAGAAACATTGAGTGTATTGTGCAAGGTGAAGATGAACGGAAACGGCAACATGAACATCAAGCTTCCAGTATTTGACGGTAAAAACTGGAATCACTGGATGATCCAAATGCGTGTACTGTTTGGTGCTCCAGATGTTTTAGATCTTGTCACTGATGGTTATGTTCTGGTAGCAGCAGATGCAACAGATGAACAGAAAAACGCGCAGAAGGAAGTAAGGAAGAAGGATCAGAAAGCATTATTCTTTATTCATCAATGTGTTGATGTAAATGTGTTTGAGAAGATTGCAGATTCAACGACAGCAAAGGCTGCGTGGGACACACTGGTTAGATGTTATGGTGGTGACGCATCAGTGAAGAAGGGGAAGCTTCAGTCCTTGAGAAAGCAATATGAGAATCTCAACATGAAGAATAATGAGAAAGTTTCTGAATACATCTCCAGAGTGATTCTGATCACTAATGAGATGAAGGCGTGTGGAGAAACTCTTTCTGAAGAAACAATCATGGAGAAGGTATTGAGATCCCTTACCTCTCAATTTGATTACATTGTGGTAGCAATAGAACATTCCAAAGATCTGAGTACCGTGAGAATTAAAGAGCTGTAGAGCAGTTTAGAAGCGCAAGAGTTGCGTTTGACTGAAAGAACTTCTGAAAGGGAAGTAGAGCAGCAGGCTCTGAAAGCAACTTCTGATAGGAGGTATCAGAAGCAGTCAGAAGCCAGGAGAAGATCTGATGGTGGTCAGAAGTCAGAAAGCTCAACCTCTGATAGACAAAAGAATGCTCAGAAGGGAAAAGAGAAGTATGACAAGAAGAAGATCCAATGTTACTGTTGTAAGAAGTTTGGTCACTTTGCTAGAGATTGTTGGTCAAACAAGGAGAAGAAATCAGAAGAAGCAAATATAGCCAGAAGTTCTGATGACGAATCTGTGCTATTGATGGCCTCTGAATCTGATGATCTGACAGACTGGTGGTATATGGACACTGGCTGTTCAAATCATCTTACTGGAAACAAGAAATGGCTGGTTGACTTTGACTCTGAAAAGAGGACAAAGATCAGATGTGCTGATGACAAATATCTTAATGCAAAAGGTATGGGAAATGTCAGAGTGACTCTGAACAATGGGAAAACAGCATTGATTCAGAACGTGTGGTATGTACCTGGCATCAGAAGCAATCTGATGAGTGTGGGACAATTAATTGAGAAAGGTTTTTCAGTTACCATGAAGGACAATCTTCTGAAGTTGTATGACTGCAATCAGAAGTTGATTATGGAGTCAGAACAGGGAAGGAATAGAACATTCAAGGTGAATGTCAGAACTGCAGACTCAGAATGTCTTAGTGCAACATGTGCTGAGAAAGAGAGTAAGCTGTGGCACAGAAGATTTGGTCATTTGAATTTCAGAAGCCTAAAACATCTGAATTCAAAGAAGCTGGTACATGGAATTCCTGCAATTAAGAAGCCTGAGAAGTCATGCAAAGTTTGCATGGAAGGAAAACAACCACGTTTGCCATTTGCGTCAGAAGTTGCTCCAAGAGCAAAACATGCCTTGGGAGTTGTACATTCTGATGTATGTGGTCCATTTCCAGTAACATCAATTGGAGGGAATAAGTACTTTGAGTTGTTTTTTGATGAATTCACAAGAATGACATGGGTATCCCTTATTAAATTTAAACATGAGGTGTTTGATGAATTCAAGAAGTTCAGAATGAAGGCTGAGAATCAGAGTGGTCAGAAGTTGAAGATTCTTAGAACTGATGGTGGAGGTGAGTATAACTCCAAAGAGTTCCAGAAGTTATGTGAGGAGAATGGAATTGAGCATGAGGTTATTGCTCCTTATACCCCTCAACACAATGGTCCTGCTGAAAGAAGAAACCGTACTTTGCTTGATATGGTGAGAAGCATGCTAAAGGAGAAGAAGCTTCCTCAGAAGCTCTGGGGAGAAGCTGTTGCCACTGCAACGTATGTACTCAACAGATGTCCTACGAAGAAGTTGAAGGAAATAGTTCCAATATAGAAGTGGACTGGAGATAAGCAAAGTGTTAGTCATCTGAAGGTGTTTGGTTCTGTTTGCTATAAACATGTTCCAGAAGCCAGAAGACAGAAGCTGGATGATAGAAGCAAAGTGATGATTCTGATAGGGTACCACAGTACAGGTGCATACAAGCTCTATTGTCCAGAAACCAATGAAATTGAATTCAGCAGAGATGTGATTGTGAAGGAATCAGAAGTTTGGAATTGGGATAAGTCTCAATTTGATTCTGATGTTAGAACTTCTGAAGAAAGGTCAGAGTTAAGAGTTTCTGAAGTTGAAGTAAACTCTGATAGTGATTCTGACTCTGGAGAAGACTCAGAAGATGAAGGTGACTCTGATGATCCAGACTCTGATGGTAATCCAGATTCTGGTGGAAATTCAGACTCTGAAGATGGCCAAAACTCTGAAAATATGCCAGATCTTGAAGATGGTCAAAGCTCTAGAGGAAGTCAACCATCTAAAGCTGGAAACTCTGAAGCTCAAGACTCTGAACAAGTTCAAAGACCAAAAAGAATCAGAAGCGTTCCCAGAAGATTTGCAAAATTTGACATGCTGCAAGACACTGAAGTAGACTCTAAAGGAGAAGTTATTCAGTGTGCCATGTTAGTAGACTCTGAACCTATAAGTACAGAGGAGGCTCTTAAGCAGAAGCTCTGGCTGAAGGCCATGAAAGAAGAACTTGATGCTATATAGAGAAACAAGACTTGGAAGCTGACAGAACTTCCAAAAGACAAGAAAGTCATCAGCGTCAGATGGGTTTTCAAGCAGAAGTTAAAGCCAGATGGCTCAATTGGCAAACATAAAGCAAGGTTGGTAGCCAGAGGATTTCTACAAAAACCTGGGCTGGATTACTCTGAAGTGTTTGCACCTGTAGCAAGACATGAAACAATCAGAATGGTGATTGCAATAGCTGCTAACAGGAATTGGCCTCTGATGCATTTAGATGTAAAATCTGCATTTCTGAACGGTCCATTAGAAGAAGAATTTTACGTGTCACAACCTCCTGGATTTGTGAAAAAGAATCAGGAAGGGATGGTGTACAGATTATACAAAGCTCTATATGGATTGAAACAAGCGCCCAGAGCTTGGAATCAGAAGATTGATTCATTTTTCAAGAAGCAAGGCTTTCAGAAATGTGAGATGGAGTATGGTGTCTATGTTCAACATACTTCTGAAGGCAATATGACTCTGGTATGTTTATATGTTGATGATATACTGCTGACTGGAAGTTCTGAACAGGAGATAACCAAGTTCAAGAAGGTTCTAATGAATGAATTTGAAATGACTGATCTAGGCAAAATGACATACTTTCTAGGGATGGAGTTCAGATATTCTGAGAAAGGTATCATTTTGCATCAACTCAAGTATGAATTAGAACTTCTGAAGAGATTTGATCTGAAGAATTGTAAGATGGCTGTCACACCTTCTGATACAAATCAGAAACTGGATTCAGACTCTGAAGGAAAGGATGTGGACGCTACAACCTTCAAACAGTTGGTTGGTTCTCTGAGGTATCTGTGCAATACCAGACCTGATATTTGCTACTCAGTTGGGATGGTTAGTAGATTCATGAGTAAACCTAAGTGGTCCCATTATCAAGCTGCTATCAGGATTCTGAGGTATATCAAAGGAACTCTGAAGTATGGAGTGTTATTTCCCTCTGGAGGAAATAATGAGTCTGAACTTCTGAGTTATTCAGACTCTGATTGGTGTGGAGACAGAGTTGACAGAAGAAGTACATCTGGGTACTTGTTCAAATTTCTGGGAGGTTCCATTTCTTGGTGTTCCAAGAAGCAACCTGTTGTGGCGTTGTCAACCTGTGAAGCTGAATATATTGCAGGTGCTGTTACTGCATGCCAAGCTGTGTGGATTCTGAATCTGTTGCAGGATCTGAAGATTAAAGTAGACAAACCTCTGAAGTTGATGATTGACAACAAGTCTGCAATCAATCTTGCCAGAAACCCAGTGTTGCATGGGAGAAGCAAGCATATTGAGACCAAGTATCATTTTCTGAGACATCAAGTTCAGAGTGGAGTGTTAGAAGTTGTACACTGCAGCACTCAGAAGCAGTTGGCAGATGTTCTGACGAAAGCTATCAAGACAGATCAATTTCTTAGACTAAGGGATGGAATTGGTGTTACAAGTTTTGATGGAATATGAATTAAGGGATGGTATTAGAATATTAATAGTAATTCATATTTATTTAGTTGTACTATTTTCTTAGCCCCTAAGTTTGTTAGAGGGTATTTTAGTATTTTATCTTATTCTAGTAACCCTAGTTTTAGCTTATAAATAGGGTGACAATCATTGTAACTTTAATCATGTTTTGTAGCCGTCATTCTTAATAGAATATTTCCTTTCATCATCATTTATTCACCTTGCACCAACAGTGCCAACATCATCTTTGTATCATAATTAACGGGACCCTTATATCAATGATGCCTATTTGAATGCACATGGAATGAGTATGCAAATGAATCTAGAGTCAAAAGTCATATGAAAAAGGTAGGGAAAAATTTGAGGTATGAAAGTGTTGTTGTTATTGATGATGATGTTGTTGTTCTTATTGTTGTTCTTGTTGTTTTTGTTTTTGTTGTTCATGTTGTTGTTGTTGTTGTTGTTGTTCACGTTGTAGTTCTTATTGTTGTTGTTATTGTTGTTGTTGTTCTTCTTCTTCTTCTTCTTCTTCTTCTTCTTGTTATTGTTATTGTTGTTTTTGTTATTCTTATTATTCTTGTTGTTGTCGTTGTTGTTGTTGCTGCTGTTGTTGTTGTTGTTGATGATGATGATGTTATTATCGTTTTATTGTTGTTGTTGTCCTTATTCTTGTTGTTGTTGTTGTTGTGTTAAAAATATTTAATATTATATATTGTGATGAAATTTATCAATTTAGTCAGGCAAAACATGTGACAAAAATAAAAAATACTGGCGGATATTTCACCACCAATATTTAAAACAATTGTTGTTGTAGGTAGCCCGCTTTCCAATGTTCTTCCAAGAGCATTAGATCGTGGTTGTAGATAACCTACATACAATCACACTCTACCTAATGATAATTGTTCAACCGTTATCATAGGTCTTTCGCAATCATAATTATAAGTGTTTTTTGTAGTAGTGTGTACATATGTTTATAAGTGCAAATAATCTTTACTAAACAAACTGATTCTATAAGATTAATTTAAATTCAAACATTTTAAAATAATATCAGAGTTTGATTCAAAAGTTTTTAAGTCACATACTATTAGGTTTTCATTATCAAATTGCACAACATTTATATTTATACGCTAAACCAAACATTGTTAGGCATAAAAGAATGTGTTAAAAAATCTCATATCAAATAATATATTTTGAATTTTTATAATCAAAATCGAATAGGCATGTTTTATAAGATTTAATGTCAATCTACATTCTATTTTATTTTGTTTTAATAGTTCTCTCTTGCTTTTTTTTTTTATTTTTTTTTATGTTATACTAAATTATGGATTACCGATGAAGAATTTCTTAATATACTTTACAACAAATTAAAAATGAGTAAAATGGGGGAGAAACCGTAAAAAAAGTGAGATGATTAAGAGAGAGAAAATAATAAATAAATAAATAAATAAATAAATAAATAAATATTTGATGTAGAAGAGATATGCATAAGAGCATCTTTAGTGAGATTAAACTAAATGGATAAACTAAGATACTTTTTGTGGGTTCAAAGTGATTTGTAGGATTTAAAATATTTATAGTTGATTTGAGTTGTTTTTACTTTAATGATGGTTGCTTGTAAAAAATCAAAACTTGATATCATATTTTATATTTTTTATAATCGTTATAATTTTAATAATATAAAATAATAATTAGAGTCATTGAAATTTGATAATGTGCGTTGATTATATAGCTGCCGAAGATTAATTGTTAGTTCACTTAGTGTCATGTCATTCTTATTCCAATGTAAATTGTTTACGACTACAGTTACTATTAAAAATTTTAATACTATAGAAATGCACTAAAGATGCTCTAAGAGATAATCTAAATTCAAATGCCTCAATATCGTTGATATTTAGTATGGACTAGATAGCATATACTTTGTCCAAGTATTTTTTATGAATATAGTGGAATTTATTTTTTGAATATTTTGTGAAATTTTTCTCACTTTAAAATAATATGGAATGGATGAAACTATAATTTATTTAATATATATTTTTAAATAATATGTTTATTTTAAAAACTATTCATCTTCATCTGTTCTTCTAAGATTCATTCATCTTAATCAATTTTTCTTCTTAAAAACTCAAAATTTAAAAAGTACAACAGTAAAGAAAAGTTTGGTTCTAGACAATCGCCACGACAATAAAATTCCAACTTTCTTCTACTATACATGCAATTTTAGTGAATACCAAGAGATTATTAATGACTTTAATATTTATTATTTTTGAACAAACAACAATCCAAAATTTAGTTTTGATCAATCACTCTTCAAACTTTAATAGGGTTTTTTATTTTACCTTATATGAATTCATCAATTCACCCGTTTCAAGGTTCACAATTTTGGTTTAATATTAGAATTTACAAGTATGGTAAAAAAGAAGTAAAAGGAGAATAATTTCTCATCAAGATACTTAAAAAAAATAGGAATTTCATATTCCACCTCAATGTTGAAAAAAAAATAAATCAGATTTATATTAAAACTTTAAACAATGGTGTGCAAACGAAAATTTGAGAGAAAGTCCGTTCTAAAATAGAGAGACCAATTTAAAACAAGATGAAAAACTTGATGAATTTATTATAAGAATATTATTTTTTATCTCACATTTTAATCCTACGGTTTATTTTAGTCTCTCTTAGTTTAATAAAACTCCATATTAATTATTTAACTCTTCAAAATATACAATGTTGGTCCTTTTTGTATAATTAACAACGAAAAAACTCAAGTCGGTCACTAAATTCATAGTTAATTGATAACATGTAAATTGCAAAGTTTATTTAACACTATTTGCAATAGTTTTAGAGTAAAATTCATGCATTTTGCGGTGTTATGTTAGTTTTCTACTGTGCATTTCAGGTACTGGTCATTTAGAAGTCTATGTGTTGAAAAATAACGAAAAATAGTGAAAACAACAAAGTAATATGCATTTCAGGTTGTCATGACGGACTCTACCCAATCATGACCCTCGTCATGGGATGACTAGGAAGACCATCAAGAAGAGCAAAAAAGCGCAATGTAAAAAGCATGGTGGCAAGACTGTCACTTCAATGATGCCCGTCATGCTCATGACGAAGAGACCGTCACCAACGTGACGCCCGTCATGATGTCGCTTTTCAAAAATTTCGCTCACGTTCAGCTGATCAGTTTTTCCCACTCTTCCACTTTCTCCATTTCTATTGCACATTTCGGAGCACTTTCAGTGTGAAACCTGATCTATAAATTGGACTTTAGAATTAATTTTTAGACATTCAAGCTTACATTTAGCCACACATTCACTTCACTAATTAAAGAATAAATATTCCACATTGGGGTGTTTATGCCAATTTATTTTCTACATTATTTAAGTTAATTTATTGCTGTATTTTTTCATTCTGGGCTGTTGTTGTTAATTTCTGCATTGTTATTTCAAGTTTGTCGCTGTACTGGATCAAAAGTCTACTTTAGGAGCAATTTATTTATGCAAGTTTGAGCTTTTATTTCAAGTTCTTTTTCTTTACTGAATTTTGTTATGTATGCAATGAATGCTTGTTATTTAATTATTGCTTTTACAATCTCTCTCTCTCTCTCTCTCTCTCTCTCTCTCTCTATATATATATATATATATATATATATATATATATATATATATATATATATATATATATATATATATATATATATATATATATATATATATATATATATATATATATATATATATATATATATATATATATATATATATATATATATATATATATATATATATATATATATATATATATATATATATATATAAAAGGACTGTTTAGTTGTAATATTCATACGAAATGCTGAATTAGATTAATTATAATGAGAAAAATGTTTGTTTTGCAGTTTCTGTTTAAACAATAGAAAATGTTGGCTACGAGAGTAGAAATATAGAGATACTATTTATGCACCTACGAGGGCAATATCAAACATAGAAATTTCAACGATAAGTTTTGATGGCGTGCGAAAGAAGAGTTAGAATTGATCAGAAAATACATAAAAAATCCATTTTGAAAAATTAGTTTTGAAAAGTAAAAACTTACTATAAAAGTAGAAGTTAGAGATACTAGTTACGTATCAAAAGAGCGGAACCGGTATCCGACACAATTATTTAAATAATTAATTTCAAGATGGTGCAAGCATCTTTAAATTAATTGAAAAAGCAATTTCAATTTTAAATGAATTTTAGATATATTAATTTCATTGCGAAATTCGATTAACGAATTTAGGAATCTGATGACGGACACGCGAAATCGTGTATCGCTATTATTTGAATATTTTCTACAGATCAAACTTTATTCTCAATATAATAAACAATTGCATTTTGCATGAATATAATTGGTAGATGGGAATCCATGTTTCGTCCCCTTGCTTGTTATTTGATTCATTTAAATCGATTTACTGCTTTATTTATCTTTTTGCTAAAACCAAAAAATCGTGTAGCCTTAGATAAACACTGTAGTAACAGATAACTGTAATTGGAAATTGGTCTTTTTGAGATCAATAATCTTTTATACTTTAATCGATAAACTTGTGCACTTACGGCATATCAAGTTTTTGGCACCATTGTGGGGGACCAATTTCGTCAATATCGTAACTCCGTTATTACAACGTATAGACTACGACAATTTTCCTACTTTAACTAATTTTCCCCATGTTTGATTGTATGCTAAGAACCCATAGCATTGGGAATCTTGCCCAACCAATTGACAAAATCGAATGCTACCTACGTGTTAGACGTCGATTACAACAAATCTGATATGAAATGGCAGAAAATGACAACTGCCCACTCAAGGATTTTACCGTCCACTTAGAGGAAGAAACCTACTCAAGTATCGTTAATTTTTCAATCTAGGCTAACTTTGAGTTAGAACCATCTTTACTGAAAAACATGCAACATAACCAATTCTTCGGTAACCCAACGGAGGACTCGAATATGCATCTCTCCGTCTTTGTACAATTCACTGACACACTCAAAAGAAATGACATAAATCCTGAAGCCATTCAACTGCATTTATTCCCATTTTTCGTTAGGGATAAAATGAGGTCTTAGATATAGTCCTTACCGTCGAATTCCATAACGACATGAAATGAATTAAAGAAAGCATTCCTTGCAAGATACTTCCCGCCGAGCAAAACGATACAATTAAGGAACCAAATTAACTGCTTCAGGAATATGAACAGTGGGTTGCTCTTTGAAGCGTGGGAGTGATACAAGGAGATGATGAGATCCTAGCATTACCACGACTTAGAGAACCGACTAATAATTCCGTTTTACAACAATCTTCTTTAATGACCATTTATGTCGCTGCGAGATGAGCCTTAATTAATAAACCCTTCATTGATGATTATGCACTCATTAAAAATATGGCCCTAAACCACTACCAGCGGGGGAGTGAACGCACTCCCGTAGAAAATTCGTAACCAAGATGAGGGATGTACAAAATCAATTACTTCGATCATATGACTGCAAAAGTCGATACTGTTACCCAAAAAATTGACAATATGAGAATCGCTCCTGCAACTATCGTAACTGCCATGACTCCTAGTTGCAAGATATATGGAGTCCCTGGACATATTACTACTGAGTATCAATTGTTAGCTGAACCCACCTCAGACCAGGTGAACAACTACACGCAAGGTAACCCGTACTCTAACACATACAATCCTGGATGGAGAAATTATCCCAATTTCTCCTACAAGACCAACAACCCTACCTTTGTGCCTAATTCTACACCTGTTACTCCACCTTATTTTCAACATCCTAAAATAGCCCCTTGCTGCTCTTGGAAAGTCAAACCCTGAGGTCATGATGGAAAACATTATCAAGAACCAGAGCATTCACATTAATGAATTGATAAGATAGATCACGGCTAAGGTTGGTGCCATGGCTACTCACATCAAGATGCTTGAAACAAAAATTTCACAAGTAGCCAAGCAACAAGCGTCTACAAGAGCCCCTGCTAGAATTTTTCCAAGATAACCTCACCTAACCCAAAAAAGGCACGTGAGCGCTATAACACTACAAATACCTGGAGGTCACCGCAAATAAGAGGGGTGAATGAAAGGATATTAAGAGTGAATATATACCATATGGAAAGGTAGGAGAGCCAACACCACCTACGAAAGAGGTAGTTAAGGAAGAGTTGTATGTGCCTCCCCCGCTGTAACACCCCGATTCCCAAGATAAAATAAAATAATTAAAAGAAATACATATCAGAGTTCCTCCCGGGATGTCACAATTCACCACAAAATTCCACATATCAATTTTCAAAATCGAATTTTCAAATATATATTGCAGCGGTAAATAAGAATAGTCTGCCATAAACCACATAACATGTATATATACATCATCATCTATGCAAAAATTGGCCATCTGCCCAAAAACATGTATATCCGTCATGCATCTTCACATATACACAAAAGAAAGATACGCCACTGGGGCACACGTAACAATAATAACCGAAAAACTCCCAAAACGCCCCGGTGTTACGTATCAGAGCAGTCTTACGAGCCACCACACATCCATCTAGCTATCACCTGAATTATCTACACTTCCGAAGAAGCACAGACCATAACAACAACAACAAAGGGTGATATTTACGATCAAATAATAATGGCATATAAATGCATGAAATAAAAACAGAATCAATAATAATATTATTTCATACACGCATCATCCGGACTCTCGGCCCCACCCTCATCTACAATTCACAATCGTGCTACACGTGCACTCACACCATCCCCAAATATACAACACCGAAATCACAAACATGATGGGCACCTGACCATCAACCCTCCACTCAGGAGCACCAAATATACGATGGGCAACTGGCCATCAACCCTCCACTCAGGGAGCACACCACACCGATGGGCAACTGGCCATCAACCCTCCACAATGGGAGCACTATAATAATACCGATGGACAACTGGCCATCACCCTCCGCTACGGGAGCACAACAATTAACGTCGATGGACACATGGACATCACCCTCCTCACCGGGAGCACAACGCATAAACGCACGATGGACACATGGCCATCACCCTCCTCTACAGGAGCACCCAACCATAACCACGCGCATTAAACAACTAGCACACTAAGTGCACCTGGATCATATTGATCCATAACTCGCCTCACACATACACTACGCCCACGGCGTACCGATCTCACGGATCATTCACATTGTAACATACACACAGCAAGCACACACAGTGCAACGATTCCACGGATCCTGCTCACCGCACAATTCATTAATTACCATGCACATAAAGCGCTACGATCATACTGATCTTCACCTCTCACACTCAGCACACTCACACCGTGCACACATTCAACTATGTGTAATATCCGGACCAGTTCACACATAACGCATAATCCGCCGATTTTGCCACAGACGTTAATGACGGCTCAACAGCCCCACAACCTCTCACACATGCTCATGTTAGCTTCCCAACGAGCCTTCCATCGCATATGACTAGCAAGGGTCGAAGTTCGCGAAGGAACCACACCAAAACAGCAGCAAAACACAGTTCTGCTGTCTGGTTCGCTGGCACACTCGCCTGGCGAGGGCCCGCAGCGAACACTCGCCTGGCGAGGCCTGGAAAAGCCTCGCTTCCATTCACCCAGCGAAGGCTGGCGAATGCAGCAGAATTCAGCGCATTCTGCACTTCAGAATCGCTTCCCACTTCCGATTTCACCCGATTAAATTATCACCCAATAACATACAACATACTACTACTACAATACTGATCAATCTCCGATTCTATTCCGATTAATCCCCTACTTTACTCTCTGAACCAACTTCCGGTTCAACTCCGAAGTTCTACCGAAATGTTCCGAAACTCGCACAAAACCACATTCCAGCACATGCACGAATCAAACAACATCCAATTCAACATTTACAACAATCACAACATCAAATCAGTATCAAACATTAGCAATTCTATGGAGTTAGGGATTTTTCCCAAAATCTACCGATTATCATGCAAGGCCAAAACAACCGTAAACCCCCCACCCCTTTACCTCTAATGAAGCTTGATGATGAACTTTACACTCCAATCCTCACGAAATACAGCAAGCTTGATGTTGTTCTTGATGCTTCAGATTGCTCTTGCTTGCTTTCCACTTCCTTCACCATGTTCTCCCCCTCTCAGTCGTGTTCTCCTTTCTTCTTCCAATTCCTTTTTCACCAAATGTCCAGTTTTGCCCTTAATCCCAATAATTCCTCAATTTCCTTATATTTTCTAAATAATATTAATAGTCTCACAATATTAATATTAATAAAATAACAATAATAATAATAATTAATAAAAATGCTAATATCACATTAATATTAATTATTGATCATTATCATTATCGTTTATCTAATATCAATATTATGCTTCTATTTCTTCCTCAATTTCCACACCAAACACGCTGATGAATAAAAATAACACCGGAACTAAAAATAATTAAAATGGGCGTTACAACTCTCCCCCACTTTAATTATTTTCGTCCCCAAAAATACCTGATGGAACAGCTCTGGATACGCTTCCCGCATCTTGCTCTCCAGTTCCCAGGTCACAGTGCCTCCTGCAGCACCTCCCCAAGCCACTCTCACCAACGATATCTCTTTCTCTCTGAGCCGCTTTATCTTGCGATCCTCGATCCTCAACGGCAATATCTCCATAGTTAGATTCTCTCTAACTTGAACTTCATCCCTCTGAATCACATGAGACGGATCGTGCACATACTTCCGAAGTTGCAACACGTGAAACACGTCGTGCAAGTTCGAAAGCTCCGGCGGCAACGCCACCCTATAAGCCACAGTACCGATCCTCTGCAAGATCTGATATGGTCCGATAAACTTCGGATCCAACTTCTTGGACTTCAAAGCACGTCCAACACCCATCACTGGGTTAACCCTCAAGAATACATGGTCACCCTCACTGAACTCCAACTCTTTCCTGCAGCTATCATAATAACTCTTTTGGCGATCCTGAGATGCTTTCATCTTTTCACGGATCATCTGCACTGTCTTGGTAGTCCGCTGTACCAATTCTGGTCCCAGAACCACACTCTCACCTGACTCGTACCAACACAAAGGAGTTCTGCACCTCCTGCCATAAAGAGCCTCGAATGGTGCCATCCCGATACTGGAATGATAATTGTTATTGTACTTGAACTCGATCAAAGGCAAATGAGTATCCCACGTACCACCCTTCTCTAACACACATGTCCGCAACAAATCCTCCAAGGTCTGAATAGTCCGCTCCGACTGACCATCTGTCTGCGGATGATAGGCTGAACTCAGCTTCAACTCAGTACCCAAAGCCTCTTGCAAACTCTTCCAAAACACAGTTGTGAACCTCGGATGTCTATCCGACACAATGCTCAACGATATACCGTGCAGCTTCACAATTACCCGAATGTAGATCTCTGCCAGCTTTTCCAACGGAAAGCCAACACTGATCGGAACAAAGTGCGCAGACTTCGTAAGTCGATCTACAATCACCCAAATGGCGTCAAAACCTCTCGCCGTATTCGGCAAACCTGTGATAAAGTCCATAGCAATACAATCCCACTTCCAAACCGGAATTTCCAACGGCTACATCATTCCTGAAGGTCTTTGATGCTCCACTTTCGCTTTCTAACAAACCAAACAAGCATAAACATAACGAGCAATGTCCTTTTTCATGCCCGACCACCAAAATAACTCTTTCAAGTCCTGATACATTTTCGTAGCTCCTGGATGAACACTCAGGCTACTACTATGTCCTTCGTCCAAAATCGACTTTTTCAACTCATCATTATCTGGCACACAAATTCTGTCCCGAAATCTCAACACACCTGAGCCATCCAATTTAAAATCACTACTGGAGTCGCTTCCGGCCTCTCGCATCAAATCCACAAGTCTCACATCCAACTTCTGATGTTCTCTAATCATGCCCAAGAAATCATTCTTCACTTGTAATTTGCCCAACATCACACCGTCCGATGTAAACTCACAAACCATACTCAAATCCCGAAACTGCTCAATAAGCTCCATCTCTTTTACCATCAATGCCGACATATGAATGGTATTTCTACTCAACGCATCCACAACTACATTTGCTTTCCCCGGGTGATAACTCAAACTAAAATCATAATCCTTCAAGAATTCCAACCATCTCCGCTGCCGCATATTCAGCTCCTTCTGATCAAACAAATATTTCAAACTCTTGTGATCGCTGAATACCTCGAATCTCAAACCATATAAATAATGTCGCCAAATCTTTAACACAAATACCACCGCAGCCAGTTCAAGGTCATGAGTAGGATAGTTTCGCTCATGCACCCTCAATTGCCATGAAGCATAAGCTACCACTCTTCCATTCTGCATAAGAACTCCGCCCAATCCCATTTTGGACGCATCACAATATACCACAAAAGGCTCAATCGGATTCGGTAACACTAAAATTGGTGTTGAAGTCAATCTCTTCTTCAGTTCTTCAAAACTCTCTTCACAAGAAGCATCCCACACAAACACTTGATCTTTCCTTGTCAACTGCGTCAACGACAAGGTCAATCTAGAAAAACCTTCAATGAATCTTCGGTAATACCCTGCTAAGCCCAAAAAGCTTCTAACTTCTGTTACCGTCTTCGGCGGTTCCCACTGTAGCACCACACTCACCTTAGATGGATCCACAGAAACGCCGTCCCCTGAAATCACATGCCCCAGAAAGCTCACCATCTTCAACCAGAATTCACACTTTGATAGCTTAGCAAATAACTTGTTATCTTTTAACACCTGCAAAGCGACCTCAAATGCTCTGCATGTTCTTCCTCAGACTTAGAATAAATCAAAATGTCATCTATGAACACGACAATAAACTGATCCAAATAAGAATGGAAGATACGGTTCATATACTCCATAAACACACCCGAAGCATTAGACACTCCGAAAGGCATTACGGCATACTCGTAATGTCCATATCGAGTCCTAAACGCCGTCTTCTGAATGTCACCTTCCCTCACTCTTACCTGATGGTAACCCGACCTCAAGTCAATCTTACTGAACACACGAGCCCCCACTAGCTGATCCATCAAATCATCAATTCTTGGAAGAGGATATTTGTTCTTGATGGCCACTTTGTTCAACTGCCGGTAATCAATGCACAAACGCATGCTGTCGTCCTTCTTCTTTACTAACAAAACTGGAGCTCCCCATGGCGACACACTTGGTCTGATAAATTTTCTATCTAGAAACTCTCCAATCTGAGTCTTCAACTCGGCTAACTCCACCGCCGACATCCTGTACGGCGCCATAGAAATAGGCTTCGTACCAGGAACAAGATCAATGCTAAACTCCACCTCTCTCTTCGGAGGCAACTCGGTAATATCATCCGAGAACACCTCCGGGAACTCATTCACAACCGCTAACTCATCCAACAATGCCTTGTTGTCGACGGACAGTGATGCAAATAAAGCAAACACCTGTGCTTCGTCTTCCAACAAGGTCCTCAATTCCTTACCGGACAAGGAATCCACCAATGCTTCCTCCTCTGGAGTCAAAAACAGTAACACTTTCCGAAAACAGTCGATGTAAACCCGGTTGAACTCCAACCAATTCATACCAAGTATCACATCCAAACCACCAAGTGGCAAACAGATCAAATCCACACCAAAGTCTCGGTCGAAAATCGTTAGTGGACACTTCAGACACACGAGTGAAGTAGTCACTGAACCAATCAAGGGGGTCTCAATAGTCATCCGCCGCTCAAGAGTAGTCGGCTCCAACCCTAACCTCTTCACACAATCAACAGAGATAAACAAGTGGGTTGCACCCGTATCAATCATGGCAGTCAAAGGAGTGTTATTGGTAAAGCAAGTACCTTTGATCGAACGCTCTCTGTCATCCGCTTGAGTTCCCACAACCGCAAATTCTTTACCCGTCACCTGAGGCGCCTGAGGCCTCCCTGGCTTTTCATAATGAGTACTGATGTGGCCCTTCTCGCCACAGTTATAACATGTAGGCATATTAGTCCTACAGTCCGCCATTACGTGGCCCGGCTTCCCACACTTGAAGCACTTTTTCGCATCAGGAGGACAATTGTTGGCACGATGACCCATTCCACCGCACCGGAAACACTTCGTACTAGCCAAAGCCTTACCCTCTCTGGGCTTCCTGTCAACAACACCCTTAAACTTCCCCTTACCAGTCGGAACACTGTAAGGAGTACCTCCGAACCCTTGTTTGCCCTTACAATCACTTGCCGCCTTGTAGTGTGCGATCCTCGCACGGTTATCATTATCATAGATGCGGCTCCTACTCACCAACTCAGGATAGCTCCTGATTTTCTAACATGCGATTCCCATCTTGATTTCTGGCCTCATCCCATTCTCAAATTTCAAACACTTCGAAGTCATAGTTTCCTCGGTATTGTAATGAGGACAATACTGAGCCAACTCCTCGAACTTAGCCGCATACTCGGCTACTGTCATACTGCCCTATTTTAATTCCAAGAATTCTACTTCTTTTGCACTTCTGACATCTTCTGGGAAATACTTCTCCAGAAATCCAGACCGAACCAGTTCCCAAGTGATCGGGGTCCCCGAAGCTTCCATCCTATGACAATAGTTATCCCACCAAGCCTCGACCTCCCCCTCAAGCATGTGAGTGCCGAACCTCACCTTCTGCTCGTCACTGCACCCCATAGTTCTGAAGATCTTCTCGATTGCCTTCAGCCACTTCTGGGAAGCTACCGGATCCAAAATCCCACCTTCGAACCTTGGTGGCTTGTTGCTCTGGAACTACGTCAAGTCCCTGAACTGAGCTCCAGCAGCCAGATTCTGATTGGCCATCACTTGCGCCATAGCTTGCATCGCCGCAGCCAACACCGCGTCATTTCTCTCAGCCATACTGCTCAACAACAACAATCCAGGTTAACAGAGAACAAGCAATTCTATCCTATAGACAGACTCTATACATTACTCTGGCCGGACGGACCGACCTGCTCTGATACCAACTTATAACACCCCGATTCCCAAGATAAAATAAAATAATTAAAAGAAATACATATCAGAGTTCCTCCCGCGTACGGGATGTCACAATTCACCACAAAATTCCACATATCAATTTTCAAAATAGAATTTTCAAATATATATTGCAGCGGCAAATAAGAATAATCTGCCATAAACCATATAACATGTATATATACATCATCATCTATGCAAAAATTGGCCATCTGCCCAAAAACATGTATATCCGTCATGCATCTTCACATATACACAAAAGAAAGATACGCCACTGGGGCACATGTAACAATAATAACTGAAAAACTCCCAAAACACCCCGGTGTTACGTATCAGAGCAGTCTTACGAGACACCACACATCCATCTAGCTATCACCTGAATTATCTACACTTCCGAAGAAGCACAGACCATAACAACAACAACAAAGGGTGATATTTACGATCAAATAATAATGGCATATAAATGCATGAAATAAAAACAGAATCAATAATAATATTATTTCATACACGCATCATCCGGACTCTCGGCCCCACCCTCATCTACAATTCACAATCGTGCTACACGTGCACTCACACCATCCCCAAATATACAACACCGAAATCACAAACATGATGGGCACCTGGCCATCAACCCTCCACTCAGGAGCACCAAATATACGATGGGCAACTGGCCATCAACCCTCCACTCAGGGAGCACACCACACCGATGGGCAACTGGCCATCAACCCTCCACAATGGGAGCACTATAATAATACCGATGGACAACTGGCCATCACCCTCCGCTACGGGAGCACAACAATTAACGTCGATGGACACATGGACATCACCCTCCTCACCAGGAGCACAACGCATAAACGCACGATGGACACATGGCCATCACCCTCCTCTACAGGAGCACCCAACCATAACCACACGCATTAAACAACTAGCACACTTAGTGCACCTGGATCATATTGATCCATAACTCGCCTCACACATACACTACGCCCACGGCGTACCGATCTCACGGATCATTCACATTGTAACATACACACAGCAAGCACACACAGTGCAACGATCCCATGGATCCTCTCACCGCACAATTCATTAACTACCATGCACATAAAGCGCTACGATCATACTGATCTTCACCTCTCACACTCAGCACACTCACACCGTGCACACATTCAACTATGTGTAATATCCGCACCGGTTCACACATAACGCATAATCCGCCGATTTTGCCACGGACGTTAACGCCGGCTCAACAGCCCCACAACCTCTCACACATGCTCGTGTTAGCTTCCCAACGAGCCTTCCATCGCATATGACCAGCAAGGGTCGAAGTTCACGAAGGAACCACACCAAAATAGCAGCAAAACACAGTTCTGCTGTCTGGTTCGCTGGCACACTCGCCTGGCGAGGGCCCGCAGCGAAAACTCGCCTGGCGAGGCCTGGCGAAGCCTCGCTTCCATTCGCCCAGCGAAGGCTGGCGAATGCAGCAGAATTCAGTGCATTCTGCACTTCAGAATCGCTCCCCACTTCCGATTTCGCCCGATTAAATTATCACCCAATAACATACAACGTACTACTACTACAATACTTATCAATCTCCGATTCTATTCCGATTAATCCCCTACTCTACTCTCCGAACCAACTTCTGGTTCAACTCCGAAGTTCTACCGAAATGTTCCGAAACTCGCACAAAACCACATTCCAGCACATGCACGAATCAAACAACATCCAATTCAACATTTACAACAATCACAACATCAAATCAGTATCAAACATTAGCAATTCTATGGAGTTAGGGATTTTTCCCAAAATCTACCGATTATCATGCAAGGCCAAAACAACCGTAAACCCCCCACCCCTTTACCTCTAATGAAGCTTGATGATGAACTTTACACTCCAATCCTCACGAAATACAGCAAGCTTGATGTTGTTCTTGATGCTTCAGATTGCTCTTGCTTGCTTTCCACTTCCTTCACCGTGTTCTCCCCCTCTCAGTCGTGTTCTCCTTTCTTCTTCCAATTCCTTTTTCACCAAATGTCCAGTTTTGCCCTTAGTCCCAATAATTCCTCAATTTCCTTATATTTTCTAAATAATATTAATAGTCTCACAATATTAATATTAATAAAATAACAATAATAATAATAATTAATAAAAATGCTAATATCATATTAATATTAATTATTGATCATTATCATTATCGTTTATCTAATTTCAATATTATGCTTCTATTTCTTCCTCAATTCCCACACCAAACACGCTGATGAATAAAAATAACACCGGAACTAAAAATAATTAAAATGGGCGTTACACCCGCCATATAAGCCTCATATCCCGTTTCCACAAAGATTAGTGAAAACAAAGATAGAAGACCATTTTAAGAAAGTTTGTTGAAGTATTGAAAAAATTTGATATCAACATACCTTTTATTGAGGAGTTGTCACAAATTCCATCTTATGGAAAATTCCTTAAGGAAATCCTATCAACCAAGTGGAAACTGGAAAATATTGATACTATAGTGCTGACACAAAGGTGCAATGATATCATCCAAAACAAGGTGCCTACGAATTTAAAAGATCATATGAGCTTTTTTGTTTCCTATATTATAAACACGATGAGTTTTGAAAAAAACTTATTTGATTTAGGGGCGAGTGTGAGTTTGATGCCTTTTCCTCTCTATGAAAAACTAGGTCTTAGAGGTCATAAGACCACTAGGATTATTTGATTTAGGGGAGAGTGTGAGTTTGACGCCTTTGTATCTCTATGAAAAACTAGGTATTGGAGGTCGTAAGACCACTAGGATGTCTTTGCAGTTGTTAGATAGATCAGTCAAGTATCCTGTAGGAATTGTAAAAGATGTGCAAATAAGAATATGCCAACTAATCATCCCTACAAAATTTGTTGTAATGGAAATGCATGAAGACACTGATATCCTGATCCTATTAGGTAGACCTTTCCTTGCTACATCCGAAGTGGTTATAGATGTTAAGCATGGAAAACTCACATTAGGAGTATGAGATGAAAATATTGAGTTCTTATTGACCAAAATTATATTAAGCCCTACCATTAAGATCTCCTGTTGCAAAGTCGACATAGACGAAAAACAGGTTGATAAGTCTCCATCTAAACAAGGCCCTCTTGGCAAAATGGAAGTAAATGCAACAAGTATGGTTTAGAGTGTTAGACGTGGAGGTTTGAAACAAACACAAGATAGACCATCAAAAGTGAAAAAGAAACATCTACCACCAAATCTCAAGTACAAGATATTCAAATGAGTTCCTAAAAATGTTGGGCATGACGTTGAGCATAGTGTCAATGATGGAAGTCTGGAAGAAATGCCCTCTTGATTGAGAGCCCCAAGCAAGTTGCACTATCGATGTTAAATGAACCAGTACATGGGAGACAACCCACAGCTTTTTAATTTAATGTTCTTGCTTGTTTGAATTTGCAGAAAATAATGTGATCGATCACTTGACACCTATCAGTTGCATGTAGGCACGAACCTCAAGGTTCTACCTCTCCTTTTTCCCATGCTTTTATCTCATTACATTGCGAACAATGTAACATTTAAGCGTGGCGGAGGAAATTTCTTGGCTTTATTAGTTTGTATTTACTTTTTTAGTTATATTTATTGCTTTCTAATTAGGATTTCCATGCTTTCTAATTTAGGATTTAATTTTATTCTTAATTAGTGTTATCGGGTCTATGCATGTGTTGTCGAGTCATTTATGTGTGTTTTTTTGCTATGTTATTTATTCTTCCCATTTCTTGAATCGATTTTTTTTGTTGAAAATTCTTAGGATTAGTAGCTCACTTAGAAAGTATATAGTTTTCAAAGGAGGAGAGGCTAAGGTTAAAGACACTTGGAAATTTTTTTAACATAATCGGTATTATTCCAACACCTAAATCCTCCTAAATATGGATATCAATTTAAATACTCGTTGTTCCATAGTATCAAATTTCTATTTCGTTATAATCCTTAAGTAGTTTATATATCCAGCTAGACATACTTTATAGTCACACATTAAGTAGGTTAGTTGATGAGCATAAGCGAAAAATTTGAAGCGTAAAGTAAATAAACAGGGAAAATTGCATCTACTAATTTGGGTAACCCTCACCCATTTAATTATCCTAACGATGGCTGAACCTAAAAAATATAACAAAAAATGCATATTTGATCAAAATATGCAAATGCAAAAAGATAAATAAAAATGCTAACTAATCTTCTTACCATGTGGGTGACATTAATATAGATACCTAAGTTCCTTAGTGTAACTGTCTTGAATAAAAGAGGATGAAATAAATAGGAGAATGAGACTAAGATACAATGACATGATTTAAATTGGTATGTATAGGAGGGAGACTTTTGTCCGCAAATGCGATTTGTGTTGTTATAATATCTTTAGTGTTGATTTTAGTACCTATCAAACTAGCCTTTAGCTGATCCAACTTTGGAACCAGGTATGAGTATTTGTGGTGTTGCTTTTCTCGAGTCCTTTTATGTTAAGTCACTACACTTTACATGTTTTATATGTAACCTAAGTTGCTTGAGGAAAAGCAATGGTTTAAGTGTAGGGGAGTTTGATAACATGCATTTTTATCATTGTAAAAAAACAAATAAAGAGCATATATTTGATGAAGATAAAACAAAATTCAACAAAGAAAAAGAACCAGGAAAATGAATGAAACATGAATTCTTGCATAAAATAATTTCTCTGAAGGGAGACATTTTTCAGGTACAACAACAAAATAATGAAATAATAAAGTTCAAAATAAAAAGCAACAACAACTCTCTAAATGAAGAAAAATAAAATTGCATAAACACCCTAATGTGGAGTCTTTATGCTCTAACTAGTGAACTTAGTGTTGTAAAATAAGCATGGTCCCTTGTTTCAAGTGTTATAATTCTACTTGTAGGTGGAATTTAGGTCAGAAAGTGGTGCAACGTAACTACTGTTCTTGGCCTGTTTTTACGGAATTGTGCGTCATGATGGAAATCATAAGGCTGACGGTCTAGCCATCATGATGCGCTCAAGATGAGTCCTAATCGTGGGGCCATGACAGACATTAACTGGCTGACATTCTTCCCGACATGGTTTTCAAACGCTCGCTAATTATTTTCCTTATGATTGGTTGGCAGTCACTCAAGGTTGGGGCATGATGGGCATCACACCTTGGGTAGCCGTCATGACGGCTTACAACTAGTCATTTTGTGATATTTTTGTTGTTTCTCATCGGTTTTCCTTGCATATGTCACAAATTTATCTGTCACTAAAATACATAGTACACAAAGTAATACTAAAAATTATAAAAATCGAGTCAATTAAAATGGTAAAAATGCAGTTTATTAAACTCTCCCACAGTTGAGCCGTTGCTTGTCTTCAAGCAACATATCTTGCATAAAGAGAAAGTGAATGCAATAATATATATATATATATATATATATATATATATATATATATATATATATATATATATATATATATATATATATATATATATATATATATATATATATATATATATATATATATATATATATATATATATATATATATATATATATATATATATATATATATATATATATATATATATATATATATATATATATATATATATATATATATATATATATATATATATATATATAAAGAGTTCATGAGAAATAACAACCCTAATACTCATACATGGTCTCAAATTCGAATCCGCCAAAGGTTAATTCTTTACGTACTCAAGTTAACACCAAGGATATTGTAGAAATACAAACCGCGAATTGCGGATGAAAGTCTCTCGCATAACATGCCAATTTAAAACATGGCCTTGTATCTAGGTATCTTTTCCCTTATTTTTTTATCTCCTTTCATTCAAAACAATCACATTAAGACATATAATATAAGGATAATCATCGCACACACGTAAGGAAAAACCCGAAGAGATTTTTGTTTATTTATTTGTTCATGCTTGCATAATGATTTTTGAACATAAGCATACATAAAGCATGATTTATTGAAAAAAATTGTGTCTATTTTGGGGTTCAACCACCATTGAGCTAAGTAACTGGGTGAAGATTATCAAACTTAGTAGGTGCAATTTCCTTTTACCGCCTTTTTATTAGTTTTCTTGGCTACCCAAACTTTAGTGTGCAAATCTAGATTATGCCTGACTGTAAATAAACTACTCAGATATTACTTCAAAAAGGGTTCAAAGACTATGATAAAAGTCGGATATAAATCCATATTTTATTTGGGAGGCTTTAGGTGTTGGGATAATACCGATTTTGTTAAAAAAAATTATGTGCCCTTAACCTTAGCCTTTCTTCCATTACTATAAATAATACTTTTTATGGCGAAGGTTTCACCTCAAACATGCCAAAAATGAGCTTATAGGTCCTGGGAGTGATATGTTTGATTTTTTTTAAACCTCCTGTAACACGGTGGGAGAACTGACTTTAAACAATGTTGCGGATAGCAAGAGTCGCCACCGACTTTTATTTTATCCATAAGGAAAGGTTATAAAAGAACAGGAAAGACCTTAGAGAATATTTTGGGTCCGGGGGGTAGGTTATGAAAAGGGAAGGTGTTAGCACCCTTTTCATCCATGGTTATCCATGGGCTCTTAGGTACTTAAGCTCACTTTTGAATTGTTTTGAAAGTGTAGTGTGTGAATAGAAAATTTTCAGAATAGTTAATAAATAATCCATGTAAGGATGTGTTAAGAACTTGTTTGAAAACTTGTTGAAAATTTGTTTAAGTGTGAAACAGTTTTGAAGTGAGCAAGCACCTAGGAGTAACCTACCCTAATGTTTAAAGGTCTTTCTTATTCTTTATTCTTTCCTTTAGTAAGACTATCCCTACTATAATGGAGTAGGTAGTCCTTACTTTGGATGTTAAGGGACATGTGAGGGACAATTTGACTTTGAAGGCCATTGTGGGATGTAAGAAGCACATATAAGGGACCATCATCATTTTTCGAAAGGGACTCGATTCGTAAAGGCAACCATAAGGGACTTTGATGATTTTTTTTTTATTTGAGGGACTTGCTTTATACACCCCACTTAACCATTATTCGTAGGCAACTTGAGGGATATCCTTAGGAAGTGAGACGGCGATTAAAATCGACTTACGTGTGTGACGTGTTTATTTTAATTATCTTTATTTAAAAGTGATCTAAATTTATTTTAATATTACATACATGTTGTTACACTCCCTAATTACTAACCATAATAATAATTAAATAATTAAACAACTTTACATCCAAGAAACAATTACAAAATAATAAGCAAAATAATTAAACAGTAAAGATAAATAAAATATAAATAAGCAATAATAAATAATAAAGGGGGTTAATTCTAAGTTTACTCGGCAAGACATCGCATCTTGTGCCTACGTATCCTTACGGGAGTGGAATCAGAGTAATCGTAGTTCCCCTCAATAGGGAGGTTAGAAACTTCTTGACTGTGGTCAAGGTCTCAAGGGGAATAAACGCATCTTAAGGACACGCTTACGTGGAGTGTAGAAACTCCAAAATCCTGTCAATCTTATAATAACGGGCTTGCATCTATGGATGCTTGCAGATATTAGGCGTGATTCTGAAATAAAAGGACACTGTCTTTTAATTCTTTGTAACTTTAATCGTAGCGTCGAATTTGAAATAAATCACATGCTGCTTCAAGATTAGTTGAGTATAAGGTGGATCTCGAATGTGGACATGAAGCTTCAATTTGAATTCCTCAATTTAGCAACGAAGATTCAAAATTTCCCGCTTGAGTTTAATGGTAATAACCCCTCTTCATGAATAAGATCAAAACCTTTCTTGAATTAAACTTCGACCCCCCTTATTTAAAATAAGGCGTTGTTCTCGTGAAGCCATACAGACCAAATCTTGTCAGCAGATGTAGTAACTTATATTTGCCTTTTCGCACTTGTAGGCCAGGAAACTCTTGAAATATGAATGAGTTGGACTTTGTATATTGAAATGAGTACTTGTTCGTCCTTAATATTAAAAGCTTTCACGCCAATCCTGTTCAAAACTCTTAATCATGAAGGGACCAAATAGCTAAATCCTTGACTGAAATAACGAGTGTTATTTTCATGCGAGATTAACGTGCCTGCGAAAAATATGCACTCATAATAGTAATAAAGTCATCAAGTAGGATTAAATTAAAAATAAGAAATAACAAAAAAGAAGCGGGATCTTATGGTCAAAAATTAGGGTGCAACACCCATTTGGAAAGAAATACTTCTAAGCCTCCATTTTCAACATAAACCATCACAAAATTGCCCAACTTTGCAAGGGCACATTTCTCTCAATTTTAAAGGTATGATGGTGGGTGTTCTTGGACTTTTTGGAAAGCTTGAAGAGTCCTCTAAACGACCCCATTGGTTTCAGGTCCATATCATTTACCAATCTCAAGTTATGCCCTTTTGAAGTTGTTGACTTTTTGTTGACTTTTGAAATGACCTATAATGTCTTAGATCATATCTTTCAAATAAAGCATTTTTGGGCTTAACCTTCAACATCAAAGTTGTAGAGAATTCAATTTCCTTCAAAATGAGCTTTGGATGGAGACTTGGTGATGAAGTATGTGAAAGTTATGCCTGGTCAAAGTTCAGTTGACTTTTACTGAGGAAACCCTAATTTAGAAACTCCTGATTATTGATGATCTGGAATCTCCTTGATGAATCATGATCAACCCTTGATAAAATGATGAATTTTACTTCATATACTTGATGTTGGCAAAAAATCATGAAGTTTGACTTTGGTTTGACCACAGTTGACCTCAGTTTGACTTTTTAACTGCATTGACTGCTTTTGACTTATCTGATCATCTGACTGAGCAAACTTTTGAGAAAAGTATTGAAACTTGACATGGGGGTTCTTATACACATATAAGATGTTATGAAGCTCACTTGAAGTCTTGGAAGCCCATTTAGCCTGATTAAAATCAAAACCCTAGTTTTGGATGCACTGCTTAGGAGGTGCATTGTCTGAGGGAATTGTCAACTCTTCTGACCAATTGTGAACTTTGTGAACCTTGTGAATCTTCATAAGATATATTGTGATACTCATGGGAGGTATTGTGAAGCTTGTGAACCTTGTGAACATCATGAAGTGGCTTTATAGACCTCATGACCCTTAGGAAAGCTTTGTAAACATTGTGAATCTTGTGAACCTTGTGATCCTTCGAGAAGCAACCTATGGACTTCATGAACCTCATGAAAGGTCTTGTAGATGTTGAGAAGTTTGTGAACCTTGTGAACCTTCAAGAAGCAACCTATGGACTTCATGAACCTCATGAAAGGTATTGAAAGCACTGTGGGACTTGTGAACCTTGTGAACCTTCATAAAGTAGCTTGTGGACTTTATGAACTTCATGAAAGGTTATGCAAGTTGTTGGAGAACTTGTGAACCTTGTGAACCTTCTTAGAACACAAAGTCTTGTATTGTGAGGGCAAATTTTGGGGTGCAACAGCTGCCCCTGTTCAATTTTCTGAAACCTGAGGGGTTAGATTGGTATATTTGCCAGTCGTAACCTGGAAGGTTGAAGGGGATTGAACACAAAAGCCCAAAAATTTGCACTCACCAGTGCATGGAGTGATATTGATGGTTGGTTGAACATGATTGAGTGGGCTTAAAGATGCCACTAGGGGAAAGTTCTTCAGTAGTATAATGAGAACTGTCAGGAGTCTGGAGTAATACTGATGTAACAGCATGTCTTCATGAGGATAGAGCAATCAATAATGATAACCCTAAAGCAGTCTTGAAGTGATAAATCTGACCTCAGGAGGATAGAGCAATCAATAGCTCTAAAGCAGTCTTGAAGTAATAATGGCTTCAGGAGGATAGAGCAATCAACAGCTCTAAAGCAGTCTTGAAATAATAATGTGATATGTCTTCAGGAGGACAGAGCAATCAATAGCTCTAAAGCAGTCTTGAAGTAATGATTTCAGGAGGATAGAGCAATGGATAGCTCTAAAGCAGTCTTGAAATAATAATGTAATTTCAGGAGGATAGAGCAATGGATAACTCTAAAGCAGTCTTGAAATAATTAGATGGCTTCAGGAGGATAGAGCAATGAATAGCTCTAAAGCAGTCTTGAAGTAGTAATATGATATGTCTTCAGGAGGATAGAGCCATCAATAGCTCTAAAGCAGTCTTGAAATAATAATGTGATATGTCTTCAGGAGGACAGAGCAATCAATAGCTCTAAAGCAGTCTTGAAGTAATGATTTCAGGAGGATAGAGCAATGGATAGCTCTAAAGCAGTCTTGAAATAATAATGTAATTTCAGGAGGATAGAGCAATGGATAACTCTAAAGCAGTCTTGAAATAATTAGATGGCTTCAGGAGGATAGAGCAATGAATAGCTCTAAAGCAGTCTTGAAGTAGTAATATGATATGTCTTCAGGAGGATAGAGCCATCAATAGCTCTAAAGCAGTCTTGAAATAATAATGTGATATGTCTTCAGGAGGACAGAGCAATCAATAGCTCTAAAGCAGTCTTGAAGTAATGATTTCAGGAGGATAGAGCAATGGATAGCTCTAAAGCAGTCTTGAAATAATTAGATGGCTTCAGGAGGATAGAGCAATGAATAGCTCTAAAGCAGTCTTGAAGTAGTAATATGATATGTCTTCAGGAGGATAGAGCCATCAATAGCTCTAAAGCAGTCTTGAAATAATAATGTAATTTCAGGAGGATAGAGCAATGGATAACTCTAAAGCAGTCTTGAAATAATAATGTGATATGTCTTCAGGAGGATAGAGCAATCAATAGCTCTAAAGCAGTCTTGAAGTAATGATTTCAGGAGGATAGAGCAATGGATAGCTCTAAAGCAGTCTTGAAATAATAATGTAATTTCAGGAGGATAGAGCAATGGATAACTCTAAAGCAGTCTTGAAATAACAATGTGATATGTCTTCAGGAGGATAGAGCAATCAATAGCTCTAAAGCAGTCTTGAAGTAATGATTTCAGGAGGATAGAGCAATGAATAACTCTAAAGCAGTCTTGAAATAATAACGTGATATGTCTTCAGGAGGATAGAGCAATCAATAGCTCTAAAGCAGTCTTGAAGTAATAATGTGATATGTCTTCAGGAGGATAGAGCAATCAATAGCTCTAAAGCAGTCTTGAAGTAATGATTTCAGGAGGATAGAGCAATGGATAGCTCTAAAGCAGTCTTGAAGTCATGAGAGGCTATCAGGAGGATAAAATAACCCTGAGGTTACAATAAAGCAGTCCCAAAGTAATAAGAAGCTCATCAGGAGGATAAAGTAACCCTGAGGTTACAATAAAGCAGTCCCAAAGATCATAAGATTGTTTGTTGGATAATTAACCTGAAAACAAGGTAGCATTCTGTATAACAACATTAGTTTATGCTTTATGTATGCATGTATGACATGATGCCCTTAGGTAATGTACTATAGACATATATGTTATGGTATGATGTAAATGATGTATGTATGATATGACACTGCTGGAAGTGTCTGGATATCCTTGTATAACAACTGCTGGCCAAGGAAAATAAATCTCGATTCGTTGTTGAAGAATATATAACCCTCCGTCTGCTGGGGATAACAAGGTATAGATAACCTCCCGTTGTTGGGGATAACAAGGTATAGATAACCTCCCGTTGTTGGGGATAGTAGGGTATAGATAACCTTCGTTTTCGTTTGATAGTAGGATAAGTATAACATCCTGTCTTCGTTCATCGTGCCCTTATTGGAAAGTAATTTCCCGTATATCCGTATGAGGATAAAAGAGATGGATATAAATTCCAGGGGAGATTAGACTTTGTGAAAATGGATTAGTCCTACTGATGGTTTGTAACTGTCTTGTAAAGATGAACCGGCGAAGCTTCGTTGAAATCCTTCCCTCGTTCGTCCTTAGTAAATACTATTACCGCATTTTCATGCATTTCTGGTAAACATCAATCATATTAAAAGCATACGTGCATTTCTGGTAAACATCAATCATATTCAAAGGCATACATACATTCAAACACAACCAATGGACGTTTCGCTTATGTAAATAGGGTAAAAGTAAATCTGGATTCAAAAGATGGAGTTTATTTATATCAAAAGTGACCCATACACGGGTAAGTTTGTACAAGGAGACATAAACCCTAGTAAGAGAATTTTGTCATGAAGTTTTACAAAAAGAATCAGCTGTGTGGGAAATAATCCTATTGAGTTTCAATTCTACTATTGCCACTCAAGTATCTCATCTTCTTGCTGTTGAGACGGAAACGATTGGATTGAGCTTTATCTGTTTGAGCTTGAGTAAGTAGTACAACTGGTTGCAGTTTCATGAGTGATCCAAACGAGACATAGTCATACGCTTTAATCCCTAACTTTTGCCTGGATTGCCCTTTCAGGTTTTCAATCCACCGGGATACCCTTTTTTGCCCAAGCCGCCTTTTCAGGTTTTCGACTTGCCGGGTGTACATCTTTTTATATATATATCCCTAATTTTTGCCCAAACCCTTTTGGTTTGCCGGGATGCCCTTATTTTTGCCTAGGCCTGTCAACCTAGCGGGTCTCTTTTTATGCGTAGTATTTTTTAACTATGTCTGCGTTTACAGGTTGTGGGAAGTCTTCACCATCCATTGTAGTCAGTATCATGGCACCTCCTGAGAACACTGTCTTGACTACCAATGGTCCCTCATATGTTGGAGTCCACTTGCCCCTAGGATCACCCTGTGGTAATATGATACGCTTGATTACCAAGTCACCAGCCTGATATACCTTTGGCTTAACCTTCTTGTTAAAAGCTTTGATCATCCGTTTCTGGTACATATGGCCATGACAAACTGCTGCTAACCTTTTCTCATCGATCAAGTTTATCTGGTCGAGTCGAGTCTGAATCCACTCATCTTCATCCAAGCCTGCATCCTTCATAATTCTCAAGGAGGGGACCTGAACTTCAATAGGCAGAACTGCTTCCATACCATAGACTAAGGAGAATGGGGTTGCCCCTGTTGAAGTACGTATTGTAGTACGATAACCATGCAGAGCAAATGGTAACCTCTCGTGCCAATCCTTGTAAGTAACAGTCATCTTCTGTACAATCTTCTTAATGTTCTTATTAGCAGCTTCAACTGCCCCATTCATCTTTGGACGATACGGAGAAGAGTTGTGATGCTTAATCTTGAACTGCATCTTCGAAATCAACAAGGTAGTATGGGTCAACATATACTGTCTTAGTCGGCGAGCAGCCCATGCCAAAGCGCAGCAAGTTTTCTCGAGCAGTGAGTATCTTGTTTCACAGTCGGTAAACTTTTTGCTAAGGCAGTATATTGCCTGCTCTTTTCGACCAGACTCGTCATGTTGCCCCAATACACACCCCATTGAGTTGTCTAATACTGTTAAATACATAATCAAGGGTCTTCCATCAACTGGTGGCATTAACATTGGAGGTTCTAGCAAATATCTCTTGATTTCATCAAAGGCAGTCTGGCACTCATCATTCCATTCCATCATCTGATCTTTCTTCAACAACTTGAAGATTGGCTCACAGATGGTAGTTAATTGGGAAATAAATCTTGCAATGTAGTTCAATCGTCCCAAGAAACCTCTAACCTCCTTCTCAGTACGGGGAGCTGGCATCTCTCGTATAGCTTTCACTTTTGCAGGATCCACTTCAATACCTTTTCCACTGACAATGAAACCCAGGAGCTTTCCAGATCTAACTCCAAAAGTACACTTGTTTGGATTTAATCTCAACCTGTATTTCTTCAACCTCTCAAACAACTTGTGCAGATGATCAAGATGTTGCTCTTCATTCTGAGATCTGGCTATCATATCATCCACATATACCTCTATCTCATGATGAATCATATCATGAAACAAAGCCACCATAGCACGCTGATATGTTGCCCCTGCATTCTTCAAACCAAATGGCATTACCTTATAGCAAAAGGTGCCCCACTGTGTCACAAATGTAGTCTTCTCCATATCTTCAGGTGCCATCTTGATTTGATTGTAACCAGAGAAACCATCCATAAAAGAGAATACCTTATGCTGAGCAGTGTTGTCTACCAGAATATCAATATGAGGCAGTGGAAAGTCATCTTTAGGGCTAGCCTTGTTCAGATCTCTTTTCTGTTTTCTTCAGTTCCCAGATTCACAACTTCGACTGGCTCTTCATGTGGCTGTATAGCTTTCTCTTCTTGTTGTAACAACCTAGCAAGCTCTACAGGTATTTCACAATCGTCCTCGTTTCCGTCTTCAGTTTGATAGATCGGATTCTCGAAATTGTAATTGGCAATAGTAGAACTGTTATCAACTGGATCCAGAGTGGATGAGGATCGGCATTTTAGTGACGTGGGTGTGTGTAAGAACACATAGCTGATAAAGCAAAAATAAAAGAAAAAGAAAGACAAGGAACACAATATTTACGAAAACGAAACGTCCATTGATTTTATGGAATGAAGTATGCAAATGAAATGACAACCCGTAACAAGCACACCATTGTGCCCCGGGTAAGGCACATGGCTTGAAAGTTTTAATTGTTCCAGAAATTACAAATTTAAAAACATAACACAGTAATAGTATTTACTCCTGACTAAAGGAGATAGGGATAACATCTTCAGCTTTCCAATTATTGAGTCCAGCACCCACAGTAGGAAAAATCCATGCCTCCAAGCTGTAGTCTTCATCTTGATCTCCCACAGCATTGATAACCCCTCGATTGGTGATACGAACAGCACGGGCACGACGGACAGCCTTCTGGGACTCTTCTTCCACCACAGCTTTTGCATCATTGAGGGAGGCCATTGCCATTGTTGGAGGGTTTCTGATGACCACAGGAACCTTCTTCACAGCAGGAGGAGTCACACAATCCTTAACAGCCCAGGGAACCACTTCAAATGACTGACATGGAGTTTCAATGTATTCACCTTCTACTTCCAGATACTTGAAAGTGTTTACATGGCTGACAAAGTACTCTACCTCTCCAAAGACAGTAACAACTTTTCCATTCACCGGATATCTCAACTTTTGATGTAATGTGGAGGTTACAGCACCTGCCCCATGGATCCAGGGACGACCAAGCAGACATGAGTACGAAGGACGAATATCCATCACATAGAATGTAGCAGTAAACACCTGAGAGCCAACCTTGATTGGAAGATCAATTTCCCCATGCACTATTCTTCTAGAACCATCAAAAGCCTTTACCACAATATTACTGGGCTTCAATACCGTATCTTCAGGACTCAGCTTGTTCAGGACTTCCTTAGGCAACACATTCAGAGAGGAACCATTGTCTATCAGCACATGAGACAGGGTAGTGCCCCTGCATTCAATTGAAATATGCAAGGCCCTGTTATGATCCCTCTTGGCAGGGGTCAAGTCAGCATCAGAAAATCCTAACCCGTTGTCATAGGTCAGGTGAGCAACACAATTCTCAAACTGGTCCACAGAAATTGCACTGGGTACATGAGCCATCTTTAGAAACTTGATCAATGACTTGGCATGAGCCTCAGAACATAATAACAGGGAGAGCGTAGAAATCTTTGAGGGAGTATGCCCCAGCTGATCAACAATATCATAATCACTCTTGCGAATGATTTTCAATACTTCTTCCATCTGCTTAGAAAGGTCATCAGTAGCTGGCACATTAGTAGATACAGGCTCAATAACAGGACCCTTGCCCCGAGCATCAGCGGTGGAAGTAACAGCAGGAGTAACTGCACTCTTAGAAGCAACTGGAGGAGAGAAGACTCTTCCACTACGAGTGATCTTGCTAGATCCAGCAATATTATCAATGTCAACAGGCATGTCAGGTAAAGGCTCCTGCTTGACACCATGGATGTAAACATCAGACCCATAGTGCCAAGGCACAACTTTGTCAGAGGTATAAGAAATAGGACCAGGAGTGGTAATGATCAGAGGAGCTACTCTGGCTTCAGCAACAGCTTTCACAGGACCTTCAGCAGTAATCTTGATTGGGCCCTGATGAGTGATTTTAATGGGACCCTTTGAAGTGATTTTTAGTGGTACTTTGTCAACCATGTCAACCTCTTCAATCTTCTTACCCTGAGTCAGATGATCCACCATACTTTCTACAGATGCTGGTCTTCTTTCAAACACTATAGTATATTTATCCATGAGACGTTGAATCCCCTCTCTCAAAATGAAGCAACTATCCGGCTTATAGGTACAATATAGACAATCTTCATGACAACCTGGAAAGATCCCAGCTTGTACTAACCTCTTTTTGATAACAGACAATGGTGTGCTCAACTCCATAACTGAATAGACATGCAGATCTTCATCAATATCTTCATCAATGGCGTTGACAGTCTTCTCGTGATTTGGCATTGGAGCTGTAATCACATTTGGAGTACCTGGTGGATCAAACTCAATTTCTCCAGCATCAATCATATCCTGAATTTTGTTCTTCAAGACCCAGCAGTTATTAGTATCATGTCCTGGACAGTTTGAATGATATGCACATCGTGCATTGGGATTGTACTTGGGAGAGGTAACATTGGGATTCCGAGGGGCCTCCCTCAGGGTAATAAGTTCAGCTTTCAACAAGTGTTGCAATGCCTGAGCCATTGACATGTTGATCTTCGTGAACTGTCTTCTAGCCCTCTGTTGGTTGCCTTGAGGCTGCTCTGTTGTTGCAGGAGTTGGATTTGAAATATGAACTGCACTAACAGACTGATGCCTTCTGTTACGATCAGGCTGACCATACACAGCATTAGATTCTTTCTTCCCAGTGGGAGGCTTCTTTGCAGCACCTGATGAAGAAGTGCCCATTTGGATCTTACCACTCTTGATGCCATTCTCCACTCGCTCTCCTGTCATGATCAACTCAGTGAAGCCAGATGATGAGCTTCCAATGAGATGACTGTAAAACGGACCATTCAGCGTACACATGAACATATCAACCAATTCCCTATCAGTCAAAGGGGGTTGAACTCTCCCAGCTAAGTCTCTCCACTTCTGAGCATACTCCTTAAAGCTTTCTTTGGCACCCATAGACATGCTTGCTTTATGAAGTAGCTTTGTTAGCTCTAGGATCCTTGCTTGGCTTGCTTTGTAATGAGCCTCGAAAGTATCCCTTTGCTCTTTCAGTTGGATCCATGATCTCTGCAAGTCTTCCATATCAGTAGGCATGTCTGGGTGAAGGATGGTATAAGCTGTGTCTCCTTCAGCAACAGGTTCCATGGTAACTGGTAGGACGGCAGGATATGGCATCATGAGTGTCTGAGCACGAGATCGTACCCATCTGAGATAAGCCTCCATAGGAATGGTGTACTTAGGCTCCAGCGTCTTGCTGTCAATCCTGTTTACCTTTTCCCAAGCTCGTATGAATCTCTGACGGTAACCCTGAAGATCGTTGTCGTAATCAAACACAATACCCTGAATCAACATGTCATGTGGACCATCGCTCCGGGCGTAACCAAACTGTCGTAAAGCTAGAGATGGGTTGTAGGTGATGCCTCCTCTTATGCCTAGAAGTGGCACATTAGGAAACTCCCCACAACGGTCAATGATGGTGACATTCTCCATAGATCTGGAGCACCAATGGATGTCTGAGTGAGAAAGTGACATGATCCTCTTGGACCATCTGAACCCTTGCTCATTCTTCATTACTGAGCGAGGAAGGTGAGAAATAAACCACCTAGAAAGTAAAGGTATGCAGCACATCAAAGTTCCTCTTGCCCTTGTAGTACGGGTGTGAAGAGAATGTAGGATGTCTCCAAGTAAGGTAGGCACTGGATTGTGACTCAGGAATATGTTGATGGCATGAACGTCTATGAACTGATCAGGATTGGGGAACAACACTAAGCCGTAAATCAATAAGGCTAAGATCTCCTCAAAAGCATCGTAACTCATAGCCTTCAAGAACATTTGAGCTTTATCCACTAATACCTTGGCAAGAATACCTTTAACTCCACTTCTCGTCTCTAGAACAATGTCAGACTTCTTCAGATGTAGAGCTGCGGCAATAACTTCTGGTTTAAGCTCCTTCTCTAAGCCTGTGAATGGCTTCTGATCAAGAACAGGTATACCCAGAAGTTTAGAGAACTCCTCCATGGTTGGAACCAGCTGATAATCAGGAAATGTAAAGCAATGGTGCTTAGGGTCAAAGAACTGAAACAACACACTCATCATGTCTTCACTGAACCCTGAAGTAACTAGATCCAATAAGTGACCATGTCTCTTGTTGAACTGGGAATGATCAGGCACTAGGGAAACCAACTCTTTGAGCTTGGGAGGTATCCCTACAAAGTTGATCCTGATGGTGTTTCTACGAGCAGAAGCCATGACCTGCAACAAAGAACAAAAATAAATCCCTTGGTCCTTGAAATGGTTAGGGAAAATGATATGCTCATGATGCATGATGATGTCATGATGTTATGTTCAATCACAAACATGTGGCACACACAAACAAGTCACACAATTGCCCTAGGTTTAAAGGCTTGCATGAGGTTTAAAGGTAAGTACCCTCCCCTGAAGTTAGATGGTTCATCCTGTCCTACAAAAGTAACCAGGTTCTAAGGGATCTCAATATCATTGATCCTTCACAAGGGTGGTTGTTCAGAAGGCAACTTACTTGCCAACCAAAACCCTCCAAGTTTAAGATCTCAATGAGCGTAGTATCGAGTGTCAACCAACTTCAGTCTGCACCAAAGCCGGTTACCTCACTACTTTCTAAAGGCCAAGATGAGTTAACTAGGGTTCTAAAAGTCAGTTAGTGCATTGACAACATATGGCAGCCTCTATATTATCCTCAACTTGACTTAAGGAATATAAGCACCAACCAAGAAGTCGCACTAACTATGGCCACCAGATCAACCGTATCGATATACGTCGTACAGTTTCCTTGGTCTATTGCCATTTACCTAAGGTACACTAGATCCGGGTTAGGACCTTTCACACATAAGAGCACCCCAACAATATAATAATAAAGCAAACAAGGCAAACAATTTAAAGTGATCTTAATTCCTAAGGGTACCCCTCTTAAATAACTCCCCAGCAGAGTCGCCAGTTCTGTAACACGGTGGGAGAACTGACTTTAAACAATGTTGCGGATAGCAAGAGTCGCCACCGACTTTTATTTTATCCATAAGGAAAGGTTATAAAAGAACAGGAAAGACCTTAGAGAATATTTTGGGTCCGGGGGGTAGGTTATGAAAAGGGAAGGTGTTAGCACCCTTTTCATCCATGGTTATCCATGGGCTCTTAGGTACTTAAGCTCACTTTTGAATTGTTTTGAAAGTGTAGTGTGTGAATAGAAAATTTTCAGAATAGTTAATAAATAATCCATGTAAGGATGTGTTAAGAACTTGTTTGAAAACTTGTTGAAAATTTGTTTAAGTGTGAAACAGTTTTGAAGTGAGCAAGCACCTAGGAGTAACCTACCCTAATGTTTAAAGGTCTTTCTTATTCTTTATTCTTTCCTTTAGTAAGACTATCCCTACTATAATGGAGTAGGTAGTCCTTACTTTGGATGTTAAGGGACATGTGAGGGACAATTTGACTTTGAAGGCCATTGTGGGATGTAAGAAGCACATATAAGGGACCATCATCATTTTTCGAAAGGGACTCGATTCGTAAAGGCAACCATAAGGGACTTTGATGATTTTTTTTTATTTGAGGGACTTGCTTTATACACCCCACTTAACCATTATTCGTAGGCAACTTGAGGGATATCCTTAGGAAGTGAGACGGCGATTAAAATCGACTTACGTGTGTGACGTGTTTATTTTAATTATCTTTATTTAAAAGTGATCTAAATTTATTTTAATATTACATACATGTTGTTACACTCCCTAATTACTAACCATAATAATAATTAAATAATTAAACAACTTTACATCCAAGAAACAATTACAAAATAATAAGCAAAATAATTAAACAGTAAAGATAAATAAAATATAAATAAGCAATAATAAATAATAAAGGGGGTTAATTCTAAGTTTACTCGGCAAGACATCGCATCTTGTGCCTACGTATCCTTACGGGAGTGGAATCAGAGTAATCGTAGTTCCCCTCAATAGGGAGGTTAGAAACTTCTTGACTGTGGTCAAGGTCTCAAGGGGAATAAACGCATCTTAAGGACACGCTTACGTGGAGTGTAGAAACTCCAAAATCCTGTCAATCTTATAATAACGGGCTTGCATCTATGGATGCTTGCAGATATTAGGCGTGATTCTGAAATAAAAGGACACTGTCTTTTAATTCTTTGTAACTTTAATCGTAGCGTCGAATTTGAAATAAATCACATGCTGCTTCAAGATTAGTTGAGTATAAGGTGGATCTCGAATGTGGACATGAAGCTTCAATTTGAATTCCTCAATTTAGCAACGAAGATTCAAAATTTCCCGCTTGAGTTTAATGGTAATAACCCCTCTTCATGAATAAGATCAAAACCTTTCTTGAATTAAACTTCGACCCCCCTTATTTAAAATAAGGCGTTGTTCTCGTGAAGCCATACAGACCAAATCTTGTCAGCAGATGTAGTAACTTATATTTGCCTTTTCGCACTTGTAGGCCAGGAAACTCTTGAAATATGAATGAGTTGGACTTTGTATATTGAAATGAGTACTTGTTCGTCCTTAATATTAAAAGCTTTCACGCCAATCCTGTTCAAAACTCTTAATCATGAAGGGACCAAATAGCTAAATCCTTGACTGAAATAACGAGTGTTATTTTCATGCGAGATTAACGTGCCTGCGAAAAATATGCACTCATAATAGTAATAAAGTCATCAAGTAGGATTAAATTAAAAATAAGAAATAACAAAAAAGAAGCGGGATCTTATGGTCAAAAATTAGGGTGCAACACCCATTTGGAAAGAAATACTTCTAAGCCTCCATTTTCAACATAAACCATCACAAAATTGCCCAACTTTGCAAGGGAACATTTCTCTCAATTTTAAAGGTATGATGGTGTTCTTGGACTTTTTGGAAAGCTTGAAGAGTCCTCTAAACGACCCCATTGGTTTCAGGTCCATATCATTTACCAATCTCAAGTTATGCCCTTTTGAAGTTGTTGACTTTTTGTTGACTTTTGAAATGACCTATAATGTCTTAGATCATATCTTTCAAATAAAGCATTTTTGGGCTTAACCTTCAACATCAAAGTTGTAGAGAATTCAATTTCCTTCAAAATGAGCTTTGGATGGAGACTTGGTGATGAAGTATGTGAAAGTTATGCCTGGTCAAAGTTCAGTTGACTTTTACTGAGGAAACCCTAATTTAGAAACTCCTGATTATTGATGATCTGGAATCTCCTTGATGAATCATGATCAACCCTTGATAAAATGATGAATTTTACTTCATATACTTGATGTTGGCAAAAAATCATGAAGTTTGACTTTGGTTTGACCACAGTTGACCTCAGTTTGACTTTTTAACTCCATTGACTGCTTTTGACTTATCTGATCATCTGACTGAGCAAACTTTTGAGAAAAGTCTTGAAACTTGACATGGGGGTTCTTATACACATATAAGATGTTATGAAGCTCACTTGAAGTCTTGGAAGCCCATTTAGCCTGATTAAAGTCAAAACCCTAGTTTTGGATGCACTGCTTAGGAGGTGCATTGTCTGAGGGAATTGTCAACTCTTCTGACCAATTGTGAACTTTGTGAACCTTGTGAATCTTCATAAGATATCTTGTGATACTCATGGGAGGTATTGTGAAGCTTGTGAACCTTGTGAACATCATGAAGTGGCTTTATAGACCTCATGACCCTTAGGAAAGCTTTGTAAACATTGTGAATCTTGTGAACCTTGTGATCCTTCGAGAAGCAACCTATGGACTTCATGAACCTCATGAAAGGTCTTGTAGATGTTGAGAAGTTTGTGAACCTTGTGAACCTTCAAGAAGCAACCTATGGACTTCATGAACCTCATGAAAGGTATTGAAAGCACTGTGGGACTTGTGAACCTTGTGAACCTTCATAAAGTAGCTTGTGGACTTTATGAACTTCATGAAAGGTTATGCAAGTTGTTGGAGAACTTGTGAACCTTGTGAACCTTCTTAGAACACAAAGTCTTGTATTGTGAGGGAAAATTTTGGGGTGCAACACCTCCCTACTGACACTATCCTTCAGCAGAAACCTATGTAGCTCGATTAACTCCTAATGTGAAATAATATTAACATTGCTCAAATTTATGTCAAGCTTCAAGGACCAATTTTCTCCATCCCATTCTCCCATATCTGCCACATACCCCAATCTATTACCAGCTATGCTTCAAAGCTCAGGGAATATAGGGGCCAATGACAATATAAGTGACAATCAATTTTAATGTTTTTGGTTGACTCATGGAAAATATCAGTGTGAATAATTTGAATGGCACTGTGATTTTAACAATATATATTAGTTAGTGAAGACTACAATGTCTCTAAATCAGTAAGAAGCCAATGAAGCCCCAATATCTTAAAAATAGTATCGAAAAGATCATGATAACCATATTCAATGTTAGAGCGGGATGTTAAAATTTGTTTCTTTCTACACCAAGATATATGAGAATCTCCAAGAGAAATACAAAAACTAGTGGTGGAACGACGATCAGTCAGATCTCCATCCTAGTTGGCATTATATTAGGTTATAAGAATCAATGAGAATGTAACTGAGTAATGAAGACCATAGAATAAGTTACCTTTGATATACCAAATAATTTGGAAGACAAAAACAAAATGTGTGGTGTGAAGAGAAGCCAAGAATTGGCTATCAAGATGAAAAACATATGAAATATCTTACTGTGTAACTCAGAGGTATATCAGACTATCTACAGGCTACCAATAAAAAGTGGAATTGTCAAACAAAGTACCATTTTGAGGAGTAAATAAAAAATTAGGTTCAAGAGAAGTGTGCTCAGTTTTACTATCACTAAGGCTTGCTCGAGAGGCAAGATCAAAAGCACACTAGTCTGTAAGAGAAATATGTCATCACTTAAATATACTACTAAAAACCCCAGAAAGTAACTTATTGGTCCAAGATCCTTAATCTTTAAATGTTCAAACAAGAATTCCTTGAACCACAACTACAAAAAACCCCTTTCACCTCGGTTGAAAAATGGATTTCTTACCCTTTGAGGAAGCTAAACAGTGGGAGGTGCTGGATCTGTTGAAAGATTAAACTTGATTTAGGCCTAAACATATTATTTGGATTTTTGGGCTTAGTTATTTTGGACTTAGGTAATTTTAATTAATGGTTCTAGAAAACTCTTGTAATGTTTGGAGTGTCTAGATAATTCTTAAGGTTGTAATATTCTCTAGAATGCTCTTGGAATTCCTAGAGTTGAGAACTCTCTAGAATTAGTGTGTCTAGAGTTCTCCTTAGAGTACTATAAATAGAGATGTAATTCTACACTTTTGCATCAAGCAAAATACAAAGTTCTCTCTTCCATAAATAATTCTTCTACCTATCAAGTTTCTCTTTAAGCCTCTAATATTCCCACACACTTTTCCTAAACACAAAAGGTCTTATTTCCAACAAAGTGGCATCAGAGCTTGAAGGTCCTCAAAAGATGGCGAATGAAGGTTTCCCTTTTCAAACACCGATGCTCACAAAGAACAACTATGACAATTGGAGTATCAAGATGAAGGCGCTACTATGAGCTCAAGATGTGTGTAATGTCGTTGAGAAAGGCTTTAAGGAGCAAGATGAAGCCTCCTTAAGCCAAGATGTAAAGGAGACATTAAAGGAGTCAAGAAAGAGAGACAAGAAAGCTCTCTTCCTCATTTATCAATCGGTGGATGAAGATACATTTGAGAAGATCTCCAATGCAAAGACGGCCAAAGAAGCATGGGACAAGCTTCAAACCTGCAAAAAAGGAGTGGAGCAGGTGAAAAAGATTCGTCTTCAAACTATTAGAGGTGAGTTTGAACGTTTATTTATGGAAGAGTCTGAGTCAATTTCTGATTATTTTTCTCGAGTATTGTCCGTAGTCAATCAACTTAAAAGAAATGGTGAAGATGTTGATGAGGTGAAAGTCATGGAAAAAATACTTCGCACTTTAAATCCAAGTTTAGACTTCATTGTTACCAACATTGAAGAAAACAAGGATTTAAACACCATGACTATTGAGCAACTTATGGGTTCCTTACAAGCATACGAAGAAAAACAAAAGAGAAAAACTAAACAAAAGGAGACTATGGAACAACTACTACAACTCAATGCAAAGGAAGCAAACTATGTGAGTTACAAGAGTCAAAGAGGATGAGGTCGTGGCCAAGACCGTGGACGTGGACGTGGACGAGGACATGAAGGAGAAAGAAGAGGCAGTTACAACAACTACTCCAACAACTTCAACGGTGGAGAAAGAAGTTGGAATCCACAATCAACAAGAGGTCGTAGAAATAGAAATTCATGGTCAAGGTGCAACAAGTTACAAATCAAGTGCTTCAATTGCAACAAAATCGGTCACTATGCATTTGAGTGTAGATTCTCAAAGAAAGTTGTGGAGAAAGCTAACTTTGTAGAAGAAAAAGCTGGAGAAGAAGAAACTTTGCTGCTCGCGTGCCAAAACCAATTTGAAGAGAAAAGAAACAAGTGGTACCTCGACACCGGCGCAAGCAACCACATGTGCGGCGATCGAAGCATGTTCATATAGATCAATGAAGCGACAACTGGAAATGTCTCATTTGGAGATGACTCAAAGATACCGGTCAAAGGAAAAGGTAAAATTCTCATACGCTTAAAGAATGGGAGTCATCAATTCATATCCAACGTCTACTATGTTCCTAACATGAAAAATAATATTTTGAGCTTGGCACAATTATTGGAGAAAGGATATGACATCCACTTGAAAGAACATAGTCTTTTCTTAAGAGATTGTGAGCATAAATTGATTGCTAAGGTGCCTATGTCAAAGAATAGAATGTTCCTCTTGAACATTCAAAATGATGTGGCAAAGTGTCTCAAGGCCTGCTATACCGACTCTTCGTGGCTATGGCATCTACGTTTTGGACACCTCAACTTCGGTAGTCTAGAATGTTTTTCAAAGAAGGAGATGGTGAGAGGGTTGCCTAGTATAAACCACCCAGACCAACTATGTGAAGGATGTCTAATTGTGAAGCAATTCCGAAAAAGCTTTCCAAAGGAATCAACATCAAGAGCGACAAAACCACTAGAGCTCATACACACTGATGTCTGTGGACCAATCAATCCAAACTCTTTTGGTAAGAATAAATACTTTCTTCTATTTATTGATGATTATTCTAGAAAAACATGGGTTTATTTCTTGAAGGAGAAGTCAGAAGTGTTTGAAAACTTTAAGAAATTCAAAGCCCTTGTGGAGAAAGAAAGCGGTCTTTCTATTAAGTCTATGAGATCTGACCGAGGAGGAGAGTTTACTTCAAATGAGTTCAAAAAATATTGTGAAGAGCATGGAATCCGCCGCTTACTAACAGTGCCAAGATCGCCACAACAAAATGGAGTAGTGGAGAGAAAGAACTGGACCATACTTAATATGGTGCGAAGCATGCTTAAGAGTAAGAAGATGCCGAAAGAGTTTTGGGCCGAAGAAGTGGCATGTGCGGTTTACTTGACAAACCATTCCCCAACAAGAAGTGTGCATGAGAAGACACCACAAGAAGCATGGAGTGGAAGGAAGCCAGGTATCTCTCACCTCAAAGTGTTTGGAAGCATTGCATATACCCACGTTCCAGATGAAAGGAGAACAAAGCTCGATGATAAAAGTGAGAAGTATGTATTCGTGGGTTACGACTCAAGCTCCAAAGGGTACAAGCTCTATAATCCAAATAGCGGAAAGATTGTCATAAGTCGTGACGTGGAGTTCGAAGAAGAAGATTGTTGGGGTTGGAGTGTTCAAGAAGACATGTATGATTTTCTTCCTTATTTTGAAGAAGAAGAAGATGAAATGGAACAACCAATGATAGATAAACATATTACACCACCTGCCTCATCGACACTAAGGTTGGATGAAACAAGCACAAGTGAGAGGACACCACGATTAAAGAGCATTGAAGAGCTTTATGAGGTAACCGAAAACCAAAATGACATTAACCTCTTTTGTCTTTTTGGTGATTGCGAGCCTCTAAGCTATCAAGAAGCTGTTGAAAACGTAAAGTGGAGAGACGCCATGGATGAAGAAATAAAGTCAATCACGAAGAATGACACGTGGGAACTTACTACACTTCCACGAGGATACAAAGCAATCGGAGTAAGATGGGTGTACAAGGCGAAGAAGAATGCAAAAGAAGACGTGGAGAGATACAAAGCAAGACTGGTGGCAAAAGGCTATAGTCAAAGACAAGGAATTGACTATGATGAGGTATTTGCCCCCGTTGCTCGTCTTGAAACTATTAGACTGATCATTTCTTTGGCAGCCCAGAATGAATGGAAGATCTATCAAATGGATGTGAAGTCGGCCTTCTTGAATGGTTTTCTCAAAGAAGAAGTTTATATTGAGCAACCACAGGGATATGAAGTAAAAGGGCAAGAAGAAAAAGTCCTCAAGTTGAAAAAGGCGTTGTACGGACTCAAGCAAGCTCCGAGAGCTTGGAATGTTCGAATCGACAAGTACTTTCGAGACAAGAATTTCATCAAGTGTCCATATGAGCATGCACTCTATATTAAAGCGCAAAGTGGAAATATTTTGATTGTGTGCTTATATGTTGATGACTTGATCTTCATTGGGAACAATCTAAGCATGTTCGAAGAGTTCAAGAAAGACATGTCAAATGAATTTGAGATGACAGATATGGGGCTCATGGCATACTATCTTGGCATTGAAGTAAAGCAAGAAGACAAAGGAATTTTTATCACCCAAGAAGGCTATGCAAAAGAAGTCCTTAAGAAGTTCAAGATGGATGATGCCAATCCGGTTGGCACCCCGATGGAATGTGGCAGCAAGTTGAGTAAGCATGAAAATGGAGAGATTGTGGATCCAACTCTTTACAAAAGTTTGGTTGGAAGTCTATGTTACTTGACAAGTACAAGGCCGAATATTCTCTATGCTGTAGGAGTTGTAAGTCATTACATGGAAGCTCCAACAACAACTCACTTCAAGGAGGCAAAGAGAATCCTTCGATATATCAAAGATACATAAAATTTTGGCTTACACTATTACTCTTCTAACAATCATGAAATTGTTGGCTATAGTGATAGCGATTGGAGTGGAGACTTGGACGATAGAAAGAGCACTACTGGTTTTGTGTTCTTTATAGGAGATACTGCTTTCACTTGGATGTCAAAGAAGCAACCTATCGTCACACTGTCAACTTGTGAAGCTGAATATGTTGCCGCTACATCATGTGTTTGCCATGCAATTTGGCTAAGGAACTTGTTGAAAGAGTTAAAAATGCCACAAGAAGATCCTATGAAAATATGTGTTAACAATAAATCAGCACTTGCTTTGGCAAAAAATCCTGTATTTCATGAAAGAAGTAAACACATCGACACCCGTTACCACTTTATAAGAGAATGCATCGAGAAGAAGGATGTGAAGTTGAAGTATATGATGTCTCGAGATCAAGCTGCCGACATTTTCACCAAGCCACTCAAATGGGAAACGTTCGTAAAGTTAAGGAGCATGCTTGGAGTCACAAATCAAGTTTAAGGGGGGATGTTGAAAGATTAAACTTGATTTGGGCCTAAACATATTATTTGGATTTTTGGGCTTAGTTATTTTGGACTTAGGTAATTTTAATTAATGGTTCTAGAAAACTCTTGTAATGTTTGGAGTGTCTAGATAATTCTTAAGGTTGTAATATTCTCTAGAATGCTCTTGGAATTCCTAGAGTTGAGAACTCTTTAGAATTAGTGTGTCTAGAGTTCTCCTTAGAGTACTATAAATAGAGATGTAATTCTACACTTTTGCATCAAGCAAAATACAAAGTTATCTCTTCTATAAATAATTCTTCTACCTATCAAGTTTCTCTTTAAGCCTATAATATTCCCACACACTTTTCCTAAACACAAAAGGTCTTATTTCCAACAGGATCAATATTTAGAACATTATCACTAAAAGTGGATGAAACATCATAAGGATTTTGAAGCTTATTAAAAGAACCAGCATATGTGTTAGAACTTGCATATGTGTCACTAAGAAAATAATTGACAACATGATTTGTAAAGAGATGTGTAGGAGTATACGTGATTGTCGTAAACTTTGACAAGGAAGAAAATATTATGTGTTCCGAAAACACAAAATGGAGAGATATTCGAATGTGTTGTGATATTGGGACCCAACATCGATAATCTTTGTGTTCAGTTTCATAACCAAGAAAATAATAAAGACGAGCACAAGGCTCAAGTTTAGTATATTCATGGGTCCAGAAGAGAATAAAACAAGCACATCCAAACACCTTAAGTGAGCTGTAATATGGCGTAGTGTGATAAAGACACTCAAAAAGGGAGACATTACCAAGTACATATGAAGGAAAACAACTAATAATGTGGACAACAGTTAGAGAGGTTTCACCCCTAAGCACGTTCAGGGACAAGCGGATGAGATAACAATAATTGGGGCTAAGTGAAGGATGCAGCGATGCTATCTATCATTGTGACCATTTTTTGTGACTTATAAAGACAAGAAAATATAAGAGTTCAGAATTACGATATTCCATTGCATTATCTCGACGAAAAAACCTTAATTGTCTTTTAAAATTGTGTTTTAATCATTTTGAAAAAGTTAGTATAAATTTGAGGAAGCTCATGCTAGTTTTTTATCATGAATATCCAAGTAAAGCGATAATAATCATCAATAAAGTAACATAAAATACTGAGATCCTCCCATTGTAGGGATAAGAGTAGGATGCGAAATAATGTTTTATATTTTATTCAAAGAAGTTATCAAAGCTAAAAGATGATTATCATGGTTTGCCTTTGATGATGTTATTTTTATGATGACAACTTTGACAACTTGGATACAATTTGGTTTCACTTATGAAGATGCAACCTCGATAAAACCTAAAGCATCAAGTCAAGCAAATATGATAAGCGGTTAAAGTATGCAAGTAGATGAATTAAGGTTTGATGAACATTGCAAACATCCTCTAATGATGGTATTCAACCAAAAGATATCTCAAGCCTCATATCCAAGAATTATTCAAGCAAATTTTTATATGATTAGTTTATTCGACAAATCTTGAAGCTTCAAAGTGTGAAAGAAAGGAAGGTTTGAAAGCTCACCCACTCGTGTCTGAGTGAACTGTGTTTTGTAAAAACACAAAGGAATTCTCATAATTTTGGCTATCGATCTTTCCTTTCTTGTGCCAACCTCTAGCCTATAAATACAAAATTCTCCATTGACATTTTCTGAATCCAAAAAACGTGAGCTTTCTATCTCACTCCTCACTCTCTTTCTCTCTCTAAAAATATTTCTTTACTTTTTCTCACTTTAATTTAGCCGTAGAGATTCGAGAAAGTCAATATGTTTAAGTGAGGTTTTTGTATTCTAGAAAAGGGTGTTATTGTAAATTCACCAAGAAGTATTTTTCTCTTGGTTGAATAATTTATCCTTATGGGAATGTTTGTTTGGGTTCAAAGCTAAACATGTTAAAAAAATTTGTTTTGTGATTTAGGTTCTAAGTCACCGGTTCGGTTCATAAGCCTAGCTTGTGTAAAAGCTTACTTCAAATCAAGATCAATCCGATTTAAAATCTCAACTTGGTTCGAGGTCAACCTGTTCAAAACTTGTTTGATTCACAAGCTCAATGCATGTAAAAGCTTACTTCGATTGAAGAACATCCCGATTTAAAATGTCATTTTGGTTCATGGTCAACATTTGCAACACCCCCATTTGGATGGAGATAAGTCTGTATAAAATATCGGTTTAGATTGGAGAATATCCACTTCAAGTTCATATTTGGAAGGAAGACTAACTACTTCAGTGCGTTGTTTGGAAGTAAGACTAACCGCTTCTCTCCATTGTTCTCTTTTTGGTTGAAAGTTAAGATGAAACTTTATTTTCCTTATATAAGGGGGTTTGTAAGCTCAACCTATTAAATTCTTATAAACCTTATCAGACACTCTCAAGATTAAGTCTTGGGGAGAGAATTAGGTCATTTCATTTAGACTGAACCACTATAACTTTTGGTGTCATCTTTTAACCCTCATATCTTTATTTTTCGCATATTTATTTCTTGATGTTATCTTTCAAACACTTTTATCAAAAAAAAATTTAAACTCTGAAAATGATAACAATATGTTTTTAAATAATAGTTTTTCTAAAACCTATAGTTCACTCTGTCTTGTGTGTGGAGTCATATGTCCAACACATGATCCTAAGTATCAGAATGCACAAGATCAAATGATGAAGCTGAAATATAGGCACTTTTATTAAATGATAGAGCTGATTGTTTAATAGTTTGAAAAGTAGTATAATCAAGAGACTCATTTGTAAAAGATCCTAAAATACTTTGAGACAAAAGAGGACAGAGTTTTCCAATAGAACTATGACCAATACGAAGATGCCAAATTCGAATGGAAGAATCTTTGGAAGCAACACATATGTTAATCCCTTCAGGAACATGCAATTTAGTGAGCCAAACTAACATTTTGATCTTACATCCAATCTTATGCGTTATTTTGTATGTGGATCTTGCACACGACATATAGAGGAAGAAAACCTAAGTTCATAACCATGATCACATAATTGACCAATATAGATAAGATTAAAACTTAGTTTAAGAATGAGATATGTGTCGGGTAATCTTAAATTAGACAAGGAGATAAAACCTTTATAAGTTACAAGCATAAGAGAACTGTCAACAATGTGAATATAATGAGTAATGTCATTTTTAGATAGAGAAGAAAATAAGTGAGATGCAGATGTCATGTGATTACAATAAGTATAATCTTAATACCATATAGAATGACCTGGCGTGGTTCAAAGAACAACATGAGTATTACCATTACAAGAAGGAAGAAGTTGTCTAAGGAGAGATTCAAGATCAACAATAAAGAAGACATACTTAGCGGTTTCTGTAGAATCTTTGGCAACAACAACAGTTGCAAGTGCAAGCTTAGAAGAGTTGGGACATAGTTGATTCTTATTCTGATCAGGACGTGGAGGATGGGTGAGACAAATTTGAATCAAGTGTTCAACTGTTTTACACTATCAACATCAATTTGAAGTAATAAGACCATTTTTCTTACAATTATGTCATTCTACAATGGGACAATCAGAGAAAGAATGTACAAATTTACAATAATGACGATAAGAATTAATAGTTATATTTACAATAATGAAGACAAAATCTTTTTGTTGAATAAGAAGTCTCAATCTAATGAAGAGCACTCACTAGTGTAGGTAAAGGATTTTGGTGCATCACAGATGGTATGATCGATTCATAAGAGCACTCACTAGTGTAGGTAAAGGATTTTGGTGCATCACAGATGGTATGATCGATTCATAATCATTACTGAGAGCCATCAGAAATTGAATAAGCCTAATATGATTGCGATGAGTCTCACATGTTTTTAGGCCAGTTGAATCTTTTAGGGAAGCTTCACACGAGGCTAACTGATTCCATTTTATATCCATTTGTGTTGAAAACTCATAAATAGGTTGACCAAATTGTTATTTCAAATTACTACTCCCTATGTCTTACCATGAATGATCCATTTATAATAATAAAATGTCTCAATAAATAACCCATTTCAATTTACAATGCAAATTAATTATTTTTTCCAATTATACCCTTTAATTATTACTACTTTCATCACTCCTAATACACCCTGTGGTCACTATTATAAGCAAATTTAACTTTTCGCGGTACATTTGACTATTAATATATCTAGTCATATATAGATTAGATATATTAATAGTTAAATATACCACAAAAAGGTGTACATGATAAATGATACTTTAATAAAAATTTCATTCTCTCTTTAATTATTACACATTTTCTAATACATGTGAAATAGTTATGATCATTAATCGTAGGACGGAGAGGGTAGAAACTTTCAATAATTTATATTGATAAGATAAATTAGAGATAAGACCTCTTTGGCATTTTCAAATCCACAAAATTATATATATTAAAGCATGACAAACTAAAAGATAGTAGTATTAATGTATAGTAAATGTCAGAGTCAAAACCGATTATTGAGGAAATATAAAGGCTGCATGGTACTAGTAACTACAGCTAGCCTATACAGTGTATGATGAGGTAATGTACCAGAAACTTGTACTCACTACAGTCTGAATTTTCACATCATACGACTCTCTTACGAATAAAGCGTCCCTCCTAATCTATACAGACCCATGCAGCTTTACTACACTATAACAACTTGCACTTCACCAACCATATACAATACGTATAACCATGCTAACTAGGAATCTAATAATCATAAAAATATACATGCTTGAATTTCAATAATTCATCCTAATTTGGCACCATTATTTTTCTATAAACGGTTTATTGCTATTGCTAGTGGCCCACACAGGCTTTTGATAGAGACACTGTTTTTTGTTAGTTTGTGAGCAGACAAAAGCAGAGAAGCTTCTTATCCTCTCCTTCTAGGTTTTCACACATTACATTACACATAGAATCTCTTCTAAAGCCAAAGTATTATTATTATTATTATTATTATTCACTTTTACACTTTAGCCCTTCATTTTCCACTTCAATATTACCCTTTACCCCTTCATTATTACTACTAATATATTATTTCAAGGGCAAATTAATCACAACAGTGGCCTATTTAGTTCAATCTTATACAAGCTCTTTTAGTTCATATCTCTACCAAACTCTTTCTCTCTCTTCTTTCTCTTTCTAACATCTCCAATGGCTCCAATGACTCTACCACCTGGATTCAGATTCCACCCTACAGATGAAGAACTTGTTGCTTACTATTTAGAGAGAAAAATAACAGGTAGAATCATTGAGCTTGACATCATTGCAGAAGTTGATCTCTACAAATGTGAACCTTGGGATTTACCAGGTACATTTCATACAATAGTATCCATAACCATCTAATACAGGCGTATCTGTATCTGTATCGGTATCCGAAACCGACACCAATATTTATTGTTAGTGTCGTCATTCTGATGTCTGTCTTTCATATTTATACATAATTTTATTTTATATGTCATTTATTCATGGATAGATTAATAAAGGTCATATGGTTGAAATATGCAGAAAAATCATTTCTTCCAAGCAAGGATATGGAGTGGTATTTTTACAGTCCAAGAGACAGAAAGTATCCAAATGGGTCAAGAACAAATAGAGCAACAAGAGGTGGTTATTGGAAAGCAACAGGAAAAGATAGAGCAGTGAATTCTCAAAAGAGACAAGTTGGAATGAAGAAGACACTTGTTTATTACAAAGGTAGAGCACCTCATGGAATTAGAACCAACTGGGTTATGCATGAATATCGTCTCAATGAATCACACCCTGGTGCTTCTCTCTCTTCTTTGAAGGTAAATATACATTTATTGTCTTGTCTATAGAAGATGATGCACAACGACTCTGAAAAAATGCGTGTCTATGTTCATGTCAGACACAAACACTTATGATAACTCTAATTTATTCATTTTTATAAATTATTATCACCGTCGACGTGTCAGTATCAACGTCAGTGTCTGGTTCATGTCGGTGTTTCATAGGAAGAAACCCTAAAAGGTCAAAAACATCATGAGTTTGAAACCAATAATTAAATCCTTGTTTAGTGTTCCTTTGAGATTGATCTGCCTATGATGTTGTCATTATCTTGTCACAGAATAAGCTTGAATATAGTGTAGCAAAAAACTCATCTATGTTTTCAACCTTGTTCTACAAGGATGCACATGCCTGCACTATATGCATCTTTTTTTCTTTTTCTTTATATGATTTGCAAACTTTAATTTTTCTTTTCTTCTCTTTAAAAAAAACTAGCTTATGATCAAAATGTGTTATGTTGAAAAATTCAGATCCTTATATGTACTTACTATTACTCATCTCCCTTTTCTTTTCCAAATCTCTTTATATATTTGCTTTCTTGTTCCTTATTCTTCAATAGTGTTATTTTAGAGCATAATTTTAATAAACATGGTAAGTGTAACATGTTTTTTAATGTAACTAATCTTAACCAACTAAATGTAATATATATAACTTTCAAATTAATTATGATTACAATTTTTTACTATGATCTAACGATTATGATAAATTGACCGTATAAATAACATTTACAGGATTCATATTCATTGTGTCGAATTTTCAAGAAGACAATTCAAATTTCGACAAAAACGAATGAAGAAGAACAAGGTGAAGATACAAAGAAGGAAATGATGGTGCAAGGGGAAGACTCAAGTGGAACTGAGATTTCAAGAGAAGTAATGGAAACTATGGATGAAAAAGTTATCAATAATAATGAATATCCAAAGTTTCCATGTGATGCTTCATCTTCTGATGTCACTCAAGGAACATGTACACCAACAGATACATGCAATAATAATAATATAACAGACGATTTTCATGCACAATTTGCTTCTGATGAAGCAAATAGTTCAACTATTGGATTAAGCTATCCCTCAAACTTATTTCAGGTAACACTTCAATAATTTTATGAACTTTATGATTTTTCTTCTTTAATTCACGTAGATGTGTCATGAATCTATTAGATTGATAGGACATATATGAAAAAGCAAAGGTGGGGTCATAGGTTGATCATTATTATATATATTGATCTATAGATTGGTATATTAACTTTTTCTTTTTCTCCATGTTTGTAGCATTTATGCTCATGATTACTTCCTTTGTCTTCTCTTCATTTCCAATCACTTTTTTTTAATCAAATTAACTACTTCACTTTCACTCCTCAAATAATACATAACTAACTAGAACTTAAATCACTTCTTCTTCTTATTTTTAACACACCGTCGCTGTCTCATAAAATTTTTCTAGATTTAAGTCGATATATATTATGACACTATGATCGTCGCAGTATAAATTAACTACAATTTATTTTTTTTTATCACAAATATAGTGAATAATAGTATCAATATCTGTATCTTTTGATATCGTTTTGTCGTGGTCGTTTTCACATTAAATCGTTTTTTAAAACCTTGGGTCTACATAGCATATTTTAGAGTTTTTCTTTTGATCTTAAAGTGATGAAAGTTGGAAGTATGATGAAGCTCTCAATCTTTTTATAAAGACATCACTTCTAAAATTCACTTGGACTGACTACTCCAATTTAGCTTTTCTTCACCATTCCCTATAATTTCTTTTGACTGACTATATATACTCAAAACGTTCTCCAAAGTAAAGATCTCTTTACTCCTATTTTTTCTCACGGTTTGTTAGGTTTTAAAGACTAAAGCATTATACATCTTTACCTTTAATCACATTCTTTTTTTATCAATAATGTTTTCAACATTTTCAATCTTTGCAAAAGCTATAGTTATGTTACTACTATTTTAACTATCTTTACAATATTTGTTGAATTCATGCGAGTAATATATGCATTTGATTGGGGACTTCAACAAATTCAAATTTTCTCTTACACCCTTATATCAAGTACACCACTTTTTAATCTTTATCTTTTAAACCTAAAGCCTCTATTAGTAATAACCCTTCACTTTTTTTGTCACTTGCAGTACTCCATTAATTTAGTTCCAACTTATTAGGCATGAGTTATACGGTCTTTTATCGCAAAAACAACTGTGACAAAATGGTATCAAAAGATGTTGATACCAATATTGATATTTACCGTTTCTATATTTAAAAAAATTGTAATAAATTTACACAGTGACGACTGCAACCAGTATCATAAGACATGTAACGACCGAAATCGCGAAACTGCGACTATTATTTAAAACCTTATGTCTCTTTTTAGGGTGTATTATTGACATGTAGTAACTAATATATTTGTTTTGTGATGGTGCAGGATATAGAAATACCTATGTATGGTAGCTTCCATAATCAATTTCCACAAACACCTTTTATGATGGAAGATTTTCCACAAATGGAGACAAAATCAATATTGAAGACTGATATGAATGAAAACTGCTTTATGTATGACAAATACATTGACTGTATGAATGGAACACTAGAAGAAATCATTTCTCTGTGTTCCTCTCAAGATCATTCTGTGGCTTTTCCAATGCTATAGAATGATTATTATACTAACACAAAATGCATGACTCAAACTATATAGTATATCATATCACTTAATATTCATTGACAAAGAGAAACTTGTGTTGGCTAAAATAACCACACAAATGGGGATTTTTTTGTTTGTTTTTGTTTCTTTGAAGCCGCATACTAGAGGCTACTACACATATGGTGTACTGGATAGATAGTAGAATATGCTAGCCAAGGAGGCTAGTTGGGATATTTTTATTTTGTTTGTGTTTTTTTTCATCTTTTCATAGGTTTTTTTTTAAAAGTATATTTAGTAGAATATTACATAATCATGTATGTTGGTGTTCAACTGTTTTGTATGCTATGGAAGCAAATGGATATGGGGAGAATTTATTTATAATTGTTCAAATGTTTTATATAATATTATTTTTCCATTTTAAAGAAAAACTCAAAATCCGTACTCAAGTCTTACTCATGACACCTAATGTGAAGTGAAAGGTGTTAGAAATAATATATATTTTATAAAATTTAGTGACTAAGTTTTGTTAAACGGTAATTTAATATTTTAGTATGTTGTTTATGTGGTCTTAGTTTTTTTGTGTGTGTATAAATAGACTAGTAGTAGATATTATTTATTATCTTCTTTCTTATTACTCTTTGTAGTCGTCATTGTAGAGTATAATATTCTTTCATTCTATTCATCTCTTTTAACTTTGTGCACCAATAATTGGTATCTAGAGCTCCGGTTCGGATCCACTGAAAAACACGGGAAACACGAGTGAAACGATGAGGCATTATGTGATTCATTTCGTTTCTTGAACGGAATCATAACAAAATCACATTTTCTGATTCTGCGGGATCGGTAAACACTGTGTTTGGTGAGATCTGAGTGATTGCACAAAGTTGAAGATGAACGGAAACGGTGGTCTGAGCACCAAGCTTCTAGTGTTTAATGGAAAAAACTAGTCTCATTGGATGATTTAGATGCGTGTATTGTTCGATGCTCAAGATGTGCTTGATCTTGCCACTGAAGGTTACATTCCAGTAGCAGCAAATGCAATTGAGGAACAAAAGAACGCGCAACAAGATACGAGGAAGAAAGATCAGAAAATATTGTTCTACATCCATCAGTGTTTGGATGCAAATGTGTTTGAGAAAATCGTTGATTCAACGACGGTAAAGGTTGTCTGGGATACACTAGTCAGGTGCTATGGTGGTGATGCATTAGTGAAGAAGGTGAAGCTTCAGTCCCTACGAAAGCAGTATGAGAATCTCAACATGAAGAAGAATGAGAAGGTATCTAAGTACATCTCCAGAGTGATTCTGATCACTAATGAGATGAAAGCTTGTGGAGAAACCCTTTCTGAACAAGTAATCATTGAGAAGGTATTGGGATCCCTTACCCCCCAGTTTGATTACATTGTGGTAGCAATAGAACATTCTAAAGATCTGAGCACCATGAGAATTAAAGAGTTGCAAAGTAGTCTAGATGCACGAGAGTTGCATTTGACTGAGAGAACTTCTGAAAGGGAAGTAGAGCAGTAGGCTATGAAAACAGTTTCTGGTAAGAAGCATCAGAAATAGTCTTGGCCAGAAGTCAGGAGAAGGTCTGGTGGTGTTCAGAAGTCAGAAACCTCAACTTCTATAGGTAGAAGAATGCTCAGAAGGGAAAAGAGAAGTATGACAAGAAGAAGATCAAGTGCTACTCTTGTAAGAAGTTTGGCCATTTTGTTGTTGATTGTTAGTCAAACAAGGAGAGGAAGTCAGAAGAAGCAAATATAACCAGAAGTTCTGATGATGAATATGTGCTACTGATGGCTTCTGAGTCTGATGATATGAATTTGACAAACTAGTGGTATATGGACACTGGCTGCTCAAATCATCTTACTGGAAATAAGAAATGGTTGGTTGACTTTGACTCTGGTAAGAAGACAAAGATCAGATGTGCTGATGATAAATACCTCAACACTGAAGGTATGGGAAATGTCAGAGTCGTTCTGAAAAATGGGAAAACAACATTGATTTGAAAAGTGTGGTATGCACTTGGCATGAAAAACAATCTGATGAGTGTGGGGAAACTAATTGAGAAAGGTTTTTTAGTTATCATAAAGGAAAATCTTCTGAAGCTGTATGAATGTAATCAGAAGTTAAATATGGAGTAATAACATGGAAGGAATATAACATTCAAGGTGAATGTAAGAACTGCAGACTCTGGATGTCTTAGTGCAACAATTGTTGTAAAGGAAAGTGAGCTATGGCACAAAAGATTTGGTCATCTGAATTTCAGAAGCTTAGGGCATCTGAATTCGAAGAAGTTGGTACATGTAATTCCTATAATTAAGAAGTCTGAGAAGTCATGCAAAGTGTGCATGGAAGGAAAGCAACCAAGATCGCCATTTGCGTCAGAAGTAGCTCAAAGAGCAAAACATGCCTTGGGAGTAGTGCATTCTGATGTGTGTGGTCCATTTCCAATAGCATCGATTAGATGGAATAAATACTTTGTGTCATTTGTTGATGAATTCACAAGAATGACATGGGCATCCCTTATAAAATTCGAACACAAGGTGTTTGCTGAATTCAAGAAGTTCAAAATGAAGACTGAGAATCAGAGTGGTCAGACTCTGAAGATTCTCAGAACCGATGGTGGAGGTGAGTATAACTCCACTGAGTTTAGAAAGTTTTGTGAGGAGAATGGAATTGAGCATGAGGTTACTGCTCCTTATACTCCTCAACACAATGGTTTTGCTGAAAGAAGAAATCGTACTTTGCTTGATATGACGAGAAACATGTTGAAGGAGAAGAAGCTTCCTCATACCTTATGGGGAGAAGTTGTTGCCACCTCAATATATGTGCTCAACAGATGTCCAACGAAGAAGATGAAGGAAATAATTCCTATTCAGAAGTGGACTAGAGATAAACAGCGTCAGATGGGTTTTTAAGCAGAAGCTAAATCCAGATGGATCAATTAGCAAACACAAAGTGAGGTTAGTAGCAAGATAATTTCTGCAGAAACCTAGACTGGATTATTCTGATGTGTTTGCACTTGTAGCGAGACATGAAACAATCAGACTGGTGATTGCAATAACTGCTAACAGGAATTGGCCTTTAATGCATTTAGATGTGAAATTTGCATTTCTGAATGGTCCATTACAAGAAGAGGTATACGTGTCACAACCTCCTAGATTTGTTAAAAAGAATTAGGAATGGATGGTATAAAAATTACATAAAGCTTTGTATGGATTGAAGCGAGCGCCCAGAGCCTGGAATCTGAAGATTGATTCATTTTTCCAAGGAAAAGAGGTTTCAGAAATGTGAGATGGAGTACGGTGTTTATGTTCAACATACTTCTGATGGAAATATAATTCTAGTGTGTTTGTATGTTGATGACATACCGCTGACAGGGAGTTATGAACAAGAGATAACTATGTTCAAGAAGGTGCTGATGAATGAGTTTGAAATGACTGATCTCGGGAAAATGACGTATTTTATAGGGATGAAGTTTATATACTCTGAGAAAGGTCTCATTTTGCATAAGCTGAAGTATGAACTTGAGCTTCTGAAGAGATTTAAGTTGCAGAATTGTAAGGCTGCTATCACACTTGCAGATACAAATTAGAAACTGGACTCTGATTCTGATGGTGAGGATGTGGATGCTACAACCTTCATACAGTTGGTTGGTTCTCTGAGGTATCTGTGTAATACCAGACCTGATATCTTCTATGCAGTTGGAATGATTAGTAGGTTCATGAGTAAACCTAAGTGGTCAAATTACCAAGCTACTGTCAAAATTCTGAGGTACATCAAGGGAGCTCTGAAGTATGAAGTGTTATTCCCTTCTGGAAGAAAGATTGAATCAGAATTTCTGAGTTATTCAGATTCTGATTGGTGTGGAGACAGAGTTGACAGAAAAATACTTCTGGGTACTTGTTTAATTTTTTGGGAGGTTCTATTTCTTGGTGTTCCAAGAAACAACCTGTTGTTGCGCTGTCAACTTGTGAAGATAAATATATCGCATGCGTTGTGACTGCATGTCAAGCTGTATGGATTCTGAACTTACTACAGGATCTGAAGATCAAGGTTAACAAGCCTATGAAGATGATGATTAATGACAAGTCTGCAATCAATCTTGCCAAAAATCCAGTGCTGCATGGGAGAAACAAGCATATTGAGACTAAGTATCACTTTCTGAGAAATCAGGTTCAGAATGGAGTGCTAGAACACTGTAACACCCAGAAGTAGTTGGCAGATGTTCTGACGAAGGCTGTCAAGACTGATCAATTTATTCACTTAAGGGATGGAATTGGTGTTGTCGGTTTTGGGTAAATATAAATTAAGGGATGGTGTTAGAAATAATTTATATTTTACAAAACTTAGTGGCTAAGTTTTGTTAAAGGGTAATTTAGTACTTTAGTATGTTGCCTATGTGCCCATAGTTTTTTTCTGTGTATAAATAGACTAGTGGTAGATGTCATTTTTTATCTCCTTCCTTATTACTCTTAATAGCCGTCATTATAGAGTATAATATTCTCTCATTCTATTAATCTCTTTTAACCTTGTGCACCAACAAAAGGAACCAAGAACTAGAATAATGAATACATATGAAACAAATTGAGAGGCATCAAAGAATTATATATTCCACTTTTCTTGGTGTTTCTCCAGAAGCGAATAAATAAGAAGAAAGGGATGTGGCGTTAGTGGAAGGTGGGTTAAATGACGAGGCATTTTGAGTCTAACGAGTTCTTTTGGGTGCCATCTGGGCAAGCTCAATGACACAAATAACAGAAAAAGATTGCAATAAGACTAGCAGAATATGAGTACAAGAGAAGAGAATAGGAAATTATACTGATGGAATTGCCAAAACTGTCAATTTATAGTTTGCTAGATGCACTGCATCGCATGCGTGATGCATGCTATCAGACCACGATGAGAGCTTTTTTTTTACCACGCTCATTTCATCATCTATCTTCCTTTTTTTTTCTTTTTCCACTTCTTCCTTATATTTTTCTGGGAAATTATTTTCTTCTTCTTTTAACACAAGCTACACATGCAACACGCATTAACTAATAATTGAAAATTAACTGACAAAAATTTTAAATTGTAAAAATTTAAAAATTGATGGGTTGACTTGCTTTAAGCGCTATTTTAACGTTACTAGATTGACTCGAGTGTCTAAGGCTCGCCTTGTTTAATGCCTTTTCACTTTTTAATAGGCCCTCAATTTCTTTCCTTTCACCCCAAATATATGTGCGTAACCAGGATCAATTAATTCAATTGGTCCACTTGCAAAAATCCTATTCAATATATTGGGACCATCAGTTCAAGCCTTCCACTTACCTAAAAATCATTTACAATGATGTTTATACAACACAAATTTCTGCTCTACCTGATATTTCGTTCTTACACTACTACAAAACACGCAAACAACAATGCCAAGTTTACAACGGATTCATATACACCGTTGTAATAGATTAAAATTTTCGCCCCAGTGAGTAGCTGGATTTATAAATAGTAATTTAATGACAGTTGTATTAAAACACCGTAGTAATAAAGGATGTGTAGCAAACTTCGATTCCCAACAACTACATTTTTTCCATTTTTTAGAGTATATTAAGCGTGTGTCACTTAAGTCCATTATTTAAAAAACAAATTGTAAATTATTTTACAACGGTGAAGTAAACCAACCGTTGTTAGAGGACTTACAATTCCACTACGGTTGGGTTATCCAAGCGCGATTAAAGGGTTTATTGATAAATCAAAATAAAACTTATTATGTATTTCTTTCATAAGACACCCTAGGCAAACAAGTGAGCCAGAGACGACAGCGGTGGCGTAATTTTTACCCTCTTCGTATCCATTCATTTGGAGCTCAAATCTTCACCCTCTTCATATCCATTCATTTAGAGCTCAAATCTTCACCCTCTTCGTTCATTTTATTCTTGAGCTTCGAAGTATGGTACTCTTCAACATCTTTATTCCTTTTTTCTTAGTTTATGTTGTATATGCTTAAATATTCACCCTCTTTGTTCATTTGATTCTTCAGCTTTGAAGTACGGTACTCTTCAACATCTTCATTCCTTACGTGCATAAGATTCTTTAGCTTCGAAGTACGATATTCTTCAATATCTTCATTCCATTTTTCTTTGTTTATGTTGTATATGCTCAAGTCAGTATGAGAGTACACGTTTCATATGCTTTAGGTTTAGATTTGCATATGCATGTGCTTAAGTTTTTGGATTAGATTTTGGCGTGTCATTCACATTATTATACGTGTATAAATTTCAAAAGTTGTTACGAATCGTAGTTGGATGAAAGCCGATAGATTAAGTCCGGCTTATGAGAACAGAGTTCTTGAATTCCTTGAATACGCTGATAAATATTTTCTCGACAATAATGGTATCTTTTATTATCCTTGTGTTGTTTGCACGAATATAAAAATGGTACAAAGAAAGAAATATTCCATCACCTTTGTTGTGATGGTATATATCAAAATTATATAATATGGACATGGCACGGTGAGGTGGATAAAGAGGAAAGTCGGGCGTCACAAAGTCAAAGAGTGGATGAAGATGAATATATGGAAGATCAATTAGAGGATATGTTCTGTGATATTGGAGAATCTTCTTTTAAAAATGCTAATATTTATGATACCTTATATAGTGATAAAAACACCTCTTTATATATGGGATGCACAAATTTTACACGATTGTCGGCGATGTTAAAGTTGTTTAATCTAAAGGCAAAAAATGGATGATTTACGACAACCTGGTAATGACATAGATGTTTATATAAGTCCATTAATTGATGATTTATGAATTTTGTGGGATGAAGGCGTTGAAGTTAATAATGCATATTCTTGGGAAAAGTTTAAGATCTGTGCAATGTTATTTTGCACAATCAACGACTTTCCTCCATCATTTTTTGACATTAAGGTTCACTTACTTGTTCATCTAGTCAGAGAAATCAAAATTTGTGGTCCAGTTTATTTAAGGTAGGTGTATCCAATAGAGTGATATATGAAGATCTTTAAAGGATATACGAAGAATCATCACTGACCGGGAGCTTCGATTGTTGAAAGGTACATCACAGAAAAAGCTATTGAGTTTTCTACAAATTATTTTTTGGACGCAAATTCTATAGGAAATCCAAAATCTCGTCATGCTGACACATACAGAAGAGGTATTCAAGGTATAAATGTTAATTCAATGGCTCATGATGTAGTTATTCAAGCACATTTCTATATATTGAATAATATAGATGAAGTTCAACCTTTCATAGATACTCACAAAAGACTTTTGAGAAAAAATATCCCTGAATGAGTGACAATTTGTTGTTGATAGAGCGTAATAAGAGATTCATAGATTGGTTTAATAAAAGTGTATCTAATGATCGTAGTGCATCCGAGATACTTAAATGTTTTCGTACGAGACAAAATTTTATGTCATTACTTGGACTGCATACGACATTGGTCATTATACCTTTTGTACAAGATCAAAAGATGACCGTAGTATAATGCAAAATAGTGGGGTTATGGTTGAAGCCGAATTGATTTATTTCTCTAGTTCGAAAGGTAATAATCTTATATTGGCAATTACCGCGTTTTATGGTGTCATTGATGAGATTTGGGAGATTGATTATGTTATTTTCAAAGTGGCTTTATTTAAATGCAAGTCGGTTCCCAATAATAGTAATGATGTACATATTGATGACTTATGATTAATTACCCGGGTCGAACTTGGCAATGCATATTTTATGACCGAACCTTTCATCATGGCTTCTCAAGCAAAACACATTTTCTATGTTACCGAGATATCAGACATTTAATGGAAATGGTCAATCGTTCTCCAAGAAAACACATTCCTCTTAGTGATGAAAGTATTGATATTCCGTCCACACCTTCTTACACAACACAAGTTCCTACCTCATATGATGAAGTTGATAGAGATGTCGTGCATGCTATTCAAATCGATCATGAAGAAGGCATATGAGAAAATTAACAAGTACATAATTTATTCTTTATTCATAGTATATTAATTGTATGTTATAGTTTCTAAGTATTTTTACTAACAAGTATAATTATTTGAAATCATAGGTCTTTAGAGTCAAGACACCATGAGATAAGACACCAAGATATACAAGACACCAAGAGACAAGAAATCAAAACACCAAGTTACAACTATGTGATGTTATGTAATGTGTAAAGTGTAGGTTGTTTGTTCTGATAAATTGTAGGATGTTTGTTCTGATTCATTTGAATATGATACAATTATGTGATATTATGAATATGATACAATTAATATTATTATGATAACTTTATCACAAATGTTAGTTGTATTTTCTGCTGTGATACGGTGAATAATAATACAGGTTAAAAAATGAGATTAATTATAAAAGCAGAATAATATTTGTTAATTCTGCAGAAAATGTAACAACGGTTATATATTATAACCGTTATAATATCTTGTAACACCCCCTTCTATACCCCAAATAAATGCATATAAAACATTTAAGCATATACAAATTCATCAGAGTAAAAGTTTTAGAATAAGGTATAAAAGAAGGATGTCACAACTCTACCAATAAAACACTTTAACATTTTGCTCCATAAAATATGTAACATTTTCAAAAGTAAGCGGAAGATCAAATCATTTAAGCAGTTCCAAAATATTAATTCAAATGCACATAAGTCATCCAGATTAATACATCATATCAGTTAGATTACAAAACCACATCAGCTGATACATCGCAATGTATCACAAAAGAATGACTATACTAGTCTAACTACCCGGTGTTACATATCAGAGCAGCAGACTCAAAAGAATGAAGACTAATCTTCACAAAAGGACTCCAGCATCCTAATCTGCAATGCCTCGTACAGCATTATAAAACAGCAGAAGGGTGAGAAATATAACCATAATAATCAAAGCATAAGATTATATATAGATAGGTAGTCATATAGCACGTATTCACATTTCTCACCACACTTCATTCTCATAGTCATATATATTTACCACACATATATATATATATATACAAACATGGATATTCACAAAGCATTTCCACATTATGTATACACTTACAATTTCCACAATCTCATCATTCACACATAAGCATCACTTCATGCATATGTCATATATCAATGTGACTCAACAACTCAATGCAACTCATGCAATGCGGTACCGACTCTCGTTATCTTTTTTCGGTTTTTACATTAAACCGGGTCCACACTTCTAGACCGATAACCCGTTATCTTTTTTCGGTTTTTACATTAAACCGGGTCCACACTTCTAGACCGATAACCACAAAGGCCCGTCCTCTAAGCCTTCAAACCCACACTTCTAGGTTTGGGACAAGCCACTAGTTTCCACGAAACTAACAGACATTGCCTCTTGACTAAATGATGCATGTACAATCAACCACAACAAATGCACTTAAGACCGACATCTTAATCTCATGCATTCGAATAATTCACCCCTTCGAGAATTTCATCATGATTGCACATACAACATATATCAAACATTTATCAATGTATTCATTTCACACATCATCATATTCAACAACAATGCACACATATCACATATGTTCCCATGCATTCACACCACAATCGCATACCTATATGCACTCACAATTTATTAGACGATACACATACATTTCTCATTGTATTCCCATGTATCTCTAATTATCACAACAATCAAGGTATTCTCATTACAATACCAATCATACAATTATAAGTTATGCACACATATTCAAAATGTTCTCATGCATACTCATTACATAATTGTATACACATCAAGCATTTGCAAATTCATTAAATAATACACACATAATCACTTATTATGTTCACATGTATTTTAACCGGTTACAATTAATCCTTCGTATCACAACTCTAGGATTCACGCCCGAAGGCTACCCACAGCACATGTTATCACAATAGATCATATCTATATTCATATCATAAGGTATCCACCTATGTGAAACAACCAAACCATCTCCACATGATCAACACAGCAAAAGAAAAATGTTGTCAAACTCGCCCACATTCGCCTGGCGAGACCCCGCAGCGAACCTTCGCCTGACCTTCTCCTGGCGAACCCTCTCAGCAAACACTCGCTAGGCTTCGCCTGGTGAGACTTCCCAGCGAGCCCAAGTCAGTAGCTACTGACTTCATTCGCCACCATTCGCCACCATTCGCCAGCACCTTCGCTGGGCGAACCTTCGCTATCCACCTTCTCCTGGCGAACCCACCAGCGAAGTCCACTGGGACTTAAATATAATTACTTGCCAACATTCGCTAGGCTTCGCCTGGCGAAGCTTCGCCTTCGCTCGCCTGGCGAGAGCCAGCGAACCTGCGCAGAGCAGAACCCTATTCTGTTCCTCCTTCACCAATCCATCATCAACCCTCTCTTACACATCCAAATTAGTATAAACAGCATCAATACATGTTACCCGACTATTCTACGGTATTATTACTCAGTTTCAACCGATTAAATCATCAATCTACCAATTATCCAACATTTTGCCCTAAATGGAAAGTGATGAAAACTCTACCAAAGCCCCAACCCAACATACATAACATCATACAATGATCAAATAGAAACATTTCTCACCCTTACCTCGATTAATCGGAGCTTTGATGTTGGTTCTTGATGAATTCCACTTTTCCTCTTCTTCTCTTCTCTTTCTCTCCTTTCTTCTTCTTTCCTTTTTCTTTCCAAATGTTTTTCTATCTTTCTTTTCTTTTCTTTCTCTCTTATATATTCCTTTCATTTTTCCTTCCTCTCCAATTCCTTCTTAATTTTCTATCCATACTAATTAATAAAAATTAATTTCCAACATTAACATAAAATCCCACTAAATCAATTAATTACTATAATTAATTATTTAATGAAATTTTGGGTTGTTACAACTCTCCCCCACTTTAGGAATTTTCGTCCTCGAAAATGTTACCTGATTCAAACAGTTCTGGATAAGACTCTTTCATCCGACTCTCAAGCTCCCAAGTAACATTTCCACCAGCCGGTCCTCCCCAAGCGACCTTCACTAAAGCAATCTCTTTACCTCGAAGCTGCTTCAATTTCCGATCCTCAATCCGCATAGGTGATGCCTCAACAGTCAGGTTATCTCTCACCTGCACATCATCTATTTGGACTACATGAGACGGATCCGCAATGTATTTCCTCAACTGAGATACATGGAATACGTCATGAAGATTAGCAAGCGACGGTGGCAAAGCCACACGATAGGCCACTTCTCCTATCCTTTGCAAAATCTGATAAGGACCAATGAAACGCGGCGACAACTTGCGCGACTTCAGTGCCCTACCAACACCTGTCATCGGAGTGACCCGAAGAAACACATGATCTCCTTCTTGAAATTCAAGTGCCTTCCTCCTCTTGTCATAATAACTCTTTTGACGACTCTGAGTAATTCTCATCTTCTCTTGAATCATCTTGATCTTATCAGTGGTCTGTTGAACTAACTCGGGTCCAACAACAAAACTCTCTCCGAACTCGAACCAACACAATGGTGTCCTACACCGCCTACCATACAACGCCTCAAATGGTGCCATACCAATACTTGAATGGAAACTGTTGTTGTAGGTAAACTCAATCAAAGGCAAGTAGTTATCCCAAGCTCCTCCTTTTTCCAATACACAAGCTCTCAAAAGATCTTCAAGCGACTGAATCGTCCTCTCCGTCTGACCATCAGTCTGAGGATGATACGCTGAACTCAAACGCAACTTAGTACCCAAAACACTCTGCAGGCTCTCCCAAAATCTCGAAGTAAACCTCGGATCCCTATCCGAAACAATACTCGACGGAATACCATGCAGACACACAATCCTCTCAATATACAACTTAGCCAACCTCTCCAAAGGGTAATCCATACGCATAGGAATAAAGTGGGCAAATTTAGTCAACCTGTCCACGATAACCCAAATAGCCTCAAAATTACTCGGCGTCCTCGGCAAACCCGATACAAAATCCATGGAGATACTATCCCATTTCCACTCAGGAATAAACAACGGCTTCATCAAACCCGATGGCTTCTGATGCTCAATCTTCGACTTCTGGAAAGTCAAACAAGAATACACAAATTCCGCAATATCCTTCTTCATACTAGGCCACCAAAATACTTTCCTCAAATCCTGATACATCTTAGTAGCACCCGGATGAATACTCAATCCGCTACGATGTCCTTCCTCAAGGATGCTCTTCTTAAGCTCAACCATGTTCGGAACACAAACTCGATCCCGACATCTCATAATACCATTCTCATCAATCCGAAAATCACCACCTTGGCCTTGGTTGATTAAAGTCAACCGATCAACTAAGCTCAAATCCGATTTCTGTCCTTCTCGAATTTCGTTCAAAATACCACTTGTAAGCTTTAACATACCCAACTTAAATCCAAAAGAAGTTCTCTCACATACCAAACTCAAATCCCGAAATTGCTCAACCAATTCTAACTCTTTCACCATCAACGCCGACATATGCAATGATTTCCGACTCAATGCATCCGCTACTACATTCGCTTTACCCGGATGGTAGTTCAAGCCAAAATCATAATCCTTCAAAAGTTAAAGCCATCTTCTTTGTCTCGCATTCAATTCCTTTTGATCAAAAAGATATCTCAAACTCTTGTGGTCACTAAACACTTCAAATCTTGCGCCAAATAAATAGTGCCTCCAGAGTTTCAACACGAACACAACGGCGACCAACTCTAAGTCACGCGTTGGATAATTCTTCTCATGCACTTTGAGTTGCCTCGAAGCATAAGATACAACTTGGTTATTCTGCATCAACACACCTCCTAAACCCATCAAAGAAGCATCACAATACATAACGAATGGTTCCTCTGGATTTGGCAGAATCAAAACAGGAGCTGTCGTCAACCTTCGCTTAAGTTCTCGAAAACTCGCTTCACACTTGGCGTCCCAAACAAAGGCTTGACCTTTCCTAGTCAACTGCGTCAACGGCAACGATAACTTAGCGAATCCTTCAATAAACTTCCGATAATAATCGGCTAAACCAAGAAAACTTCTGATCTCAAAAACTGACTTCGGAGTCTCCCATTGCGACACCGCTTCAACCTTCGACGGATCGACCGCAACACCACTACTATAAATCACATGACCAAGGAAACTAACTTCCTTCAACCAAAATTCACACTTAGAAAGCTTCGCGAACAACTGCTTCTCTCTCAGCACAGATAACACAATCTTCAGATGCTCGGCATGCTCTCCTTCGCTCTTCGAATAAACCAAGATATCGTCGATAAATACAACCATAAACTTATCCAAATACGGATGGAAAATCCTATTCATGTACTCCATAAATACACCTGGTGCATTAGTCACACCAAATGGCATCACGGAATACTCATAGTGTCCATACCTCGTCCGAAAGGCCGTCTTCTGAATATCCTCAGCTTTCACACGGATCTGATGATACCCAGATCTCAAATCAATCTTGCTGAACACGCTTGCACCAACCAACTGATCCATCAGATCATCAATCCTTGGAAGTGGATACTTATTCTTAATAGTCACCTTGTTCAACTGTCTATAATCCACACAGAGCCTCATAGAACCCTCTTTCTTCTTAACCAACAAGACCGGTGCACCCCACGGTGACACGCTCGGACGAATAAACCTCTTTTCAAGCAAATCCTCAAGTTGACTCTTCAACTCTTTTAACTCCGAGGCCGACATACGATATGGAGCCATCGATATCGGACTAGTTCCAGGAATCAAATCTATCGAAAACTCCACTTCTCGCTCCGGCGGTAAATCCTTTATCTCTTCAGGGAATACTTCCGGAAAATCTCTAACAATGGGCACAACATCAATCTCTTCACTTTCACTAGTCCTCAAAGTTGCCATAAGCATAAATACCTTAGCCCCATTTTGTACCGATTCCTTCACTTGTTTCCTCGTCATAAACAATTCCCTTTCAACTTCCGAATCGGGAAAAATAACCGTTTTGTCAAAACAGTTAATATACACGCGATTGAATTTTAACCAATTCATTCCAAGAATGACATCCAGCTGATCTAAATGAAGACACACTAAATCAATCCCAAAACCTCTACCGAAAATACTCAACGGGCAATTCAAGCAAACATACGGTGTAGTTACCGAACCCATAGCAGGAGTATCAATAACCATACCGCCACCAATCACAGACAACTCAAGATTCAACCTCCTAACACAATCCAAAGAAATAAAAGAATGCGTAGCTCCGGTATCAATTATAGCGATCAAAGGTATACCATTAATAAAACACGTACCTCTGATCAATCGATCGTCGCTAGCAGTCTCAGATCCAGATAGAGCGAACACTTTTCCGCTTCCTTGATTCTTCTTCGGCTTATCGCACTTGGTACTGATGTGCCCTCGCTCACCACAGTTATAGCAAGTAACACCCGCACCGCTTCTACACTCTAGAGCCTTGTGGCCTGGCTTACCACACTTAAAACACCTCGGTTCAACACTTTTGCACTCCGGAGCACGATGCCCTGCTTCACCACAAGTGTAACACCTAACCGGGGTAGAAACTCCCCCACTTGGCTTCTTGCCAAAACCAACCTTTTGTTTCCCCTTATCAGCAGGAGTTACGTAAGGTTTTCCTCTGAATTGTCCTTTCCCTTTCTTATCACTTAGGCTCTTGTAGTGGCTAGACCTAGCCCTACTGTCTTCATCATAAATTCTGCTCTTGTTAACCAACTCAGAAAATCGCCTGATTTCCTGATATCCAATAGCTTGTCTAATCTCGGGTCTCAAACCGTTCACAAACTTGAGGCACTTAGACCTCTCAGCATTACCAGTATTATAGTGAGGACAAAATTTGATCGACTCCTCAAATTTCGCCGCATACTCAGCAACCGTCGAATTACCTTGCTTCAACTCAAGAAATTCGATCTCTTTCTTCCCCCGCACATCCTCTGGAAAATACTTCTCCAGAAAGGTTTCTCTAAACAAATCCCAAGTAATCATAATATCATCTTCCTCAAATCTTTGGCGAGTATTACCCCACCAATCTTCAGCTTCTTCTTCGAGCATATGGGTCCCAAACTGCACCTTCTGTGCATCCGAGCAATTCATAACTCGAAAAATCTTTTCCACAGCTTTCAACCAAATTTGTGCCTTGTCCGGTTCATGAGTTCCCTTGAAGACCGGAGGGTTATTCTTTTGGAATTTCCCCAAAGCACGAAATCCATCATCAACATGATTCCTCACATTCACATTGGCCGGAGGATTCTGCCCAATTGCCCCCGCCAATCTCGTCAATGCCTCCGCAATCGCTTCGTCGTTCCTTCCTGCAACCATCTTACTAATTCCAGCAACAGAACCACGTAAGAACAACCAATATTGATAATGCATCACACACATATCAATAACACACAGGGAAAAACACTCTAACAACTTGGCCGGACGGACCGACCTGCTCTGATACCACTATTGTAACACCCCCTTCTATACCCCAAATAAATGCATATAAAACATTTAAGCATATACAAATTCATCAGAGTAAAAGTTTTAGAATAAGGTATAAAAGAAGGATGTCACAACTCTACCAATAAAACACTTTAACATTTTGCTCCATAAAATATGTAACATTTTCAAAAGTAAGCGGAAGATCAAATCATTTAAGCAGTTCCAAAATATTAATTCAAATGCACATAAGTCATCCAGATTAATACATCATATCAGTTAGATTACAAAACCACATCAGCTGATACATCGCAATGTATCACAAAAGAATGACTATACTAGTCTAACTACCCGGTGTTACATATCAGAGCAGCAGACTCAAAAGAATGAAGACTAATCTTCACAAAAGGACTCCAACATCCTAATCTGCAATGCCTCGTAGAGCATTATAAAACAGCAGAAGGGTGAGAAATATAACCATAATAATCAAAGAATAAGATTATATATATATATAGGTAGTCATATAGCACGTATTCACATTTCTCACCACACTTCATTCTCATAGTCATATATATTTACCACACATATATATATATATATATATATATATATATATATATATATATATATATATATATATATATATATATATATATATATATATATATATATATATATATACAAACATGGATATTCACAAAGCATTTCCACATTATGTATACACTTACAATTTCCACAATCTCATCATTCACACATAAGCATCACTTCATGCATATGTCATATATCAATGTGACTCAACAACTCAATGCAACTCATGCAATGCGGTACCGACTCTCGTTATCTTTTTTCGGTTTTTACATTAAACCGGGTCCACACTTCTAGACCGATAACCCGTTATCTTTTTTCGGTTTTTACATTAAACCGGGTCCACACTTCTAGACCGATAACCACAAAGGCCCGTCCTCTAAGCCTTCAAACCCACACTTCTAGGTTTGGGACAAGCCACTAGTTTCCACGAAACTAACAGACATTGCCTCTTGACTAAATGATGCATGTACAATCAACCACAACAAATGCACTTAAGACCGATATCTTAATCTCATGCATTCGAATAATTCACCCCTTCTAGAATTTCATCATGATTGCACATACAACATATATCAAACATTTATCAATGTATTCATTTCACACATCATCATATTCAACAACAATGCACACATATCACATATGTTCCCATGCATTCACACCACAATCGCATACCTATATGCACTCACAATTCATTAGACGATACACATACATTTCTCATTGTATTCCCATGTATCTCTAATTATCACAACAATCAAGGTATTCTCATTACAATACCAATCATACAATTATAAGTTATGCACACATATTCAAAATGTTCTCATGCATACTCATTACATAATTGTATACACATCAAGCATTTGCAAATTCATTAAATAATACACACATAATCACTTATTATGTTCACATGTATTTTAACCGGTTACAATTAATCCTTCGTATCACAACTCTAGGATTCACGCCCGAAGGCTACCCACAGCACATGTTATCACAATAGATCATATCTATATTCATATCATAAGGTATCCACCTATGTGAAACAACCAAACCATCTCCACATGATCAACACAACAAAAGAAAAATGCTATCAAACTCGCCCACATTCACCTGGCGAGACCCCGCAGCGAACCTTCGCCTGACCTTCGCCTGGCGAACCCTCTCAGCGAACACTCGCTAGGCTTCGCCTGGCGAGACTTCCCAGCGAGCCCAAGTCAGTAGCTACTGACTTCATTCGCCACCATTCGCCAGCACCTTCGCTGGGCGAACCTTCGCTATCCACCTTCGCCTGGCGAACCCACCAGCGAAGTCCACTGGGACTTAAATATAATTACTCGCCAACATTCGCTAGGCTTCGCCTGGTGAAGCTTCGCCTTCGCTCGCCTGGCGAGAGCCAGCGAACCTGCGCAGAGCAGAACCCTATTCTGTTCCTCCTTCACCAATCCATCATCAACCCTCTCTTACACATCCAAATCAGTATAAACAACATCAATACATGTTACCCGACTATTCTACGGCATTATTACTCAGTTTCAACCGATTAAATCATCAATCTACCAATTATCCAACATTTTGCCCTAAATGGAAAGTGATGAAAACTCTACCAAAGCCCCAACCCAACATACATAACATCATACAATGATCAAATAGAAACATTTCTCACCCTTACCTCGATTAATCGGAGCTTTGATGTTGGTTCTTGATGAATTCCACTTTTCCTCTTCTTCTCTTCTCTTTCTCTCCTTTCTTCTTCTTTCCTCTTTCTTTCCAAATGTTTTTCTATCTTTCTTTTCTTTTCTTTCTCTCTTATATATTCCTTTCATTTTTCCTTCCTCTCCAATTCCTTCTTAATTTTCTATCCATACTAATTAATAAAAATTAATTTCCAACATTAACATAAAATCCCACTAAATCAATTAATTACTATAATTAATTATTTAATGAAATTTTGGGCTGTTACATATCTCACGTGCTGTCTAGAAGAAAATAAATATTAAAACGGCTCAACTTGGAATCGAACTTAGGACCATTATTTTTATCACAACGGTCTTTTGAAAACCCCGTTGTGATAGGGAGCGTGCTATCCAGTTTATTACAACAATTACTGAGTCGTGATTGTAAGTATCATATATACAACCACAATCTACATAACAACACATGAGCATGTGTGCTTATATAACTTTTCGAACCGTTGTTAAATGGGTTTTCTGTAGTAGTGTTACCGTTTTCTTTCCTAAAAGCTTTTTCAGTTTTTCTTTCTCCATGCTTACCTGGTAGCATTGCATATTTTTCTTATGGTGTTTTAATGCTTCAAATACGTTGAAGACAACCTTTTCTTTGTTAAATTTCAATTTCAATTCTCCTTGTGCCACTTCAATGAGGGTCTTACCTGTTGCCAAAAATAGTCTTCCTAATAGTAATGGTTTTTTCGAATCCTCAAGCACGTCAAGAATTACAAAGTCTGCTGGAAACAAGAGACTATAAACTCTAACAAGGGCATCTTCCAACAATCCATATGGATACATGATTGAACAATCAACTAGAGTCAATCTCATTTGTGTTGGTTTCGATTGACCATATTTGAACTTCCTCATCATGGATAAAGGTATCAGGTTAATTCTAGCTCTTAAGTCAAATCATGCATGATTAATGGTTAGTGAACCAATTGAACAAGGAATAGTAAAACAACCTGGATCAATGATTTTTGATGGAAGCTTCCTCTAGATGATAATACTACACTCTTATGCTAAAGTGATGTTTTCATCATGCTTCAACTTCGACTTTTCCGATAAGAGCTCTTTCATGAGCTTTTCATAAACGTGCATTTGCTCGATAAACTTCTTAAGTTGACTAACTTTATTTTACTTTTTGGGTGTCTTTTTTAGAATTGGGTATGGTGGTTTGATGTTATTGGGTAGCTAAGGGTTTGGTTCAGTTAGGATTTGTTTCTTTTTTATTCTAAAGGATGAGTTTTTATTATGAACTGGTCAAGGGAGTACCCTTTTTTCTCATCTTGACTCTCATGCTCACTTTTTTTATCCCTTTGAATATTTCTCAACTTCTTCCTTAACTACCATTTATTTTCCTCTCCTTTCTTTACTATTTAAAAATTTGGAAGACACCACTCTATTTCTAAACTTGATGGCCTTGCATGTTTCATTATTCTGGTTGTCTACAATGTTACCTATAAATCCCCCGCGTAAACTAGCTTCAACTTCCATTTGACGAGATAATTGACCGACTTGAATCTCTAAATATTTTATGTATGCTTCGACTTTCTTGTTCACCAGGATCTAATTTTGTGCCATCTCTTGTTGATATTTGGGCATGTTTTCTTGAGCCTGATTTACTTTTGCAAAACTCTCAGTAGTGAGCTTCATGAAACTTTGCAATGCTTCTTTAAGAGGTAAGGGCTTGCGACGAGGTTCTTGAGGAGCTTGTTAAACACCTTGATTAGCATTCAAAATTTTGATTATTGCTCCACTTTAAATTAGGATGATCCTTCTAAACTGGACTATAGGTGTTGGAATAAGGATTATTTTGCTAAAAATTAGCATACTGAACTTCTTCACTCTTAACCTCGATGGAACAATTACCATTTGTGTGCTCTCCTCCATATAAATTACAACGAAGTACATGAATCTGACTCACATTAGCTTGAGCTAGTTAGGACACAACTAACTGTTTCATAAGGGCTTCTGATTGAGTAGCCAAAGATGTTGTCGAGTCGACGACATGAATACCTTTAGATTGCTTTGCTTGCTCGCTTGAGTGATACTCATTCTGACATATCTTCTTAATCAATGTCTTCAACTTTTCACCAGCTTTTAATCTCAAAGTACCTCTAACTGAGACAATAATAAGTATTCTCATTTATCTTCTCAACCTATCGATGAAGTGTGCAATCTGCTCTATATAACCCATGTTGTAATTTTGATAATTTTCGAGTAACAACTTGAAACTTTCCCATGCATAAGATAATGACTCTGCCTCTTCTTGAACAAAAGTAGTACTTACAACTTTTCTTTCCACAAGCTGAGAATTAAAATAGTACCTCTCAAAAAACTTGTATTCAATTTCTTTCTAAGTATGGATAGTGCCATTTAGAATGCTCTGCAACCAATCCTTTGCGTGTCCTATTAAGGAAAAACCAAACAAATATAATTTTACATAATCTTCAGTGATATCACCGCTTGATTTGCACATCAAGCAGGTCTCGTAAAATTTAGCAATATTCTCTCAAGGATCTTTGATTGCTTTCCTGTCAAATAGGTTCTCTTTCAGACCTATAAGCACAAAATTTTTTATTTCAAAAGTCATCGGATTCGCTGATTGGAATCCTAAATAAATTTGGCCGGAGTTGGTTCTCTTGTAGCAGTCCCCCTAATGTTTGACGTGGTGGAGTGATCATCTTTACTTTCTCTTATTTTACCTCTTTGTTAGCTTGAAGTTCTTCTCTTTTCGCTTTACGAAGTATGCATGATGTTCTTTCGATTTTTGGGATCAATCGATACAGCATCTTGATAGTACCTCGGATAAATAAACAAGAAATACCTTAGTAGCATTGCACCAAATAACTAAATAGTAGAGATAAAATTAAAATTAAATTTAATAAAAGAAAATTAAAATTATTAGAACTAAATTAAAAAATTGCAAAAACTAAAACAAAAATAAAAAACAAAAATAATAAAACACTAAAAACACCGCACTAAATTGTCGTGTTGAAAATCAAAGATCTCCGACAATGACGTTAAAAACTTGATGACCTCTCGGTGAGTGTACAAATAACGTCAAGGTAATAAAAGAATATTCGTCTCCATAAGGATTGAATTTTAACAAGAAAATTAATTGCAAAATTTAGTAAATAATAAGGGAGGTTTCTTTTAAAAAGAGGTTCTAAATGAGAATTAAAACAGGTAAAAATCAAGATGGCGAAGACAATTAGGACTATGTATCGAATCCCCTTATTCTCACCTATTGATGAACTATGTACCATATGAGTTTCAATCACATTATTATCTCACCAAAAATTAACAAAATCACTATACTAAATGTTTTGGTATGTAGCTCTTTAATTGAAACAATAATTCCCTAATTTCTTAGGTCATTTAAAATACAAATTAGGCGTTGTCAACACGTTAATTCATATGCATCAACTCCTAAATTCTTCCTATTCCTAGTTCATTTACGAAGTTGAATAAATTTCCTAGTTCAGATAATTTAACTAACGATTAAGAAATTCCTAATTATCTAGATTGATTCGTACACCTGTAAGCGACAAAAAGTATTAAACACAAGAACAATTTAAATAATATATCAACATCAAAGGTACTCAACAAATCTCAAACAGACATATGATCCAATAGAGTAAAAATAAGATTCATCTCAAAAAGTCTTAATATAAAAAAATTTAACTACTCATTGATAGACTAATAAATACCATGACTGGAGAACAATTCATCATCAAAATATATGGAAGAATTTCTCTCCAATGACCGTAGCCATCACTTTTTCTCAGAATTAAGAACCTTTAAAAAAGTGCCCAAAATTGCATATAGATAGCAAAATGCTTATCATGATGAAAAGACAACATCTCCCCATGAAAGGTCTTTATCGCAATGCGATGCAAGCCTCATCGCATCGTGATAGGTTGCATCTCACATGCGAGAAATCCTGAGGCAAAATAAATTTTTTTCCTCCTTTTTCTTCATATTTTTTACTAAGTATTTGTATCTTCTTTGTATTGACTTTTTGTTCTTTTCTTTATGTTTTAACATGATTTTTTTTTTATCATTCATCTTTCAAATTTATCCTAATTTATTGGTAAAAATTAAGTAATGACAACTTTCACGAGTTACCTTGACACTTTGAAGCTTAAAATAACAAAGAATGACGAAATGATCAAATTCATGCTTAGTAAAATTTGACACAAAAGCCGAGCAACAATTGTTGATCCATGTGAAGCTATTCCTTTGGTTAGAATATGCATAATATTATTACTTTCGGACAAGTCATCTATTCTGCCACAGGAAGACTGGCAAGCATATGATCACCTCTGTAATATTGACTACAAATTATGTTATTCTAAATCCTAAACCATAACATGTGACTACTATGATTTGAGAGAGATAGTTCCAATGGAATGTTATTTTAAATGTATTTAGTTGAAGCATATATTTCATAAATATCCAAAGCATAACAATTATTGTTATAAATGAATGAGACTTATTGATAATTAGAGAAAATAATTGTGGGGTCAATATTGATGGAGAATATGCTTCATAGGTTTGTAAATAGGGTTTACTTAGGGATGCAAACTACATTGAGGGGGTGCAGTTGTATCCCCTGGACTATGTAGCACCGCCCCTAACTTTGAGGCCTAGTCTAGAAAATCAGGTAGCAGGAAAATATCTAAGATTCATCCAAGGCTATGCTATAAATCAAAATCTAAGTTTGTATGTTTTTAGCAACCTTTTAACCAATTTTTTGGAGAATTGGCCAAACCTCTTACATTTCAATAAAAACATGAACGTAACTAGACAAGTTTATGGCCGATTAATTTTTATAAATTAATCTATTATTATAAATAATTTAGATCTTATAATTAATTATTAAAATCAATCGTGATAATCAGGTTTTTTTTAAATGATTATAAATCAGTTATAAATCGATTATATTTATATTAATTTTTATTTAATTTTGTTTTAAAATCAATTTTTTTTACTTTTTATTTTAAGAAAAAATATTTATGTTCAAAAATAAATTTTTTTTTTTAATTTTTGGAATAAAATATTTTTTTGAATGTGTTTTTGTTTTTCAGTATTTTTTTATTTACTGAAAAAATATTTTTTTAAAACAATTTTTTTTCAAAAAAATTATTATTTTGTTTTTAAAAAATAAAATATATTTTTCAACAAAAGTTAAAAAAAATTTTGAAGAAAAAGTTTTTGTTTCAATTTTTTTAATAAAAATATTGATTAATTTGGTTTTTATTTTAGATATAAATGTCAAAATTATGAATTTGGTTAAGACCATATTAATAACATATTCAAATTATGAAGTTGGTTAAAATCATACTAATAATTAATCAATTTTTAATAATTAAATTTAGATATGAATATAAATAATTTAAATAACCAATTTATTTGAATATCCTTGTACATACCTACTTTAAATCTAGTGCCATAAGTATTTTTCTGAGATATGCTTCTTACCCTTTCTTTTGGTGCCTACAATTTAGAATGGTTCTTCAAGACTCAAGATTGCTCGAAAAGAATCGGGTAATTTGCCATGTTTAGTTATATTATTTTCCACCATATGAGTGTTGTAGTTAAGGTGATGGTTAAGTTCATGATCAGTAGTGTCTTGGTTTGCAAGGTAAACCCAAGAATATTTTAGAAACTACATGTTTTCAATGACTACCTCAAGAGTAGATGGATGCTCACTTTATGTTGAGTTTGGCTTGTGATTATTAGTGCTATAGTGGAGAGTACCATCATGCTTGTCATAATCTTCTATGTCTTCACCATGAGTGGCACAAGAATTTCTTCTATGTCTTCACCATGAGTGGCACAAGAATTTAAAAGAACATAATCTTCTGAGTTGTGTTCTTTTCAAGAGGTCACTCCTTTTCCATATGATATTTTCTATAATTTTCTCTCTCACAAGTGCTTTTGTTGTGACCAGCACAATTGCAATAATGTAGCATTTTTTCATGGCCTATGTTGATAAAAAATGAAAATCCAGTTCGTTCAACTAACACCATGTAAATAGAGCTTTTTTTTCAAGTACATATCTACTAAAACTCTCGTAAAAATGAATGAGTTGTGCATACAACTTGAGATTGTTTGTATTTTAATGTGTGCATATAATTGTTCCAACCATACCTATTGCAAATAAAAGTTTTGGGTGCCGGTAATCTTAGGGTATGGTTATGTGTGTTTCATTAAAGTCATTTATCAAAATAAATAATTTTAAGAATCATGCATTTGGGTTACACTGACCTTATAGATGGATCCATAAATTTTAATTAATAGGTTAAGGTTAATTTTTTAATACAAAAATAAAAGTTAAATAATATAAATATTTATAAAAAAATATAAATATTTATGCATAAAATGATAATGATAATATATATTTAAAAAATTAAATATTATAAAACAACACAAATATATATATAAAAAATAAAAACAACATAATATTCAAAGATTATAATTGCTCTCTAGGTGTTTTTATATTTTGAAAGTGTTGTAAGATTTTTTCATTGTTAACACTATCAAATATATCACTCTCTATGTATGTTATCAAATAATCATTCAAAAATTCTGTGAGATGTTGGATCGAACTCTAGTATGGTCGAAGTCTGTTCGCAAGTAATGCGTGTTGTAGTCGAAGTTTGTTCTAACATGCATTAGTAAATATTGCTAGGGTTGTTAGCATGTTGAATTGGACCTTACTTGTAAGCTCAATTGTTTAAGTTAGCTTGTACCCTAAGTTGGCTTGTAATGGGTAATTGTTAAAAAGCTCATTAGGTTAGTGTGCTATTTTATTATAAATAGGATGCTAGTTTCTCAATCTTGAGAATAAGGAAAAATAGGAAGATAAAATCTTAATTTCAAGGGAGAGAGGTTATTTTGTTATTCTTGCATACTTGTAATCTTGTTCTAAGAGAAAGGAAAGAATAGCAGTTTAATAACCAATCCTTGTTGTTCCTTGTTATTTTACCTTGTCTTCTTTGTTAACCCTAACCCTTGTGTGTTTCTTGATCATTAAGAAACCGTGTATACTTTGTTTAACGGTATCCTATTCACAACAAATTGGTGCGGTGAGCGTGGAGAAGATGCCTTCAACAAAGTATGAGATTGAAAAGTTCACCGGAGTGAACGACTTCGGTCTGTGGCGCTTGAAGATGAAAGCCCTATTGGTTCAGCAGGGTTGTTTGGAAGCGTTGAAGGGTGAGGCAACTATGGATGCTGCGTTAACGACAAAAGAAAAGACGGGCATGATCGAGAAAGCCCACAGCGCAATATTATTGAGCCTTGGTGATAAGGTTCTTCGACAGGTATCAAAGGAGACTACAGCATCGGGATTATGGATGAAACTTGAAAGTTTGTACATGACCAAATCTCTGGTGAATCAACTATACCTGAAGCAAGCTTTATATTCATTCAAGATGAGTGAAGACAAAGTGTTGGCTGAGCAGTTGGATATGTTCAACAAGCTGATTCTTGATCTTGAAAATATTGATGTGAAGATCGATGATGAAGATCAAGCACTATTGCTGCTGTGTGCTTTGCCCAGAACACATGCTCACTTCAAAGAAACTCTCTTGTATGGAAGGGAGTCCCTGACCTTTGAAGAAGTTCAATCAGCCTTGTATTCTAAGGACTTGAACGAACGAAAGGAGCATAAACCTTCGACGATGGGCGAAGGTTTGGCCGTTAAGGGAAAATTCTTGCGAAAGGATGGTAAGTTCGACAAGAAAAAAGGTAAAAGTCAACAGAAGTCTTATAGTGGCGAAACATCTAGTATTCGATGTTACCACTATAAGAAGGAGGGTCACATAAGAAAGCTGTGCCCTGAACGCCTGAAAGATCATGGAGGTAATGGCAATGCAGCCATTGTTCAAGATGACTTCGACTCATCTGATGTTCTTGTGGTTTCAAGTGGCGACTCGAGGAAAGAGTGGATTATGGATTCAGGTTGCACTTGGCACATGACTCCAAACAGAGAATTGTTCGAGGAGCTATGTGATCAAGATGGTGGATCTGTGCTGTTAGGAAACAACAAATCTTGCAAAATTGCAGGTATTGGATCTGTGGGATTCAAGCTCCATGATGAGTCAATAAGGTTATTGACTGAAGTCAGGTACGTACCTGACTTGAAGAGAAATTTGATTTCTCTTGGTGAATTCGACATAAAAGGATATGTTTTTCAAGGAGAGAAAAGTATCCTAAGAGTCATGAAGGGGTCGAAGGAAGTCTTGAGAGGCGTGAAGAAACAAGGCTTGTATACCCTTGAGGCTGAGGTTGTAAGTGGTTCGACAAATGTTGCATCCACGAAATCTATGTCGAAGACAGAATTATGGCACATGAGATTGGGCCATGTCAGCGAAAGAGGCCTGGTCGAATTGGGGAAGCAGAACCTGCTAGGAGGTGACAAAGTCGAAAAGTTGGAATTTTGTGAATCTTGTGTATTTGGTAAATCCTGTAGGGCGGAGTTTAACAAAGGCAAGCAAAGAACACATGGATCCCTGGATTACATTCATGCTGATCTTTGGGGGGCTGCAAGGAATCCTTCACACTCAGGTGCAAGGTATTTTCTATCCATCGTTGATGACTATTCCAGAAAACTATGGGTATTCATTCAGAAGACGAAGGATGAAACTTTTGAGAATTTCAAAAGTTGGAAGATTCTAGTCGAAACTCAGACTGGCAGAAAGGTTAAGAGGTTGAGAACCAACAATGGCCTTGAATTCTGCAACGAAGCTTTCGACAGTTACTGTGTTGGGTCTGGGATTGCAAGGCATAAGACTGTAGCAGGTACTCCTCAACAAAATAGCTTAGCTGAGAGATTCAATCGAACAATCCTTGAAAGGGTTAGATGCATGTTGGTTAGTGCTGGATTGAAGAAGGTGTTTTGGGCGGAAGCTGTTTCGACAACAGCTTACCTGATAAATAGATGTCCCTCGACTGCCTTGGGAATGAAGACACCTGAAGAAGTTTGGTCGGGACATCCACCTAGTCTCGACAGACTGAGAGTATTTGGTTGTGTGGCCTATGCTCATATTAGGCAAGACAAGGTCGAACCTAGAGCTCTGAAATGCATGTTCATGGGATACCCTGAAGGAGTCAAAGCTTATAGGCTATGGTGCCTAGAGCCAGGTCACAGGAGGTGTATCACCAGTCGAGATGTAGTTTTCAACGAAGCAGAGATGGCTTTCAAGAAAACTGATGATGCTGACGAAGAGCTGGAACAGGGAGAGATTCCTGTTGAGGTGGAGCATGTTGATGCTGAATTGCTTACCCCAGATGAAGTCGAAGAAGACACAGAAGATGTTGTCGAAGAAGAGGAGACTGATAATGACTACCTGCTAGCAAGAGACAGGTCGAGGAGAGTCATCAAGCCACCTCAGAGACTTGGGTATGCAGATCTTATAGCGTATGCCTTAATCTCTGCTAGTGAGGTTCTAGATGAAGAACCTAGAGACTATAAGGAAGTTATGAGGAGTCGAAAGAAGACTGAATGGCTGAAGGCCATGGATGATGAGATGAAATCTCTTCATGATAACAACACCTGGTAACTGATCAAGAAACCTACTGGAGCCAGGTTAGTCAGCTGTAAATGGATTTTCAAAGTTAAGGAAGGAATCGAAGGAGTGACGTCGAAGAGATATAAGGCAAGATTGGTTGCTAGGGGATTCACTCAGAAAGAAGGTATCGACTTTAATGATGTGTTCTCTCCTGTTGTGAAGCATAGATCCATTCGAATGTTGCTTGCCATGGTGGCCCAGTTCGACCTTGAACTGGAACAGATGGATGTGAAGACTGCATTCTTGTATGGTAATCTAGATGAAACAATCCTGATGAGGCAACCTGAAGGGTATGTCGAAAGGGGGAAGGAAGATTATGTGTGCAAACTGAATAGATCTTTATATGGACTAAAACAATCTCCTCGACAGTGGAATAGGAGATTCGACAAGTTCATGGCACACATAAGTTTCATCAGAAGCCAGTTCGACCACTGTGTTTACTTCAGATTTCGACCGGGTAATTCATTTGTTATTTTGTTGCTCTATGTGGATGATATTCTAATAGCAAGCAACAATGTCGAAGAGGTAATGAGGGTGAGGGCTGAACTCAATAAAGAGTTCGAAATGAAGGATCTAGGAGCTGCGTCCAGGATTCTTGGGATTGACATCCGGAGAGATAGAAAGCATTCGAAATTATGCTTATCTCAAGAGGCATATCTACAGAAGGTTCTCGAAAAGTTTGGTATGTCGAATTCAAAGCCTGTTGTGACTCCGACAAACCCTCAATTCAAGCTGAGTATAAATCAGTGTCTCAGCACTGATGTTGAAAGAACTTATATGAATAGCATCCCATATGCTAACATAGTAGGTTCTTTGATGTATGCTATGGTCTGTACTAGACCCGACATAGCATATGCAGTAAGTCTTGTAAGCAGGTACATGGCGAATCCTGGAAAGGCTCACTGGCAAGCATTGAAGTGGATTTTAAGGTACATAAATGGGTCTCTGAATAGAGTCCTAATTTACAGTGGAGCCTTAGGTGAAGATAGTAAAGCAGCAATCGATGGATATGTCGACTCTGTTTATGCAGGTTGTATGGATTCCAGAAAATCTATCTCTGGATATGTGTTCACTATGTTTGGGACAACAATCAGTTGGAAAGCAACACTTCAGAAGGTCGTTGCCCTATCAACCACTGAAGCGGAGTATATTGCCCTAACTGAAGCTGTGAAGGAAGCATTGTGGCTTGAAGGTTTTGCAAAGGAGCTAAAACTTCAAGGTCGAGTTATCACTGTTAAATGTGATAGTCAAAGTGCAATACACCTGTCGAAGAATTCAACCTATCATGAGCGAACCAAGCACATTGATGTGAGGCTGCATTTTATCAGAGGGGTAATCGAGCGTGGAGAAGTCCAAGTGCTGAAAGTTTCGACAGATCATAATGCTGCTGATATGATCACCAAAACATTGCCCAGTTGCAAGTTTTTCCACTGTATGCAGTTAATAAAGCTGCATGAAGAAAGCTAGTTTCTTGATGTTATAGAGTTAGATCCAAGGTGGAGATTTGTGAGATGTTGGATCGAACTCTAGTATGGTCGAAGTCTGTTCGCAAGTAATGCGTGTTGTAGTCGAAGTTTGTTCTAACATGCATTAGTAAATATTGCTAGGGTTGTTAGCATGTAGAATTGGGCCTTACTTGTAAGCTCAATTGTTTAAGTTAGCTTGTACCCTAAGTTGCCTTGTAATGGGTAATTGTTAAAAAGCTCATTAGGTTAGTGTGCTATTTTATTATAAATAGGATGCTAGTTTCTCAATCTTGAGAATAAGGAAAAATAGGAAGATAAAATCCTAATTTCAAGGGAGAGATGTTATTTTGTTATTCTTGCATACTTGTAATCTTGTTCTAAGAGAAAGGAAAGAATAGCAGTTTAATAACCAATTCTTGTTGTTCCTTGTTATTTTACCTTGTCTTCTTTGTTAACCCTAACCCTTATGTGTTTCTTGATCATTAAGAAACCGTGTATACTTTGTTTAACGGTATCCTATTCACAACAAATTCATCACCCATACAGTTGCGCAATTGATTCTTCACAAAATTCATAGCAGAGAAACTTCTTTCAACGGTTGTCGTAGCCACAGGCAAAACTAATGCCAACTTCAAAAGTAAGTACACCATTGGATAAACAATGTGTAGTCTCCACCATCATTCTTGAAAGATTACTAATTTCCTGTAAATTAGAAAATTGCTCACTAGAACAAACATCCATGATGTAATTTTTAAGTTGATTGTCGAGTCCCATAAGCTCTACCAAAGAAAATTCGGACGGATAAAATCGAGCTAGATTAATAAACTTTTCCTTATCAAATGCAAAAAATGAATCTCGTGGACTTAAACTTGCTACACAAATAAGCAATTCACTATTCACCTCGATAAATCTATTGTTCAGTTCTTGAAGTTGTCTATCAATCACTTGATAAAAGACTTCGACTTGAAAGTGATGCAAGTTTGAAACTTTTTCAACTTTACGACTTGGTTTTCCATGTAACATGAATACATTATTCATATTTATAATGTCAATATTATGCTTCTCACAGAATAATGACACTTCATCGAGTAGACTTGACCAACCATATTCTCTCATATTTTGCAATCTTTCCTTCGATACTTTAACAAATGTCATAGCGCATTTACAATATCTTGATCTTTTCTTTGCAGTGCTTGAGATAAATCATTAGTAATTCCCAATATATTTCTCATCAAAGCTAATTTAAAAATAAATTCAAAGGATTGTAAATTATTCAATAATTGATGAGTTTCAACTTGTTGCTCTGCGCTAAGGTTATCTTTTAAAATCATATCTAGCACATCACACACAGAAGGAAACAAAGAAACCAACCTTAGTAATGTACCATAATGTGATCCCCATCTAGTATCTCCAGCTCTTGTTAGCGTAGTTTCTTGATTCAAGTCACGACTAGTTAAAGTTTCTCCACTCTCTAATACTTCTATTATCTTAAGAATTTGTATTTCTCTAAGAATATCTCTGCGCTTGCATGAAGCTCCAACAACATTAGATAAATTGTTAACTACAAGAAAAAACCAAGCAATGTCATCATACTTTTTAGCAACCGCTACAAGTGCCAACTGAAGTTGGTGAGAAAAACAATAAATATAGAATGCACACTTATTTTCTTTCAATATCAAACTTTTGAGGCCATTAAACTCTCCTTGCATATTACTTGCCTCGTCATATCCTTGTCCACAAATTCTTGAAAAGCTTAAATTGTACTTTGCCAATAAGGACTTTAGTGCTAACTTTAAAGACATAGCACTTGTGTTTGCAACATGAACAATACCAAGAAACCTCTCAATGAAACATCCTTTCTTATCTACATAACGTAAAACAACAACCATTTGCTCTTTAGCTGAAACATCTCGAGATTCATCAATTAAAATAGAGAACAAATCATTGTTAAGATCATCAATAATAACTTTTGTTCTCTCATAAGCAGCAGCTTTCACAATATCTTTTTGAGTGCTAGGTGACGCTAATTTGAGATTTCCACGAGATTTTTTCAATACTTTATCAATCTCTTCATTATGATTACAAAGAAATTGTAGAATCTCGAGAAAATTACCTTTATTATTTAAATCCACAGATTCATCATCACCGTGAAATGCTAATCCCAACTTTATTAAAAGTCTAATACAATCAATTGTTGCAGTTAAATGAATCTGATATTCCCTTTTGATCAAGTCAGGTTGTTTGTTGATAGCAACTTCAATATGTTGTTTTTGATTCATTAGTGCATTACATTTTCTCCAAGCTTGGTTGTGAGCACTATTAGGACCTTCAACATGGACATTGAGTATATATTTCTTTTGCCAATTTGAAAATCCCTCAGTCACAAATGCATCCCAACCTTTGTGTTCTCCTATCTCATGTCTCATAAGGTAACAACATAAACAAAAAACAGCATCTTTTAATACACTATATTCTAACCAACTATCAAATTCAAGAAACCAATCAGAATTGAACTTACGTAAAGACGTACCAAATTGTCGTTGTGGAAAATTGTGGTCCTTTGGTTGACAAGGCCCTTTTTGTAAATAATCTCTTCGAATTTCATCTCGATCATTTGGGTGATAACATGCCATTTGATTCCTTTCTTCAGGATCAACAGGAAGATTATCTAAATCAACATCTAAAAATCTTTTTTTTTCAAAGATGACCCTACTTGTTGTGCAAATGCATTTTCCACTTCATTAACTTGTTGAGACTCCAATGTTGATTTCTTTTAAAATATTTTTCCATTTTTAACACATAAAAATTTAACACTAATTAGTTACTTAATTCTAATACAACTAATGAACTACAACTCTACAAGGATAAAATTAAAACTAAAAACATGATAAAAATTGATACAAAAATATGGAATCACAACATAATAATATAATATACAACAACAACAAAAAGAACGAAGGGAGAAACTTACTTTAATATTGTCTTTTAACTCTACTATGATAAAATGATAAAAACAAATAAGATTTAAAAGTAGGAGATTTATGAAGGAAAAATAAAGTGTGTAGAAGAAAGAAGACAAAAAATAGAGTATGTATGTAAATTGATTTATAATTAGAAGAACCTATTCAAATACAATTTATTTGTGTCTTTTTAATTTCCATTTTCTTATTTTAAAAAAGTAATAAAATAAAATTGATAGTCAGATTTATATTTCCTAGAATTCAAATCAAATGAGTGGTATGGGGACAATGAAGTATTTAATGCAGGGTCAATATTCCAAAATTAATTATTATTGGTTTTAAAAAGAAAAATCAAGTGGGGTCACTTGACCCCATTCTAACATGCATGAATCCAGGCCTGCTTATAGATCCAATATCTAAGTATCTTTCGAACAAAGATATAGGAACTCATAGAAGTCATTGCCTCCACAAGTGATACCCCATTTTTTTTAGAGATTACAAGTGAAGAATAAGAGGAGTAATCAATTAAAAGGATTTATTCTTGTTTATTAGTATTTGATTCAAAGTTCATCAGTTTTTGGTGAAATTCTTAAGCGGGAATTAAGTGAATTTCCAACATCTTGTATCTAGAGCACTGACTGTGTGATTTTTGGGAAGCATAACATGATGAATCACCCGAATGGGCATTTTCCGGTGAGTCTCCAAATTCTAAAGAATCAAAATTATGAGAATTGGTACAAGCAGATAAATATATTTTTTTCCAATCAATATCTTTGGGATCTTGTGAAGGAAGGAGTGACGCTGCTTGCAACAATACGACAAATGAAGAAAATGATGCACACAAAGAATTGAAGAAGAAATATTATAAATCTCTCTTTATGTTTCATCAATACGTTGATGCCGATAATTTCGAAAAGGTTAGTGCTGTTGAATCTGCAAAAGAAGCATAGGAAATTCTGGAAAATGTTACAAACTCACAAAAGAACGTATGAATTAATTTAGAGGAAAGAAAGTGAAAGCATAACTGATATTTTTACTAGGGTTACAAAACTGGTGAATCAAATCAAAGTATGTGGAGAAGTGTTGACATCAAGATCAGTTGTTGCAAACATCTTGAGGTTATTGGTTCAAAAGTTTAACCACGTGGTAGTAGCCATAGAAAAGTCAAAATATTTTTCAACATTGACAAAGGAAAAGCTTCAAGAGATGCTTGAATCTTATGAAAAAGAATGGCTGAAAGAGCTGCAAGAAAGTCGAAAGGTGATATGATTTTGAAGGCGCAATCAGCAAGAGAAAAAATAAGTAAAGCGAAGTGGTTCGGCAACAAAGGTATAGGAGGCTACCATAACTCGACTAGTAGTGAAACCAGCAAGACGAAAATGCGTCGAACTAGAGAAGACCCTCATAACAAGGTAACCAAAGAGGTGGTGCTGCTGGTAAAAGAAGAGGAGGTGGTCGAAAACCTGACAAAAGTCACATTCAATGTTTCAATTGTCTAAAGTATGATCATTATTCCAGTGATTGTCTTGGTAATCATAAGAATCAAAATAATGATGCAAAATTTTCAAAGCATGAAGAAGAAGATATGCTACTGATGATCACAACAATGTATTGTACATATCAGACATGAAAAGTAACTTTCTCAGCATAGAGCAGTTGGTCCAAAATAACTACAAAGTGTCAATCGAAGACAAGATGATGAGAGTTCTCGACTAAGATGGAAGTTTAATCTTGAGGGTACATATGTCTTAGAATAGAAACTTCAAGATTGAACTTAATATGATGGAGCACAAGTGCCTTGCAACTGCAGCTAGCAGGGATGAATGGATATGGCACTATAGACTTGGCCATCTCAATTTCAAAATCATCAAAGAACTAAAAATAAGAAATATAGTTTCATGGTTTCCAAAAATTGAAATTCCAAATGAAGTGTGTGAGGAATGTGTGCAGGCAAAGCAACACAAGAACAACTTCAACAAAGACACATGAAGCAAGTGACATGCAATTTTTAGAGTCATATACTCTAATGTGTGTGTTCCTATCTAGGTGGATTTGATTGGAGGTAACAGATACTTTGTCACATTCATATATGATTTCAGTCAAAAACTTTGGAATTACCTGATCAAGAAGAAAAGTGAAGTGATCAAGGTATTTTCCAAGTTAAAATCTATGTTCGAAAGACAAAGTGGTCTAATGCTCAAAATTCGGAGGACTAACGGTGGTGAAGAATATGTGTCGAAAGACTTCGACACATTATGTGAAAAAGAAGGGGTTGTGCATGAGGTGGTGCCACCCTACACTCCACAACAGAATGGAACTGTAGAAAGAAAGAATAGAACCATCATGAATATGGTGAGAAGTATGTTGAAAGGCAAGCATCTATCAAAGAAATATGGTGAGATGTTGTGTTGACTCCAAATTTTCAAATCTGGAACCAAACAGATAATGCCTCCAAATTTTCAAAATGAACACCATGACTACCAACTCTAGATCATGCGTAGGATAATTCTTCTCATGAACTTTCAACTATCTAGAAGCATAAGCCATAACCTGATCCTTCTGCATCAACACACCACATACTCCCATCTTGGAAGCATCACAATACACAATAAAGAATTCACCTGGACTCGAAAAAATCAACATTGGAGCTGATGTCAGCTTCCTCTTAAGCTCTTTAAAACTATCTTCACACTGAACACTTAGCACATAGGCTTGACTCTTTTGAGTTAACTGAGCCAAGGAAAATCCAACTTTGAAAAAGCTTCAATAAACCTTATGTAGTAACTAGCCAAAATAAGAAAACGTTTAATCTCAGTAACATACTTAGGTCTCTCCTATTACAACACTTCATTTATCTTTGATGGATCCATTAGATACCACCATTATATATGACATGACCAAGGAAGCTCACTTCTTTCAACCAGAACTCACAATTAGATAATTTTGCATACAACTTGTTCTCTTTCAAGGTCTGCAATACAACTCTCAAATGTTCCACATGCTCTTCATCAGACTTAGAATATATCAAAATATCTTAGATGAACATAACCACAAACTGGTCTAATTATGGATGTAATATCCTATTCATGTACTTCATGAACACATTTGGCGCTTTAGACACACCAAATAGAATCATAGAATACTCATTATGAACATATCTCATTATGAACGCAATCTTCAGAATATCATCTAGTTTCACTTGAAATCTAATGATAACTCGGTCGTAAATCAATCTTACTGAATACGCAAGCATGAAGCAACTGATCCATCAGTCGTCAATTCTCGAAAGAGGATACTTTTTCTTTATAGTAACCTTATTCATCTATCGATAGACAACACACAACCTCTTTCTACCATCTTACTTCTTGACTAACAACATTGGCGCTGCCCACGACGAAACACTCGATTAAATAAACTTCTTCTCAAGCAACTCTTCCAACTGTTCCTTCAACTGACTCAGCTCTGAAGGAGACATCCTATAAGGATCCACCAACACAGGACTAGTACCAGGTACTAAGTCTATGGAAAACACAACTTCGCGATCTGGCAACAAATCACCAATGACATCTAGGTACACTTCAGGAAACTCACACACAACAGGTAGATCTGTAACCACTCTCTCGCTTCCCCATCTCTGGGATGCGAACACCATGAAAACATGGTAAGTCTCTCTCAATGACATCCCTACCCGTCTCACAGTCATGAAACTCGACTTCATACTTTCCTTGGATTCAAGAAACTTCATTAACTTATCAAAATAATTGATAAACACATGGTTGAACTCCAACCAGTTCATTCCTAGAATAACATTAAGTTGACTTAGAGGCAAACAAATAAGTCAATTCTAAAGTGTCTACCATAAATTATCAAAGTAAGATTCAAACACATCGACGAAGTAGTCACTGAACCATTATATGGGTATCAATGACCATGCTACCACTCATAGAAGACACTTCCAAATTCATAATGCCATGCACTCAGTAGATATAAATGAGTGTGTCACACTCGTATCAATAATAGTAATCAAAGAAATACTATTAATAAAGCCATACATTGAATCAGTTTATCAGATGTAGTAGTCTCTACTCCAAACAACATAAAAAAATTTCCTCCAGACTATGCCTTCTTAGATTTCTCACATTCAAAACCAATATGACCATGTTCTCCATAATTAAAGCAAGTCAAATTATTACTCCTACAATCATTTATCTTGAAGTAATACACAGTTGTATTTTTGCACTCAAGAAACACGATGTACAAACTCACCACATTTGAAACATCTTATAGAAGTAGGAGTCCCTCCCCCACTTCGCTCTTTCCCACTTGTAGTCTTATGATCATACTTCTTCTTACCCTTTCAGAAATAAGCAGCGCAAAAAAATACGTTTAACATATAAATCAGAACAATAATGAATGAGAAAGTGGTTCAACAATTCTCAAAATAAATAAGACATGAAATAAAAGGAAACATAGAAAAAATCGTTCCCCATTGTTACATATCAGAGCGAATCCACAGAGACCCGAAAGATAAGTAACTAAAGAGGCACAACGCCATACTCTAGCATCAAGAACCTACCCTTGTACATGATCGTCTCTACCCTTGAGGAGCACAGACGCAACAAAAAACAGAAAGGAGTGAGTATACACTCCTTGTTGTGCTTAACAATGAAAGACATAGCACAAGAAGTATCACATAAACACAATCACCAACACATAATCATCACACAACAACACATGTATTCATCATTCGTCCACATTACTAACGATCGCATGTTCACTTACAACATCAAACAATCATAGTGATAACTCGATCACAAATGCATGTATATATTAAAATGTATCCTCAACTCGACTCTAAATGAAAATGCGGTACCAACTCTTTGGACATCAGATGCATATTACTAATATTTGTACATAATAGCTCCTAATTCCACTACTGGACTAGAGCACGCCAAATCATTACTGATTCACCACCATAAAATCAATAACACTTCACTGATTCCCATTTACAGTATGCAACCACTCGTTCTCGATTCCACCACTGAACTAGAGCACACAAAATCGTTACTGATTACTCATTATTGAATCAACAACAGTTCATCAGACTAAAGCACGCCATATAGCCAAAGTTTTCACACAAATTATGCATGAAAAAATGCCCAATTATGCCTAATAAGGTCACCAACACGACACATCGTATTCATGCTTACATTATGACTTACCATTTCATAATTTAGACAAGCATGAAAACAACATACATATTCACATAGCATATTACTAGTTATGCACAACAATTATTCACCAATCATAATTGTGAAATTACTTATTACACTTCACATGATTATACGTGCAAGTCTCAACAATCATTCATATATCAACATCAACATTAACATCACTCTTCATGAGGTATTCATCAATTCAATAAATCACAACAATTAAAAGTTATTTCATCATCATTAATTGTCACATAATTTGCACCTTAAGAAAAATAATTTATTCATGACCTTAAATGCATATTTAGTCTCTTAGGGAATCACCGTAAGATATTGTTACGCGTTAACTTTCTGGCGCTTCAAAATGTGCCTCAAATGGATTCACGAAACTCAATTTATGATAAAACCATAATGAACAAAGTCAACCTGGTCGTGACGGGTGGACTGTCACAAAGTTGACGATCGTCAGACCGGTGTACGCACTGATGGGCAACCCCTCATAATGGTGACGACCATCACTGCTGCAGAATGTAGAATTTTGGGTTTTTTTGACCATTGGAGACCTTTTGGGCCTCCGATTTTGATTTAGTAAAAAGTAAAACACTCAGAATTCGACACACAATAATTATATAGCAGTTATACAATAACATACTCAAGTTATATAGACCCAACATAAAATAATCAGCATTAAAACATAGAATTAAGGGTATGTTCATAAAACCAACAACGCATTGATAACCACAACAACATTCAGAATGCATTAAATCACATCATATACAAAGTCTAGCATAAATAGCATACGAACTTCATGCATTTTAGACTATTTATAACATACTTTTCTTAAATTCCAATCAAGAACACATAACCCTCAACAGTGGTTGAAAAAGATGAAAAATCTATAGGAGGGTAAGGATTCCTCTCTATCCTTCATGCATTTAACACTCATAATTAGATTATTTATCCTTTACCTTAACTTTATAGCAAAGCAAACAGTCTTCTAGGCTATAAAATCTCCTTCTCACTCAAACCCTTGATTGCCTCTTTTCTCCAAAAGCTCTTTCTCTCAAAACCCTAGTTCACGTACTATAAAAAAACTCATAGTCTTTATTAATCTAATAATTTATTTTAACTTAACTTAACACTTTTAATTATTACTCTATTGTCTAATTTAATCTTATTCTCTCACCATTTAACACTACATTTCTATTAGTTCTATTTCCACCCAAAATCTTAATATTCCTATATTTCTCATTATTTTAATTACTTTAAACTAACTATAATTCTAATTAATTCTCACAATTTACCTAAAATCCCCCTAAACCTTTAAATACACCAAATACACCAATAATCAAATATAATTAATTAAAAAATATAAACACAAAAAATTGAGGTGCTATACGCCATGCACTAAAAATATAAAATTTATGTTAATGTCTATGCTTGCAAAAGTCAAAAAAACAAGGCGGGGTGGCCGGACACATGATAGAGTGCGGGCCTAAACCATTGCCCCGCCCCACACTAAATTGTAGTAAAAAAGGGCATGCCTAAACCATTTCCCCGCCCCACACTAAATTGTAGTCAAAACAGACATATGCCAAATGGACCAGACCCATTTTGCCACCCCTTTCCAGCTAAGCCATCTAGAAGCATTCTTGCTTGAACTTTAAGACCTCTTGTAAAGTATTGCATATGTTCCATACTGCTCGTATTGTGATTTGGACACCTTCTGAGTAACAATTTGAATATCTTCCAAGCATCAGATAAGGATTTAGCATCACCTTGTTCAAATTTCAAAATCTCATCCCTTATTTCCACAACTGGTAATGCTGAAAAACCTCTCCAAAAATTTGTCTTCCAACTCCTTCCATGTTTGAATGGTCACACTTGGTAAACATTAAAATCAATCTTTAGCCCTTTCGATTAAAGAAAATTCAAACAGCCTCAATTTAATTTTATCATCAGTCAGCCCCTTCGGCTTACACATCAAACTTGTCTCATAAAAGCGAGTCATATGCTCCCACATGTCTCTAATAACTTGTCCATTAAACAAGTTATCTCTAAAACTTGAAAGCATAAAGTTCTTAATGTGAAAATTAATAGGATTAGTAAGTTGAAATCCTAAAGAAATTTGTCCAACATCAGTTCTCCTGTAATAGTCTCTCATTGTATGTCGTGGTGGAATCTCCATGTCTTGTTTCTCTTGATCACTTTTTTTTATCAAAAGAAACACGTGTTTTCTCTTTTTCTAGCTTCTCTTTGACTGCGTGTGCTGCTCTAGGTGCTTTTCAATTTGCTCTTGTCGTCTTCTCAGTTTTTGAATCAAATGGTATCAGCGTCAAGCCTAAACCTTGAATAAATAGTCAAAAAATACTTTAATAGCATTGTATCAACAAAAAGCTGAATAAGAGTAGAAATTTAGAAAATAAAATTAAAATAAAATAAAATAATATATATATATATATATATATATATATATATATATATATATATATATATATATATATATATATATATATAATTTGCACAAAAATTGCCTTGTTGAAGTAATTCAATAATCTCTGACAACGACGTAAAAAACTTGATAGATATTTAGCAAGTGTACTGAATCTCGTTGTAAGTAATATAAAATGTTTGTATCCACGTGAATCTCGTTGTAAGTAATATAAAATGTTTGTATCCACGTGGATTGTTTTACTTTAACAAAACAGTTGAAGTAATATAATAATTAAATTGGAGGATTTTCAAAGTTTGATTTGATATAAAAGACGCAAATAAAATTTTGATTAAGTGATCAAATAAAAGGTGATTAGTCTTTGTTTTGAATCCCCTGTATGGCTTTGTTGATGTCGGCATCTATTTGTCTCAAGTTGATTAATAAAAAATTGTGACGATTTTACTAATCTGTCATACGCAATTCCTTTTACAACTCATTATTCTACACTACAACTTCATATTCCATTGGGTTTGTTCGAAGTTAAAACGGACAATTTAGAGCGTTAAGCCTCAAGTCACAAAATATATTTTTTTATTCCTAATCAATTATTAAGTTGAACGGTTAATCTATTTCCTAATCATAAAGTTAGGGTCAGTAATCCCTACATTTCTAGGCTCGATATATGTTTTCGACAACACATACAAAACAGTGAAAATAACAAATATGGAATAATGAAATTATGTAAATGATACAAAACTCAAATATATGTCCCAATAGATTCATACAGGTTCGACCAACAAACCCTATTAAATAAAAATTTAGTTACTCATTCTTAAAGAATTCATAGCAAGATAAGTAAAAGAACAAAATATGAAATTCTGATAAAAAGTTGACTTCTGATGATGAAAACCCTTGTTCCGCAACTTCAAACTTTATTTTTGCTATCAAATTCCTTTGCCAAAAGAGAATATCCTCGTCAAAATCTGTGTTTTTCCCTTTTATAGAAGTCCAAACGTGTCAGGATTCTAGTTAAATTGTGTCAGGATCACTTTAGACCATGTGATGATGTTCTTTGTGACAGTTGGATTGTGTCACAATTCCTTTATATCATGGTGCGATCTTATCTTTTTGCAACAATTTGTGCCAAGATCTGGACACGATTTTTCCTATAATGAATTGCTCTTTTCTTCACATTTTTCAACATTTTCTAAGGCTTGCTTACTTTCTTTAACTTCTTCACTTTTTTTCCATTTCTTCATAAAACTCAAACATAAAGTACTAAAAACCTTTAAAAAAATATATACATGCAAATGCTTGATAAAATTACATGATGATATAGTGTCATCAATTAACCAATCTAAAATAGAAGAGATTGAATTCTGACGTAACTTAATTGATTACTCATCTCCTTAATCATTTACGAGGCATTACACTTTGATTTAATCAATTAGAATAACCTCTTAATAGATTAGTACCTCAAAACTTACTATCGTTTCTCTTAGAATTAACCGATAAAAATTAGGTAAAACACTAAGCGCGGGACCAGACAAACTTTCACTCTTTCACATTTTTAACTTTAAGACTTTATAAGTTCATGGAACTTTGTCTAACACCTTAAATTAGAACTTGACACATTTGATTGATGAGGCTTGTGATATATTTTCGTTGTTTAGATGCCATAATCAAGTAACTTTTAAAAGAGTTTTTGTGATCAAAACCATTTGAGTGTATCCATCAATACAACTATTTAATAGTTGTCATCATCAAATCCATTTGTCGACATTACATACATAACACATAGAACCACATACATCCTCCTAAAACACCTTTAATTAGAGAAGTGATTTGGCAGCTCCCAATCTATAGTTTTAACCAAATGTAACACCAATGGTGCTTCCAATTAAATTACTGCATCCTGTGGAGGTAGTTTTCAAAACCATCATGCAGATTTTTTTGTTGGTCTTTGCTATTGAGATAATTGCTCAAGCTATCTGGAATAATTTATGGATAGAAACTGATTCTACTTCAGTGCTAACCAACATCTTATTAGTAATATTAATTTCCACATCTTTAGAAAAGGTAAATTATGATTTTTAGGGAAGACATGCCTACTCCATTTTCTCTAATTTTACTATAAATAGGCTTGCCTTACTTAGCTTTAGATTCGCCAACTTTTAAGAGGATTTGGCTTGACTCCTTCCTTTTCATTAGATTTCTTTTGGTTTAAAAAAACAAAGTTAGTGTGGCTAAAAAGATGTACTAGTAATGAAAACAATGAATCAATTGCTGTAAACAATAGAAAAATAAAATTATATTATATTTAGCCCAAAAGACCTATAATGCAAAATATTACTTAAGGTATTTTAAATATTAATATTTAAAATTATAATCATACTCACAAGTTAAGATAATATGAATCAATAAATTATACTATATAATTCAATTTTTTTTATTTAAAAAATATTAGAGTTTTGAATATAGTATTCAAAATACTTTTATATATTCATAAACGATGTAAGAAAAAAAGCATCCTTTGATTTGAGATGAATTCTAGAAGTTATTATTGTTACAAACACAGAATTGCTAAAGAGTGTGGAAGCTCTTTCTGAATTTTTTGTGGTCTTTTATGTAGAAAACTCACTAATAATATATACATAAACGATGGATATCAAAATTATTAGAGCATGGTTTAAAAGTTCCATGCAAAATCATCCATATAGTCTAGATCATGAGATATAAATTCCGAGTTAAGTACACTCTCCAACAACCCAAAATCAAACTTTGAGTTCTCAAAACAATTATTCATTTCAATATCTCCCTTCTCAATAACTTCATCAAAATCCATTCCTTTCTCATACATCTTCTCCTTCTCTTCCTCCACTTGAGCATGTGTTCCTTCTTCTTTCCTAGACATTTCGACATCGGTAGTGTCTAAGAAGGACGAAGAACAAATGTTTGGTATGTTTTCGGGTCCTATTCGAGCTTGTTTTTGCTCGGGGACACGTAGTTGATTTGAAATTACATTGAAAGATGTTTGATATTGGTTAGGGGAAACAATTGTAGGAGTTTGAATAATACTTGGTGGTGAAAAGGTTTGGTTTGTTGTTTCAATGAGATAAGTAGCATTTGGTGGCATTTGTGAAGTAAGAATGAAAATGGAATTGGAGTTTTGATAGGATGAGTTGTTTCTTTTATGAGAAGAAAGTAAATTGTGAGTTTGTGGATCTAAGCCTTGTGAAATCAGCTTCTTTTTAATGCATGAGTTCCAAAAATTCTTCACTTCATTGTCTGTTCTACCAGGAAGGTGCTTTGCTATTTGTGCCCACCTGCATCACACAAATAATGCATGCATCATGGAGATGAACTCTCCCAACCTTCCATAAATAGTTGCAAATATCACAGTGCCGTCTTAAATTTTTGCAGATTCTATCATAGTTTTTTCACGACAAAACAAATTAAACACCCTATTTAATTAGGGTTTAACTATGACAAACATTTATTTATTCACGATAAATTTTAAATTTTGTGCGATAATCTGTCTTACACACTCTTAAAAACGGCATAGAGAGTTTATACTGTTAGGTAAAGATCAACAAAGATATGAAATACAATTATTTCTCTTTACCTGTTTCCGAGAATTCTATGTATATCAATTATGATATGTTCTTCTTCGGCGGTGAAGGAACCTCTTTTGAGATCCGGCCTCAAATAGTTTGTCCATCTTAATCTACAACTCTTTCCACACCTTTGTAGGCCTACAAAATCAAACACAAAATATTAAAAGGCAGCCGCATTATGATTCTTTATATTTCAAAATAATATCAAAAGTCATAATGCTGCAAGCCACACGCTCTTGCTCAATCTTTTCACCGATTACGAAATATAAACACAAAAATATACGAGTACTATAGAAGGAGAGAAATAATGCCTGCAAACTTTGGGACAGAACTCCAACTTTTATGTCCATGAGTTGTGATATATGTAACAAGCTTATCATCTTCTTCAGGAGACCATAATCCTCTTTTGATCTTCTGCTTGCTGCAACAACGATGGCCCATCTCTCTAAAACACTCTTTTGACACAATTTAGCATATATGAGTTTTTGAGAACTTCATTTATAAATAGAGACCTTAATTACCTTATGGTACAATGACAAGAAAGTAGATAGGTCCCACCTTGCCATAATAGTATACAAAATCCAATGTCACACTCTATATATGTATTGTGGGGCCATGTTACTAGAATGATTGACAAGTTGTCAAATTTGTTTAGGCATTTAATCAAACAAGATTGTCCCTAATTAGTAAAGAAGAAAAATAAAAAGGTGTTTGTCTAGAAAAACAAAGTGTTGAATGCTAACATGCAAAATCTTCATTCTATTAATCAATGTAATGTAACTTAATTGGGTTTTGACTTTTTCATGCTTTATCCCCTTTTCAAGTTTTTTTACTATTTGTTTTCCTTAGTGTCCCTAATGAAATTATTATAACTAAAGCAATCAATTTGCATCCATATTCAAGGATTCTTGCGGATACTGCCTTATAAAGGATTAGGCGACTTTACAATTTAATGACTTTTAAAATTTTAGTGTAAAGAAAAGATGTATGAATTATTTAAATAAGTTATTTATATGACATATGGTCTGACAAATAAAGACAAAGTCACAAAAACTAAAAAAAACAATCAATCTAAATTCTAATCCGACAAAAAATATTCGAAAATATGTTGGATAGACTCGGATCACATATTAAAATTCATTCTTATATTTTTAAGGCAAAGATTATCACTTAGAGGAGAATAATGCTAGTTTTATTGCGCCTTTTCTTTTAGCATAGATTGATCGTACAATTGTTTTTTGTGATAGCAATACGAGTTCTGATTCGGATGATTTCAATTTCTCCTTCTTCTAGAGGTTTTGACCTTTCTTCAAAGATGACATATGAGTGATGTTTAATCATTTTCATCAATTTTCTACTCTCACTGTGGTTTTCCTCCTTCTCTATTACCTTGATCCCAAAAGTTGACTCCTCTTCTCATTTAGGAGATTTTATACTAATTTCTTTGGTCAGATCTTTTTATAAGATCCTTGCTAAGTTCTTGGTCTCTAGGCTCTCTGGTGTTATAGATAAACTCGTCTCCTCTAAACAGCGAACCTTCCTTAAAGGTAAACTCTTAGTGGATGGGGTGGTTGTTATGAACGAGCTTGTTGATCTAGTTAAGAGAAGTAAGAAATTTGGCATTCTTTTCAAATTTGATTTTGAGAAAGCTTTTGACTCTATTAGCTGATCTTTTCTTGACTATATGCTCTCCAAATTTGGGTTTAATGATAAGAGGATTAGTGCTCGTGTGTTTTCTGGAAATCTTGCAGTCTTAGTTAGTAGTTGTTTGACCCAAGAGATAAGTATCCAAAGGGGGTTGAAGCAAGGAGACTCTGAAGCTCCCTTCGTCTTTCTCCTGGTAGCCGAAGGCTTAAGCGGTTTGATTTCTAGGGCTGTAGAGATGCGTCTTTTATCAATTATTAGAGTGGGATCCTCGGACTTGGTGGTACCCCATCTTTAGTATGCAGACGACCTGGTTATTCTGGACGATGCTACTATAGATATTCTTTGAACTATCAAGGATATTCTTCGTGGGTTTGAGCTCGCCTTAAGCATTTGTGTGAATTTTTCTCAAAGCTCTCTCATTGGGGTGAATTCCGATCAGACTTTCTTAGACCTTGCCTGTGAGTTTCTCCAATGTGAGAAGGAGTCAATTCCTTTTAAGTACCTTGGACTCTCAGTCATAGCTAACTTCTGCCTAGCGTCTATATGCCAACCTCTAGTTAATCTCTTATCTAGAAGGATCCTTTCGTGGAAACATAAGTATGTCTACCTAGGAGGAAGAGTGATCCTTCTTAACTATGTTCTTAATGTCATTCATATCTTTTTCTTATCTATTTTGAAGATGCTTATCAGGGTTTGGAAGAAGATCATGAAGATCTAGAAGAGGTTTCTTTGAGGATGAGTGAAAGAGAAGTCTAAGATTGCTTAGGTCAAATGGGTGGATATTTGCAAGCTTAAGAAGCCTACAACATTGGTGTTCGTGACTTTGGTTGGTCAACTTGAACCTTTAGAGTAATGAAGTTGGCGCTTACTTTTAGGGGCTTCTAGAATTAGGCATAGTCGATTGTCTTCGATTGACCTCGCCTTGGTGGAGAGGTAGTTTCCTTCTAGGTGTTAAAGCTGATGACACTTCTGATTGATTCATGGATGACCTCTCCTTGAAAGTTGATTTTGAGTCTCCTTACCTCCTTCAGGGAGGATGTTTGGGTTTGGAATACTCCCATTCATCTTAGATTCCATAGACTTTCTATGAGTTCTGACTATGCCTCTAAATATGTAGGGGAAGTTGGCATATGGGAGGGGGGAAAGGTGAATCTAGGACCTCAAGTGGTGGATACCTTTTCTCTTTAATTACGAGTTGGCTCTTTGTAGTGATATTCAGTTCGTGATTAGAGATTTGACCCCTTCTTTTGAGAGTGATGTGTGAAGGTAGAGTGAGTCGAGTGATAATGCTTATTCTGTGTTTTCTACCTACTCCTGTATTTTGGCCCGAGAGTTTCCCTCGGGTCGTCAGGTGTCGCCCCAGAGTTAGTCCTTTAATCTATTTGGTGTAGCAGACCCTCTTATAAAGTTATAGTTTTCTCTTTGTAACTTCTTCAAGATCGTGTCTCTACTAGAGATAACTTACTAAAGATGAGAGTTCTTTTGTCCTCTGGGACTAATTCTTGTCCCTTACGTTTGTTTCTCATTGAGTCGTCATCTCATCTCTTTGTGACATGTGAGGTTGAATCCTTTGTTTGGTAAAGGATTTTTAGGTGGTTGAGATGGTGTGATGTTTTTCCTATAGATACTTTGACCCTTTTTTCTAGATGTTTATTCTTTCGAGTTGTGGTTCTAGAGCTAGAGAGGGGTTGAAGATGATTTGGCATGTCGTGGTTTGGTCGATTTATGAAATTTATAATGACATAGTTTTTTTCGGTTCATCGATGACACCAAAAGACATGGAAGAAATGAACATCATTTTGGCTTGAAAATGATATCTTGGCAAGTATGAGAATAACTCTTGTGCCTTTTCCGCATTGTTTCAGAACCATATCCCGTTTTTGAACTAATAGTAATATGAGTGACTCCGGTCTCCCTTTAATGTGTTCTTCTCGTTTTTTTGTGTGGATTCGTTGCAGTTACATGGATTCTTGGATTAGAGAGATCTAATTTTGTCTAGATTATGATTTATCTGTTTTTCTTTCTGATTATTTGTGGAATATGACCTCCTTCTTTGGTGCTTTGGGTTTTGTAGCTGTTTGTCTTTACTTGTATTTTATGTTGATTATGTATATATACATCTACTATCTATCTATTACAATTCAATTGCATAAACTTCCAAAATTGTCCTTTCACCACAAATTATTTACACCAACAAAAGGGTATTTTAGTAATCAACTAATGTTTACTTTTTTCATTCTCATTTTCTATTACATTATGACAAGTGACATTCATTTATCAACTTCCATCAATTAAATCACAATTTAATATTACATACACACATTCTCTCTCTTCATTTAAATTTCAAATCTCTTTTACATTTTTTCTCACACTTTCTCACTTTTATTTTAATTTTTTTCTATTTATTTATTATTACTAAAAATACTAATAATTTATTTTTTAATTTTAATAAAATTAAAAAAGTATTTATCTCACGGGTCACTATTAACGTAATATCTATTTTATTTTAATCAATCATTATCTTATTTTTATTTTTATTTTCTTTCTCCATCTTATGATTCCTTTTTTTTTTATATATATATAATTATTTAATACAACTTAATTTATATGATTATTGTTCATTTTACAATTAAGTATATCATTTTAAATTTTGAATTTGTATTTAAATACATTTTTATATCCCACCAAATATTTTTTTATCTCACGGGTCATTATTGTATTAAAATTTTCTTTTTTTGTCTTTCTTCATCTCACAATTTATTTTTTTATTATTTTTGCATGATTATTTAATTCAATTGAGATTGTATAATTATTTTTCAATTTACAATTAAATGACTCATTTCAAATTTACATCTGTATATAAATATATTTTATATTGTATCAAATAAACTTTCTATTTCACGGGCACTATAAACACAATACATATTTTATTTTAATCAATAATCATCTTAATTTAAAAGATAAAATCCTTATCATCAATTTTTTTCTCACGGGTCCTTTTTTTTTCTATTTGTATTTCAATACAATTAAATTTATATAATTATTGTACATTTTATAATTAATAGTTAATTTCAAATTTAAATACATATATAAATATATTTTATAACGTTTCAAAGTCATATGTACATTTACATATATTTTGTTATCAAATAATTTTACCAGTATATGAGCACAAATATCTTACTGGTTTATCTTTAAAAAACACTTTATCTCTGTCTCACATAGTTTTTTTTTTCTGAGTTGAAATTTAAACCCACTTTTACACACGACGAATTTAAAAAAAATGTGAGACGATATTTAAAATCTTCATGCATCATTATATTCGATTTCGAATATATGAGAAACTTCAAATTTACACCATGTCCAATCAAAACGTGAATTTTCCGCCAATATTAAAATAGATACATGGATTATGTTTTCATATCAATTTAAAATTACAAGTTGTCAATTTATTTTCTATACTTTATATTTTCAACTTATCTATTTATAATTACAAGTTGTCATTTTTATTCTCTTTACTTTATATTTTCAACCATGTGAGAAAAATATCCTTTTACCTTGTTTTATGTATAAACCTTTTGAAACAAGAAAAAGTATAAAAATAAAGTGACAATCTTATAATTAAAAGTAAGATAAATAAATATTTCTAAAACTAAACATATCCTGAGTATTTATTTTTCATAGTTTTCTAATATAATAATAAAAAATAGAAAAATAAATAGTTTTAGTAACGTGTTAGTTTTGCTATAAACTTTTATATACTTTAAATCATGTAAACACTTAACTACTTCTACCTTTCTTTCTTGTCCATAGATAATTTTTTTATTATCTTATATAATTGGTCAAATATGACATACAAATAGAAGAAATAGAATCAATCAATTAATCACATTTGAGAAAAATGAGCTGGAGTTGAAACTTCATGTTCACTCATGATTGGTGTCGTAATCTCAAAGGTGTAATTAATTGGAGTGTCTTTGTAGCCATATTGAAATTCACCATCATCTTTATCCACTACCATTGGTTACATTCCGACAATAGTCTATAAACATTTTTAGAAGTCTTGTAAATGAATATACAAAGAGAAATCTTAGTCACCAAAATGGACACATTTGTACTTCAATAAATAGGGAAACATATGAAAATGAGTAATCTATGTATATACTAAGACTTGCACGGTTAGACGGTTGATAATTATGTCCATTTTGGTGGGTCTGTCAATTCTTCAAGAAAGTCTATATGATTTCTAAGAATCATTTTATGCCTTGTCAAACAAAAGAAAATGGTATATGTCATATGTTTTTAGCCCGTTTTGATTATATATATATATATATATATATATATATATATATATATATATATATATATATATATATATATATATATATATATATATATATATATATATATATATATATATATATATATATATAATACACTTTGGTTTTTAGTTATAAGATTGTCTCGAACCAGTCAAATGACCAAATAAAACCAGCCTAATACAAAAGTTTAATTTAAAGTTATGTTTACTCGAACCTACGTACTCTAGCTATGAGGTCCAACACCAAAGTTAAGCACCAGACTCATCTCAATTATTGAAATTCATACAACAGTCTCCTACATAGAACGACGTGTTCACTGAGGGAAATTTTATTAGTCGTCTATAACTCATTACAAACTTGCAAATTGCCCCTCCTTCTCCAACTTCATTAATTTTGACATTAGAGTGTTAACCTTATAGGTACACAATCTCTCTGTCTCTGAAAAACTTTCACCACTGTGTCAGAGACCTTCCACAATAGATTTCGCCAACATACTATCAATTTTTTTGTTCCACATTGAAATAATGGTGTCACTTGTGAGAATCGTCTCATGATTCTCATGAAACTCTATGTTGGACTTCTAAAATTTGAGAGATTCAAATCGGTCGATATCCTATTAGCTCTCAAAACAAGCTCAAGGGAGTTTTCCCACATCATAGTTACAAATCCAATAGAGATAATATAATAAATGCTATTATTATGAGAAATCAAAAAGTTATCGAAGAACAACCACACAAAAAGATAATAAATGAGAGCGAAATATATATTGACATCATATAAGTAGAGATGAAAATTGTTCTGGTTGTTGAAAAAAATAAGAATGTTGAAGACAAATAGATTATACTAGGGAGAAATGTGTCAAAACATGAGAAAATACCCCGAGATTGAATAAATTGAAAGATGAGAAAAGCTTTGGCAAATTACTTGGAATGTTCCAAAATTGTAGATTAATATTCACTTTTTCCGAGCATAAAGCCTCAAAAGTATAAGAAGATTCTCATACATGGTAGAGTAGGACACATTCAAAAGTTTGATGGTATCAAGGAAGGAGACAATTTCATCTTCTTCTCTATGAGTCTTTTCACAAGTTTGATGATTAAAATGCTGAAATGCTAAACAAAATACATCATATGACACATATCCTAAGTATCGATAAAATATTCAGTGTAAATTGCTTGTTCGGCGCTTAAATATGAGAATCTATAAAGTCATAAACTTAGGAATTTAAATGCTTATAGCGGAATTTCAAGAATCTTGTTATGTATATCTAACCTCAAGATCATCATGAATATATCAATATGAATAATACAAATTATAAGACTATATACCTTTGATGTGTGAATCCACAAAAGTGATAACTTTCGACGAAGATCTTCGAGAACATCAAGTGTCGTTCCTCTATTTTTGGTCCACGAGCAACAACCGGATCACCACATATGCTAGTACAAAAGGAAGGAACAAGTTTTTCTCCTTACTTTTGTGGCTAGTGAGAATCAAAATATGGGAGGAAGAGAATGCACAAATATATTATTTATTCCCCGTGTAACCTCTATCTTATATAGATTTAAATGGAGGAGAATTTATTAAACCCATAATGTTATACATTATGTGACTTAATTAGCCCTTTAAATGTCATTTCTCTTTCAATCCATAACCTATTAATATAATCCTTATCTTACTATTTGTGTGACCTTATAGAACCCTGTAATATTAGTAGTTGGTCCAATATCATTGTTTAACAAGACATAATTGGCTTCTAGAAAGGCAGTATGATCACTTAATATTATCAGATACTTTATCTCCATAAATTGTCTCGTTATATTTAGATTATCGCAGTTGATCGAAGGACAAAATCCTTCAATCTCCCACTTGTCTAAGAACAAAAATGTAATATTCAAATTCCTTAAGTCACTCAATGTCCAACTTGATGATATGATGATATCCAATGTCACCCATATAAGCCTTCAAGACATTTCTTGAAATACAAGTTTGAACTATCGAAACAAATGATTAACTCCTTAATCCATTTGAGCACGATCATGCATTTTCCAGTTCTCGCTCTTCAAGAGGTCTGAGAAACCTATCCTAACCTTTTAGACGGACTTATAAAATCTTGTATAACCAACATTCCCACTTAATTCTTGGCAACTCCAATCACTACATTTATACCCTCCATTTACGGCACAATGTTTTGCAGTGTCAAAAATATACCAATCCTCAAATGAGAATAATGTCATACTCATGTCTAAGGAATCCACTAAATAAAATAAAAAATTATCAAAACCTTTTTGGTGAATTCTTAATGGGCGTGTATGGCGTGTATTAATTATACATGTCTAAGTAATTGACTAGACATCTCCATGTCCCTAAAGCCCATGAAAATGCAATATCAATCAACTTACAAACTAGTCTATAAAATTGAATCATTATGCCTAACTTACTAATTCAAACTAGGGACTAAAGTATGTTATAACTCCTACTCGTTAGATAGGGTTTATTTGTCAAATTATGTATTTGATAATCCTATCCAATGTTATAGATACTTTGGACATAATATTTAATATTAAACCAAGATTAAATAAGATTATAACTTTATTGATAAACGTATACAAAACATAAAAAAAGTTTTTTTGCAATTAAAAACTAATTAAGAGTAAATAGTACACAATCAAATCCACTCACTAATATGCTTAAGTCCTATAGCCCTAGTATGACTCCCATGCTTGCACTGAGGCAATGCTTTAGTCAATGGATCAAAAACATTGATATCCATATGAAGTTTACTAACTATTACATCCTTTCTCTCAATGATTTCTTAAATGAGATGAAACATTCTAAGCATCTGTTTTCAGCGGTGGTGTGATCTTGATTTCTTAGATTGAGATATGGCACCATTATTATCACAATGCAAAATAATGTCATCTGTAACACTAGGTACTACACCTAGCTTTAAAATGAACTTCTTCATCCAAAAAAATTTCTTTGTTCCAGCAATGTACTCTGTAACAACCCAATTTTCAATAATTGATTATTTATACTAATTAATTGATTTAATGAATTATTGGATCTATTTAATTTATATGAGTTAATAGATTTAACTGATTTATTCTATTTGGTAGAATAAGGTGAATTTACTAGATCTTCTCTAATTAATAATAATATGAGATATATTGAGGAGAAATAAAAGAGAAGGATATATAAGAGAAAGTGGAAAGAAAAGGATAGAAATAGAGAGAAAGGAAAAGAAGAGAAAGAAAGAAGGAAGAAGAGAGAAGAGGAGAAAATAGAGGAAAAACTTGGAATCATCAGAACGGCTTCTAACTTCCGATTAATCAAGGTAAGGGTGTGAAATCTTATTATTCTATCAATGTGTATGATTATGTATGTGTTTGTTGAATTGGTTTGGATTGTTGGAGAGTTTTTGCTCATTTTCCATTTTAGGGTAGAAATGAGTTTAATCGATAGAAACCGATGTTTTCGCGGATGAAACTCGAAATAAATTGCGTAGTTTAGTCGGGTAATGTTTAGCCGTGATTATTGGATTTCGTTTGATTGAATTTGGTTGAATTTGTGAGTTTTGACATTTTTGGACAATTGGAGGTTAAGATTTTGGATGAAAATCGGAAGTCGTAAAATTTGTACTTTATGATCCTAAATTGTTACTATATGATTGGTAATGATGAGTAGGTATTTAATCGGGAGAAAATAATTAAATCGGTCGAGTTTTTGGAGGTTTTGGGCAAAAACCCGTAACCTTGTTTTTCCAAAATTTCAGGTGTTAACGGGTTAACACTTTGGGTTAACCGATTAACGGTATATAAAATGGCCTAAAAAACTGAGTTTTTGGAGTGTTAACCGGTTAACAATATCTGTTAACCGATTAACAGAGTGTTAATGCGCCAGGATTTTGAAAATCTAGGGCTATTAACCGGTTAACAGAAAATGTTAACCGGTTAACACTGCAAGTGTGAGAAAAATATTATTTTTCAAAACTTTGAAAATTTATAACTTCTTCACCGTTTATCGAATTTTGTCGTTATTTATATCAAACTGAAGCTAATAATATATTCTATAACTTGGTGAACAGAAATATTATTTTTAGGCAACTTTTATCCAATTTTACTGATTAATCGAGATTAATTATTTTAAGTAAGTGAGGCTTAAATAATTAGAGCGTTCGATTTCCGTTTGGCATAATTGCTGTGAATGCATATGGATTATATGTGATAATATGAGATGAGTGTATGAGAACATATTGTGAATATGTGTGCATTGATTGAAAATGTGGTGATGGCATTGAATTGTGAATGCATATTGATTGTATGCAATATTGTGAATAATGCATGGGAACATATTGTGAATATGTGTGCATTACTTGATAATTGTGATGATGTTGAAAGTATGAATACTTTGATATGATGTGTGAGTGTGCAATCATGTTATAATTCTTGTGTGATGAATTATTGAGTATGCATGGGATTAAGATGCGAGAACGATCTTAAGTGCATATGATTGTTGATTGCATACGCATCATTTGTGTCAAGAGGCAATACTTGCTAGTCTCGTGGAGGCTAGTGACTTGTCCCAAACCTAGAGCGGGGTTTGAAAGCTTAGGGAATGGGATTTTGTTGTTATCAGTCTAGGGAACGGACCCGGTTTAAATGTAAAAACCAAAAAATGATAACAAGTGTTGGTACCACATGACATTGAGTTGCATTGAGTCACATGGCATATATCATTGTTATATGGAAGTATGCATGTGTATGAATTGTTGAATGAGAGTTGTGATTGGATAAATAAACATAATTGTAAATGTTTATGTGGAATGATGTGAATTATGGATGTATGCATGATAAATGTGCTTGGTGATTATCCATATTTGCTTATACATATATTGTGATGTGTGTTGATGAATTGGGTGAAAAATGTGTAATTGTGAACGATATTGACTGATGAATTGATGAATAAACATGATTGTGTATGTTTATATGAATTGTAGTGAATTAAACATAATGTGTATGTTATGTGGATCGATTGAAATTATGGAAGTGTGCATGATGTTATGCTTGGATTATATATATGTGTGTATATGGCGATGTACAGGAGTGAATTATGTTGAATGTGTTTGGTGATTATCCATATATATTGTATATACATTGTGACGTATATGGATGACTTGTGGTGAGAATGTTGATTATGTGTATTCTAAGATGGTGAATATGTATAATTATATGCATTGATTATTATGATAATATTTCTCACCCTTCTGCTGGAATGATGTCCTATTTGACATCGTGCAGGTATCGAGAATAGAGCTGCTCGTAGTTGCGTGGTCGTTGTTGGTGTAGCCATTTAGTAATTTAGTTATATTGGGTCGAGTCATGCTCTGGTCATGTAACACTGGGATCATTTGGTTTATGTTTTAGAGATGCATTATGTATTCTATGTTATGTTTTTACATTCATTGGAATATTATGATGTTGGCCTTGGTGCCTAAGTAATGTTGAAGTATGTGATGAATCTGAATATTCTATTAAGAGAATTATGTTATAAAATTAATCCGCTGCTACATGCAAAAATGAAATTGTGAGAAGCATGATTATGTATTATAAGTGTTAATGAGCATGACATGTGTTTTTTGATGTTTGAAAGTTATGTGTGACGCCCTTTTGTGAATGCATGAAAATTTACTCTGATTATTCGTATATTTTCCGTGGGGTTTATAAGGGTGCTACATTAGTGGTATCAGAGCAGGTCAGTCCATCCGGACAAGTTGTCTAATGTTGGTTGTTCTCCTGTATGCGACATGTGTGTGAAAACACTGTCGATACATGTTTGTTGTCTATCCTTGTCTGCAGAAGTGGGAATGATCCAAGTGGGGGAGAAGCTGGTGCTTCACCAGGATGCTGCAACCGTGGAGTTGTAGCTCAGTGTGTGGTTAAACGCTCTTATAGTTTGGTAAAGATGGTTTATGCCCCATTATGATTGTCGATTGTCTATTAACAAATTGAGGAACTGATCACCCTTAATCTCTTGTTGATAGTAGTTGGGATTGTGCTGGATGGGATAGACGTGTCTTGCGAGCTTAGATGGCGTGAGCAGTGAATTGTTTGGAGTTAAATCCAGTGCTTAAGAATTTTTTTGATGAGTCAGCACAAGACAGTGTTGAGATGTTTAACTTTGATGGGAATTTTGAGTGTTAATGAAAGTGGAAAGTTGGCGGTATACCGATTAATTGTGGTTGTTTGGAAGTTATCCTGACAAGATGGTGATACATAGCCAGGACGTGAAGTGGAGTTGTGATTGACTTAGTTACTAAAAGTAGTCTGATATTGAGAGCTCCATATTATATGTCTATTTGGATAGTCAAGGAATTAAATTGATTGAGTAGTTTTGAGACTTGTGTCTGGTGTGTGCTACGACAACAGATTGTGAGGTCGAGTATGTAAAGGGTGGATGGTGACTTCTGGTGATTATTAAAGTAAGAGGTGGAATACAATATTGGTATAATTAGACCTTTAAACATTTTAAGAGTTGGAGATATGTTGAATGGCCTTCTAAGTATGAAGATGTTGTTTTCGTATTATTGTCGTAACGGGAGAATCGTAACTTAGAATGACGCCAGATTAGAAGCGTTGGAAGCGATTATAATGCTCTATGTGATGGTGAAGTAGTGACATGAAATTAAGTTATTTATTGATGGAATACGTTTGGATGTTGTAGTGAGTGCGGGAAGTGCAATTCGTGTTTCCGCCATAACTCACAAATTGAGTGAGTCAATGGTTGTGTAACCGATGATGGTTGGATATATTCGAAGAGTATAGAGGATCACGTTGAACATCGAGGACTTGAGTTATCAGTGTCGGAGAAGAAGCAGTGATATTCCATTGTGAAGAAAGTTCAAAGAGTTTTGGGGAGAGCTGTCAACAGCCCGTGTGTTGGTTTTACCGAATCCGACAAGACTATTTGTTGTGTTTTGTGATGCTTGTTGATATGATTGGGAGGTATGTTAAGTGCAACTTCAGCGAGTTTTGGTTATGCTTTAAGGCAACTTAAAGTACATAAGGGGACTTACCTGACAAGTGATTTAGGGTTGGTTGCTGTTGTGTGTTTGTGCCGGAGTTCGGAGGCCTCAATTGTTTAGTTGAGATTTAAGATGATTGGTGATCTTACGAACTTAAGGTATTTGTTGATTTGAAATAGTTGAATATGATGCAGAGGAAATAATTGGGACTTCTGAAGGAGTTTGGTTTTGGTCGAATTACCATTCGGGTGAGACAACGTGGTAGCTAAGGTATCGAATTGGAAATTTATGCATATACCGATGATGATGGTAATGAAGTTAGAACTGATTAAGCAAATCCGGGATGAGTTGATCTGTGAGGAGACTTCTTATGGAGTTGAGCTTTGTATGTTGAGGCCGACTATTGGTATTCTCGATGAGATTCGAAGAGGTCGGAATTCTAATTTGAGTTAATAGAGTGATTGAATTTAATGAATTACAGTCGAAGATCTGATTTTTGGATTGATAGGAATGGTACTATGAGATGTCATAATGATGGGTGTGTTCCAAATAGTGTGAGTTGGATAAGAGTACTCTGGAAGAAGGACATTAAGATAGATTGAGTATCCATCCAGGTACTGTGAGGATGTGACAGAATTTGAGAAATTGTTTTGGTGACCATAAATGGAGAGAGAAGTGGTTGAGGTTGTATATGCTGATTAGACTTATTGAAAGCCGAAGTGTGAACATCAGAGACTGTTGGGCCTGATACAACTGTTGAATATTTCTGAGTGGTATGAGATAGTATTCTAATGGATTTTGTGACGGATTTTCTGAAGAATTGAAGAGATATGATTCGACTTGGGTGGTTATGAATGGATTGGCAAGATTAACTCCTTTCTTACCAATGAGGATGAATCATTCTATGCTGAAGCTAGCTAAGAGGTATAGTGAGGAAGTTGCGAAGTAGTGTGAGATGTCATCGAATATTGTGCCAGATGGGAATCTAAGTTTCATCGAGATTTTTGGGAGAGCTTGCAGACACCTTGAGTACCATGATTGAAGTTGAACTCTGCCTATCATTCGTGGATGGATGAACGGACAGAGAGAACTATCCAGTATATAGAATATTTGTTGAGATCTTGTGTGTTGGATCAAGATGGATCAGGGGGTAGTTAATTGTTGCTGATTGAGGTTACCTATAATAATCGCTATCATTCTAGTATCGGAATAACATCATATGAGGCTTTATAGGGTAGGAGGTGTAGGACTCCTTTGTGTTAATGTGTGTCCAGCGAGAGTGTTGTACTCGGACCTGAGATTGTGCAAGAGACAATTGAAAAGATCAAAAGGATCCAAGAAAGGACGTGTTTTGAGAGTTACGATAGTAACTGGTGTTGGTCGAGCTTGAGGTCTCGGAAGCACACACTGTGTTTCATTGATCTGTATCAGAGTGGCGCAACAGAAGCATGGGGAAAATAGCATGTTAGACTGTTTTACCGCTGTCATTTGTGGGAATTGCATGATATATTCATGTGTCTAAGCTGAGGAGGTACATTGATTCAGATGGATAGTGTACGAGTGAGGGAAGATTTGACTGTTGAGGCATTGCTAGTTCAGGTTGATGAACAAGAAGCAACTTCGAAGTAAAGGGATTCCTTTGGTGGAGGTAGTTTGGGAGAAAGTTGGATTTGGGAGATTGGGATGCGAGAGTCGTATCCAGAGTTGTTTGAATCAGGTAACATTTTCGAGGACGAAAATTCCTAAAGTGGGGGAGGGTTGTAACAGCCCAATTTTAAATAATTGATTGTTTGTACTAATTAATTGATTTAATGAATTATTGGATCTATTTAATTTATATGAGTTAATGGATTTAACTTATTTATTCTACTTGGTAGAATAAGGTAAATTTATTAGATCTTCTCTAATTAATGATAAGATGAGATATATTGAGGAGAAATAAAAGAGAAGGATATATAAGAGAAAGTGGAAAGAAAAGGATAGAAGTAGAGAGAAAGGAAAAGAAGAGAAAGAAAGAAGGAAGAAGAGAGAAGAGGAGAAAATAGAGGAAAGACTTGGAATCATCAGAACGACTTCTAGCTTCCGACTAATCAAGGTAAGAGTGTGAAATCTTATTATTCTATCAATGTGTATGATTATGTATGTGTTTGTTGAATTGGTTTGGATTGTTGGAGAGTTTTTGCTCATTTTCCATTTTAGGGCAGAAATGAGTTTAATTAATAAAAACCGATGTTTTCGCGGATGAAACTCGAAATAAATTGCGTAGTTTAGTCGGGTAATGTTTAACCGTGATTATTGGATTTCGTTTGATTGAATTTGGTTGAATTTGTGAGTTTTGACATTTTTGGACAATTGGAGGTTAAGATTTTGGATGAAAATCGGAAGTCGTAAAATTTGTGCTTTATGATCCTAAATTGTTACTATATGATTGGTAATAATGAGTAGGTATTTAATCGGGAGAAAATAATTAAATCGGTCAAGTTTTTGGAGGTTTTGGACAAAAACCCGTAACCTTGTTTTTCCAAAATTTCAGGTGTTAACCGGTTAGCACTTTGGGTTAACCGATTAACAGTATATAAAATGGCCTAAAAAACTGAGTTTTTGGAGTGTTAACCGGTTAACAATATCTGTTAGCCGATTAACGGAGTGTTAATGCACCAGGATTTTGAAAATCTGGGTGTGTTAACCGGTTAACAGAAAGTGTTAACCGGTTAACACTGTAAGTGTGAGAAAAATATTATTTTTCAAAACTTTGAAAATTCATTACTTCTTCACCGTTTATCGGATTTTGTCGTTCTTTATATCAAAATGAAGCTAATAATATATTTTATAACTTGGTGAATTGAAATATTACTTTTAGACGAATTTTATCCGATTTTACCGATTAATCGAGATTAATTATTTTAAGTAAGTGAGGCTTAAATAGTTAGAGCGTTCGGTTTCCGTTTGGCATAATTGCTGTGAATGCATATGGATTGTATGTGATAATATGAGATGAATGCATGAGAACATATTGTGAATATGTGTGCATTGATTGAAAATGTGGTGATGACATTGAATTGTGAATGCATATTGATTGTATGCAATATTGTGAATAATGCATGGGAACATATTGTAAATATGTGTGCATTGCTTGATAATTGTGATGATGTTGAAAGTATGAATACTTTGATATGATGTGTGAGTGTGCAATCATGTTATAATTCTTGTGTGATGAATTATTGAGTATGCATGGGATTAATATGCGAGAACGGTCTTAAGTGCATATGATTGTTGATTGCATACGCATCATTTGTGTCAAGAGGCAATGCTTGCTAGTCTCGTGGAGGCTAGTGACTTATCCCAAACTTAGAGCGGGGTTTGAAAGCTTAGGAAATGGGCTTTTATTGTTATCGGTCTAGGGAACGGAGCCGGTTTAAATGTAAAAACCGAAAAATGATAACAAGTGTTGGTACCACATGGCATTGAGTTGCATTGAGTCACATGGCATATATCATTGTTATATGGAAGTATGCATGTGTATGAATTGTTGAATGAGAGTTGTGATTGGATGAATAAACATAATTGTAAATGTTTATGTGGAATGATGTGAATTATGGATGTATGCATGATAAATGTGCTTGGTGATTATCCATATTTGCTTATACATATATTGTGATGTGTGTTGATGAATTGGGTGAAAAATGTGTAATTGTGAACGATATTGACTGATGAATTGATGAATAAACATGATTGTGTATATTTATATGAATTGTAGTGAATTAAACATAATGTGTATGTTATGTGGATCGATTGAAATTATGGAAGTGTGCATGATGTTATGCTTGGATTATATATATGTGTGTATATGGCGATGTACATGAGTGAATTATGTTGAATGTGTTTGGTGATTATCCATATATACTGTATATACATTGTGACGTATATGGATGACTTGTGGTGAGAATGTTGATTATGTGTATTCTAAGATGGTGAATATGTATAATTATATGCATTGATTATTATGATAATATTTCTCACCCTTCTGCTGGATGATGTCCTATTTGACATCGTGCAGGTATCGAGAATAAAGCTGCTCGTAGTTGCGTGGTCGTTGTTGGTGTAGCCATTTAGTAATTTAGTTATATTGGGTCGAGTCATGCTCTGATCATGTAACACTGGGATCGTTTGGTTTATGTTTTAGAGATGCATTATGTATTCTATGTTATGTTTTTACATTCATTGGAATATTATGATGTTGGCCTTGGTGCCTAAGTAATGTTGAAGTATGTGATGAATCTAAATATTCTGTTAAGAGAATTATGTTATAAAATGAATCCGCTGTTACATAAAAAAATGAAATTGTGAGAAGCATGATTATGTATTATAAGTGTTAATGAGCATGACATGTGTTTTTTTGATGTTTGAAAGTTATGTGTGACGCTCTTTTGTGAATGCATGAAAATTTACTCTGACTATTCGTATATTTTCCTTGGGGTTTAGAAGGGTGTTACATACTCAACCTCTATTGTAGAATCTATGATAGTGCCTTACTCTAAACACTTCCTGCTCATTTCTCATTCATTTAGACAAAAGATGAAACCAAATTGAGATCGGAAGTCATCTTTGTCTGTTTAAAAACTCGCATTTGTGTAACCCTCAACAACCAATTCACATTCACCTCCATACACTAAGAAATTATCTTTAGTCTTTCTCAAGTACTTTAGGATAGTCTTAGCTACAATCTAGTGTGAGTCTCTTGGATTCGATTGGAATCTACTACATGTGCTTAAATCATATGATACATTTGGATGGGTATAGATCATGGCATGCATAATGGACCGTATTGCAGAAGCATAAGGAACATTACTCATTTGCTTAATGTCATCAATGTTGGAAGGATGTTGAGTCTTACTAAGAGACGTGCTAAGTTGCATGGGAAGGAATCCTCTCTTGGAGTTTTCTATCTTGAACGTAGTAACAATCTTATCAATATAAGTTTGTTGGCTATGCCAAATAATTATGTTAGATATATCTCTATATATCTTAATGCCCAAAATGTACTCAACATCTCCAAGGTCTTTCATAGAGAAACACTTATTTAACCATTCCTTAACTGACTCAAGCATGAGAATGTTATTTTCTATGAGAAGTATGTCATTCACATACAAGACCAAGAAGACTACATTTCTCCCAGTTTCCTTCATGTAAACATAAGATTCTTCTTCACTTTTAAGAAAACCAAACTGTTTGATTGCCTCATTAAAACGGAGATTCCAACTTTGGAATGCTTGCTTCAGTCCATAAATAGACTTTTGAAGCATACATACCCTTATATGGTTTTCTAGATCCAAAAAACTCTCTGGTTGTATCATATACACGTCCTCTTTCAAGAACGCAATCAAGAAAGCGGTTTTGACATCCATTTTTAATATCTCATAGTCATCGAAGGAAGTAATCGCTAGGAGTATCCTAATGGATTCAGGCATTGCTTCTAGAGAAAAGGTTTCGTTATAGTCAATACCAAGAAATTTCTTCAACCTTTTTACAACCAGTCTTGCTTTGCAAACATGAATGTTTGCATCCTTGTCTGTTTTCACTTTGAAAACCCATATGCAACCAATAGGTGTAATCCAATCGAGCAATCCAACCAAGTATCATATTTGATTTTTAGACATGGATGCAATTTTGGATCTCATGGAGTCAAGCCATTTTTTGGAGTATTAACTCATAAAATGTTTTTTGCATGTAGTAGGCTCCTCGAATTCTAAAATCATAATTTCAGAAATTTTGGTCAACAAGAAATCAACAAACCACTCAGGCAGATTTCTTAGTCTACTAGACCTACAGAGAGCAACAACAAGAGAAATTTATTTCTCAACAGATTGAATTTTTTTACATAAATTAGATTTGAGTGGGACAATAGAAGGCTCATGCATTGAATGCACTTCCTTTAATACATGGTTAGGCATGAGAAGACTCATGCGTTTGGTGCAATACTTCGGCCCCAATATCTGGAACTTGTTCAACTGCCTTTGAAATATATTGAACTACATCCATTTGTTGCTTTTCTAAAAATTCTTATTAAAAGATATTACTCCCACTTGATTGTTTGGAAATGAAATCTCTTTCCAAAAAGACACCTTTACGAGCAACAAACAATTTGTCCTCGGCGCGGTTATAGAAGTAATAACCCTTGGTCTCTTTGGGATAACCCATTAAGAAACATTTAATAGATTTGGGAGAAATTTTATCCGAGATTAAATGTTTTACATAGGCCTCGCAATCTCAAATTCATAGGAAAGGAAACTTGGGAACCTTTCCACTCCATATATCATATAGCATCTTTTCTACTTCTTTTGATGGAGTTCCATTAATAGTGAAAGCAGTATCTTCAAGTGCATATCCCCAGAAGGATAACAGAGGGTCATAAAAACTCATCATTGATCGAACCAGATCAAGTAGGGTTTGATTCCTCCTGTCAGACACACCATTCAATAGTGATGTACTCAGTGGAGTTAGTTGTTAAAAAATTCCATAACTCTTCAACTGATCATCAAACTCTTGGATCAAATATTCACCACCATGATCAAATCATAGTGCTCTAATCGTCTTGCCAAGTTGATTTTGGACTTCATTCTGGAACTCTTTGAACATTTCAAAGGTTCTGATTTATGCTTCATTAAGTAGACATATCCATATCTACTTAAATTGTCAACAAAGGTAATAAAGTATGGAAACCCTCCCATAGCTTTTATGCTTATTAGTTCACATGCATCACTATGGACGAGGCTCAAATGATCACTAGCTCTTTAACCCTTTCAAGTAAAAAAGGGACTTTGGTATTTTTCCCATCAAACACGATTAACACACATCAAATGGGTCAAAGTCAAAAGATGTTAGAAGTCTGTGTTTATGTAACTTCAGAATGCATTTTACATTGGTATAGATAGGTAGGATTACTATCACTCGATCTATAATTTTAATTATCTATGTTAAGAATATCTTTGTTTAAATCTATATAAAATAGATAATTAAAACATTTAGCATTGGCATAAAACATTGAATTCAAGTAAATGGAGAAACTACATTTCTCAATGATAAATGAAAAACCTTCATTATCCAATAATGGAATAGAAATAATATTTTTTGTTATACCAGGAACATATTAGCAATTGTTAATTTCAACTATTAATCTAGAGGGAAAAGGAAGACTATAAGTCTCAACTAGGAAAGCCGAACTCTTACACCATTCTAACACGCGATTCTACCTCTCCCTTATCTGAGGTTCTATCCCTTCTTAGTCCCTGCCCATTGAAAAAAATTTGAGAAATGCAACCATTATTAAATGCCTAAGAAGCAGAAGTTGTTAAATTGATATCGATGATAAATATACCTAAACTATAAGCCTTTGACTTATTGCTCTTTAAATACTTGGGGAAGTTCCGCTTCGAGTGACCTATCCCGTCACACTAGAATCATTTGGCTTCAACCTCTACCTTTGGTTTGGCCTTTGGCGTGTCAACATTTCTAAGGGAAACTTGCTTTCCTTTATCTTGCTTCTTCTTGGCAGCCCCATCCTTCTTAAACCCCTTCCATTTGGGCACAATAAGAACACCTTTCTTATGTGCCATGAGGATATTTTGCTCAACATTCACGACCATTCCATGTAACTCAGGGAGGGTCATTGATACCCCATTCATTTTGAAATTCACCTAAATTTCTTGAACCCTCTGTGAAGGGAGTGAAGTATAATTTCAGTAGTCAACTCTTGACTATAGGGAAAGACTAAATTTTCCATGGCCTCGAAATATCCAATCATTTCAAAGACATGAGTGGCGATCAACTTCCCTTCCTCTAACTTTCAATCAAGAATTGCCTTACGAGTCTCGTACCTCTAAATCTCAGATTGTTGGTGAAACATAGATTGCAATTGTCGGATAATGTTGTAAGCATCCATGCTTGCAAAATTCTTTTGCAAGCTTGACTCCATGGTCGCGACCTTTAAGAAATTAATTATTACTAACTTATCCTCAATGGCCTTATGAGCGGCCTTTTCCTCATCAGTAGAGGTAGAGGTTACAATCGAAATTGGGGTTACATCATCCTCTTTACATTCTAATCTAAGAATGATTCTTAGATTCCTTTCCCAATCACAAAAGTTCATTCCATTTAATTTATTCTTCTCAAGGATTGAACGCAAGTGAAACCATGAATTGTTATCACTACTAGAAAAAACTCTGATTTTCTGCAGATTTACCTGGGGATTTTGGCAAAATTTCCGCAGGAAACGTGTTACCTGCGACTCTTCCTGCTATTTTCTGTTTCCAACTAAAACCTGCATGGGTAACTAATTTAGCTGGTAAAGTCGCAGAAAATATCGCAAGAAAATTTCGCAGAATATATTATTATAAATCCAAAATCGCAGGTAAAGTCTCAGGAATTTCTGCGAACTTTGCTGCTACCTCAACTTTCGCAAGAAATAATGCTTCACAATATAAATTCGCTGGTAAAACCGCAGGTACATCTGTGGATTAATTTCTACAGGAAATTCTGCAGGTAATTCCTGTATTTCTAGTAGTGTATTATTACCCGACATGATATCTATAATAGAAGATATGTAACGTTATTACTTTTATCAAAATAGCCTTAAAAAAATTTTAAATGATTTAAAATTAAAAAGTTACATAGTTAATCCAATTTTAAGTTTGTCTGTTTTGAACCAACTGATTCTAAGACTCTAACAAACATGTTTTTAAGTGGACTTTGACCGCTCCTCAAAAATAGATTGAAAGATAAGTAAACTCGTTTACTAATTACAACTCTTATACTTTTTAGTCAATGGGTGATAAACCTTTATCCAAGCTCATCCTTTTGCTTCAAAACTCAAATCTGTTTTGATAATTTTGTTAAGTCCAATCAAATTAAACATGTAAAATTTGAAAATTTACCCTACTTATCTCATGATAGAAAGTAACACCCTACTTTGGCAGAATCTATTACTAACTATTAAGTTCTTAGTAGGTGTTGTCTAAAAAAAACATAGACTCAATATTATTTTAGGGACCTACGTTACTATGTGGGTTTAGATACTAGTGACTCAAAACATAAATAAATCATATGCAAAACTTAGCAAGCATTCAAAACACAAATTTTAATGCAAGAAATAAAATGAAATCCTAGTATATGAACTCTAATCCTAAATATTATTCTTTAAGCCTCTATCTTAAACCATCATGGATTGTCATCCTTGATCTTCATGGAAATTTGTAAGGTTGAATCATCTTTCTTGAACTTACATCTTGAATATTAAAAATTAAATAAAGTACAAAAATACCAAAGACATGTAGATCAAATTTAAGTTACAGAAATATAAAATGATATATAGATCGTATTTTCTATTCAAGTTTGGGTCATATCAGTCACCACATATATAATATCAAACATATATAGACATGCAATTATTTTTTTATCAAATTTTAATCACTTATTAAAACATAATAAAGTCCTCATTATTTAATCACTTATTAAATCAATGGAAGGTACCATAATTCTAATTCAATTAGAATTAAAATGTGGGAGTTAAACATCAAATACATATAATATTTAATCACATATTAAATATCTAATTTTAATGATGTTAAAACCAATCATGTACCAATTTGTATTTCAAAATCAAATCAGAAATAAAACCATGAGATTAAATCACATGTTTATGTTGTAATCAAAATTAAAACAAAAGATTAAATATCATATTAAACACCATAAAACATAATCATAATTCTAATTCAAGTGCAAATTTTTCATGGGACTAATTTAATTGGAAAAAAAACTAATCCTTAATATGCATTATTTAAATATTTAAAGACATTCAAATATTTTAAATCCTTAATAAATAACGATTCTTCGCTTTTGTAACCGTCGTCCACCTGAAAGTATAGTGCGCCTAGTAGGGCAGACAGGTCTGGAAAGAATTTTTCCATTTTCTTGTATATTCAATTCAAGTAATTATACATACAAGAATTTTAATAATTTATCACAAGATATTTGTATGCATAAATTTATCAAATATGGCATAAATTACTGGATTTTATAACAAATAAATCAAATATTTTAAGTGTTGTTTTAGGTTGACAATCATATACTTACAATAAGCATAAGATAAAAATTAGTAACACAAATTCAACCAACAAAATACTATGAAAATACTATTTTTATGTGAGAACATTAGAATGAATTTGAACTATTAAATTTTAAAATAAATAGTAAAATTTATGTGTGGTTTTTGTTTTTCTCTCTCCTCCATTATTAAAATAAATGACAGAGGAGAGAAAAAAAAAATTGACATTCTCATAAATGATGGAGGAGAGAGAAAAACAAAAACCACACATAATCTCCTACATTTATTTTTAAATCTAATAATTCAGATTCATTCTTATGTTCTCACAAAAAAAAATAGTATTCTCACACACACACACATACATACATACACATACACACACACACACACATACATATATATATATATATATATATATATATATATATATATATATATATATATATATATATATATATATATATATATATATATATATATATAAAAGTGTATAAAATTCTTTTATACCTTCCAATAAATTAGAAGCATCATTTTAATCATGCATACTAATTCAAAAATAAATTTCTCTCTTATTGAATAAAATTCTGAACAAGTTAGCATCACCATGATCATATTGACATATGCAAGAAACTTTGATACCACTGTAGGAATTTAGATGCTTCTAACAAAATTTTAAGAAACACATTCTTTATATGTAACCACTAGATCGTCATGCATATATCAATATGAATAATAAGAGGTCTAAGATTATATATCTTTGATGTTTGAATCCAAGAAAGTGCTAGCTTCCAATGGAGATCTTCGAGAATATAAGGCGTCGTTCCTCTAGTGTTGGTCCACAAGTAACAACTGGATCACCACGTATGCTAGTACGGAAGGAGAGAACAAGTTTTTATCCTTACTTTTGTGGCTAGGAAAAACTGAAAGATGGGAGAAAGAGAAGGCAAAAATATATTATTTCTTCATGTAACCCTTATCTTATATAGTAAATTGAGGAGAATTGATTAAGCCCATAATGTCATACATTATGTGACTTAATCATCCTTTTTAATACCATTTCTTTTCCAATCTATAACATCCCAATATAATCCTTATGTTACTATTCGTTTGACCTCATAGGACCCAATAATATTAGTAGCTGGTCCAATCTCATTGTCCAACAAACATAATTAACTTCTAGTAAATCATCATGATCACCTAATATTATCGAATCTTTTATGTCCATGAATTTTCCAATTATATTTAGATTATTACACTTGATCAAATGACAAAATCCTTCAATAATGACGATGAATCAGGAGTGCCTAACACACTTTCAACATTTGGGGCGTTAACAAATGTGTGTCGGTATAAAGTGGAACACTGACCTATTAGAAACAAAATATTTGCAAGGGCATAAAATAGTCAGAATAAATATGATTGAAGTCATGGAACACTTAATTCAAATGAGGTTGTTGCAGATTCTTATTAGGCGAGATTGAAGCTAAGATTTTCCTAAGGATCATTGGCCTATTAAAAAATAGTTAAGTCAACATACACAAGATAAGTAATAGGAAAGGTGAAGTGATTTAAAAAACTTAGTTAAAGTACTTTTGTTCTGAATTGGCTCAATGACTAAGTATAGCTCAGTCCACTTTTGCTTCCAGAACGACCCTATTACCTAAGTCCAACCAATTTAGGGCAACATTTACCTCTCTGCCCCTCTGCCGTGGAAGGTTGGCCGGTTGACTTCTAGGGTCAACTGCCCCTCCTCAGCAGTTCCTGCCCGCCACACACTGTTCCACCATCTAGAAACAATCACAACGCCTGTGCCCGTAGCAACAGCTAGTTTTGGGCACCTCTGCCCATCCCAACGACTAGTTTCTGGAAGTTACCTATTCTTTGGGGAGCGAACACCTCGCCCCGAAAATAGGGACTAATGGCCAAGCGCTGGGGGCACTGTAAAAACCCTCTCATTTGAGAGGGTCAAGTATTCAATAATCATCCTACACACAGATACTCTGTATTTGCCTTCTTTTCTCCCGATTCTCACTTTAGCATCGGAGTACCTTGCAGGTACACCCCTTCATGATCTTTCACACCCAACATCGCAGACGTTGTCTCTGTCCCACTTCAGGTTCTAATCAGCCAGTAAGATCAGTTGCACCGTCTGTGGGAAACTTTGTTATCCCCGTCTTTCTCCATCGTAGATTAAAGACCAAAACAGTTGTTCCAAGATTCCGATCATGGCCAGCCGTGAAATATTCATGATGCTCGCAACTTTACCTTCCTCCCTGTCAGCAAGACTGATACCGACGGAGCAACCCCCTTTCTTGGAAGCGACGTCCATCGGCAAAGAGATGGAGTCACCGCGTCTCACTCCCTCATTCGTGCTGATCGCACTGAGCTCCAGCCCTTCTAGGACCACAACCCTATCCCAGTTTACCCAGCGTCGACCCGGCCATGGTGGTCCTCCTCGAGGCCCTCAACAAGACCAACCTCTAAATCCTTCATCAGAATGCAAGGATTGGAGCCCTAGAAGAGTCCAGCCAGCCAAGATCCCCTCCATCGAGGAAAGAGCACCAGAGATCACGAAGTCCTCCTCCCCAGAGTGAGGGAGACTGTCAGGCACCACCAGAGCCAGAGTCCCTGGAAATCAGAAAGCGCGACCGCATCTCCCCATGAAGCTAGTACTCCCTGGGGACCAAAAGGATCAGAAGAGATCTACAAGCAAAACCCTAGTGTTCGCCTCCGCCCAGATCTAAGGGTCAGGCACGAACCCTATCTCCTCGTCGAGATCGTCGTCCTACCCTTAGATGAAGCACTTGCTCTCCACCATAGTCTAGTAGTAGCAGCAACGATGAACCTTGCGGCCTGTTGTCCTAGGAAATTATGGCCATGCACCTACCGAAGGGGCTAGAGAAACCACCATCTCTGGGCACGTATGACGGCACAATAGATATTAATGAGCACATCAAGAATATTGATGCCCTGCTCGATTACCATGGAATCCGGAGCTCTATCAAATGTATATTGTTCCCAACCACGCTGAGGAAGGGAGCAATGACTTGGTACAAGAAGCTCTCCGACAAATCCATCACATTTTGGAGGCAGTTGGGGAGAATGTTCTCCAAACACTTCATGACCTCTTGCCGTCATCCAAAGACCGAAGCCTCCCTTGAGGCCATCATTCAAGGGAAAGATGAACCTCTTCGAGTCTATATGGAAAGGTTCAACAAAGAAGCTGTCCAGATCGCCACGACCGACGACATGAAGAAGTTCTTACTCGAGCGAGGGCTCTGTCCCTGCACGAAATTTTCCAAAGCAGTTGGCATTAAAACTCCAGCGACGCTGGACACCTTCCTCCTCAAGGCGCAAGCGTACATCCAGTACAAGGAGAAAGAAGCTGCTAGCTCCGCTCGGGACTCGAGGCACCAAGAGAGTGCCAGGTCCTCCATGCACGATGACCCATCGACATCTCTTCGGGGAGATAGAAGACGCGAGGATCGTCCCCGGGAGCCCCGGGACAACAAAGGTCCTTCTGGCCGTTTCCATGAATATACTCCTCTGATCGTCTCTCGAGAAAAGATCCTCTCTGAGTGCGCCAACTCGAAGTTCCGGCAAGCAGGGGTCTGATTCCTTAAACAGATATCGTCCAAGCCAAATACTGACAAGTCGAAGTATTGTTGGTTCCACAAGAGCCAAAACTATATGATCGACGACTGCATCCAATTGAAGGATGCCATCGAGATACTGATCAGGTATGGGAACTTGAAACAATTCTCCAAAAGGAAGGACGCTCCTTGACAAGATGCCCAGGAGTCTGAGAAGGTCGAAGAGGAGGTGCATTCCTCAGAAGAAACCAGCCTTCAGGTCGCCATGAGCATCTCGCGACCTGAAGAAATCTACATCCCCGAGGGGCTCAACATCGCTCCTTACTTTTTCGCACACAACCCATAGGAGACCTTTCCCGCCGCCATGGTCATCTCTAGAGGGGGCTTCGACAAGGTTACCACGGGGTCCGTAAAAAAGGAAGTTCGAGCACCTTATCAATAACAGCTCGAACCAGAACTCCACCCTCGACAAGGTCCGGGGAGAGTCTATTCCCATCTGCTTCTACCGCGAGGAACTCCTCAGCGAAGCTCCCAATGCCAGCATCCCTCTTCTTGTAAGAGCCAAAATGGTCAACTATGACGTCCGAAGAATCCTCGTCGATTAAGGCAGCTCAGTTGACATCATGTATTCCCAGCTGTCCTCCTCTCTCCAGCTGAACGAGACACACCTGACGCCCTACGTAGGCTATGATCTGCAGGGCTTTAGCGGGTCAGTCACAAAGCCTTGGGGTACGTAGAATTGATCGTGACTTTTGGGTTTGCAGAAATGGCCAGGTCCATCAAAGAACAGTTCCTGGTCATCGACTGTCCGTCCCTATACCAATGCATCTTTGAACGCCCAACTATGGCCAAATTGGTAGTTGTGCCTTTGGCTGTGCACCTGAAGATGAAGTACTACACTTCTAAGGGTTTCGTGGCCACTCTGCATGGGGACATCGAAGAAGCAAGGAAATGTTTCAAGGAAGCCTCCAAAGGGCTGAACACTATCGCTGCCAAGCCGAAGACTCTCGGCAAGCCTGCTCTGCCTTACAGCTCTGAAGAGGCAAAGCTGCTGCCCCGCATTGACTTTTTTGACCTTGACAACCTCTTCTCTGAGGACTACCAGAGGAATCAAAAAGGGAAGGGGAAGGTGATTCAACCATGTTCGAGCAACCCTTCCACATCTACCAGTAGCGGCGAGACCTTCTATCCGACGTGCCCAATTTTGGATGGCGAGTTTGAACTTGCCCTGCTCGGTGACGACCCCCATCAAGGAGTGAAGATTGGGACCGAACTCCCCGACTTAGCGAGGAAACAGCTAAAAGTCTGCCTCCGAGAGAATGCAGATCTGTTTGCGTAGAGAGCCGCGGAGATGCCCGGGCTAGACCCTGACGTGGCCTGCCACCAACTCACCATCGATCCCGCTGCTAGGGAAGTAGGTCAACGTATGCAAAAGCAGTCTCCGGAGAAAACGGAGGCTGCCAGACAGGCTATAAAAGACCTCCTAGAGGAAAAATTTATTTCGGAGGCCAAGTACACTACTTGGTTGTCCAATGTTGTACTCGTTAAAAAATCAAATGGAAAATGGCACATATGTGTTGACTATACAGATCTTAATAGGGCCTTCCCTAAAGACGCATATCCCCTCCCCAACATAGAAAAATTAGTTGATAATTCTGTTGGTTTTAAATTGTTATCTTTCATGGACACATATTTGGGGTATAACCAAATACCCATAGAAAAAAGCGACAAAAGGTACACAAATTTCATGACTGAATCGAGCAACTATTACTACAACGTAATGCCTTTTGACTTGAAAAATGCTGCCGCTACTGACCAAAGAATGATGAACAAGGTCTTATGAGGAGAAACCAGGGATATGCTTGATGTTTATATGGAATACATGATCATGAAATCCCATGAGGAATCAGATCACACGATCCATTTGAAGAAAGTCTTCAAGCAGGCCAAGAAGTACAGGATGCGCTTCAACCCGGAGAAGTGCATGTTCGAGGTACGGGCAAGAAAGTTCCTCAGCTTCTACCTAAGAGAACGAGGAATCAAAGCTAACTCCGACAAATGCAAAGCCTTCTCCGAGTTCTCTACCCTAAACAAGATGATCGCTTTGCTGTCCCATTTTGTGGCAAAATCTGCCCAACACGCACTCCCCTTTTTCAAACTCCTCCACAATGAAGCGACTTTTGAATGGATGAAGGAATGTGACAAAGCCCTTCTCCACCTGAAATAAGCTCTGTCAAAAACATCGGTCCTCTCTCGGCCAGATAACGGGGAAACCCTATATCTCTGTCTCGCCATTGAGATCAGGGCCATCAGCGCCGCCCTCATTCATGAAATGCCCGATGGGCAGAAGCCCAAATACTTCACGAGAAAAGCGCTGCAAGGACCAGAGCTGAGATACAAGCAGATAGAGAAAGTGGCCCTAGCCCTTATACACATTGCAAGAAGACTGAGGCACTACTTTCTGGCCCACACAAACGTGGTACGGACGAACCAGTTCATAAAGCAACTATTGGGCTGTCCAGACATGGCCGACAGAATTCTCAAATGGTTATTGGAACTGTCTGAGTTTGATATCCAGTATGAGAACAGAAAGGCCTTCAAGACTCAAGCACTGACCAAATTTATCATAGAGATGACGTTGCCCGATTCCCTCACTTGCAGGGCTCGCAAGTGGACAATCTTCGTCGAAGGAACATCCAACTCAGCAGGGAGCGAGGCAAGTATCATCTTGGAAAACAAGGAGGAAATCCTCATCAAAGTCCTGCTTACCTTGTCTTTCCTCACTTTCAACAATCAGGCGGGATACAAAGCCTTCCTCGCGGGTCTATGCCTCATCGAAGACCTAAGAGCCAAGGAAGTCATCATCTGCACCGATTCTTAACTCGTAGCCCTCCAGGTTCGGGGAGAATATCAGGTCAAGAATGATAACCTATCTGAGTACTTGACCCTGGTCAAGGAAAAGATGACAAAGTTCACATTGGTAGAGGTGAAACATGTTCCCCGCGAACATAATGTCCGAGCAGATGTTTTGTCAAAACTGGCAATCATGAAAAAGAAAGGGGGAAATAAATATGTCATCCAAGAAGTACTTCTGTGACCCAGCATTAAGAAAGGTTCCGCGACCTTTGACGTGCACATCAGCAGCGACAGCAACTGTTGGATGACCCCCGTCTACAACTACCTCGCCAAGGAAGAACTATCGTCCGACCCCAAGGAAGCCAGCATAGTTAGGCGTAGAGCCTGCTCCTACGTCCTGGTTGAAAATAAGCTATATAGGCGAGGGTTTTCCATCCCTCTCCTCAAATGTGTCAAAGAGGAGATGGTCGCCCACGTCCTGTGCGAGATCCACGAGGGGACCAACTCCCAGCACCTCAGGGGGAGATCCCTCGCTAGGAAGGCTCAACGAGTAGAATATTACTGGCCAACTATATAGCATGACATAAAGGAACATGTGAAGAGATGCGACAAATGCCAACGACACGTGGACATGCACTTGGCACCGCCCAATGAACTCAAAGCAATGTTCTCCCCGTGGCCCTTCGCATGGTGGGGCCTGGATATCCTAGGACCATTCGTCGTAGGGTCAAATCATAACAAGTACCTGATAGTAGGCGTTGACTACTTTATAAAATGGATAGAAGTGGAGGCCCTGGCCAAAATAACAGCCCATAACATACCCCGCTTCTACAAGCGCAACATCCTTTTCCGCTTCGGCATCCTCCAAGAAATTGTAACCGATAATAGGACATATTTCACGGGTAAAAAATTTTAGGAGTTCGTCACCCAACTGGGCATAAAGCAACACTTTGTGTCCATCGAGCACCCCCAGACTAATAGGAATGTTGAGGCGGTGAATAGGGCAATCCTACGAGGCCTTAAACGGAAACTAAACGAAACAAAGAAATAATGGGTGAAGGAGCTACACAACGTGCTCTGGGTCTACCGTACTATGCCCCACTCTTCGACTAGGGAAACCCCTTTTCGTCTAGCGTACGAAACTGAGACAGTGATCCCCATTGAGATTCATGTGCCTTCTAGGCGGACTGAAGCTCCCCTAGATGAGGAGGCAAATACCGAGGCACTAAGAGAGGAACTCAATCTCGTCGAAGAGGTCCAGTCAAGAGTAGCCCTCCGCAAGGCCTCATTAAAACAAAAAATTGTGATTAGGCATAACGCCAAAGTTATACGACGAGAGTTCCAAGTAGGCAGTCTCGTCCTAAGGAGGAATCACAAAGATTCTCAAGAAGGCAAACTCACCGCTAATTGGGAGGGACCCTATCATGTTCGAGCAAAAACTGAGAATGGAGCCTACTACCTAGAACACCTTAACGGGAAAGAATTTGCTCGACCATGGAACGCCGAAAAGCTCAAACAATATTATAGCTAAGGCCTTAACCGTCAACAGGTTCCGTCGATACGACGAGCATAACGCATCGACCATAAGTGCGCACCCAGGTACAAGCGCTGCATACCAAAATAAATCAAGGCAGGATTTCGCTCAGGAACGAGCAAAACCCATGCCCTACGACGGTCCCTTGACCGAGCCTGCTGTCGGCCGAGTACCCCGTCAGGAAGAACACCCAGCTTGCAATGGGAAGTTCACGTCGCGAACTCAGGCCACAAACGTGACCTGAGCTCCTCCCTCATGCCCGGAAGCGACCCAGGACTTTCGACCAGTTCCCCTCTCTGTCGAACATATCTTGTCGAGCAAACCCCGAAACAACAAATCTTGTATTAAAGTAGCCCTTATGACAAGCATGCATCTCGAGCGGCATTTTGACACTTAGCGAAAATAAATCAAAGTAAAGGCATTCACAAAAACGAATCATTCAGAACCCGTCACATTCACCGGAAATAAACATTATAATAAAAACATCCATAAGAACCACAATTATACGTGTTACATTACCAAGGGGCCGAGCCCCATAAAAAAAATAAGTTACAAAAAAACACGGTGCGCAGGCCGAAAGTACAACTGAAAGAAAAATCACTCATCCGTCTGCGGAGGCTCTTCATATGCAATTTGTACATGTTCCTCGCCATTTAAAGAAAGTCGGGGATGAAGATCCTACTTCCTGCAACACTATGGAGGAACGCGGCTCCCTCGGTGGACAATTCGACCCCGGGGTTCAAGATCTTCAGCTGCTCCACAGCGTTGTTGAAGGCCTCCTCGACGATGGCCATGCAGTCGTCCTCCACCTGGGTAATACGAGCGACCAGCTCAACCTGAGTCTTCAATCTCTTCACTTCCTTGCTCTCATCCTCAGCAAGAGCAGCGACGGTCTTCAACTGCTCGACCAGGTCCTTTGCGGATTACTTTTATGCGGAAAGGGTTACCTTCTCCCCGTTGACCTTGGTCAGCTCATCCTTGTACTTTTTCACCGACTCCTCGACGACCCTAGGTCGCTCCTCCTAGGACTTCTTCAACTTCTCTTCCAGGTCCGCAATCACAACCTGGGCTTTCTTCAGCTCAGATTCATTGTGGGAACCCTCCTTGATGTAAACCACTGCCATTTCTAGAACCCTTATCAAGGCAGAAGCATCCTGAGCTAGCATTTTCCTTTTGCTCGAGCCGTCCATCTCCTCGAGCTTCAGAGACTCTGCCCATATTTCCAAAGAAGAGCCTTCGAAGAATCTCTTATTGTGAAGGCACGGGGGAAGCTCAAATCTACTTTTCTCCCCCTCCTTGCTAAGGTCCACAATCTCACCCGTCCGTTGACGGTTGAGCCTTGAATTTACAGGCATGAGGGATGTCTATGCCGCCGATGGGGTAGACGAGGAGGTCCCCGGCCCCGTTTGCAGAGTAGGCGCTAGCTGGTATAGGTGACTCTTCCCGATCATTACGCCCCCTTGAGGTTTGTCTGAGCATTCTTCATCATTCTTTCTTGGGCAGAAGACATTTTACTTGCAAAACAACGAGCACATTAATACACGAAGAAAATAACAATTCGGACAAACTAAGAAGAAATAAAAGGCTACCTAGAAGTTCTAAAGCTTTCGTATGAGTGCTACACTCGAGGAGCTCCTTCATATTGATATATCGGGCTTCCACCTTGGGTCCCCCATCTTCTCATAAATAATCTTCCCACCACGGGTCACACACTAGGCAGGAAGAAAACCGTCCATGAAAGCCACTAAGTTGGCATAACTGGCTCGGTAAAATGAGCCCCACTTCAGCAGAAGGGGAACTTCAACAACCTCTGTGCTGTAAGAGTGGAATGCAACTAAGAGGGAGGTGAATTAGGTACTTAAAAATTTCTTCGGTTTTGTGGTAGAATTCTGGTTTTACTTTCCTAAAAATTTCTAAGTGAGGAACGCGGTAAATTGCAGAAAGTAAAAGTGACATGGCGAGATATCCTAGTTCCCCTCATAGTCCAAGAGTACTCCAGTCCCCTTTCAACATGAAAGAGATTTTTAATAATCGTTTGGTCCTAGACAAGACTTTCTACTTAGTCTTTCTATACAGACGCAAAACAATCAAACTACCAAGAACTCACTCTTGGATTTTTCAACTAAGTCCAATAAGAGCAATCCTCTCAATGTGGACCTCTTACTTCCAACAATCCTGAACAAGAAGGTAACAATCCTTATAATCTTAATTCCAACAATCCTGGAACACTTAAGAATGTAATCAAAAGATACTTGAATAACTTATTTGAATGGTATTGAAAATGTCTTCAAATTTATCAATCTTTCGATTGATCTTCCTCTTGATTTTCCACCTCTATATAACTTATCAAGTGTTCAAATATAAGAGAATGAAACTTAGATGAATTTCTGAAAATTTGAGAATGCAAGTTTCACTCTACGAAAATTTCAGAATTTTGACACTTGAAAAATATGAAAAGTAAGAGATGAAAATATTTGAAAATTTTATGCAAGAAGGGTGATTTTAAAAACTGAGTTTAGAGGTTTATATATGTCTCTAAACACCCTTTCAGAATGGATATAAAGATAAAAAGATGTCATGGTTCAAGAAGAAGAAAACATTTTCTCAAACCAAGAGATGCAACTTTCTGGCCTACATGTCAGTGGTAATCGTTTACCATAAGTGGGTAACCGGTTACCAACGTAACCAAAATTTTAAAAATTGCAGCAAGTAATCGGTTACCAGGATTGGGTAACCGGTTACTCAGTGTCAATTTCTAGAAACTAGTTTTTCCAAAATGAGGCAAAGTGCATAGTTTTATGTTAAAAGGTTTTTTTTATGCAATGCAAGAAGGAGATGAAGTTTTGAACACTTGAGAAGGTATATAAATGCTTAAATTATTGTACATCCATTGTGTCGAACTTTATCTTCTTTCTTGATCAAACTTTGATATATTTAATTGAAAGTGAATTGCTTAAGCTTGATATAATCTTGAAGTTTTGAAAACCATCCTTGCATGTTATAGATTATGTCGTCATCAAAATCAGTTGAGAAGCTTGTCTACACAATCTCCCCCTTTTTGATGATGACAACCTCTGCTTGAAAATTCATTTTTCACCGGCTTTTCTTAAAATGGATCGAAAGCTCCCCCTCGGATAGTGCTCCCCCTTAATCGTTGATTTAAGAGAGTCTTTGATATTTCTTCATAATTTTGTTAGAAAGCGCAAGAATAATGGCTCGAAAGCTCCCCCTCGGATAGTGCTCCCCCTTAATCATTGATTTAAGAGAGTCTTTGATATTTCTGCATAATTTTGTTAGAAAGCACAAGAATAATGTATTTCTTCTCCCCCTTTGTCAACAACAAAAAGGATGGGAAAAGAAACACACAACAATTTGGATAGATTACACAAAAACATAGATATGAAAACTTATACGAAAAAACACAGACACCACTTTTACGAAACAACCACGATACTTGAATGAAAACAAACCTAACATTGTGCGAACACACTATTGTACGTGATTTTTCAACATGAAACATAAAACGCGTAAACATAAAAATGATGTTTTAAACATAAACAAACAAATATAATTAATGACTTTCCGACATGTCTTCATCATCATCCCCATCATCGCCATCATCATTATGATTTTCTTCTTCTTTATCATCATCTTGTTCCATTGCTTGTTGTTGCTACACAGTCATAGCTTTAAACATCTTTCTCATTAAGGTCATTCCTTTCCGATGCTCCCTTATGCTAAGATCAACTTTGGAGTCGAGAGCCACAAGTTTTTTATAGATAAGCTCATTGGTGTAACCTTCCTCAGGAGTCAGAACAGTAGCAGAAGACGAAGAAGGATCATCTTTGTAAACATATCTTCCATTATTATTCAAAATGATTCCAGTATTTTTGATTTCCTTCGAATCATTAATATCGTTTTCCTTGGATGTCATTTTTGTGTGGGGTTCCCTTTGAAGTAGAACATAACTTGCTTCTAAAATCTTTGAGACTATCCTTCCATAAGGAAGTCCTCCGGATAGAGTCCTTGCATGTCCCATATGTTGTAAGATGAAATACACCCAATTGACCAGCAAGTTAGATTTCATAGAAAAAAGCAATTGCATTTCCATTTCACTCACTTGAGAGTGATTGGAATGCTTTGGAACCAACACATAAGCCAGTATATAATGTAACATCCGGTCACTAACGGTTAAATTCTTTGCCAACTTGATGACACGAGAAGAATATGGATTTTGTCTACTCATTAATTCCTCTTGAGTAATCCTAGAAATTTCAACATAATACTCCATTGTATTAAAGTTATCCCATGGAGCTTCTTCTAATTGAAATCCAGTCTTAATCATAACACCTGTAGATGGAACTTCTAAAACCAGACCTAATTGTTTTATAGTTGCACTAACAAATTCCCCTTTAACCTCAGCTTCCAACCCATAATTACCTTCCTCATTATATCCAATCACAAGTGTAGAGAAAAATTCTTTTACTAAATCCGGATAAACCGGTCCAACATCACTAACCATTTTCTCTAAACCTTGCTTCCTAATCAATTCTGGAAAGTTAAAACTGTGAGAAGGAAAAGAATTGAGATTCACATACTTTATCAGCATTAGAGGTCGGTTTTGAGTATTGAAATTGAGCCGCCTTGACTTAACTGTAGGTTGTTGCACAACTTCTGCAGGTTGTTGCACAACTTCTGCAGGTTTGGAAGTTTCACCCATTTTGTTTTTCCTTTTGTCTTGCCTCTTTGGTTATATTAACATGTTTGAATATTAAATTGTGAAAATTTTCATGAGGTTAAGAGAAAAAGGTTATTGTTTTTTGTATGAAGTAACCGGCTATCCACTTTGAGTAACCGGTTACCACTGTTACGTTTTCAATTGTGTGGAAATTTTGTGAGGAGGTAATCGGTTACCCAGTATTAAGTAACCGATTACCACTGATCATGTTACAATGTTTTTAAATAAAACCAGAGTTGAAAAGTGTATTTTTAAAACACTATCTTTTCGTCTTTCCACTCTCTATAAGCATTTTTTTTGTTAGACTTAAAGACACTCTTGACTCACTCATCACATTAATTTTCACATGATAAAAAGTTACACAAGTCAAAATAAATAATTTTAGCTTATGTAAAATAAAATAAAAATGAAAATTGGTAATTTTTCACATATAACCAAAATACAAAGACTTAGAAAGAAATACCTTTGCATTATTTTTATGAAAAATAATGAATTACCATTGAAGATTATACGTCACCTTCGTCTAATATTCCAAGTTCTCTTCGGATTTTGTAAAATGGTTCTCTTGGAAGTGGTTTGGTGAAGATGTCCGTCATATGATTATGGGTATCGACGAATGTTACTTCAACGTCTTTTTGTAGAACATGGGCTCGTAGGAAATGGTGTCTAATATCGATATGTTTTGTCCTTGAATGCATCACAGGATTCTTTATAATGTTGATCACACTCGTATTGTCACACCTAAGAGGAACGCATCCATGATTCAATCCATAGTTTTGTAACTGTTGTTTGAGCCAAATAATCTAAGCGCAACAACTTCCAGCCGCAATGTTTTCCGCTTCAGACGTGCTAAGTGCAACACATGCTTGCTTCTTACATGACCAAAATACTAATGCATTTCTAAGTACATGACAAGTTCCGCTGGTGCTCTTACAATCTGTCTTACATCCTGCATAGTCTGAATCAAAATAACCTATAAGATTACATATACTACCTTTTGGATACCATAATCCAACGTTTTTCGTTCCTTTGAGATACTTCATGATTCTCTTCACAACAATGATATGTGACTCATTCAGATTTGCTTGAAATCGCGCACGTAGACACACACTAAACATAATGTCAGGACGACTTGCCGTCAAATATAAAAGAGAACCAATCATACCTCGGTACATTGTGATATCAACTGAGGTTCCTGATTCATCTTAATCAACATATGTTTCTGATCCCATCGGAGTAGACATAGCCTTACAACCATCCATATCAAATCTTTTCAATAGCTCTTTGCAATACTTTGATTGGTTGGTGAAGATGCCATCCTTCATTTGCTTGATTTATAGTACAAGAAAATAATTTATTTTTCCCATCATAGACATTTCAAACTCTCCTTGCATCATCAATGAGAATTCCTCACATAGGTCTTTATTAGTCGATCCAAATATAATGTCATCAACGTAGACTTGAACTAGCAAAGTGTTATCCCTAATTCGCTTGATGAATAAGGTCTTATCAACTTTACCTTTTTCAAATCCTTTCTCGCACAGAAAATTGCTGAGACGATCATACCACTCCCTTGAAGCCTGCTTTAAGCCATAAAGAGCCTTTCTCAACTGGAAGACATATGATGGATTCTTGAAATCTTTGAAGCCTGGGGGTTGCTTAACATAGACTTCTTCATTGATGTAGCCATTAAGGAATGCGCTCTTAACGTCCATCTGGTACAATTGAAAATTCAAAGAATAAGCATAAGCAAGCAATAACCGAATAGCCTCTAACATTGCAATCGGAGTGAATGTTTCTTCAAAGTATATTCTTTCTTCTTGATTATATCCTTGGGCCACTAATCTTGCCTTGTTTCGAACAATTATTACATTCTCATCAAGTTTATTCTTAAACACCCATATGGTACGGATGATGTGCTTATTACTTGGTCTAGGAACACGTTCCCAAACTTGATTCCTCTCGAATTGGTTTAATTCTTCTTGCATGGCAATGATCCATTAGTCGTCTCCTAAGGATTCATCAACTTTAGAAGGTTCGATTTGAGATACGAACGCCATATTTAAGCATACATCCTTAAGGTTGAGTCTGGTTGTAACGCCTTGACTAATGTCACTAATAACTTTATCGATCAAGTGATCTCTATGTGTCATCCATTTCTGTGGTAAATCATTATCTTTCGACTCTTATTGAATTGGTTCTTCTTGTTGCTTAGGTTGATCATTTGCTTTAGAAGTACCTTCTTTAGGAATATCTACAATATCATCATCATCATCACACAAAACAACTTCCTCCTTGGAGGGTTTAGATTCATCAAACTTAACATGGATAGATTCTTCAATAGTTAAAGTTCTTTTATTGTAAATTCTAAAATCCTTACTAGAGAGAGAGTAGCCGAGAAAAATGCCTTCGTCATATTTCTCGTCAAACATACCAAGGTTGTCTTTGTCATTATTCAAGACAAAACACTTACATCCAAAGATATGAAAATAAGAAATATTTAGTTTTTTCCCTTTTAAGAGTTCATAGGGAGTCTTTTTAAGAATAGGTCTACTATTAACACGATTACTTACAAAATATGTCATACTCACCGCATCCGCCCAAAAGTATTTTGGAAGATTCGAGTCACTTAGTATCGTTCTTGCGAGTTCTACCAATGATCTATTATTCCTTTCTACAACACCATTTTTTGTGGAGTTCTTGGTACCGAGAAGTTGTGAGAGATTCCATATTCTTCGCAAAATTCTTCAAACAGAGCATTTTGGAATTCTCCACCATGGGCACTTCTTATGGAGACAATTGTTAACGCCTTCTCATTTTGAATTTTTTCGCAAACTTCTTGAATGCTTTGAAAGCATCACTTTTCTGCACTAAAAGGTAAGTCCAACAAAATCTAGAATAATCATCAATGATAACCAAAGCATAAACATTACCTCTGAAGCTTTTTATTCTTGATGGACCAAATAAGTCCATGTGTAACAATTGAAGTGGCCTTGTAGTGGACACCACATTCTTTGACTTGAAAGTTGATTTGGTTTGTTTCCCTTTTTGACAAGTGTCACACAACTTATCCTTGATGAATTTCATCTTAGGAAAACCAATAACTAGATCATGTTTAACCAACTTTTTTATATGTTCCATGTGTATATGAGCAAATCTCTTATGCCATAACCATTAATCATTATTGTTTGCCATGAGACATTAAACCTTCAAAGATAAATTGTCAAGAGAAATCCATAAATATGTTATTGATTCTTTTACCTTTTAGCTTTACCTCTTTAGTGACTTCGTCTTCTATCAAGCATTCATCTTTTGTAAACTTGATTTTGAATCCTTTGTCACATAATTGGCTTATTCTAAGTAAGTTGTTCTTTAATCCTTCGACATAAAGGACATCCTCAATAGATGTGAAAGGTGGTGCTCCAACTTTGCCTATGCCAAGAATCCTTCCTTTTTTATTGTCACCATAGGTAACATAGCCCTTGTCCTTAAGCTTTAGATTTGAAAATTTATTGAGATCACCGGTCATATGCTTTGAACAACCACTATCAAGATACCAAAGATTTGAAGTAGTCTTCAAGCAAACCTACAAAATAGATTACTTCTTGTTAGGTACCCAAGTTGCTTTGGGTCCTTCATAATTAGTGTCCTTCTTAACCCACACATAATGCCCACTTTCTATACTGAAATTTCTAACATAGCATGCATTAGGTGTATGGCCTATAATACCACAATAGAAACAGGTAAGTACAAAACTACTCTTATATCTAGGAACAAAGGATTTATTTTCGTAGTCTTTTTCTTTTTATGATGACGATGCACAACTTTAGGCTTGCTCACTTTCTCTTTAGAAGTTTTACCACTAGCCTTAACAAAGATTGTTTTATTAGAATTTGGTTTAGAAAACTTTGAATATCTAAGTCCGCTTTTATCGTTTGAGTATCTTTGTTGGATAAGGACCCCTTCTAAACCAATTTGTCTTTTTTTGTATCTTTTAAGAAGTCTTTTAAGTTGGACAATTTGAAATGAAAGTGACTCACACTTTTTGCATACAAAGTTTTGTTTCTCTTCACTAATAATTTTTTCTTTTTCATTCTTTTCAATGATATTTACTTTTTCTTATAAAGATGATATTTGTTTCTTTTGTAAAGATATGGTTTTACACAAAACTTTGAATTCATTTAATAGTTCGTTTATAGCCTCTTGAATATCGTTATCATAAATTGAAAAAGATGTACTAACCTCATTATCTTCGTCGTCGAAGTGATGAGAAGCCATCAATGCCAAATTTGCACTTTCGTCGCTTTCGAATTCAGATGATGAACTAATGTCATTGTCCTTCCATGCAACATAAGCCTTTTTGTTCTTAGTCTCTTTTTTGCCTTTGAATCCATTCTTCTTTGAAAGTCTTGGATAATCCGGTTTGATGTGACCTTGTTTCCCACATTCATAGCATGTAATGTCTTGACTTGATGTGGAAGCCTCCTTTTTCTTGAAGTGCTTCTTCCTTTTTGCATAGTTGGAAGGTTTGTCACTTTTGTTGAAGAATTGTCTAAGTCTCTTTACTAGTAACATAAAATTCTCATCTTTCTCTGACGCACCATCATCTTGCCCTTCTTTTGAATCTACCTTTAGAGAAATACCTTTAGACTTTTTCTCTTGATGTTCATGCTTCTCAAGATGACCAAGTTCTAATTCATGCTCTTGAAGCTTTCCAAAAAGTGATGCAAAAGTCATTGTTGAGAGACTCTTCTTCTCTGATATTGCCATAACTTTGGGTTGCCAATATCTTGTTAAAGATCTTAAGACTTTTAGATTTAATTCATCATTAGAGAATGTTTTACCTAATGCAATCAGATAGTTAGTCAAATGAACACATATTTTCTGAAGAGCAACAATAGATTCTTCGGGCAGCCTACGAAACATCTCGTATTCTTAACTTAGTGTGTTCAACCTTGATCTTTTAACCTCGAAAGTCCCTTCGTGATTCTCCACCAAAGTATCCCAGATTTCATTAGTCAATCTGAATTGTGAAATTTAGAAGAACTCATCCATGCTTAAAGCACTTTGCAAAATATTGATAGCCTTTTTCTCATTTAAAATTTTCTTTTTATCATCATCGTCCCATGAACTTTAAATTTTTGGAGTACCGAAACCATTTACAACACTAACTGGTATATGAGGGCTAGTTTCAACGGTTTCCCATATGCCTTCTCCTTGTGCCTCTAAATATACCTTCATGCGAATTTTCCAGAAGTCGAAATATTCACTAGAGAGCAAAGGAGGTTTATTACTGCTACCGCCATCTTTGAACACCGGATTTGTGCTAGTGGATGCCATCTAGATCTTTTAGGAACAGGTTACCTATAACCTGCTCTGATGCCAAATGTAAGAGTGGAATGCACCTAAGAGGGGGGGGGGGCGAATTAGGTACTTAAAAATTTCTTCGGTTTTGTGGTAGAATTCTGGTTTTACTTTCCTAAAAATTTCTAAGTGAGGAATGCGGTAAATTGCGAAAAGTAAAAGTGACACCGCGAGATATCATGGTTCCCCTCATAGTCCGAAAGTACTTCAGTTCTCTTTCAACACGAAAGATATTTTTAATAATCGTTTGGTCCTAGACAATACTTTCTACCTTGTCTTTCTATACAGATGCAAAACAATCAAACTACCAATAACACACTCTTGGATTTTTCAACTAAGTCCAATGAGAATAATCCTCTCAATGTGGACCTCTTGCTTCCAACAATCCTAGACATCAAGGTAACAATCCTTACAATCTTAATTCCAATAATCATGGAACACTTAAGAATGTAATCAAAAGATACTTGAATAACTTATTTGAACGATATTGAAAAGGTCTTCAAATTTATCAATCTTTCGATTGATCTTCCTCTTAATTTTCCACCTCTGTATAACTTATCAAGTGTTTAAATTTAAGAGAATGAAACTTAGATGAATTTCTGAAAATTTGAGAATGCAAGTTTCACTCTATGAAAATTTCAGAATTTTGACACTTGAAAAATATGAAAAGTAAGAGATAAAAATATTTGAAAATTTTATGCAGGAAGGGTGAATTTAAAAACTGAGATTAGTGGTTTATATATGTCTCTAAACACCCTTTCTGAATGGCTATAAAGATCAAAAGATGCCATGGTTCAAGAAGAAGAAGAAAATATTTTTCAAACCAAGAGATCAACTTTCTGGCCTACACGCCAGTGGTAATCGGTTACCATAAGTGGGTAACCGGTTACTTGCCTCCAACATAACCAAAGTTTGAAAAATTGCAGTAAGTAATCGGTTACCAGGATTGGGTAACCAGTTACTCAGTGTCAATTTCCAGAAACCAATTTTTCCAAAATGAGGCAAAGTGCATAGTTTTATGTTAAAAGGTTTTTTATGCAATGCAAGAAGGAGACGAAGTTTTGAACACTTGAGAAGGTATATAAATGCTTAAATTATTGTACCTCCATTGTGTCGAACTTTATCTTCTTTCTTGATAAAACTTTGATATATTGAATTGAAAGTGAATTTTTTGAGCTTGATATAATCTTGAAGTCTTGAAAACCATCCTTACATGTTGTAGATTATGTCGTCATCAAAATTAGTTGAGAAACTTGTCTTCACATGCGCCTATATTTTTCCATGCTCGTCGACAAGGGCTTCCCAGCCTTCATCCATCGAAACCTCCTGGGCAAACATGGATTCGGTGGCCTTCTCTGACATGGGCTCGATAATATAAAACCTTTCCTTAAAAGTCCTAATGGAGTCAGAAAAGGGCTTGAATAGCTTCCTCCCTTGCTTCAAGGAGACCCAACTGAACTTCCTCCCCAAAACTTGTCGCTGAAGATGGAAGACGACAAAGAAAAAGGGAAAGGTAGCTCTAATCTCCAAATAATTGCACACCAGCTCGAATGCCCGTATGAAGGCACTCAAGTTCGGATGTAATTTCTAAGGCGCTAGATTCAGATGCATGAAGATTGCCCTCTAAAAATATGTAAAGGGCAGCCTTAACCCTATTTCTTTGAAGACAAATTCATACATAGGGAACCTATCCCCGTATGACAAGCAAATGTGGTCGTCCTTTTCGGGGAAATGGACCTTGCATTCTCCCTAAGCTCCCACCAACATGAAAGCGTCTTTGACGTAAGAGGCGAAGAGGGAGGCATGCTCCCCTGGTTCCGTAACGGACCACTCCTCTATGGTAGTCCTCCAAGTAGGTGTTTCACCAGCGTCCTGGGCATGGAAGTATCTTCAGTATTGCTATCCTATGAGGAGCTCTCCTCGGACAGGTCTCTCAGGATTTCATGCTTAGCTTCGTGTAACATCACCTTTACCTAAAAAACAGAGGACAAACGTGAATTCAATGACAAAGTTAAATCCGCCCTTCCACTGCTAGTCAAGTGAAAGGGTGCAAAATATCTCTTTGAAGACATATTCATACATAGGAAATTCACTGTTTCCACCGGCAACGAACGCTTCCGTCAATGCAACAACGTCAGAATCAACTAAAAAGTCTAAGCTTCTAAGACTCCAGCGACGCTGACAACAGCGAAAAATGGCCAAACCATCGCCAGCCACCAACAGTCACCAGAAACAACCCCTATGCTACCTAGTTTCGCCTTAACCACGTGCAGTCTAAAATAGCATAAGGAAAAAAAACTATTACAGAGATCAATTCAGGTATTTACATGGTCGAAGAAGGAAGTTTGGGGTCAAAGAACTCAGGTCGGTACACTTACGGTGGTTGGGTGGCGTTGAACGGCAGCGGATGATGAAGTATAGAAAAAGAGAGCAAGAGAAGAAAGAGAAACGAAAAGTGCAAATAAGCAGCTTCTCCGTCTATTTATAGACAGTCCATGGGCACGTGCATGAGCACACACGGCTAGGGGTATCATCATGGCCCTAGCCTCTCCATAATTATGCATTAAACGCGACATGTGGTTCGAGGCCCACATGGCTCGTCACCTCTTTAGATCACATCAACAGTTGGACTCCCCGCCCGACAACGTTACAGGTGCCCCGAGCACAGGTTCCCTCGGGCACCGAGGAACAACCTCATCTCAGCATTAGGCGACGACCATGTCTGGTCCTCCCTAGGACCATGGGCTACCCTTAAGTCATCACTCCCATGCTCGGGAGCAACGACTTGGGGGCTCTTGTTCCAGACTGGCCCAATGGCTAGGCATGGCCTAATCCACTTCTGCTTCCAAAATGTCCCAATTGCTTAGATTCAGCCAATTTAGGGCAACATTTACCTCTCTGCCCCTCTACCGTGAAAGGCTGGTCGTCAACTGCCCATCCTCAGAAGTTCCTGCGTGTCACGCATGGTTCCACCATCCATAAACTGTCACGACACCTGTGCCCGTTACTTCGCCTGTGCTCGTAGCAACGACTAGTTTTAGGCACCTCTGCCCATCCCAACGGCTAGTTTTTGGCAGTTACCTATTCTTTGGGGAGCGAACATCTCGCACTGAAATTAGGGACTAACGGCCAAGCGTTGGGGCACTATAAAAACCCTCTCATTTGAGAGGGTCGGGTATTCAATAATCATCCTAAACACACATACTCTGTACTTGCCTTCTTTTCTCCCGATTCTCACTTTAGTATCGGAGTACCTTGTAGGTACACCCCCTTCCTCATCTTTCACACCCAGCATCACAGACCTTGTCTCTAGCCCACTTCAGGTTCTGATCAGCCGGTAAGATCAACTTCATTATGTCGGCCTCCTTCTAAACTCGCAGTCTCATTGGTAGAATAAATGACAATGGTCGTGTTGATAAAAGGTAAGGTTCAGTCGATTGGGCTGGCGAATTGCCCTTTATCAATTGGGTCGCCAAACTAAATTAAACTAGATCTTAACCTTAACAAAAGTTGTGGACTATTGAATGCTAGATTCTAAAATTTAAACAAACTCTAATATCTTATTACAATGACGATTTGTTGGAAATGACAAATAAAGGAAAGATGCAGAATTTTGCTTCAAATGTCGTTTCTTGAAAAATAAATTATCCTAAATGCCCTACTTTGAAAATAAATTCTCCAAATGTCATACTTGTCATTTCAATGGACGAATGATCACTGTTTACTAGTTGATCTTTGCACATCCATTTGCACCACACTTTTTATTTTAACATTTTAACTTTAATTTTTTTTAATTATAATAATAATAAAATAAATATTTTAATAATAAAATAGTAATTTTAATAATAAGTTAAATAATCAAATAATTTTTTTAATGATTAATTTTTTGAATGTTAATATTTTATTCAATTTTTTCTTTTTAAATAGAATTAATTTGATCAAAAAAATTAAAAAAAAAACACAACTAATAATCATTAAGAAATTAATAAATTAATATTATAAAATGTTTACATTAAAAAAAACTTAATCATTGATAATGTTGTTGATGTTAGCAACCACTGATTTCACACGGATGAGCTTTCCGTTGACCCGATTGAGAGTTAGAGGATCCATAGTACAAACGACCTCGCAGACTTCATCATTAGAATAATTTTTTAAAACGGGGGGAAGGGATCTCCTTTCTGCAAAGGAAAAAACTGAGCAGATTTTACTCGCAACAACCTTATAATGCATCCAATACTAATGATATATTCCTATAATGCATTGCAAATCTCTGCTCTAGAAATCTATCCATGCAAAAAACCTAATTGTTAAACAGATGGAGATGTGTGAGGCAAAGAATCTTGGTCATCTTGAAAATTAGATAAAGGAACAGGATTGTCAAAATCATAACTCAAAAGTTCTTCCTTAGTTACTGTGTTGGTGGTGTGTTGATGGTTTGGTAAGATGGTGGTGAGTCAGAGATTGAAGGGACATAGACGTCGCCAACAACGAACGTTGCATGGTATTGAGAGGTTGACGAGTTAACACTGTTGTTGGGGGGTTCGAATTGTTGACTTTTGGTTGATTGATTGGAGTGTATTGAATTGATAGGAAAAATGATGTTTCTTGTTCCGGTGGTTAGTAGTGGTAGTTTGAGTGAAGGGTTGGGGTGTAAGGACAAATGTTAACCAAATGCTCGTTTGTGTGGAACCGACACTTGTTATCAGCAACAATGTGTGATTAATTTTTTTAAATGTAACTATTCTATAATATTAATGTATTAATTTCTTAATGATTATTAGTTATGTTTTTATTTATTTTAACTTTTTAATCAAATTAATTATATTAAAAAGAAAAAAATTGCATAAAATAAATGTTAACATTCAAAAAATCAACTATTAAAATAAATAAATAATTATTTAATTTTTAAATTAAAATCATTACTTTGTTATTTAAATAATAATAATAATAATGATTATATTAATAAAAAATCATTTTAAAACTTTAAAAAAACATAAAACAAATAAAAATAAAGTGATCCTTCGTCCATTGAAATGAAAAATGTGATATATTTGAGATTGTTTTTTTTTAAAATAAGACATTTAGGATAATTGTTTTTCAAGAAAGAAGCATTTGAAGCAAAATTCAGAATGATGTTGGAGTTCTGTTATGAATATAAAACTAATAATGCAAGAATAACAAATAAAATAAATACTAAGACTGAAAGAGCTAAACAATCTTAACAAATTATCATAAAATGTTCAAACATACAATCTAATATGGTTGATGTATCGTATAAAACATCTTTATAATGACACTTAAGGTCATATATTTTTGTTATGCCGCTGTTATGAGCAAACAATTAATGTCATGTTTTTGTCATGTTGTTGTTATAGCCAAACAATTAAGGTTATAACCAGACAATTAAGCTGTTATAAAATACAATAAATAATCAGGTTTTGTTGTTATGCTACTATGAAATACATGTTCTGTGTTGTTATGATGTTGATATGTTGATACGATTCTGCTTTGCTGTCAAGTTATGATTGTAAAATATTTACAAGTTTTATGTCATTAAAAAATTGCCAGGTTTTATTGTCACCTATTGATAGTGGTTTTATAGGTTTGATTGTTATGTTGTGAAAAGAGTTCACGCGTTTTATATGTTTTAGGTTCTTATATTTTGAACATACTAGTTTTCTATGTTGTGACAGGTTCGATACTGCTATGTTGTGAAAAGAAGTTTAATACATAGCAGACACAATTGTCTCCAAATTATGTCAAAAATAGGTTCAACTTTGTTATGTCAAAACTAGTACAAATTATGTCAAAACATGTTCAACTTTGTTATGTAAAAATAGGTCCAAATCTATGTCAAAATTGTTTCAACTTTGTTATGTCAAAAATGTTTCAACTTTCTTTTATGTCAAAACAGTTTGAACTTTGTTATGTTAAAATAGATCCAACTTACAAAAAAAAACAAGTTCAACTTTGTTATAGAATACATGTTCAACTTTGTTATAGAGTACAGGCTCAATTCATCGTAGGTTCAATTCTCATTTCATTAAAATGAACACAAATAACAGTACATCATATCATACATTACAACACATACAAACATAATCATATTTTCAAATACAGAGAAATTACTTCATTTGAACATATGTGCTGCAACTAATGCAAACACAAGTTACAATCCAAACACCATAGACAAACCCAGAAAATAACCCATAAACTTAATCTTCATCTTCAATAAATCTTCATTTTTCTTTGTATCCTTAATTAAATCCATAAGCTCTTCATTCTTGTCTTTCAAAGATCTAATCACATCTTTTACACAGTTACTCATGTCTTCACCAAACCATTCAAAATAATTACGTCCTTTTTTCCTCATCACCTTACACTACTACAAAAAATACTTGTTACCTCGGACGTGAAATGCATAATAGCTCAGCTATAGAAGCGAGGTAATGGAGAACAATATGATAACTCACAACTTATCACCTCGGTGTTATTAAAACCGAGAGGTAAAGTTAAATGCACATGGGTTTGAACCCCAACAATAACACTTTTATTATTTTCAAAACTAGCATATACTTTATCTTGATTTATCTTGAAAATCGAGGGGGTTAGATAATTTTTTTTAATTGTTACATTGCTTACACAAAATATTATCCAAAATATTACATTGTTTAAAATAAAATTCAAATTTCCTAGAGAACAAGGTAAAAATAAAATTCTCTGAAGATCTAGATCTTAGATCTTCGAATCATTGAGTTTTGGAGAAGATCAAATATTAGGTGCAAGGTTTGTCTCTTCGGATTTTGCATGCATTTGATTCTGAAGCAAAACAAAATAAGGGTTAGATAAATAAAATCATTATTCAAATATATGATTTTGTGCTAAAATAAATATTTAAGAAAACAAACCTTAAACCCAAGTAATTTTCTACTCTTGCAATTCATCTTAGACATCTTTTCAAAATGTCTTTATGTTTCAAGTGCTTCATGTTTCATTTTGGTTAGATTTTCAACATTCACCATGCTTTTTATAACAAATGTCCTTTTGGTTTCTCGCGGATCATTAGTAGCAGACTCTTGAGCGTTGATAAATATTAAATGGACGACAAAGATTTGTTTAAGGACGAATAGTAAAAAAAATGCTTAACTATCCCCTCGGCCAAGAAGAAAATCAAGGTTGATAAGCTGTTTTTTTTAATTACATTATTTATACATAATACTAAAAATGCATTGTAAAATCTGTAGTAGCAACTCATGATAGAAATGGACGGTGGTGAATATTTTCTCTCTTTGGGGGGCTTTATATAATTTAGTATTAAGGTAAGACCTGTTTAACGAGTATTTTAAAAGAAAACTATGCATACTAACCACCTCGGTTTTACTATAAAACCAAGGATTTTATATTAACTATCACCTCGGTGATAAAGAAAACCGAGGTGACTATTTTTTTTTGAAAATACATTGTTTACATAGAATATTAAAAAACATTATTTACAACAAATCTTGAGTGACATCTAAATTTTGTTTCATACCCACCAAAATAATTTTTTTTGAAACAAACATCAATTTATGCAATTGCAATCTATCAAGTGATTCTCTTAAAAGGTAAATCTAGTTCCCTTCTTTGTTGTTTAAGCTCCATTTTTTGTTTAACATGAAGCAGGATGATATTTTGAACTGCAATCTACCAACTTAACTCTTTTCAAAGGTTAAACTTACTTCATTGTTGGTTAAACTCCTTTCTTTAGGTAGCTTGAAGCAAGAAATCTTATATGCACTTGCAATCTATCAACTGAGTACCATTCTTTAACTGAGGATTATTCTAAAAAATACAACAACGAGAACATCAACACCATTATGTGAGATAGATTGTAAGGGAAGAATAAATGTTTTGTTCAAGATAGAAGAACATTGAAGATTTTTTCAGTCTTGAAATCCATTGCAAAGAACTTGCGAGTTTGAGGCAGTCTCATATAAGTAAGGATTGGGGTAAAATCTGTTTAGCGAGTGCTTTTATAGTAAAATCTTATTATTTATACCTCGGTTAAATAGAAAACCGAAGGGTTAAAACATTTTGTTTACACTTATAAACGAGTAAAATCATAAATTGCGATAGATGGAAATCAAAACTTGTACTGAGTTGTTTTTTCATCTCGGATATTTTAAAAATCGAGGGAATTGATATTTTTTAATTGTTTTTAAATAATAAAAAATAGTGTGCCTTGCCTTTATACTTCAGTTTTCTATTGTTCGAGATGAAACATTCGTCATGAAAAGCGTTATTTGTTGTAGTGTTAAAATTATCAGAACCATGAAATATTCTTTCGGAATTCTCGTAAGTCCATGATATCATCAATTATGACTCAAACTCATGCCAACATCTATTCCTTCTTCTTCTTAAACCGAGTTGCTTTGTTGAGACAAATGAAAAATTTGTTTCAAACATGATTTAAGAAGAAGATGATGCATTGGGTTTGTGAAGGAGACGCTGGATTTGTCATTATTAGAACATGAAGATGATGAGTAATATATGAGGAATGGTTAGGGTTTATTATCATTCTATTTTTTATACAATGATATTACATTAATTTTTTGAAAATTTATAAAAAAAAACATTAACATATATATAAAATTAAAAAAGGAATTGAATTAATTTAAAATAATTTGGTATTGACACAACAAGCTGAACGCGTAAATTAGAGAGGAGACTAAAATTTAACACAATCTGAAAGCAAAATTATGATATTTAAAATGCAGAGACTAAAACTAAAAAAAAATGCAAAATAAATATGCTAACTAATAAAATTAGATTAATATATGATGGCATTAATTAGGAAGGAGGAAAAAGACAAGGTAGTAGTGATGGTTGAGGTCCCCTACTAAACTAGATCATTACAATCTCATTGTTTCTTGCATTACTCAATTAAAGCAAGTAGATTCCATTCCTGTATATTAGAATGAAGAATTTGTAAATGAAAAAATTTAAATGAAGAAAATATGCCTGTTATCACGGTTAAGGATCATGTTGTTGTATTGCCATCATGGTGGTGGACAAGACGAATTATAATGATAGTAATGAGGAATGACTTTCATTGTAGAAATTAATTTTATACAATACTTTATTATATGGTTGCTTTAGTCATATCATCATCATTTGCATAGTCAATTAAGGAAATTTCCTCATAAAATTAAAGTAGCTTTGTAACTATTTAAAGCATAGATACTGCCTTAATCATTAACATAATTTTTTTTATTAGTTTTACCGAAAATTTCTCCAAAAACGAGCAGGTGGGTTTGAAGATTGGAGACAAAGTATGTTTATTTTAGGAATCCTTTTTGTTTATTCAAATAGTAAAGCATCAATTAGTGGCTCATGGAGTTATGGAGAGACAATTGTTCTATGCAATTATAAGCGATTTCAGGTTATATTTTAGGATGTAAATTTAAGAATAGGCTTGAATGAGGTTATATTTTAGGATATAAATTTAAGAATAGGTTTGAATGAGGTTATATTTTAGGATGTAAATTTAAGAATAGGTTTGAATGAGGTAAATTGAAATTTTTTAATTTAAAATTTTAAGTAATTTAAATGATTCAATTGAAATGCATTTATTTTTAAATTTTTTGTTTGGATGAATTATTAAAATGATTTATTGTTAAACTTTTGGAATCATTTTCATCAATTTTAAAATTTTTGGGTCTAATTTAAAATATAAAAAATATGGACTAATTTGTAAAATTTTTAAATTATAAAGGATTTATTTGCAATTTTATTAAAATTTAGAGATAAATTTAAAATTTTCATAAAATACGAGGACTAAATTACAATATTTAATAAATAATATAATATAGCATTATATATAGAGTGGTGGAGTAATTTAAATTCTTAATTTTTTGGTGTCATTTAAAATTTCTTAAATTTAACTTGAATAAAATACTTTATAAATTTATATCATTTTAACAGTTATCCATATTTTTTTTTATTTAAACAATACATTTTAGTCAAGTCATTTTAAATTCTCTCAAAAATTACTTTCTCTCTTAAAATGTTTCATTCAAGCACACTTTAACCTTTCATAACGCAATGCGTTTATATTAAAATTTTATTTAAAAAGTGGGGAGGAAGGTCCTAAGAAAACTAAATGAATATATGAATGTGTATTTATAAGTGTTCTGGTCTGGGCCGACCTCGGTCCAGCCCAATACCACGCACGGCCCAATAAGCGAACTGGCCACACCGGGCACACGCGTCCCACAGGACGGGCAGAGCACGCCACCGGCCATGGGAGACGCATCCGCCAGCATCTCGACGTCCCCCCTTATCAGCCGAACAGGACACACCCCGGCGCGTCGAAGCGAGACCTTGGTTCCTCCCCAACCTCGCGAGCTTCCCCCTGCGGGGAGAACAACGTGTCCGGCGCACGTTTTCCACGTGCTCCCCTCCGCGGGGACACATCATCAACCAACTGTCTACCTCCGAAAGAACAGGTCAAACCCACTTTCCGGAGATCATGGAGCAGTTGGACTAGGGCGAAGACCACGTCCCGGTCTTCACTACGCCACGTAAGCCCTAGCAGTCATTAGGGTTGGGCATGGTCATCCAGCCCACCTCAAATGACCGTTGGCCCAGCGCTGGGGTCTCTCTATAAATACCCTTTTTCACAAGAGGGTCAGGTAATTCACTTCTTACCCCTTTTTCTGTACTCTGCCCGCACTCTGCCCAACTCCTTAATTTGGCATCAGAGTGTTTTGCAGGTACACCCCCCTTCTCTTCCTCATCACCGGTGAACAGATAGCAGTCCAATAGCGTGTGGCCAGTCCGTGATTCCCTTCTGATCAGGTCAGATCAATAAGTATGAGTAATTTTCACCATAAAAACTAATTTTTATGGAATCGAGTTAAATTCAATTCGCACGTTCTAATAATATCAAAGTCTAATTCAAATGAAAGAATTGACTCACTTATATTAAAAATATTCCTACGTAATTGTGGATAAACTGTCCTATTAAAGAGCGTGAATGACTGTAAATATATATATGGATGAAACCCAAGATGAAGAGAAAAGGATACTTACTATTAGTATGTGAAAGATTCATTTCCTGTTGACCATTTAATGAGAATCAAATGAAGAGATGTTGATTTCAAATTCAAGGCAAGTAATAATTTGATGGAATACGAAGTCCCCATAGAAAAAATAATGTTAACAAACAAGATGGGAGCGTGCAAATTAAATGCTAAGAGCAAATTTCAAGTATTAAAAATAAAAATTTAGAATATACTTTAAAAGAATTACAACGCTTTATAAATAAATTAAAAAAGCACTGCAAATCTATTAAAGAATTGCAAATTTATTATCTATGTCAACAATGTTTTTTATATATAAAAATCACTCTTAAAATCAATAATATTTTTAAAAAAAAAAAACATCATTCTTTTAGTGACACGTTTCGTAAAAAAAAAATGATGTTAGAAACAAGATGAGAGCGTCCAACTTAAAGGTAGGGAGCAAATCAATTAGTATGGAATATAAAATCTTAAAATATATTTTAAAGGATTTGCAAGTATTGTCAACCTATTAAAAATTACAATATTCTTATCTATTTGAACAACATTTTTTACATAAAAAAATATTATTTAAATCAACATCGAATTTTGTAAAAAAATAATTATTTTTTTAAAGATCAGCGATTATTTTAAAAAATACATAAAATTCAACAACCACTACAAGAAATACAGCCAGTACTCACGTGGAAATCACGTTATTAAGACCAAAACCACATCACTAATTAAAATTAGCAACGTGGACAAAACACGTCGCTGGAGCACCCGTGACAACATTTGCCACATGAATATCACATGACTAATTAGTGACATAAAACTCACGTCGCAACATACAAAAATATTGGACTTTGTTCCACGTGAAAAATACGTCACTAAATTGTGACAAGCTTTCCACGTCGCAAGCCATGAATTCTGATGCGCACAGAGGTGTTAGTCTTGGCATGGAGTGAAGTGCATAACACGTCACTAATTTAGTGACATGAATCCCACATCACAAAACATAAATTCTGAATCACATTTAGTGATGTGAATATCACGTCACTAACTAGTGACATGGAATTCACGTCACAAAAGTTTAAACTATAAAATTTAGTGACGTGATTATTTAATATAAATAAATAAAAAAATTCCAATTTAAAAATATACAAAAGTTACTCACGTCACTAAATTAACCTCCGAAATAAATATCATATGACTGCCAGATTTGAAAATAAAATGCAAAAATTAAAATAATTTTTGATTAAAAAAGCCATAATTATATCATTAAAAAATACAAAAGTATTAGTCACAGGATATGCACGCCACAAATATAAATAGTAATAAATAAAAATCTATTCATCATCACTACTAAATATATCTTCGTCTTCATCTTCTTTTTTGGCAGGACACTTCGATTGTGAGGTAAATAATTATCACATTTGTTCCTCCATTTCAGATTGCTTCTTCTTCATTTCCTTAATTTTAGTGCCGCCTCACGTGCCTCCATCTCCCGTCTCACCTCCGCCTCACGTGCAGCTGTCTCGCATCTCATCTTAGTTAGAGCCAGTTGTCTCACTGTCTCCATCATTTTAAGTGTCAATTCTGGTGGACGAGATGTTTCTTCCCCATCTTCAAGTCTTTGGAATAAAATTCTATCCTCTTTTCTGTAGTCGACAGCCAAGGATCCAAGACCAAAGAAATACCCATTATCTCCCTTTCCTCCAACTGATAAACCCCAAATATAAATATTCACGTGTGGATCAAACGGTTCATTCTTGATCGAAGTATACTGAGGATTATCAATTAGAAATTAAGCGAGTCGTTTCTGATACAACTCCTACACATACATCAAAAAATTAAGTTAAATATAAGTTAAACAATTTAGTTATATAAAATATTGAAATATAAACAGCAAGTGACCAAAGTTGTTTTAGAACACGCATCAACAAACTCCCCTGATATTTTGGTTCGGATCTTCACGAACAACTCACTAATCCGTGGGTGTCTCCCCAAATCTTTTTTCTAATTAAAATTATTGAGTTGAATTAAATAAATAAATATATATAACAAATAAATTCTCAAAAAACAACATTAAAAAAATAGTTATAAGTACCATTCGTCGAGCATGTTTGGCAATACCGATACTTCATCAATTTTTAGAAAATGATTTATTGTTAAATTTGTGGGATCATTTTCATCAATTTTAAAACTTTCGGACCAAATTTAAAATATGAAAAATAGGAATCAATTTGCAACTTTTGAATTTGAAGGGTCTAATTTGTAAAATTTAAAAATTATAAGAGATTTATTTGTAATTTTTTGAAAATTTTAAGAAAAAATTTGAAATTTTCATAAAATACGAGGACTAAATTGTAAAATTTAAAAAATTAATAATAGATAATGTAACATTTGCATTATATAGAATGGATGAGTAATTTTAAATTCTTCACTTTTTGGCATCATTTGAAATTCATTAAATTTAACTTGAATGAAATATTTTATAAATTTACATTATTTTAAAATTCTCCATATTTTTTATCCAAACAATATATTTTGATCAAGTCATTTTAAATTTTCTCAAAAAATTACTTTATTTTATTAAAATTCTTCGTCTAAACACACTTTAAGCTTTAAACACACTGTTTTTAGGCTAAAATTTTGTTTAAAAAGTGGGGAGGGAGGTTTTAAGAAACCAAATGAATGTTATTGTATCGAATACTTTATGACATAAATATGTGTTTATAAATAGAGATAATTTTCTTCATATAAGTCGGTTTTTATTGGATCGAGTTAGGTTCAATTCATACATTCTAATATTGATATCAAAAACTAGTTTTGCAATGCTTTAGTCTGTATGCCAGTCGACAATTGGTTTGTTTTGAATATTTGCTCGATTTTGTATCTTGGTGATGCTGCAGAAGGTGGGAAACTCCTACTGTTGAAGCATGCTAGCCTACAGTAATGGATTTTCATAGGTACATCTTTTGTTTGACAAAATATTTTCATAAATGGATTTCTTACGTATTGGTTAACGAGCATGCTAGCCATGTGTTTGATAAAATTCCTATATGAAATATAAACTTCAAATTTGACGTGCTATTATGAGCAGATCATATAAAAGATATCCTTTGGTGCCATTACAAAATCAAAGAAAAATGATTTTGTGAGTACGAGGATCAAATTTAGTTCCATGAGCAGTAATAGTATAAGTAAAAGCAAGACAACCAAAAAATTTTTTAATACAGTAAAGTAGGAGGCTTATTGTATAAATGTTGAAAATAATAATTGTTTTTCAATAAAGGAGAAGGAATCCTATTTATTAAATGCACAAAATGTTGTATAGAAAAATGTCAAAAATATTTGGAAAGATTTGCTTGAAAGGAAAGAGCACGAGTCACATTTAAAATATTTTGGTGTTTTCTTTCAACCAAACTGCTTTGTTGAGGGTATTCGACACAAGAATGTTGATGTAATAAAGGAAATAGAACAGAAACGTAAGCTAGAATACTTGATCGTTTATTCAAAAGACTGCTATAGCTTTTATAAAGCCTTACAATTTAAGTGTAACTGAAATAGAGAAAAATAAGAAAAACAGAATATAACAAACTTGAATAAATCAACTCCTAAAAACTAGCTTATTAAGACCTATTCTCTAGCTTTAACGGTAAACCCAACAAATTCCTCCCTTTAAACTGACACATGCTTAACGAGCATCAGTTTACTCCTCAGGTCGTTGAACACCAAGCAAACCTCTAAGTTTCACAAACTGATCCAACTTAATAGGTTTAGTCATGATGTCTGCCACTTGATCATCAGTTCCACAAAATGCTAACTTCACAGCTCCTTCACTTGATAAATTGCGTAGATAATGATATCTAACATCAATGTGTTTTGTCCTTCGATGCATCACTGGATTCTTGGATAGTTTAATTGTCGAACTGTTATCACACATTATGTGAATGCAATTACAGTCTTTGAAGCTTAACTCTTTCAAAATTCCTTTCAGCCAGACGCAATGACATGCGCAGGCAGTGGCAGCTACATACTCAGCCTCTGTAGATGAGAGAGTCACTATCCCTTGTTTTCTTGAACTCCAACAGATTGCTGCTCCATTTAGTAGAAATACATAGCCCGAAGTACTTTTTCTATCGTCCACATCTCGTGCGTAGTCGCTGTCTGTGTATCCCAGCAGATTCACATTTGTGCTTTTCTTGTAAAAAATTCCCAGTTCCAGTGTTCCTTTCAAGTACCTCAGTACCCGCTTTGCAATCGACATGTGTTCTTCTTTAGGTTCAGCCATATAACGAGAGATTAAGCATACCACAAACATTAAATCTGGACGCGTTACTGTTAGATACATTAAGCACCCTACTAGTTGTTTGTACAATATTGTATCAGCACCGTTGCTGCCTTCCTTTGACAGAACAGTACCAGGAACAATTGGATTCTTGACAGCATTACAACTCCACATATGGAACCTTTGCAAGACTTCCTTAGCATACTTCTTTTGGCACAAGTGAATTCCATCTTTACGCTGATAGATTTCAACTCCAAGAAAAAACTTCATTTTGCCCAAGTCTGTCATCTCGAACTCCTTCTGCATTGACAACTTGAACTCTATGCACATATGCTCATCATTTCCGGTATATATTAAATCGTCAACGTAAAGACTTACCGCCAATAGCTTGTTTCCATTTTTCTTCAAGAACAAGGTGTGATCATAGTGGCTTTTCTGAAACCCTTCCTTCTTAAAGTGACTCTCGATTCTGCTGAACCAAGCTCTTGGGGCTTGCTTTAAGCCATAGAGCGCCTTCTTTAGCCGATACACCTTATCTTCCTCTCCCTTTTTGATAAACCCTTCCGGTTGATCGATGTATACCTCCTCCTTTAATTCTCCGTACAAAAAAGCACTTTTAACGTCAAGTTGGTAGACACACCAACCACGCTGAGCTGCTACTGCCAGGAGAATTCTGATGGTATCCCAACGAGCCACCGGTGCATACACTTCATTGTAGTCTACTCCTGCTGTTTGTGAATACCCTTTGGCAACTAGTCTAGCTTTGCATTTGTCCACCTTACCTTCTTCATTCAATTTTGTTTTGTATACCCATTTAACACCAATTTTTTTTGCTTGGTGTGGCAGTGACACAAGCTCCCAAGTCTTGTTTCTCTCTATAGCTTGAATTTCAAGCTTCATGGCCTCCTGCCATTTTTCTTCCTTCGCAGCTTCATCAAAACTTACTGGATCATCATGAGAGATATACAAGGCTAAGTTTTGTTCTGGTACCTCTTCTTCAGATAAGCCTTCACCGCTTTCATAATTACTCATCCAACTAGGCTTCCTTCTCTCTCTTCTTGTTCGTTCTTCAGGTGTTGACTCTTCAGTTTCTGGAAACTCCGTTGCACTGTCGTATTCAATTTCTTCAACATCCTCATCAGTATCTTCTGCTTCAGGTTCTTCTGTCACAACTTCATCTTCTCCCCATGCAAGAACATTCTGCTTTACGTCTGTTGCGTTCAAGTTCCAATCCCATTTACCGCCTTCTTCGAATATGACATCCCTACTTATAATTATCCTTTTTGTTATCGGATCATACAGCCGGTAAGCTTTAGATTCCTCACTAACCCCAAGCAAGATGCATTTGTGACTTCGATCGTCAAGTTTGACTCTTTTCTGTTCAGGGACATGTACATGTGCAATGGAGCCAAATACTCTGAAGTAGTCCACCTTTGGTTTTATTCCTGTCCACCTTTCTTCAGGTACCATATCTTTTACCGCCTTTGTAAAACTTCGATTCAAGACGTGAGCCGTCCATCTCGCTGCATCTGGCCATAGGGATCTCGGCATCTCCTTCTCAGATAACAAACAGCGCACCATGTTCATGATGGTTCGATTCCTTCTTTCTGCCACTCCGTTTTGCTGTGGAGTGTATGCCGCTGTCAATTGTCGCCTTATGCCATGATCCTTGCAGAATTGGTTGAATTTATTTGACGTAAATTCTCCTCCCCTGTCAGTTCTTAGTCCGCATATGGAAGTCCTTGCTTCCTTTTCAACAAAACTTTTGAAGGTTTTAAATGCCTCAAAGGATTCTGCTTTCTCTGCAAGAAAATAGATCCAAGTTTTCCGAGAGAAATCGTCTATAAACACTAACAAATACCTCTTACCACTGTGAGAGATTGGAGTGATTGGTCCACACAGATCTCCATGAATTAACTCCAATTTCTCTGATGCCCTCCAGCCACTTTTCTTCGGAAATTTCCCCCGCTGCTGCTTTCCCACATTGCATACCTTGCAAATCTTGGCTGCTTCTTTCAACTTTGGTAACCCTTTTACCATTTGTTTTTGCTGCATTATTTGGATGGACTTGTTATTTAAATGCCCATATCTCTTGTGCCAGAGATTCTCCAAGTCTTCTTCCTCCATCTTCAAACAACTGTCGGGCAGTGGTTTCATCTTTGCATAGACCACGAACATACGATTCATAGTCATTGGAGTGTCTACTATCAAACCTCTTTGATGATGATAGATTCTGCAAGTACCCTCTTTAATTATGATCACTAAGCGTTTCTCCTGTAGCTGTCCTATGCTTAATAGGTTGTTGCTGAGATTTGGAACATAATAGACGTCAGACACGGTTTGTGTGATTCCTTGTACTTCAAACCTGACGCTGCCTTTTCCTTGAACCGCCATCCTTGAGCTGTTACCCAATCTGACAGAATGCTTGAAGCTTTCGTCGAACTCAACAAACCAAGTTTTGTCTCCTGTCATATGGTTTGAACACCCAGAGTCGAGAAACCAAATACCTTTTCCTTCAGATTTACTGACTTCTGTGTGTGCCATTAAGAGGAGTTCTTCTTCCTCGTCGAACTCGGTATAATTGACTCCTTTTTCCAGACTTGAGCATTCAAATTGATAATGTCCTTGCTTTCCACATCGAAAGCAATTAATGGTTGACCTGTTAACGAAAGATCTACCTCTTCCTCGTCCTCTAAAGTTGCTGCCTCTAAAGTTACCGCTTCTAGAGTTGCCATTTCCTCTCTGATATATGCCTCTGCCTCTTCCTTGTACATTCCTTTGCTCGTTCTCCACCTGTAGAACTTGTTCTTCACTTCTTTTCTCAATCACCTTTTGTTCATGTACAAGCAGAGATGCTTGCAATTCATCTACTGTCATATCATCAATGTCCTTGGACTCTTCGATGGAGCATACCACAAAGTTGAAGTTGTCCGTAAGACTTCGAAGTATTTTTTCAACAATTTTAACATCGTTCATGTTTTCTCCACAGTTCCTCATTTCATTGGCAGTAGACATGACTCTTGCGAAGTACTCAGAAACACCTTCTCCCAATTTCATTTCTAGGATTTCAAATGTTCTGCGAAGCCGTTGTAGTTGTGCACGCTTCACTCTAGCACCTCCCTGATACTTGACTTTCATTGAATCCCACAACTGTTTGGCTGTTTCCTTCTGGGTGATGGTTTTCAAGATGCTCTTGTCTATGGACTAAAAAAGATAGTTCTTTGCTTTGAGATCTTTGAGTTTTGCTTCGTTGAGTGCCTTCGCGCTTATGCCTTCGGTCCCCTTCAACTCTTCGAGCCCTGGTTCAATGACGCTCTAGTACTCCTTGGAGCGGAGGAGATTTTCCATAAGTAAGCTCCAGTGATCATAGTCACCATCGAACTTCGGAACGCATGGTGTTGAGAAACTTTATGCTGCCATTTTTCCTTTCTTCTGTGTTTTTCCTCTCAAACACTATTGCAGACTTTCCCTACTTCCTCTCAGTGTTTTTCCTCTCAAACACTCAATTTGTATATTACTATTATCAGGCCCTTTCGAGCTCTGATGCCAGATAAAGGAAATAGAACAGAAACGTAAGCTAGAATACTTGATCGTTTATTCAAAAGACTGCTATAGCTTTTATAAAGCCTTACAATTTAAGTGTAACTGAAATAGAGAAAAATAAGGAAAACAGAATATAACAAACTGGAATAAATCAACTCCTAAAAACTAGCTTATTAAGACTTATTCTCTAGCTTTAACGGTAAACCCAACAATGTAGAATGTTGTTAGTATTGAAAAAATCGTTCATTAAAAATTCATTTTCATTATCAATTCTAAGGCATTTTAAAGAAGTGCCAAATTAATTTTGAAAAAAAGAAGTAAAAATAGAAATGTGTTGTCTGGTTTTATCTTACATTTCATGAATATGATCCACGTGAACTAACTAAAATCATCAATAAGATTTAAAAAATAAGGATGGCCATCAATAGATATGGTAGAATAGGGCCCCCAAATGTTAGCATGAACAAGGCCAAAAAATTTAGAACATCTGCTAGTGCTAATAGGGAAAGGCAAGCATTATTGTTTATAAAAGTGATAAATCTCACAGGGGTCAATTTTATTAAAGGGGGATAAAGGGAAGTTGAGTAACAATACATTTGTATACAAAATTAAAAATGTGTCTTAATCTATGATGCCATAAGGTGGCATTATTATCTAAGGAAGAAACATTATGAGTAGTAGATATAACACCCCAAATATACTCCGCATAATTTAAATATAAATTAGAGTAAATCCAAAACAATCATATTCATGATGTCATACAATTTCTACAATATATGCCCTTATAACAAGACATGTAACACATCATCTTTTTTGTTTAAATTATTTATACTAACTATAATAACTCAACATGTCTGAAACTCCAAAGCTTTATTGAAACAGAGGAAGCATCAACTTGAATAATCATTCATGGCATACTTATTTTCTCAAAACAACGTAAACAATTATTATTCTAGAGATATCCAAAAATATCTATCAACACATCAAAATAAAACGTTCTCTGACCCTGGTGTTACACATCAGAGCAGACGCCGACACTAAAAGGAAAACAAAAACTTCATCTTCTACTCACTTCAACTCTTCTACTTTATCTGCACGATGCCCATGAAAAGACAACATTCAAACAGAAGGGGTGAGATATCATAATTAGATAAAAGAAAGCATGATAATTAAGCAAGCATCAGATTATTCATGCACAAACACTCATGCCATAACATACAACCATACAATAGCATTTACAACCAACATGTCAACAAATTCAACACACCAAGAAACACAACTAAAATGCAATGCAGTAAGACTCACAACTCGAATCAATGCATGTGGTTGTTAGATGCCAAACTTTGCTTATTTGCTCTATCAAATGTTGGCATCTTTCATTCTTTTTGTAGATAAATTGAATTGAATCACTCGTGTTTTTGATGATATGCTTCATTGTGTGAAAATGTCTTGGTTGCTTTGATTTGTGTTTTATTGTGCAGGAATTAGGCACAAAATAAGAAGAGTAAGATACAAGGACTTTGACAAGGAAACTAAGTAAGTAGAAAAACATCAACTACTTCGCATAGAAAACTTCCGAGCGAATCTTCCCAGAAAAAACATCATCAAGTTCGCACATCGAACTTGCCAGCGAAGGCCCTTTGGAACCTGGCACTGTTCATACAGAGAGAAAAGACATCAAAATTCGCTATGCGAAGGAGCTAGCAAATGGTTCGCTGGAGCGAAGGAGAAGCGAAGTCCTAGCGAATAACCCCAGACCTGAGGCAGTAAGTATTTGGACAAGAGTTTGTTGTGCGAAGTTTGTAGCGAAGCCTTCGCAGTACGAAGAATTGCACGCACAACGAATATGTGGAAATGTCTCTGGGGAGGTTTTACTATACACTAGCACTATAAGTGCCACTTTTGGTTGTTCGCTAGGCGAACAAGAGCTTCGCAATGCGAAGTTGACAACACAACAGCATGTCTATAAGTACTTGGTGTCACTTTTTGCCCAAACACTCTTTTTCTTTTGTACTTTTCATAGCTTTGTATTTTTTAGCACAAAAATCCTAGTTTCTCTATTTTTATCATCTCTTAGCCATCTTTCACAAAAAGAAGGTGGATTCTCATCCAAACTCGATTATTCGACTTGGATGTTGATCAACCTTCTTCCGAAACTTGTTGCTCAAGCTATCATTGAAATGAGTGGCTAAAACCCCTCTTGTGTCATGATTAGAGGTAGCTAGTTCTAATTTTATGTATTCTTCTTGATCTTTTGTATGTGAATAAAGCTTTGGTAAATATAGATGAAGTTATTTGCTATCGTTTGTTATATTTATGGTTTGGATTGCTTTAGACATGAACTTTTCAATCTTTGATCTAATTTCTTCATCTATCAACTATACAAACTCTAGACATAGATTTTGGAAGTTGATATTCGCATTGTATTGATCTTAATAATTATTGTTTCGAGTGTTATTTAGAGAGATCATTTAACGATCGAAACAATAACATTCACGAAATCGATTTAGAGATGAACGGTTTTGCGAGGGTACGCGATTATGTTAGTTAAAACTAAGTTCACATATTTGATTGATTGGGTACATTTAAAAAGGATTAGTGAATCCTAATCTTGGCATGCTTTTTATCAAACTAAAACCAAATTTTACCTTACCTTATTTCTTACAAACTCATGTTACAATATAGTAACTAATTTCAAAAATCCCCCTTCTTAAATCACTAAACCATTGAACGACAAGCATCAAATATTCTCATCTATTCCTGTGGATACGATAAAACACTCCTGACTCATACCTTTCTAACAAGTTGGCGCCGTTGTCGGGGATTGTTAGTAGAATATTGTAAGCATTGCAATAGTTTAGTGATTTTAAGATTTGTGTATTGTGAATCTCTTATCTCTGTAATTTTTGTGCTTTTTGATCTGTTTAGCTTGTGTGTAGAATTTGTTTATGTGAGGACATGTCCGGCCTGTAGACCTTCTTTTTGATCCTGGGATTGAGAGAACTGCTCGCCGACTCAACAGTCAAATAAGGCGGAGACGACAACAAGCTAGGGAAAAACAAGAGCGCGGGGAATCTTCTTCATCAACTCCATCTGATTCACCAATCATGGCAGCTCCACCATCACCACCACCTCCAGCTTTAGTTCCATGTACAAATAGTCTGAGGCACAAAGCTTAGTTTGCGCACAATCTTCAAAATGAAAGGTAATCTGAGATGAAAACGGGAATCCTTACACTCATTTATCAAAATCCTTTTATGGGATTAGATTATGAGGATCCGTTTACACATCTTACCAAATTCTATGAGATTGCGGGTGCAACTAGAGCACCAGAAGCTGATGAAGAATCACTGTTTAGGAGACTATTTCCTCATTCCTTGATCGAGAAAGCGAAGGAATCGTATCTTGATCAATCTACAACAGTAATGACGGACTGGAATTTATTGGAAGAAAAGTTCCTTGAACGGTTTTTTCCATATAACCAGTTCATGGAAGCAAAGACGGCAATCATTGTATTTTCGCAAGGAGGAAATGAATCCCTCAACGAAGCTTGGGATAGATTCAAGTCAATGTTGAGAAAATGTAAAGGACACGGTTCTGATGAACTTACGCAAGTTCACATTTTCCGCAATGGTCTCCTCTCGGTTCACAAGACCTTGTTGGATGCTACAACGGGGGGTTCTTTGATCTCTAAAAGTACCGAGGAAGCAATTGCAATCATTGACAAGATGGCGCTTAATGATCACCAAGGGAATCATAACCATGGAGTAACTCAAAGAAAACCAGGAGTGCTAGAGCTGTGTACCAATGATGCTATTCTTGCTCAGAACAAACTTCTATCACAACAAGTGGAGCTTTTAACTCAACAAATGTCGAAGCTCCACAACAAATCAAAGATATGCAAGAAGTTCCTACGAAAGCTCAAGTGGCAAGTTACGAATTGTGTAAAGATGACCATCCTACAGTTATTGTCCTCCGGTATTGAAAGAGGTTAACTATGCCGAAAATCAAAATCAGGGATACTAACCTAGGTCACCTTACCAACAATCCAATCAAGGGTATTAAAGACCAAATCATGGGTATCAACAACCTTGAAGGCCGCAAGAAGCCGAAACTTTAAATCGTCAACGATACGAAAAATACACTTAACCTCCGCAAACTCAAAGTGAAACTTCAAAGATGAAAGAAACTCTTACTTAATTTATGCAAATGTCAATGTCAAGTCAAAAGAACACCGATGCGGCTATAAAGAATTTGGAGACACAAGTGGGTCAATTATCAAAACAATTGGCCAACCAACAAAAGGGCCATTTACGGCTACCGCTCTCCCAAATCCTAAGGAGCATTGCAAGGCGATTATCACAAGAAGTGGTAGAGAGATTGACATGGGTGTAGGTGAGGAGGTAGTAGAGGAAGAGGTTTTAGTTGAAAAAGAAAAAGAAATTGTTGAGAAAGAAGTAGAAAAGAATATTGAGGGAGAATTAGTTAAAAAAGAAAGAGTGAAAAAAAGTGAGGAAGAAGAGAAAAATAAGAGAGAAGAAAAAGTGAAAAAGTATAGGAAAGGAAAAGAACAAGTGAGCACTATTCCAATTTAAAATTTTCCATATCCACATGCTCCATCAAGAAAAGATAGTGCGAGGCACTATGCTCGGTTCATGAACATATTTAAGCAATTGCAAATCAATATTCCATTTTTTGAAGCATTGGAACAAATGCCCAAGTATGAGAAATTCATGAAGGATATCCATACAAAGAAGAAAAGTATACAGATCAAGAAACTATCATGGTAGATGTTAATTGTAGCGCAATCATTCAACATACTCTCCCGAGGAAAGAAAGTGATCCAGGACGAGTCATTTTGCCGGTTAAAATTGGAAACATTTATGTTGGCAATGGGTTGATCGATTTAGGCTCTATTATCAATTTGATACCCTTGTCCATAGTGAAGCGGTTGGGATACATGGAGTTAAAGTCTACCACTCGCCCTCAAGGTGTAGCAGAAGACGTGTTGGTAAAGGTTAACAAATTTTTGTTTTCGATCGACTTTGTGGTAATTGATATGGAGGAAGATGAGGAATCTCCCTTGATTCTTGGGAGACCTTTTATGAAGACCGCGCACATGGCAATTGATATGGATGATGGTCTAATGAAAGTTAGAGTTCAAGATAAGGAGATTTATTTCAATCTTTTTGAAGCCATGAAGCCCTCAAAGGACAAGGCCAATTATTTTAGAATCGATGCAACAAAAAGGGTGATCGAAGAAGTTAAAGAGTTGTTACAAGTTCCCACACCATTACAACAAGTTCTTACCAATTCTCTTTCAAATGTCAATGATAAGGAAGAAAACGAGATTGAGAAATGCTTGCGGGAGCTTGAAGAGTTAGAAGAAATTCCCCCTTAGAATGAAAGAGCGGAAATTTAAAAAAAGGAAAACAATGAGGAAGTTAAACTTGATTTGAAAGTGTTACCCTCTCATCTCAAGTATTTCTTTCTTGATGAGGAAGGAAACAAGTCGGTGATCATTAGTGCGGAGCCAACCAAGAAGGAAGAGACAAAATTAGTTGGTGTTTTGAAGAAAAATCAAGAGGCAATGAGTTGAACTCTTTCTAACTTGAAAGGTATAAGTCCATCCTATTGTATGCACCGAATATTCATGGAGGAAGATATCAAACCGATAGCTCAACCACAAAGAAGATTGAATCCTACCATGAAAGAAGTGGCGAGGAAAGAAGTGGTAAAAATGTTGGACACCAGAATGATTTATCCTATCTCTGACAGTCTGTGGGTTAGTCTGGTACAAGCGGTGCCGAAGAAGGGAGGAATGACAGTTGTCCGCAATGAGAAGAATGAGTTGATTCCAACAAAAACTGTAACGAGTTGGAGGGTGTGTATCGACTACCGTAGGATAAATCAAGCTACAAGGAAAGATCACTTCCCTCTTCCTTTCATGGATCAAATGCTCGAGAGGCTCTCCGGTCAAGAGTATTATTATTTTTTGGATGGATACTCGAGGGTATAATCAAATCATTGTCAACTCGGAGGATCATGAAAAAACAACTTTCACTTGTCCTTTCGGAATCTTTGCTTATAGGAGGATATTGTTTGGCTTGTGTAATGCACCATCGACTTTTCAAAGGTGTATGCAAGCTATTTTCTCATACTTGATCGAAAAGACTATCGAGGTGTTTATGGATGACTTCTCAGTTTTTAGTCTGTCATTTGACCTTTGTCTGAAAAATTTGGATGTTGTTCTGGAGAGGCGTGTGGAGACTAACTTAGTACTCAACTAGGAGAAATGCAATTTTATGGTCATAGAGGGAATTGTGCTTGGACACAAAGTTTCTTCGAAAGGGCTTGAAGTTGATCATGCTAAAGTTGAAGTCATTGAGAAGCTACCACCATCTTTAAACGTGAAAGGAATCAGAAGCTTTTTGGGTCATGCGGGATTCTACCGGAGATTCATCAAAGATTTTGCAAAGATAGCAAAGCCATTGAGCAACTTGCTCAACAAAGATAAGTCTTTTATTTTCGATGAGTCTTGTATGGCAGCTTTTAATTCTTTAAAGTAAAGCTTGACCACCGCGCCTATAATCGTAGCACCAAATTGAAAAATTGATTTTGAACTCATGTGCGATGCTAGTGATTATGCGGTTGGCACGGTGTTGGGTCAAAGAAAAACATTTTTTTTCATGCTATGCACTATGCGAGAAAATTCTCAACGAAGCTCAAATAAACTATACAACAACTGAGAAAGAGTTACTTGCAATAGTGTATGCATTGGAAAAATTTAGGTCATACTTGATAGGGTCTAAAGTTGTGGTTTACACTAACCATGCAGCGATCACGTATCTGCTCACCAAGCCGTATTCAAAACAAAGGATAATTCGTTGGATCCTTTTGTTACATGAATTTGATTTGGAAATTCGTGACAAAAAGGGATCCGAGAATTTGGTGGCGGATCACTTATCCCGTCTTGTGAATGTTGAGGTTACGAAACATGAAATGAGGTGAAGGAAGAATTTTCTGACGAAAGGTTGTACATGGTGAAAGTTAGACCTTGGTTTGCCGACATGGCTAACCACAAAGCTGCCGGATTAATGCCGGAAGGTCTAACTAGTAACCAAAAAAAGAAATTTTTGTCTGATGCCAAATATTTTGTGTAGGATGAGCCTCATTTGTTTAAACTTGATGTTGACAATATTTTGAGGAGATGTGTGTCTCATGAAGAAGCCAAAGACATACTTTGGCTTTGTCACAACTCTCCTTATGGAGGTCTTTTTAATGATGCAAGAACGATAACGAAAGTCCCCAAATCAGGCTTTCATTAGCCTTCTTTGTTCAAAGGAATGGTGGAATTTCACAAAGGAATGAAATGTCGTTCCAACATATGTTGGAAGTCAAAGTATTTGACTGTTGGGGCATAGATTTTGTTGGGCCGTTTCCACCATCTTTTGGTAATGAATACATTTTGGTTACGGTTGATTACATTTCAAAATGGGTTGAAGCAATAGCAAGTGCTAAGGCTGACGAAAAAACCGTGATCAAATTTTTAAAGAAAAATATTTTCTCTCGATTTGGTACTCCGCGAGTGTTGATAAGTGATGGAGGATCTCACTTTTGCAACACTCAGCTGGAAAAAGCATTGGAACCATATGGTGTTAAGCACAAAGTTGCAACACCCTACCACCCACAAGCTAATGGGCAAGCTGAATTATCAAATCGAGAAATCAAAAATATTTTGGAAAAAACTGTGTCCGCTTCCAGAAAAGATTGGTCGAGTAAGTTAGACGATGCTTTGTGGGCTTATCAGACGGCTTTTAAGGCTCCGATTGGTCTCACTCCTTTTAAAATGGTCTATGGTAAGAACTGTCACTTGCTGGTAGAGTTGGAATACAAGGACTTTTGGGCGTTAAAGTTGCTGAATTTTGATCAAAATCCAAGTGGTGAGAAGAGGAAAATCCAACTTCAGGAATTGGAGGAATTGTGCTTGCAAGCGTATGAATTCAACAAAGTTTACAAAGATCGGGTGAAGTGTTATCATGACAAGAAAATTGTGCAAAAGAAGTTTGAAGTGGGGCAGATGGTGTTGATATTCAACTCTTAGTTGAAATTATTTCTAGGGAAGCTAAAATCAAAATGGTCGGGTCCATTTTGGATTCAAGACATCATGAGCTTTGGAGCAATCACTATTGAAGATGTGCAGTCCAAAGAGAGTTGGACAGTGAATGGCCAAAGACTGAAGATTTATTTGGGGGGTGATTTCGAGCGGAACACTACCTCCGTGCCTCTGTGCGATCCTTGATCGCATTGGATCGTCAAGCTCCAACGATGTTAAACAAAGCGCTTGTTAGGAGGTACCCCAACATTGTAAGTATTTTTGTTTTTCTATTTTTACTTAATGTTGTTTGTGCAAAAGATGTGGTAGAAAGAGTTGGAAAGAAGAAGAATTTTTTTTTTGAAATCCTGTCATGTTCGCCAGCAAGTTCGTTGTGCAACATCTTCGCTAGCAAACTCGCAGTGCGAGTAAAGCAAAATAAGGTATTTTATTTTCTGCCACATCAGTTGTTTTGGCTATTGGGCCAACCTTTTGGGCCCACCCACTTACTCTGAACTTTCTCTTTGAGGGGTTAACATTCCCCCTCCATCACTTTCAAAACTGTCTCTCACTTGCACTTATTCTCGCACTTGCTCTCACAAAACAAGAAGTGCACCCAAATTCTCTGTGAAAATATCTCACCATTTAACAATCCAAGTTTTCATATTATTCTTTCATTTGAATTTATTCTGTTTTGGATTGTTGTTAGGGTTGTGAATACAACTTTAAAATAGTTGGTTAAGGTTAGGTTAGAATTGTGAAATCTGTTGCATGTTGTTGTTAGTAGCATAAAATTGTGACCCATATCCTGATTCTTCTATGATTGCATGTAAAAATGGGGTACAATTCATTTTGAAACAAAAAATAGTAGTTGAAATATGAAATTCGCAGAAATTCGCACTGCGAACCTGGGGCGAGTTTTCGCCAGGCCTTCGCACGACGAAGCTTCCAGTGAACATGACAGTATTTTTTCTTTGTTATTTTACTGATACAGATGGCTTGTTATGCTTTCTTATTTATCTTTCTGGACTAATCTGTTGTGTATGCGATTCTGTTTGTTTGTTTTGTGGGTGTAGATGGCACCAAAAATTGTTGCGTCCAAGAAAAGAAAGATTGGAAGCATCTCACGTCCAAAGCCGATTCAATATGACAACGAGCGGTTCGTAGGACCTAAGCAGGCCATGAGATATGTGGATTTGGAAAATAGAAAATTTTTGCCGGAAAAGCGTTTCATCATCAATCTGGAAGGCTCCTACAAAACCGTGGTTGTAATCATTCATATCAAGAGGTGGGATATTTTGGTGACACCTACGGACAGTTACAACACTGAAGTGGTGAGGGAATTTTATGCCAATGCTCTTCCAAATGATGAAGAGTCATTCAAATGGACAACAAGAGTGTTGGGCAGAGAGGTAAGCTTTGATCGAGACACCATTAACAGAGTTCTCGAAAGGCCATTGAACCTAGGCGAAGATGAAATTGATGACTATCATAGGGACCTAAGGCTTCATAGAGATACAAACTTAATCTCCGAGGCTCTGCTGATGGAAGGGAAAACAGTTGAATTGAATTCATCTGGGGTTCCAAGGCGTTACCACCGTGAGGATATGAAACCGTTACCTCAGTTGGTGCTTTTGTTGGTTTTGACAAATATAAAACCAAAGTCATACACTTCTACCGTGCCGATCCCAGTGGCACACTTGGTTCACTCCTTTCTTAACAATTTTCAGATTGATGTTGCTATCATCGCAGATGAAATGAAATATATAGGGGAAAGTGGTTTGAAGGTCGGGGCTCGCGTTAACTTCCCCCTTGACTTCCCATGTCTCATCATGGCTTTATGTGTCCATGCGAGGGTTAAGCTACCTTCGCGTAGACAAGTGATGATCCCGATTACTATTAATGATCAATATGTGGACAAGTATTGTCGTCCAAAGTGTGTAAAAGGAAGTTCTTCTACAACAGCTGCTTCTGATGTCGGGGCTACTGAAGGCCTCGGGGTTACATTCACTCAGAGTTTTGATCTGTTCTAACAGTCTGTATGTAACTATAGTTGGGATTGGATTGGCGGCTACACAGCGCGCCATGATTGACATTCATAACTCTATGCAGGTACTCCAGTTGCAGTGCCACGATCCCTCTGTTGAGCAGAACATGATGACTAGGGAGCAATTCCTAGCCCATGCGAGTTGGCCTGAGGTCAGGCCTACATTTAGAGAGGGGATGGGTGCTTCTGGACCTGATGATGGCAGTGTTAGTGTAGGTGATGGTGATGAGGCTGAGGAATCTGGTTCAGAAGATGATTCAGAGAGTGTGGAGGCTACAAAGTCTGATGAGGACTGATTTTGTTTATGTTTCTGTTTTGTGGCATGATCCTGAGCAACTTCCTTTGGTCTTCAAAGTGAAGTATTCTTGTTCTTAGATCATTGCTTTTATTATTATTATTCTACTTTGTTTCAGATATTGTTGATGTACTATTTTGAGGTATTCTTACACCTAAACACATTTCTACTTAGTATTATTAATTAATCAGTTTTTTTTTTGTTAAAAGTATTGTTTTTATTGTGTAGTGTGTTGTGTAGTGTAAATGTGTGTAAATTTTTTCAACTGGTATTTAATGTTTCTCATGTTGTTGGGCTCTAATTGAACTTCTAGATTGGTTGCTCTCTGAAAAGAAGTATTCAATGAAGATTCGTCCAAGTTTGGATGGCGATGATAGTATTAAGCAAGTGAATGATGTCAAGGTACATGGTTACTTTTGTTTAGAATTTTAGAATGCTTAAGAACTTAAGTCTTTATGCAAATAAAATTTGTTCTTTTAGCAACTTGTTGAATGAATGTTTCACTTAGGACCAAAAACCACAAATCGTGAGAAAGCTTCCATTGTTTACTAAATGTTGGATTTCTAATAAACTTTGTTGATTCGTTTGATTCATATTTTATCTTGTTACTATTATGAATTTGTGGAAGCATTAGAAATGATCAAGGTACTTGTTTTTATTGAGCACAACCATGTTCAAATGTAACTTACCTATGAGTAGAGAGAATTCGTTAACCACTTTGAGCCTAAACAATGTGAATCTCATTCTAAACTTTGTGAGATTCTAAATTTTTTTCTTGAACCCTTGAATATGTTTTAATTGTCCTCTTTGCCATAAAAAGGAAAGAGCATTCACTTGAGGGTTGAGAAAAAACAAGTTGGGAGAATGAAAAAGAAGATGGTAGGTTGCTACAACTTTTGAAAAATTCAAGCAAGCATTGAAAAAAAAATTGTTGTGTGAATATGAATGTAAAAAAAAGAGAAAAATAATGCTTGCTTGGAAAAGAAAAAGAGTGAAAGAATAAGTTGTGAAATAAAGTTGGGAAGGTTTGCAATTGAGAAACAAATGGAATGAAGTTGGATGTGTAAATAATATGTACAGTGAATGTCTCTTTTGTATCGGCAATTTCTTTTCAATGGCCTTAGAAATGTCCCTTGTTTGTAAACCCGATCAAGCTACAACGTTAAAGACCTTAGTGATCTTCTTGCTTCAATATTTTCACTTTTGATTGTTAGATATTATATGAATTGAATTGATATTGGCATTTTTTTTAGGTGAGTGAAATTTTGCCCACGGTTGCAAACGCGTAATTTCTTCAATCCTTATTCAAAGAGGAGAGATAGAGTGATTCATTCATGAAAAAAATAGTTTTTAATTGATGCATGGCTTGATATCTGCTTTAAGAATTTAGTTCTTGTGCATTGTTAGATTCTCAACATTTAAAACCATTGCTTGTTTGCATTCCTTGTGTTTGAGCCATTTTTTCTATTCTTAGATGAATCTTAATCTTGAGAAAATCCTTTTGTTTGAAATGAGAGGCATACTTTGCTTGAGGACAAGCAAGAATCTAGTTGGGGAGAGTTGTTAGATGCCAAACTTTGCTTATTTGCTCTATCAAATGTTGGCATCTTTCATTCTTTTTGTAGATAAATTGAATTGAATCACTCTTATTTTTTATGATATGCTTCATTGTGTGAAAATGCCTTGGTCGCTTCGATTTGTATGCTATTGTGTAGGAATGAGGCACAAAATAAGAAGAGTAAGACACAAGGACTTTGACAAGGAAACCAAGTCAGCAGCAAAACATCAACAAATTCGCACAACGAACTTCCTAGCAAATTTGCCCAGAAAAAACATCATCAAGTTCTCACAACGAACTTGCTAGCAAAGGCCCTTTCGAACCTGACACTGTTCATACAGAGAGAAAAGACATCAAAATTCATTGTGCGAAGGAGCTAGCGAATTGTTCGCTGGAGTGAAGGAGAAGCGAAGTCCTAGCGAATAGCCCCGGACCTGAGGCAGTAAGTATTTGGACAAGAGTTCGTTGTGGGAAGTTTATAGCAAAGCCTTCGCAGTGCGAAGGATTGCTCGTACAATGAATATGTGGAAATGTCTCAGGGGAGGTTTAACTATACACTGGCACTTTAAGTGCCACTTTTGGTTGTTCTCTAGGCAAACAAGAGCTTCGCAGTGTGTCGCTTCCGCGAAAATAAGGTGCCGGCAAAACAGAAGAGTCACCACCTTTCGTTATTTATCCATCGGAACGGGAAAGGAAACGATCGGAAAAACCTGACGAAAAAGGTATAAGACAAGGTCATCGCAACCGTTGTCTGGGTTCGGGAGTCGGTTACGCAAGGGGAAGGTATCAGCACCCCTCACGTTCGTCGTACTCGACGGGATCCACGCTTGCTGGTTTGTCTACGGGTGAAAAACAGTCTATCTACGACTGCTAAATCTAAACGGAAAGAAACTGACTCGATAAAGCATCGCACTCTATGCCTACGTATTCTCATCAGAGAATGAGAAATCAGAGTCAACGTAGTTCGGGAAACTACGGGGGGAATTTGCTCGCCAAGACGTCACGTCTTGTGCCTACGTATTCTCGTCAGAGAAATCAGAGTGTGACGTAGTTCAGGCTAACTACGGCTAGACAGGGTGTTCTCGATCACACGGGGGTGAGAGATCAGGATTGACGATACTAGCGTACGCATTCTAGCAGTTAGGTGGACGCTGCTCGACCATTGGAGACTTAGGCGTACCTGTTTGCGGTAGAACGAACGTAGTATGTCGGGTTTAAAGGTATGGGAACCTACGGGAACTAGAACTACGGTCTGGTCTCAAATGCACAAGGGCAAGAGAAAGGGAAACATCAGTCGTCAGCGGGAAAGTCTCGATCGCACGGCAGCGAGAGAACAAAAAGGTTAGTCGTTAGTGTGCTCGCTAGGATGTCGCATCCTATGCCTACATATTCTCATCAGAGAAAATCATAGCAGCTGTAGTTCAGCTTACTACAACTAACGGGGAAACGGGAAAAAGGGAGGTAGCTCGCTAGGATGTCGCATCCTATGCCTATGTACTCTCGTCTGGTACGAGAGATCAGAGCAAACGTAGTTCGACGGGCTACGGGAAAGGTGAAAGGTGGCTCGCCAATACGTCAGTATTGTGCCTACGTACTCTCAACAGGCTTGAGAGATCAGAGCTTACGTAGTTCGGGAAAACGAGTCTCGATTGCACGGGGGCAAGAGAAGGGGTCTCAATCGCCTGAACGCGAGAGAAAAGGGTTTCGATCGCCTGAACGCGAGAACAACGAGGAAGCAGGCCTACGCCTAAACGGGAAGGAACTCGGGACACACACGCAAGAACCTAAGACGTAGGAGTGAATGCGTCGCATGTCACCCAAAGGGTACCATACTAGACATCCTAGACGATTGAGAAGAAACTCCTCAACTGTCATTTCCTACGCATCTAACGATACCGCTCACAACACTCGACGGTTGCCTGAAGACTTGAATAAGACGATGATGATGTTGAACAAAGCAGCTCCATTCCAATCTTCTCCTCTCTGGATCTTTGATGATGACGCTCGAATCAAGAACAATGTAACGCTTACACCGTCATGGTTCGACTTACACAAGAAATCGAACTCTAAGAGGTAGCGTACTGATACCCGTGTCAAAGACAAGATGGAGAAATGATATCAAAAATCATTCTCCAATTGAATCGTGTCACACGGCCAACCAACAATAAAATCGAGAATAAAATCGGATAGAAACGAAGATAGGAGAGAAATCCAATAGCAAAATGGGAATAAAAACTCCTAAAGATACGGCAATTAAATTCCAATAGAAAATATTCTAAAGAATTAAATCTATAAACCCCTAAAAATATCTAATCCCTAAATTCTTTACAAAGGAATAAATGCTAAATTTCTATTCTAGAAAATATAAAAGAGAACTCTAAGAGAAATATTATCTAAAATTTCCTAAAGAGTATAATATGCTAATTACAACTTATTCCAGGAATTATTCTATCTAAATTCTATTAAGAGAAAATATACTAACAATTATAGTCTAAGCATATTAAACTAAAACAATTCTCTAAAGAAAATTAAATCCTAATTATAACCCTAACATGCTAATCAATATGCTAATTATATTCTAGAATTATATAACTATTCTAAAAAATTACAATTAAAACCATACAAGAATATTAACAAAATATGTACAGGGGGGTGCATGATTTACAGGGGGTGCTGCAGGTTAGTAAAGCTAAGGAAACTGGGCCCAGAGCCCAGCAAAAATGCACAAAAAAATGGAGAGGGGGTGAATAACCACACGCGGGGGTATGATATGGTAAAGGAGAATGGGCCCAGCCCAGCTACACGCACAGGGAGGGGGTGAATAACCAAACAGGGAAGTGAATCAGCAAAAAAAAAAGACCAATGGGACTATGAGCCCAGTTCACCAGACAACCACGTAAACTCTTCAGACAAACCCTAATCCCTCAATCCTTCAAACACTGTTCACGCCGCTCCTTTCTTTCTCCGCCTCCCTCTTGTTCAACCCTCTGTCTCTCAATCTCGTTCTCGTCTTCGCAATCAATCTCGCTTCAGAACCTGTATAAGCAGATGAACGAACAAACAACCAAAACCAATCGTGATCTGGAAACTTCCGCCATTGTCATTCGTGAAGAAAACGGAGAAAGGAGTTAGTTCGTCGAAAATCAACGGAGAAACTCGAAGGAGACAAAGAGTCTTGATGATCTTGAAGTTCGCTGATAATCTGTGAGGATTGCATGTTGAAGTTCGTCAAAGACTTTGAATCTGGATAGTTCGTTGTAGAAAATGATGAAGATCTTGAAGTTGAATCGGAGGATCTGGACGAAGTTGCTCATTGAATGTTCAACGACGATTCTGATGATGAGCGATGGAAGATCTGATGAAGATTTGAACGGATCTTGATGTGTTGATGAACGATGTTGAAGATTTGAAGGATCTTCATAGGTTTCTGGAAAACCTATTGAAGAGTGATTATTGAATCTGTGAAGATCTGGGAACGTTCTTATGAAGATCTTGAGGAATTCTTTGAGGAAGACGAAGTGATGAACACACGAAGACCTGGATGCATGTTCTTGAGGAGATCTGTATCTCACGATCGTGAAGAACGAAAGAGTTGGATTTTCTGGAGAAAATTAATCGGAGCATGATGAATGTGTGATCGGTTTCTGGAAAAAAGATGAACATGCATGAAGTTAAGATGAATGTTCAGCGTTGATGATTGCTGGAAACGGACGAACACATGATGAATGGCTATGGAAAGATGATGAAGGCGATGAAGGTTGTTGATGAATGTTCATCGTTCTGGTAAAATCTCACAAGATTGATGAATCTGGGATGAAGATGATGATGATCACGGTGGAGAAAGACGAATGTTGATGGTGGATCTTCTGGTGAATTACGCAGTTTCTGGCGAGCCTCCAGCGACGGTTGCGGTGGCCGGAGGCGGTTGCATGGCCGGCGGCGGGGTCTCCGGTGAGGGATGCAGGTGAAGGAGGATGCGACAAATGGCTCTGCATGCAGAGGGGGAGGAGGTCACGTGGGTGCATGCAGCGTGTGGTGGCAGGTGGAGAGAGGGAAGAGAGAGGGAGTGCCAAGTGTGGGGTGAGGTGTCGCTGAGAATGAAACTCGTGGGAGCCTCTGAGTGTGGACAAGTGGCACTGCATTGAGATAAGGTGGGGCTTTATACACCGCACAAGTGGCACGAGAACTTTGGGCCCCCAAAAATCTGACAAATAGCCCACTAACTCAAACTTGATTAACAGCTAATTAACATTTGTTTAGACTCTAATTAAATCCAATTAAAACTAAACGTAGACTTAAAACAGCAATTAAAGCCTAAATGACAATTAAGACTATTCTACCTAATTAAAGCTAATAAACTCAATTAAAATGAATTAAGACCTTAATTAACATCTAAAAAAAATGATTAAGATCTAATTAATGTCTACTTAATCCTAAACCCAAATTAAATCTAAAAAGAGAATTAACTATTAAAATTCTATTAATTTCTAAACAAATAAAAAATAGAAAAAACTCTATTAATCCTATTTAAAAAATACCTAGTAAAGGAATTATCCCATTAAAAATCATTTTAAAAACTACTTAAACTCTAGACCCAATTACCTTATTAACCATTATATCTAAAAATGAATTATTCTTAAAAAGAAACTAAAAACTATTTAAAACCATTTAATATCTATTAAAGCTATTAAAAAAATCTATCTAATATCTAGAAAAATCAATTAAATCCATTAAAAAAATCTAGAAAATAAGGGGAAAAATCTAAAAATACAGTAAAGCCAATTAAATTGATTAGAAAAAGGATGCGCGAATACAGCGAGATAAACGGTAAAAACCGGACACCGAGATGTCCTCAAAAATAACAGCGAGAGCTGAAAACACAGGGAACGAGCATCAATTCTCAAAATACGTCCTCGTATTGGCCTGAAATGCCTGGAGCATGATCAGAGGGCTGTAATCCCGATAAAGTCAATCTGATTGAAAAAAATGCAATGTACGTGGTATGCAAATGCGAAATGAAATGAGTCGAAACATGAGCCAAATTACGATAAGTAGTTGGTCAAATTTTGGGGTGCAACAACTGCCCCTATTCAAACGGCTTAGACCTGAAGGGTTGAGAAGCGAACGGATTTCAAACATTCAAAGGTAGAAGACGGTGGAATACAAAAGAGAACCCATAAATTTGCCAACTACACAAGTACATGGTACTCTGATGGGAATAAATCTTCGGAAGCTGAAATCATAGCTGCACGGCAACTAGCTGGAGAAATACTGATCTGAACCTCCGTCAGGATGATTCTCTGATTTATCTGATATCATTGCATCCTCAAATCATCGAGGGATCACTGGTTACACGGTAACGGGCGATTGGCCAACCTCACAGGTAAACGATACTCTGATTGGTAGGAACATCTTCAAAACTGAGCATGACGATTGCACAACAACTCGTTGGGGAATTGGTCACACGGTGTTGCACCCTAAAATTTGACCAACCGGTTCTTCTATCTGGTTCATGGTTTATATTCGTATTCGCATATCAGACGCATGACATTTGTGTACAGACAGAGGATGTCAGGGTTACAGTTTGGTTTTCATCTACCGGATATTTCAGATCCAGTCTAGATCATCAGGGTTTTATTTTCGGGAAATTGTGCGCTTCTCGGTGTTTTCAGATTGCATGGTGATTTTGGGGATGTTCTGATGCCAGGGGTTTACTGTTTGCTTTAATCTGGTCGCGCGCTCTTTTATATTGGTTATTTGCCTTTGTTTGGATTTTTAGGATTTAATAGCCTTTTGTGGTTTTTTAATATGCTTTATAGATTGTTTTAGAATTTAAATAGGTTTTTAATATTTTTTTAATAGCTTTAAATCATTTTTTAGGATTTTATAGAGTTTTTAATGGGTTAATAGCTTTTTTAATAGTTTTAAATAAATAATATAGATTTTATTAGAATTAATAGGATTTTAATAGATTGTTAAATGGGAGTCATTAGAGTTTTTATTTTTAGGTATAGATTTTAATCTAGATAATAGAAATTAATGGTCTTTTTCATTAGTTTAGAGGTTAGTGGAATTATTAGAGTTTTATTAGTTTAGTTTAATATAGAAGTTAATTAGATGTTAATTCTTCTTTTAGATTTAATTAGGGTTTAATTAGTTTAATTAGAGTTTAATGTTAGTTAGGTTTTACTTGAGTTTGTTAGAATTAATTAGGTTTAATCATTAGTTAACTAGTTAATTAGGTTTAGTTAATTAGTTAATTAGGATTAAGTTTTGGATTAGCTGCTATTTGGGTTTGATTCTCTTTTTTAATTGTTAATGCAGTTTTTTTTAGGGTTTTATTGTAGCAGTTTCATTGGGCCCAGGGTGCAGTTTGGAGGCCCAGAATCATCCCAGTCCGTTTTTGTTTTTCAGTCCAGCAAAAAATGCCATGTGTCAGTATAAAAGACCACCCACGCGTCCTCTTCAGGGCCCCCCCAGGTCTGCCACGTTTCAGACTCCACTCTCTCTCCCTCTACCAGCACGCTCACACGCGTCCCACACGCATTAACTCCCGTGACACTTGTCACCTCACCACCTCCTCACCAGGAACTACACCGCCGGCCATGCAAATCCGGTGACCGCCCAACGGCCACCGCCCAACCAACTCCGGCCACCACCTGAACCACCGGAAAACCCTAAATCCACCGGAAAACCCAGAAATCCCTCCACTTCATTTTTCTCCTCCAATTTCCCTCTTCTTTTCCGATCCACCTTCACCTCTCCGATCAACACTGATCATCAAGAACTACCGGAAAATTCCCAGAACAACCTCCTCCATTCCCAAAGCCTCATCAACGATCATCGAATAATCATCATCAACAATCTTTCTTCCAACAAGGTTTCAGCAATCATCGTCTGTATCAAGGACGTCCATCAGAGATCCATTGTTAGTCATCAAAATAGTGTTTAGTTCCAGATCTGCATCCGCCTCACTTGGAGTTCATCGTCCTTCAACGGCTTCCACTCAGTGCTTGTATGAATTTTTCCAGAAATCACTAAGATCAGTGTGGATCTTCATCAATACGAAGGGCGCCGCCGTAGATTTCCACACCTTCAAATATCCAAGAGACGTCCTTGAGAACCTTCATCAGAATCTCGCAAAGATTCATTGTTGTCGTCAACAAGCACCTGCATCCGCTTCGCGTAAGCTTCAGCAATCATCATCGCCGAACGTTTCCTCTGCATCCAGGTTGGTGCTTGTCATTAGATCATTGCTATTGCAAAATTTATCACGCATGTTTGTTATATTGAAGTGGTTTAGGGTAGAATTCGTGTTTAGTCTGAACATCAAGAACCTTGTGAGGGGATTAGGTTAAGGTTTGTTATTCTGGACTTAGGACAAAGGTTAGTTAACGATGATGGAGGATTGTTGAGGAGGTCTCGTTCACAGATCTTGAGAGGGGGAGTTTGGAATGCAGACGACGTGCTAGGGTTTGCATTAGGTGAATTGTGAGGGAGATTTTAGAGAAGAGAAGTTGTTTTGTTGGCTGATGTTGGACTAGGGTTAGACGTGGGCTAGGCCCAAACCCGTATTTGCTATGAATATCCCCATTATGCTCATTTCACCTCCTTGACTGGCTGAAGGATCTGGTTTGGGCTTAGTAATATTTTGATAACCCCACCCCCCTTAATGAAGCCCAATGAAAATAACTTGTGACTTCTTGCTATTCACACCGCGCGGCCATTCTTTTTCTTTTAATTTTTGAAACATAATGGGCCTAGCACATTTGATATCTGCACCACCCCACCGCTGGCCCATTCAGTATTAACAACTAGAGAGTTGCTATCGCTGCACCCCCCCTGTTTTATTTCTTTTTTATTTTTGTTATTTCTTTGTTTTGTATCATGTTAGAAGAAAATTCATAAAAAATAGTAGGAGTACTCAATTAATTCCCTTCTTTTTTCTATAGGTTCCTAATTCAATCTAGAATTTTATAATGCAAAATTATTGAATTGATCATGCATTTTCATTTTTATTTGCATTTTTTGTATTTTAATTAATATTGAATGATTGGTTTGTGGTGTGTCTGCCTTGTTGATTTTCGTTCTCTCATCCGGTATTGAATTTTGCTTTAGTTTTTTAGTATGTTATACTAGACTGATGCATGCTCCCCATAGGATTTTTGTGGATTTTTTAGAGATTGATTGATATTGTTTTAGGGTTAGAGAATAGAGACCTCATAACTTGCTGGTTAACCCTTGACCATTCATATGTTAGGGATTGTTTAGTAGCCTTAGAAGTTGACTTAGGCTTTGAGATTTGATCTTGGGATCATAGAGGCATGTAGGTTTCCCCTGGATTTTTGGTAGATTTTTATAGGGTGTTCTGTTATTTTTGCTTAAGCTTGAGAATAGGAGAAGTCCCGAGGGCCTCTGACTTTGAAGTTCAACTATGGTTGAACTTTAGAGATAGTTTCTTTTGGTTTGAGGGCCTGTGGTTCCTTCTTGAAGGTGGAGGATGGATGAAGTCTTGTTGGAGCTTGCAAGGATGCATGGTTTGAGGTCCTAGTCTAGGAGCTTGTTCTCCGTTTGTGAGGTTTGAGATCCTGAAGTTTGAGGGAAATTTATGGTACTTTCCTGAGGAAGGCACTATGGGTGTCTTTCATTCTTTCTTCTCACCTCTTTCTTAAGTATCCAATGATGTTGGAGCCTTCATGTGAGTTTAGTTTCTCCTGAGGAGGAATGTAAACTGATCACAGTTGTTGAGCCACATGGGATATGATTCCTAAGTGGAGGTCCCCTAGTACTTTCCTGAGGAAGGCACTATGGGTCTGTTCACTTAGTTCCCTTAATTCATGTAGGATTTCTCAAGTATCCAATGATGTTGGAGCCTTCATGTGAGTTTAGTTTCTCCTGAGGAGGAATGTAAACCGATCACAGTTGTTGAGCCACATGGGATATGATTCCTAAGTGGAGGTCCCCTAGTACTTTCCTGAGGAAGGCACTATGGGTCTGTTCACTTAGTTCCCTTAGTTCATGTAGGATTTCTCAAGTATCCGATGATGTTGGAGCCTTCATGTGAGTTTAGTTTCTCCTGAGGAGGAATGTAAACCGTTCACAGTTGTTGAGCCGCATGGGATATGATTCCTGAGTGGAAGCTTCCTAGTACTTTCCTGAGGAAGGCACTATGAGCCTGCCTACTTAGCTCCCTTTCTTCGGTAAGTTTGTCTTGAAGCCTGAAGACTGGGATTGATTTCTCTTGTGTAGGGTTTTGCATAGGGCTTTGCTTAGATGATTCAGGGGTTTGATTAGGGTTTTGTTCAGGGGTCTTGCTCAGGGGTAGTTTCTTGCTTTTGGATAGGAGTTTGCCAGGCTGGTTAGCCTTCTCTTTGTGTTGATTGACTTGTGTGGTGTTGTGCTGCATTAGGCTTAGGGGTTCATCTAGATATTTCTGAGATAGGTGCATCTTAGAAATAGGCTTTGTGTGCATGAGAAGTTGAGGTGGTCCTCCTTCTGCTTGTTTGTTATTGAGTGGCTTTGCTTGCTGGTATTTGGTAGAGCGGAGCTCCCTTGCCTCTGTGGTTTGTGGCCTTTGTGCCTTGCTTATTTGGTTGTTGCATTCATGCATATTTTCCAGTATTTCTTTAACTTTGCAGTGATTCCTGTTTGCTGTTCAGTCCTATTGCCATGATCCCTTAGGAGCTCTAACTTCTCTGCTGTGGAGGAGTTATGATAGACATTAGGCTGGTTAACCAGGCATGATAACAGTAGGTAGATTCCCCTTTTCAACCATAGTTTTAGGGTGTCTCTTTCCTTTCTCAAAACAACAGAAAAACACTTAATAAAGGATAAAACAAAAGTGAATTCCTTTCTTCCGTCAAAAGATTTGAACAAACATCAAAACATTTTGTCCTCCTGGACTGTGAAAACCCTTGGTTAAGGTGCATTTTCCCATAAAAAACACTTGAACAGCTTGTGTCGTGCGTAGTCGAACTACGTTTGCTCTGATCTTCCATGCCGTGTGGAAGTACGTAGGCACAGGACGCGATGTCCTGGAGAGCAACCTTCCCCCTGTCTAGACGTAGGTAATCGAACTACGTAGACTCTGACTTTCCCATTGCACGAGGGAGTACGTAGGCCCAGAACAGTGTATGTTCTGTCGAGTCCTGTCCTTTTATTTTCTTTTCAGACTGACCATTAGCGTAGATAGATAAACACACCCTCTTCCTTATAAACACCAAGCGCGGATCCCATCGAGTACGATGGACGTGAGGGGTGCTAATACCTTCCCCTTGCGTAACCGACTCCCGAATCCAGGTTGTGGTTGCGATGACCATACCTTTCCTGTTTTTTGCAAGGTTTACTTCGAGCGTTTCCTTTCCCTCCGTTGGGATAAATAACGCACGGTGGCGACTCTTCTGTCAGCCGGCGCCGATTTTCGCAGTAGCGACACACGGTAACCGAGAAAAAGTCTGATTTTGAGTCTCCATCAGGATGATCATCTGATTTTGCTATAGATATTTGTCCTCAATTCATCAAGGGGTCACTGGTCACTCGGTAACCGGCAATACATGGTTGATTATACCATCAGGCGTTCTGTGTCATAGCAGAAGAATTCCTCGGGACTCGTCGGGTCATTAGGAACTTTTTAACAATCAAGTTAATCATGCCGTCGGACATTCAAAGACATTTTCGGGCGTCAGCCGGACTTCGTCAGTAGGTCGGAGATAGAATCCTCGATCAAACATGAACCAAATAAGGATATACAATCTTTTGCCGTCAGACACTCTGCATCAGCTGAGAGAACTACTTCGTCAATACAGTTGGGCTTCATCAGCAAGTCTGGGGTTTCGGCACCGCTGCCAGACTTCAATCATCAAGTCTTCCAAGGAAAGTTCAACTTCTATGTTTAAAACCTGCTGGGGATGACGCATCTTCACTGGGGATCCTGGAGAACTATCAAGTAACTCTGCTTCAGGGGTCCAGAAATCATTCTGACTGAATCATCTCTGCTGAGGGAATCCAGAATCATCTTGAACAATCCACTCCGCTGGGGACTTCAAGAATCATCATGAACCAATAACTCTGCTGGAGATTTCAGGAACCATCCTGAGCAAACACTCTGCTGGAGATTCTAAGCATCAACTTGAGCAACCAACTCTGGCGACTTCACTGGGGATTTTAAGAATCATCTTAAGCACACAACTTTGCTGGGGAATTCAAGAATCATCTTGAGCAAGCGACCTTGCTGGGAAATTCAAGAATCATCTTGGGTAAAACACTCTGCGGAGGAACACCTGCAAAACAAGAACGGTAACGACCTAGCTCATGTTTCGTATGCATATGCTTGACTATGGCACAATGCTCCACACGGTGGAAATGCTATGCAATCATGCCAAATGCTATGACCCCATCAGCAAAATAAATGCTGAAGGGAGAAGCCTCCTGTCAAGGAGAAAGGACCACTCTGGCGGGGGAAGGAATCATCCTGCCACGAAGAAGAAGTCACACCGATCTCAATCGGACTCCGCATGGGGAAATGAACTTCAGTCGACTGCTGCAGGGGAACGAAGCTCTACGAGAACCTGGACCTGCTGAGGAAAGCGATGTCAATCGCAGAAACAAACTGTAAAGCCTTCGGGGCTAAGCTTTCCTGGAGAGAACGACTCCGATGGGGAAATACAGCATCAGCTATTCAATACTCTACTGGGGAAAACCAATCATGGCCCTAACTACTTTCCAAGGACTCAGCTCTCTTGGGGAACTGCAAACTCGGCCGGGGGAAGAAGGAATCATCCTGCTTACTGGGGAGAATACAACTCTGCGGGGAATTTCAATTCCGCTGGAGACTTCAGTCTGGAACTATCAATTGCTGCACTTGCGAATAGTCTTCTACGAGACCTGCACTTGTGACCCGGTGCTGGGGGATGAACAAACGCTTCGGCGCCTGACTCAGCTGGGGAGATGGTGATCCTTCAGGATACCTCTGGTTGGGGGAGAGAATCTTCTCTGCTTGGGGATACATATCGATACTCCTGGTCCCGCATTCAGACTCTGCGGGGAGATGTTGCTACACTCTATTGGGGATATCAATCCTGATCTGCTGAGGATAATCTTGCACACGCCTTACGGAGACTGACCCTTCTGGGTAACACCTGTTGGACTATCAAGTCTGATGAGGAATATTGGTGTATCAACACTGCTGGGGATATCAATCCTTAGCTACTCATTGTACAACTCTGTTGGAGATGTACTGATCCTATCAAGGGAACACATCTGGCGACTGCAGAAGACAACAATCGATCACTGAAATTGAATCTCACTTCATTGAGGAAAACAACCCTGAACGGTCTTTTTAGAACACCCTAAGTTCTTATAGGGTACGCAGCAATCTGCTGAGAAATAACTCTTCTCTGTCTGGCATCAGAATCTACTCATCTGGAGATTACTCAGTGAGGGAATCAACGTCGACCTCTGCTGGAGGAATGAGTCAATGACCTGGACTCGGAGGGGAAAGGGGTCAAACTTGGACTCTGTGGGGATACAACATTGCATCAGTCCCACTGCTGGGGAAATAAACCCAAATCTGTCGGTCAAGGAAAGCTTCAGGCTCAACCCACTTAGGAAAATAGCATATCAAGATAATCGACGGTCGATGCTTGGGATGGCCATACTCTGTCGGGAATATCAATCAGACCTGCCGAGGATAATCTTGATCCTACTCTGATAAGGGATAAGTGCCATCTCAACTTGCTGCAATCTCAAACTGCTCAGGGGAAACAATCTCAAACTGTACATCTCTGCTGAGAAAATAATCTTGATTCAACAACATCAACATAGGGAATACAGAATACCAATCATGGAGCTGGGATCACTCGAGCCTTGTGTCAGGGAATGTGACAACATACGAGTCACTAGGAATCATCGTGTCGAATATATTTAGGCTTTTTCTGATTTAGGGATAGGTTTATGGTGATAGGGATTTATTTCTGGTTACCAACAAAAGTGGATTTGAAGGGGACATACTAGACGAGAACTAGCATTCGAGGTGGACTACCAGACGAGAACTGGTGGCAAAATATGTTAGGTTGTCAGACGAGAACTGACTTACGGTTTGCCAGACGAGAACTGGACTTTTAAAACTGTGTTAGCCAGACGGGAACTGGTTGACCAATAGGTTATAGAAAAGTTGACCAGACGAGGCTGGTTTCTGGTTTGGATTTCAGACGAGAACTGATCTCCGGTTTGCTAGACGAGAACTGGACTTTTAAAACAATTTGGTTACAAGGTTCTACCAAGTAACAGGTTAGGCTGTAGGATAACAATCCAATGACAGCAAGGCTTCTTCAGAAGGTTCAGGTTTTGGCAGGGTAATGACACGATTCCCCGACACTCAACTCTTGTTGGGGTGAACAAACTCGCTTGAACAACTTGCCCCAGTGCAATTCAACTTGCCCCAATCCGACTCTTGGGAAAATTCATTCTGACCAGAAAGCAGCTGGCAACGAGACAATCTTCAGATTGCTTGCCCCAACATCTGTACAACGGAAGGATTCATCCTCAATTAACCAACTCTCAGCATGGTTGGTTTCAATATACTTCTGAAGTAGCTTGCCCCTGAACGAGCGTTGAGCGACTTAACCTGCCTTGATTGAACACTGGAGGGATCTGCCCTCAAATCATAGGAGTTCTGGATGATTGCCCCTGAATGGGTCTCGAGAAGATCCACTGCTGATCGAATGCTTCTTGAACAAACTGTCCCATAATCAACCGATCCTTCGGGACTTGTCCTCAGACTGACTGATTCCAACCCCACTGGAAGTCAATGCCCCAGGTTCACCGGGCTTCGCAGTATACCATTCTGATCCAGACTGCTAACGATTCAGCCCTAATTGACTATTCCCTGTTGGAATTTCCTCCGTATCAACTACTGACCTGCAATTAAAATTGTTTATTCACGAATGGTAATTTTAATGCAGTGTTCATGCAGATTTCGAAAATGTTGTCACTCATTTACGTGTCATGATAGTGAGTGACGAATGAACCAACGGTTCAAACGTAGTGCTAATTTGATCAGTGGAAAATACAACAAGGATATGATTAGCAAATCATGTAGGAGTCAGGTTACTCAACCTTACCGTAATGCGCTTTCAGAATAAACCCTGCCTCAATTAGGTCTTTTAAGGGTTGTATCGTGGTCGGGTTCACGGTTCGTGAAACAAGGGATATTAGGCTCAAGTCATGATTTGTACCCACCCCTTCTACGTGATGATCTCCGATCCTAAAGTTCAGTTAATATGGCTCGAGCGCTCGCCTCTTCGAGAGGTATGTTGAATAGTGGGAACAACTGGTTAAAGAATTCACAAGGTGTTTCGGAGTGACAGTTACTCCTTTTTCGTTTCGGTGCCTGTATCTACACGACTTTGTCCTTGTTCGAGGATTTTTCTTTTTATATCCTTTCTTTTTCATTCTTTTGATTCCCTAATTTTTGCCTGGACTGACTCTTCAGAGTTCTTTTCGATTTTTCTTTTGAAGTCCAGCGGGATGCCCTGATTTTTTGCCTAAGTATTTGCTTTCCAGCTTTTCTTTTCTTTTTACTTAGCGGGCTTTCTTTTTTCTCTTATTTTTTCGAAACAAGTCGTGCGACACTGGCTGTCTGGATTCATCCGAGAGGTTTATAACTGTCTCACTCCTGATTGGTGAGGTTTAACCATTGTGGTTGACGAGGTACGACCTCTGGGGAAAAGTACGATGTGATTGGTCCTCGAAAGGCAACACTCCTCTGTAAGACTTGAACGCCCGATCAAGCTAACTGACGACTACCCTGCCCCGGGTTAAGACGAGAGGGTTTAAAAGTCCGAAAGAAACTCCTACTTCTCGGCTCGAAGTGGTTAACAAGGGACTAACTCCTTATATCTCCAGTGTTTAGGGGATTTGAAACAATGCCTGTACATCATAGGCAGGGTTTTATCCAAAAGCATACGATCATCAGCTATGAGTATTCAGTTTCGTCATCCTCCCTCCAATCTTTACTAATCATAGTGATAAAGTGGAGTAAATAAAATGCAAGTGTTAGTGCAATGCAGTAAATGAGTGACAGCGACATGATTAATTCAGAAAAATGCATAGTCACTTCATCAATATTACCATTCAAAACAAACAATGTTTAACAGCAAGTAGTAACTAACAGAAAGGAAACTACAGATGCAAATGATAAAAAGTCTGAGGACTGCCAATGCTAAGGACGTCTTCCTGTTTGGACCCCTGGCCTCTGGAAATAACCTCTGAATCTGCGAGCTCAGACAGCTGAGAGGTTGTCATGCACAACCAAAACTCCTTCTGGAAAGGAAATGCACCCTTTATCGATCAACTGTTGCACTTTTTCCTGGAAAGCTTTGCAATCTTCAGTTGAATGCCCCGGGGATCCACCATGGTATCCAAACTGCACGTGGGGATTGTACCCAGGAGGGTAAGGCTCTGGCACAGGCTTAAGAGCTTTAGGTTCCACCAAAGAATTCTGAATCAAAGGTGGCAGAATCTGGCTATACGGCACAGGCACCGGATGAGAAGGAGCACTCCTTCGTTCCAAGTTGTTACGAGGTCGGTCCTGATTCTTACGCTGATTCTGATAACCTCGGCCACGGGCTCGTGGATTTGCAAGAGGAGCGACATAAGGTTCCCGATGTGGTGCCCTAGGCACAATTGTCTGTCCGGAATAACGAGACACAGAAGATACTGACCACTGAGAAGACAAAGAACCAACAGATTTCACTGATTCGTCTTGAGGATACCCAACATCATTCATGATTGCATTGATTACGATTCCTTCTTCAGTTTGACAGCTATAGAGAGATTCAGTTTCACCAGCCTGACTGCTCGAAACATTCTGGATTCTTCCAGTCTTTACACCATACTCGATGCGCTCTCCTGCCCTTACCAATTCAGAGAAATTTGGTGCAAATCCAAGCATTCTTTCGAAGTACGGGCTCTGCAAGGAGTTTACGAACATGCCTTTTAACTCTCGGTCTAGAAGCGGTGGTTGCACTCTAGCAGCAAATTCTCTCCATCTCTAAACATACTTCCTGAAAGGTTCATTGTTCCCTTGAGACAATTCTTGCAGCTGCATGCGACTAGGAGCTACATCAAGATTGTAGTCATACTGCTTCAGAAAAGCATTGGCTAAGTCCACCCATGATAGGATCTGATTACTCTCCAACTAAATATACCAACTCAGAGATACCCCAGTCAGACTATCCTTAAAGAAGTGAATCATCAACTTGTCGTTGTGCACAAATGAGGTCATTCTTCGGCAGAACATCACCAAATGTTGCTTCGGGCAACTATCTCCTTTGTACTTTTCAAACCTCGGCACGCTGAACTTCGGAGGTAACACTAGGCCAGAAACCAGACACATGTCTGCAGCATTGGGGTTAACAGCGTCTTTACCTTTCAAGGCTTTGAATCTTTCATCCAACGCACGAAACCTTTTAGCATACACGGGAGCCAATGGGTCTTCAGTCTTTGCTATCGGGACCTCTCTTCTGGGGTGTGGCACAGGGAAAGCAACACCCTGATAGCCTGAGGTATCAACAGAAGGAGAACGTTCACTTTGGACAACAAACTGCTCATGTAGACCTCGGTCTTCAATAGAAGGCTGTACAAGCTGAGCTGCAGTAAGGTTGTTCACTTGCGGGAAGTCTTCATCAGGCATAGAACCATACAAAGGATTGGACGTCATAGTGAAACCTGACAAGGTATCAACAAACTGGAAGCTGCTCTCTGACATAGCTGCCAACAACTTTCAACTGACTTCACTGCTTGATTTTGCTCAATCTGCTTCAACCCCTTGGTCGTCTTCAACACTCACCTTCAGAATCAAAACAACGGCTGGATAAGAGCTCTGACTAGCTGGAGCATAGCATGCAATATGATGCAGGAATGTTCATGCAAATGCAATGCAAGATGCAGCAAACACGGGATCACAGCCCCCACAAAGCTCTGATTACTGCTGCACTGCTGACGGGATAAGTCTACTTTGACGAGAGAAAAACCAAAATACCAGGTAGGCTGGAAGTCAAGTTTCCTGCAAAAACCGTCTCACTCACGGGTATGGACCTAAACTGACACAAGTTCGGCATCCTATGTGGTCGTCGGTGTCACAGACTTTCAAGACTGATAATACGATACCCAGAAGGTGCGGCATCATCCTGTCCTGAAGAGGCCTCACTTAGCTAACTTCCAAATGATCGGTCCCCAGAGTCGACAATCCTCCAAACCAACAACCCCCTCAACCCAAAGGGTTGAAAAAGAAGTCAACCGGGAGAACCTCGTTTGAGCGTGGATTTCATGAGACACTAGCGCCTGCCAAGCAAGCGAGCGCCCACTAATTTCCACAACTAATTCTAAGGTGCACTCAAGCCTGGGTCTGGCTTCTCACTCATCAGAGTTCCCATCCCACAACAGCACAATAGCAACAAATAATAATATAGTGCGGGAAATGTAAATACATCAGTAATATACAACACAAAAGTAAACACCCACAACACGCAAACAAGCGCTAGGATTGACTCTCGCAGGGGACGTTGGATCCCCCGACTGACTCGCTTTCGGGACGTTGGATCCCTAGGTAACTATCATGTCCCCAGCAGAGTCGCCAGCTGTCGCTTCCGCGAAAATAAGGTGCCGGCAAAATAGAAGAGTCGCCACCTTTCGTTATTTATCCCTCGGAATGGGAAAGGAAACGATCGGAAAAACCTGACGAAAAAGGTATAAGACAAGGTCATCGCAACCGTTGTCTGGGTTCGGGAGTCGGTTACGCAAGGGGAAGGTATTAGCACCCCTCACGTCCGTTGTACTCGACGGGATCCACGCTTGCTGGTTTGTCTACGGGTGAAAAACAGTCTATCTACGGCTGCTAAATCTAAACGGAAAGAAACTGACTCGATAGAGCGTCGCACTCTATGCCTACGTATTCTCATCAGAGAATGAGAAATCAGAGTCAACGTAGTTCGGGAAACTACGGGGGGAATTTGCTCGCCAAGATGTCGCGTCTTGTGCCTACGTATTCTCGTCAGAGAAATTAGAGCGTGACGTAGTTCAGGCTAACTACGGCTAGACAGGGTGTTCTCGATCACACGGGGGTGAGAGATCAGGATTGACGGTACTAGCGTACGCATTCTAGCAGTTAGGTGGACGCTGCTCGACCATTGGAGACTTAGGCGTACCTGTTTGCGGTAGAACGGACGTAGTATGTCGGGTTTAAAGGTATGGGAACCTACGGGAACTAGAACTACGGTCTGGTCTCAAATGCACAAGGGCAAGAGAAAGGGAAACATCATTCGTCAGCGGGAAAGTCTCGGTCGCACGACAACGAGAGAACAAAAAGGTTAGTCGTTAGTGTGCTTGCTAGGATGTCGCATCCTATGCCTACATATTCTCATCAGAGAAAATCAGAGCAGCTGTAGTTCAGCTTACTACAGCTAACGGGGAAACGGGAAAAAGGGAGGTAGCTCGCTAGGATGTCGCATCCTATGCCTATGTACTCTCGTCTGGTACGAGAAATCAGAGCAAACGTAGTTCGACGGGCTACGGGAAAGGTGAAAGGTGGCTCGCCAATACGTCAGTATTGTGCCTACGTACTCTCAACAGGCTTGAGAGATCAGAGCTTACGTAGTTCGGGAAAACGAGTCTCGATTGCACGGGGGCAAGAGAAGGGGTCTCAATCTCCTGAACGCGAGAGATAAGGGTTTCGATCGCCTGAATGCGAGAACAACGAGGAAGCAGGCCTACGCCTAAACGGGAAGGAACTCGGGACACACACACAAGAACCTAAGACGTAGGAGTGAATGCGTCGCATGTCACCCAAAGGGTACCATACTAGACATCTTAGACGATTGAGAAGAAACTCCTCAACTGTCATTTCCTACGCATCTAACGATACCGCTCACAACACTCGACGGTTGCCTGAAGAATTGAATAAGACGATGATGATGTGGAACGAAGCAACTCCTGGGCTCCTGACGTGCGCGCAAGCTCCATTCCAATCTTCTCCTCTCTGGATCTTTGATGATGACGCTCGAATCAAGAACAATGTAACGCTTAGACCGTCATGGTTCGACTTACACGAGAAATCGAACTCTAAGAGGTAGCGTATTGATACCCGTGTCAAAGACAAGATGGAGAAATGATATCGAAAATCATTCTCCAATTGAATCGTGTCACACGGCCAGCCAACAATAAAATCGAGAATAAAATCGGACAGAAACGAAGATAGGAGAGAAATCCAATAGCAAAATGGGAATAAAACGCTACTCCTAAAAATACGGCAATTAAATTCCAATAGAAAATATTCTAAAGAATTAAATCTATAAACCCCTAAAAATATCTAATCCCTAAATTCTTTACAAAGGAATAAATGCTAAATTTCTATTCAAGAAAATATAAAAGAGAACTCTAAGAGAAATATTATCTAAAATTCCCTAAAGAGTATAATATGCTAATTACAACTTATTCCAGGAATTATTCTATCTAAATTCTATTAAGAGAAAATATACTAACAATTATAGTCTAAGCATATTAAACTAAAGCAATTCTCTAAAGAAAATTAAATCCTAATTATAACCCTAACATGCTAATCAATATGCTAATTATATTCTAGAATTATATAACTATTCTAAAAAATTACAATTAAAACCATACAAGAATATTAACAAAATATGTACAGGGGGTGCATGATTTACAGGGGGTGCTGCAGGTTAGTAAAGCTAAGGAAACTGGGCCCAGAGCTCAGTAAAAATGCACAAAAAACGGGGAGGGGTGAATAACCACACGCGGGGGTATGATATGGTAAAGGAGAATGGGCCCAGCCCAGCTACACGCACGGGGAGGGGTGAATAACCAAACAGGGAAGTGAATCAGCAAAAAAAAAGACCAATGGGCCTATGATCCCAGTTCACCAGACAGCCACGTAAACTCTTCAGACAAACCCTAATCCCTCAATCCTCCAAACACTGTTCACGCCGCTCCTTTCTTTCTCTGCCCCCCTCTCGTTCAACCCTCTGTCTCTCAATCTCGTTCTCGTCTTCGCAATCAATCTCGCTTCAGAACCTGTATAAGCAGATGAACGAACAAACAACCAAAAACAATCGTGATCTGGAAACTTCCGCCATTGTCATTCGTGAAGCAAACGGAGAAAGGAGTTAGTTCATCGAAGATCAACGGAGAAACTCAAAGGAGACGAAGAGTCTTGATGATCTTGAAGTTCGCTGATAATCTGTGAGGATTGCATGTTGAAGTTCGTCAAAGACTTTGAATCTAGATAGTTCGTTGAAGAAAATGATGAAGATATTGAAGTTGAATCGGAGGATCTGGACGAAGTTGCTCATTGAATGTTCAACGACGATTCTGATGATGAGCGATGGAAGATCTGATGAAGATTTGAACGGATCTTGATGTGTTGATGAACGATGTTGAAGATTTGAAAGATCTTCATAGGTTTCTGGAAAACCTATTGAAGAGTGATTGTTGGATCTGTGAAGATCTGGGAACGTTCTTATGAAGATCTTGAGGAATTCTTTGAGGAAGACGAAGTGATGAACACATGAAGACCTGGATGCATGTTCTTGAGGAGATCTGGATCTCACGATCGTGAAGAACGAAGGAGTTGGATTTTCTGGAGAAAATTGATCGGAGCATGATGAATGTGTGATCGGTTTCTGGAAAAAAGATGAACATGCATGAAGTTAAGATGAATGTTCAACGTTGATGATTGCTGGAAACGGACAAACACATGATGAATGGCTCTGGAAAGATGATGAAGGCGATGAAGGTTGTTGATGAATGTTCATCGTTCTGGTAAAATCTCACAAGATTGGTGAATCTGTGATGAAGATGATGATGATCACGGTGGAGAAAGACGAATGTTGATGGTGGATCTTCTGGTGAATTACGCAGTTTCCGGCGAGCCTCCGACAACGGTTGCGGTGGCCGGAGGCGGTTGCATGGCCGGCGGCGGGGTCTCCGGTGAGGGATGCAGGTGAAGGAGGATGCGACAAGTGGCTCTGCATGCAGAGGGGGAGGAGGACACGTGGGTGCATGCAGCATGTGGTGGCAGGTGGAGAGAGGGAAGAGAGAGGGAGTGCCAAGTGTGGAGTGAGGTGTCGCTGAGAATGAAACTCGTGGGAGCCTCTGAGTGTGGACAAGTGGCACTACATTGAGATGAGGTGGGGCTTTATACACCGGACAAGTGGCACGAGAACTTTGGGCCCCCAAAAATCTGACAAATGGCCCACTAACTCAGACTTGATTAACAGCTAATTAACATTTGTTTAGACTCTAATTAAATCCAATTAAAACTAAACGAAGACTTAAAACAACAATTAAAGCCTAAATGACAATTAAGACTATTCTACCTAATTAAAGCTAATAAACTCAATTAAAATGAATTAAGACCCTAATTAACATCTAAAAAAAGTGATTAAGATCTAATTAATGTCTACTTAATCCTAAACCCAAATTAAATCTAAAAAGAGAATTAACTATTAAAATTCTATTAATTTCTAAACAAATAAAAAATAGAAAAAACTCTATTAATCCTATTTAAAAAATACCTAGTAAAGGAATTATCCCATTAAAAATCATTTTAAAAACTACTTAAACTCTAGACCCAATTACCTTATTAACCATTATATCTAAAAATGAATTATTCTTAAAAAGAAACTAAAAACTATTTAAAACCATTTAATATCTATTAAAGCTATTAAAAAAAATCTATCTAATATCTAGAAAAATCAATTAAATCCATTAAAAAAATCTAGAAAATAAGGGGAAAAATATAAAAATACAATACAGCCAATTAAATTGATTAGAAAAAGGATGCACGAATACAGCGAGATAAACGGTAAAAACCGGACACCGAGATGTCCTCAAAAATAACAGCGAGAGCTGAAAACACAGGGAACGAGCATCAATTCTCAAAATACGTCCTCGTATTGGCCTGAAATGCCTGGAGCGTGATCAGAGGGTTGTAATCCCGATAAAGTCAATCTGACTGAAAAAATGCAATGTACGTGGTATGCAAATGCGAAATGAAATGAGTCGAAACATGAGGCAAATTACGATAAGTAGTTGGTCAAATTTTGGGGTGCAACACAATGCGAAGTTGACAACACAACAGCATGTCTACAAGTACTTGGTGCCACTTTTTTCCAAAACTCTCTTTTTCTTTTGTACTTTTCAAAGCTTTGTATTTTTCAGCACAAAAACCCTAATTTCTCCATTTTCATCATCTCTTAGCCATCTTTCACAAAAAGAAGGTGGATTCCCATCCAATCTCGATTATTCGACTCAGATGATGATCAACCTTCTTCTGAAACTTATTGCTCAAGTTATCATGGAAATGGGTGGCTAAAACCCCTCTTGTGTCAAGATTAGAGATATCTAGTTCTGATTTTATGTATTCTTCTTAATCTTTTGTACGTGAACAAAGCTTTGATCAATATAGATGAAGTTATTTGCTATCTTTTGTTATATTTATGGTTTGGATTGCATTAGACATGAACTTTTCAAACTTTGACCTAATTTCTTCATCTACCAACTATACAAACTCTAGACATAAATTTGGAAGTTGATATTCGCATTGTATTGATCTTAATGATTATTGTTTCGAGTGTTATTTAGAGAGATCATTTAACGGTCAAAATAATAACATTCACGAAATTGCTTTAGAGATGAACAATTTTGTGAGGGTACGCAATTATGTTGGTTAAAACTAAGTTCATATATTCGATTGATTGGGCACATTTAAAAAGGATTAGTGAACCCTAATCTTGGCATGCTTTTTATCAAACTAAAACCAAATTTTACCTTGCCTTATTTCTTACAAACTCATGTTACAAAATAGAAACCAATTTCAAAAACTCCCTTCTTAAATCACTAAACTATTGAACGATAAGCATCAAATATTCTCATCAATCCCTGTGGATACGATAAAACACTCTCGACTCATACTTTTCTAACAGTGGTACCATCGGTTCCTATTTTATAACCCAATTCCTATTTCAGGATCACAATTCCTGTCAGAATTTTCATAATTTTGCTCACACCCCACATTGGCACACGACCCCCGTGATCGCTCAGACCCCACATGGGAACACGACCACCTCAACGACAATAACAACAATAACAATATGATTCCGCAATCAGAATCTGGATAAGACAATCACACCCCACATGGACACACAACTTATCTCACAACTCATGCAACCATTTAATGCACGACAACAACAACAACAAAATTCTAAACATTGAAACATGCCACTATTGGTCAACAACAACAAAATTCTAAACAATGCAACATGCCAGCAACAACGAAATGCCATACAATCCAGCGACGACATACAACATGACAAGCATCCATAAGGCATATAAAATCATATTACACCACAACATAATGATAATAATGCGTTTTATACAACCAACAATAGAATTACCTAACTTCTGCCACCGAAACTATTTTTAGATTAAATTTCAACACGTCATCTTCCCGACGCTTTGAACGACACTCGAATCAGACTCGCATAATGAAAGTTATGAATTTTTAAAGTTTTTCAAAAATTAGTCTCAGTGTAATCATTTATCCCAAATGAGGTAACCGATTACATCCTTGGTAACCAACCAACAACGCAAAATAAACACAGTGTAACCGGTTACCTAAATTAGGGTAACCGATTACACCCTCACAGTTTGATGAAAAACATTGTTTTACAATAGTGTACCCAGTTACCCTATATCTGGTAATTGATTACACCTGCATCAAAATCACTTTTATGCTACTTATCAGTATGAAAAGTGTTTTTTAACCCACCCCAACATCCCACTTTTCATAAAAAAACATGTACCCCATTGTTTACTAAAAAATCAGTTTTCATCGACATAAAACCTCTAATTTCTTTCCCCAAAAATACTCAAAACAATCGTTTCGACTCTGACTCGTGATGTCATACAACAACACAACAACAACATCTATCTACCATCAATTAAATGAATCAACAACAACAACAATTACATCAATTTCATCAAGAACAACAATCCCAACATCAACATACAATGATCAACAAAAAATAATCAATTCAACAAATATCGTTCAATTGAAATTATGAACAACAACAAGAGAAATACAAAATCTACATGATAGAATCTACCCACCATAATCATCATATTAACCCTTAGATAATTAGAACCTCACCCTTACCTTAGATTTCGTGCAACGACTTTCTCTTCCGCAATATTGGAGTCTCTTCTTCCATTTCCCTAGCTCTCACTTCACGTCATTTCTTCCTTTTCATTCCAAAAACACGTTCTGACCAAGATTTTCTCTAAACTTCCCCTTTTCTATTATTCACATATTATTATTATTATTATTATTATTATTATTATTATTATTATTATTATTATTATTATTATTATTATTATTATTATTATTAATTCTACAAATTAAATAATAATAACAATATCCACTAATTATTTAAATCAATAATATTCAGCTAATATTATTTAATTAATCATTCTCACCGCACCACCAAATTCTATGCAATTGGTCATACACATCTCACCCCTAGAGTCTATAATTCTAAGGTCATTACCTTCTACCACAAGATACCCCAACACATCAAAAACACCGATAACAACGAAAATTGGATAGTTGGCAAAGAAAGAGATATGATTGCTCGCAGAAGGACACATTTAAAAAGATGGAAAGAGAACATTAAACATGTATAGAAAGAGATAATGAAAAAAGTAAATAGAGATTATTAAATATCTACGGATACCATATTGATGTACAGATAACATCTTAAGAAAAGAAAAATAATATTCGATATCAATAAAAATAAAAATGCGTAGGTGTCTTAATATAAGGTTATTGATAACCAACTTTTCTAATTAATGAGAAGATAACTGTCTAAGTTAAATCTAACAAAGAGAAAATAAAAGGAAAAATAATAATAAAAATACATTATAATATATTCATGTCTAAGAACTATTAAAATAAAAATGACCGAAAATTCTTTGAACTGGAAGAATTGTCGAAACTGCTTATGTTAACATTTCCTTGCCTCTACATTATACAAGTGGTGATGATTTGCACAAAGATTAAAACTACATCTTTATATAAATTTTTAAAAGAATGATTAGAATTGTTGTTAGTTACTTTACTATTTTTTTTGTTAAGTTTACTGGCTAGTTTTTGTTTTCTTTATGTGTTACTGTTTTTTTTTTCAATTTAATATTCATTATTTTGTCTACCTTTGTTTACAATCTTGCATTCATAAGAATAACAAAGAATGAGTTTTCTTTCTGCAGCAAAAAGAATGGATCTCTAACAAATGTAACAATACAAATTATTAGAGTATATGTGATCAGAATAATATTTCTTAATTCTTACTAGAATTTTTTAGATGAAAAAGCATTGAAGGTAACTAAACTAAATCCAAATAAATCATTTTACTAATTTAGATATATGTGATAAGTGTAATGTTTGCTTGGTTTTGCTTGCTAAAGAAATAAATATCCAAAACATATTATGTGTTTATGATTTATGAATTAGTAGTGGCAAAAGTGCAAGTCTGAAATTAAGTTCAACCTATTCTGACACTGACACAACGGTAGGATTTACAAAAGTTTTAGTAGTAAAATGATCATTTTTTACATAAGCTTATAAGAGAAGAATTGTAATTTATTACGCATTATTAACAATTTGCAGAAGTCGTTAAACCTCAAAAACAAAATCCCCTAATTTAAATAAAATATCATTTTTTTAATACATATGTTGACTAATTATTTAACGATTGTCTTTGTGTCATGTCATATCACCCGCAGTTAACATTTTCCTCACAATTTAATTGAAAGAATTAAGTTAGTTAATGGAATATTTTTAAAAAAAACTAAAATTTAATGTGTATTAAATAAAAATCTAAAATAAAATCAAAAATCAAATTAAAGGATTTCGTCAGTACTTAAATCGGAAAAAAATAAGTGTCCAAAACAATAGATGAACATAATTGATTCTAGTAGAATTGAGTTTGGTAGAATTGATTTTAATAGAATTGAGTTTAGCAGAATTGATTTATGTTTGGATACATTTATGTAGAAGTTACAAATTTTAACTTCAAGTAGAATTAATTCGGGAGGTAAAATCAATTCTACTTTTGATAAAATAAACACCTCAAAATTACTTAGAATTAATTCTACACCTCTAGAATTGATTCTAGGTCTTTTAAAAGCCAATCCAAACATGCTATTATCTATAACAACATATAAAGGCAAAACATCTTTTTGATGTAGCCTATTTCTTTTTCTCTTTTGCCTTTTAAAACTATTTAGAAATTACACAAATAAAAATTAACTACTCCCACAATTTTATATTTGAATATTATACACAATTAAAAGTAGTTAGTTATTTGAAAAGAAAATTGATTTTAACTTCCGATTAAAAATTATATTTAAATACACATATCACAAATTCAAATGCACATAATTTTAATTAAATCAAAATTAAAAAAATCACCATATATACTTTTATGTATATATGTATTAAAAAAACGGACGGACGTGCACGTCTGAAAGCTAGTACTTTATGTTGGAACTTTAATTGATTAGAGTGGGAATTGGAAACATTTGTTGACAATTAATGAGCAATAAATGAACACAAGTAAGAACTAATATAGAAGTGAATTTGAAAAGATTCATTTTTAGTCCCACATTGAAGGGAATGAAAATTAAGATTCATTTTAGTCCCACATTGAAGGGAATGGAAATTAAGATTCATTTTAGTCCCGGGAATGAAAATTAAGATTCAATTTAGTCCCACATTGAAGGGAATGGAAATTAAGCCTTACTAGCTGCCTATAAATACATGGTAGAAATTCAGTAGTGAGCACATCGGATTTCACAAATTCACACGAATTTTGATTTCCCTCTTCTCTTCCTTATTTCTCTTCGTCTCAAAAACTTTCTTTTCTTGACTGGTTATTTTCACCAGATACTTAGATAGGTGTATTTCTAGAGCGATTTATCAGTGTGCAACTGATAATCGTAAGTTGTTTGAACGGACTGTTTTATCCTGGAGGCGTCGTCATAAATTCGACTGCTTTGCATAATTTGGCAGTACGACGAAACGTCTTAAAGAAAGCAACCTAGTACGCGACTCGTCTCGATAATTTTCTTGTGCCAAATTCAATTTTTAAATCCGAAAACAACAATTTTAAGACGTTTCAATAACTGCCATGGCAACTGAGGAAATTATCGGTACTACTGCGGCCGCTTCGGTCTCTGACAAACCTTTTAGGTTTGAGGGTTCCAATTTCAAACGTTGGCAAGCTAAGATGAAATTTTTCTTAACTATGAAAAAGGTTGCCCACGTTCTGACTGAGGATATCCCGGTTGTCCCTTCTGCATCATCTGAACTACCTAACGGTAACTCACTTGCAGATTCAGACGGGATTTCCTAAATGTCTGACTCAGATGCTGCAAAAGCTAAGGCTGCAGCAGACGCTGCAAAAGCTAAGGCTGCAGCAGACGCTGCAAAAGCTAAGGCTGCAGCAGATGATCTATAGCTCCGAAAAGAAATCGCCTTATGGCACGAGAATGATTATCTGTGCAAAAATTACTTTCTTAACAGCCTTGCTGATGATCTGTATGACTACTACTGTAGCTATAGGACTACTAAAGAGGTATGGGAGGCTCTGCAAAGAAAATATGATACTGAAGAAGCAGGTGCGAAGAAATTTGCTGTCAGCCGCTACTTGAACTACAAGATGGTGGATGAGAAGTCGGTGGAAGCTCAAAACCACGAAATTCAGAAGATTGCTCATGAGATCATTACAGAAGGTATGCCCCTCAATGAACAATTTCAAATTGCTGTAATTATTGACAAACTGCCTCCTGGTTGGAAAGATTTCAAAAAGTTGCTTCGTCACAAAACAAAAGAATTTTCAATCGAGAGTCTGATAACTCGCCTCCGAATTGAAGAGGAGGCTCGGAAACAAGATCAGAAAGAAGAAGTCTTAGTTGTGTCTAACAACAAAAAGAAATTCGGTGCGGTTCTGAAGCCTACGGGAAAACCTTTAAAGAATCAGAACTGCAATGCTATGAACCGAACTAAGAATGGGAATCCCTCTAGGGTCCCATCGGCTCCATTTGCTAAGCAACAACCACCACCTCAAAGAAATGATGCTCCGGTTTTTTCTTGCTACAACTGTGGGAAACCGGGCCATATGGTAAAGAAATGTAGGAGCAGGCCTAAACCTGCAGCTGGCTCAAATGCTCAGGTCAACCTGACTAATGAGAAACTCATTGCCATGATCACTGAAATCAACATGGTTGGTGGAAGTGATGGTTGGTGGATAGACACTGGCGCCCCTCGTCATGTCTGCTATGATCGTGCTATGTTCAAGACATACATGAATACTGAAGATAAGAAAGTGCTGTTGGGAGATGCTCACTCCACTAATGTTGCTGGAATTGGAGATGTTGAACTGAAGTTCACTTCAGGAAAGACTTTGATCTTGAAGGACGTCATGCATGTTCCTGAAATTAGGAAGAATCTTGTTTCTGTTTTTCTTTTGAATAAGGTTGGGTTTAGTCAAACTTTAGGGGCAGATTTGTACACCATCACTAAGAATGGTATTTTTGTTGGAAAAGGGTACGCCACTGATGGCATGTTTAAGTTGAATGTTGATTTGAATAAAATTTCTCCTTCTGTTTACTCTGTGTGTGACTTTAATATTTGGCATGGTAGACTTTGTCACGTTAATAAACGGATCCTTTCTAATGCAAGCAACATAGGCCTAATCCCTAAACTAAATGTTAATGATTCCAATAAATGTGAATTTTGCAGTCAAGCTAAAATAACAAAAACTTCACATAAGTCAATTATAAAAGAATCTGACCCCCTAGATATTATACACTCTGATATATGCGAATTAGATGGAAGTTTAACTAGAAATAATAAACGTTATTTTATCACTTTTATTGACGATTGCTCTGATTATACTTATGTATATCTAATGAAGAATAAAAGTGAAGCGCTTGACATGTTTAAGGTGTATGTAACTGAAATTGAGAATCAATTTAACAAGAAGATTAAGAGACTTCGCAGTGATAGGGGAACCGAATATGACTCTAGCTTGTTTAATGATTTTTATGCTGAACATGATATTATACATGAAACGACTGCTCCATACTCTCCTGAAATGAATGGTAAAGCAGAAAGAAAGAATAAGACTCTTACTGAACTTGTAGTTGCAATCATGCTGAATTCTGGTGCTGCACCTCACTGGTGGGGGGGAATTTTATTGACTGTATGCTATGTCCTGAATAAAGTTCCCAAGTCAAAAAGTAAGATCTCACCTTATGAGATATTAAAGAAAAGACAACCAAATTTGTCTTATTTAAGAACTTGGGGTTGTCTGGCTTATGTCATAATTTCGGATCCGAAACGAGTTAAACTCGCTAGTAGAGCCTATGAATGTGTTTTCATTGGGTATGCAGCAAACAGTAAGGCATACAGGTTTTATGACCTAAATGCCAGAGTAATTATAGAATCAAACGATGTTGAATTCTTTGAAGACAAATTTCCTTTCAAATCGAGAAATAGTGGGGGCACACAATCGAGTCACATTCCTGTGATAAAAAGCACTGAAAGCAGCGACAATGTAGAAACAGAACTTCGAAGAAGTAAAAGAGCAAGAGTTGCTAAAGACTATGGGCCCGATTATGCGGCCTATAATGTAGAAGAAGATCCAATAAACCTTCAAGAAGCACTGTCATCTATGGATGCAGACTTATGGCAAGAAGCCATTAATGATGAGATAGATTCTCTAGAATATAACAAGACCTGGCACTTAGTAGACTTACCCCCGGGTTGCAAACCAATTGGTTGTAAATGGGTTTTGAAAAAGAAACTAAAACCTGATGGAACGATTGAGAAATACAAGACTCGCCTTGTAGCCAAGGGTTTTAGACAAAGAGAAAATATAGATTTCTTCGACACCTTTTCTCCGGTCACTAGAATTACATCCATTAGGGTACTCATTTCAATAGCAGCCATTTATAACTTAACAGTACACCAAATGGATGTTAAAACATCTTTTTTAAACGGTGACTTAGAAGAAGAAATCTATATGGAACAACCAGAAGGGTTTGTGATCCAAGGACAAGAAAGCAAGGTCTGTAAGTTAGGTAAGTCTCTGTATGGACTAAAACAAGCCCCTAAACAATGGCATGGAAAGTTTGATAACCTAATGATAATTAATGGGTACAAAGTGAATGAAAGTGACAAGTGCGTTTATTACAAATTTGAGAATCGCATTTGTACTATCATATGTCTATATGTAGATGATCTACTTATATTTGGATCAAACATTCAGGCCATTAATGATATGAAATCATTGTTATGCAATAACTTTGATATGAAAGACCTCGGAGAAGCAAGCGTGATCCTGGGTATCAAGATCACGAGATCCGACCAAGGAATTTCTTTGGATCAATCTCACTATGTGGAGAAGATCTTAAAGAAATATAAATACTTTGATTGTAAACCTGCATGCACTCCGTATAATCCAAGTGTGAAACTGTTTAAGAACACTGGAGAAAGTGTCAAACAAGCAGAATATGCGAGCATCATTGGCAGTCTTAGGTATGCCACTGATTGTACTAGACCCGACATTGCATATGTCGTAGGATTGTTGTGCAGATTTACAAGTAGGCCGAATAACGAACATTGGCAAGCTATTGAGCGAGTAATGAGGTACCTTAAAAGGACTATGGACCTCGGCCTACACTATCAGAAATTTCCTGCTGTACTAGAAGGGTATAGTGATGCAGATTGGAACACCTTATCGGATGATTCCAAAGCTACTAGTGGTTATATATTTAGTATAGCCGGAGGAGCTGTATCTTGCAAATCAAAGAAACAGACCATTCTGGCACAGTCCACAATGGAGTTTGAGATGATAGCATTAGCTACAGCTAGTGAAGAAGCAAGTTGGTTAAGATGCTTGCTAGCTGAGATTCCTTTATGGGAAAAACCTATACCAGTTGTGTTGATCCACTGCGATAGTACCGCGGCTATTGCAAAAGTTGAGAACCGTTATTATAATGGTAAAAGACGTCAAATTAAAAGAAAACATAGCACTGTTAGAGACTGTATCTCTAAAGGAGCTGTGAGAGTGGATCATGTACACACTGATGAGAACTTAGCAGATCCTTTGACGAAAGGATTAGCTAGAGAGAAAGTCCATAATACTTCCAAAAAGATGGGACTGATGCCTATAAAGCAAATGGTTACTCATGATGGTAACCCGACCTAAATGACTGGAGATCCTAAGACTTAGGTTCAATGGGTAATAACAAGTTGTGAGTAATATGAAAATGATCATGCAAGTAAAGCATGAATCCTGAAGTAATGAGAGGATGACATAATAGAAACTCTTAATGAGATCTATACTCTGTATGAGGGAGTATCTAGGCTACAGGAGTACTCTTGATAGATTCACCTATGTGACTGTGGAACTGAGGCCAGTTCCTATGGAATTTCGAGGCAGAACTCCTAGAGCATTCACTAAACCGGGATACACGTGCAGGGCCACTAAAGCACGGGCTACAAGAATACACCTTACGGAAAGGTTGTGTGCAGGTCTGATGTCCGAGATAGAGTTCAAGACAATGGTGTCACTCTTGTTGAATCAGAATCCTACTCGCTACACTAAGGTTCAAGTCGTAGACACCTTTGCTTATGCTCAACCTTAGAAACGTCTGACGTACTTCTAGAATCTCTTTTAAATTCAAGTGGGGGAATGTTGGAACTTTAATTGATTAGAGTGGGAATTGGAAACATTTGTTGACAATTAATGAGCAATAAATGAACACAAGTAAGAACTAATATAGAAGTGAATTTGAAAAGATTCATTTTTAGTCCCACATTGAAGGGAATGAAAATTAAGATTCATTTTAGTCCCACATTGAAGGGAATGGAAATTAAGATTCATTTTAGTCCCACATTGAAGGGAATGAAAATTAAGATTCAATTTAGTCCCACATTGAAGGGAATGGAAATTAAGCCTTACTAGCTACCTATAAATACAGGGTAGAAATTCAGTAGTGGCACATCGGATTTCACAAATTCACATGAATTTTGATTTCCCTCTTCTCTTCCTTATTTCTCTTCATCTCAAAAACTTTCTTTTCTTGACTGATTATTTTCACCAGATACTTAGAAAGGTGTATTTCTAGAGCGATTTATCAATGTGCAACTGATAATCGTAAGTTGTTTGAACAGGCTGTGTTATCCTGGAGGCGTCGTCGTAAATTCGACTGCTTTGCATAATTTGGCAGTACGGCGAAACGTCTTAAAGAAAGCGACCTAGTAAGCGACTCGTCCCGATAATTTTCTTGTGCCAAATTCAATTTTTAAATCCGAAAACAACACTTTATAAGGGCATGTACTGCACTAATTGTAATAACATCGCTAAGTAGTAATAATGTTTTCCACAATCATTGCCAAAGATGTTAAGTAACTTGTTTTTTTTCGAACCCACCACTCATTTATTCTTAGGCTATATATATATTTTAAGGAGTCTCAATTTAATATGTTAAGGAGTCTCAATTTATGTAACTAGTCTTGCAGTCGTTAAATTCAATTAAAAGACAAGTTATATAGTATTATTGTCATAGCAGTTGAAAGCTTCACATATACACTATGTTTGATGATGATGCAGAGAGGAGAAAACGTATTTCAACTCTTAAAGAAACAAGAAAGCATGAAGATACATCATATGATGTTGAAGTGCCCTTGTGAACAATCGATCTTGCACTTCTAAAATAGTGATATTTTAATCTACGCATATAACTGATATACAAGATTTATAAAATAATCATCCCAAACGTTACATAAACAAAACTCTTAACTAATTACATTCTATGTCGTTTCATGTCACAAACTACGACTTTTAAGATTTTTGTGTCGTTTCATATCACAAACTATTAATTTTTATGTTTATGCACATATCTAAAACATACAAACACGCAACGCAATTTCAAAATCCAGCAAATATAGATAATAATAGCAGAATATATATATATATATATATATATATATATATATATATATATATATATATATATATATATATATATATATATATAATTAACAACCATAAAGTTCACAAGTGTGTTTTAATATGATAAGAAAACATACAAGTGAATCAATGAACAATTAATGCATGAGAAATAGTCTCACATAAAAAGTATCACTCACTTAAAAAGCCTTTATAAGAAGTTACTTTCATTAACTCAACAAAAGAGCTAAAGAAAATAAAATGTTATATGGACACTACTACAAAATAGATATTTTCTAACACCAATTTTACAATGGTTATAGTGTTAACCGTGGTAATAGTTTATTTTTGTGCGTTTTTTTATATTTACTAAATGACATGTCACAACGGTCATATGTAACAACTGTAGTGAAATGTACACGGAGTGAAATGATTTGAATCCCAGCACCAATAATTAGCTATTTATCGTGATAAAATTGTGATTGACCTTGTATATCACCACAATTTTTGTTTTAAACTATGATGAAAGATGATACTTATTTATATAAGTGATATTATCTCTCGCTTCAGTACATAACAGTCCTCTCTCTCAAAACAAAACCCTAACAACTCTTTCACTCGTCTGTCTCAAAACGAAACCCTAACAACTTTGTCACTTGTCTCTCTAATATAGAAACCCCAAAACAAAAATATAACATCAAACTTAGCCAACCGGTATTTACAGATTCGTTTTTATAGTTAGTTTTTTTTTTAAAATTGTTTCAATAGCTTGTTTCATGATGTTTGAACTTTCTTCTTGTTTTGACTTTTAGGTATGGATGGTTGTTTCAATAAAGAGGGTGAAGTTAATGTTAGTGTTGCAAACTTGTGTCAAATATCCAAAATGACATACATTTAAAATATACACAAGTTTGCGACTCTAACTTTACCTTCATCCTTATTTCATTGTGGACATGCCATTATGATATGTATGGTACGTTTTTGAAGCATTCTATGACATGATATGTTTGTTGTATCATGTTTTTTATTTATGGTTTGTTGATGATTAATATTTTTGATGAAGTTTGTTATTAATGTTTGTTTAAAAGATGAGTTTATTATATATTATGTGGTTTGAGTATTTTTTTCAATCTCTCACCGAATATGTAACTTTCCAAACTGCATTAGAAAATTATAATAAGTTAGATAAAGTTGTATTAAAAAACAAGTACATGTTCAATTCTTGGTTTCACAAGAATTCTTCACAATGTTAATTGCATGTTGTCCTTTGACAGTTAGAACTTGACTTATTGATTGTAGATCTTCAACCACCCTTCTCTCCATCTCTAATTTTGTTTGCAAAATAAATAATATTTTGCAAAAAGAATTAGCAGTGAAGGAAGAGGCGATTGAAGAACTAGGATCATTAAACCAAGTTCTTACTGTCAAAGAACAAAATACGAATAAGGAGTTGAAGAACTCTTGTCTAGTATTGAACATGAACTTGTTATTCTAATATAATTTAATTTGTCGTATTATAATGTTCTAGTGCATATTGAAAGGTTATATGTTTAGTTAGCATTGATGAAATAAGCATGCCGCATATTTTATAATAAACTTAGGTCTATATATCACAATGGTTGTTTAACACAACCGTTGTTAAATATGTTGCATTGAAGAATATCACAATGGTTGTTTAAAGTAACCATTGTGGTAGGTAGCGTGCTACATATATACAATAACGCTCGCACGTCCGTGGTGGAAAACATCATACATACAATCACACCTTACCTCACAACGGTTGGACCAGCATGGTGGTATCCCTTTTCCAACCATTGTGATAGGTGTTTTCTGAAGTAGTGGGAAAGTATGGTGGTATTAAATCTTTTTCCATTTGTCTCCTATATACACTCCTCGACAACACTGGGTACGAGAGCGTGGACGTAGAAGCGCTAATGACGGCTTGTAGGCGCCACTCAAGAAGGAACACAAGAATGAAAAGAAGATGAATTTCTTGTTGACATATTCTAAACACATTATCCAATCGTCTCTATGACCTTTATATTGATACCCAATCTGTAACAAAAATCTGAAAAACACTCGAATTCAAATTCAAGGCTGAAGAGCAAAGTACGAAAAAGTTTTTAATAGCTAAATAATTTGATTTTAAAATGTTAGATTCAAAGCTCATTCATCCTAGATATGTCTTCTGTCACTTGTCTTGAGAATCCACTAACTAGGAACACTTGTCCTATTTGTGATTCTTAGACTGCCAGCACGAAAAAATATCAATGAAGTAACATAGGTACTCAATTTGAGTTGGATCCTTGGGGTTAGTCTTAGGGTTTTTAGGTATACATATCAAAAGGTCATTCAAAACTTTAACATTCCTCACGTGACATTGAAGCTATATTACCTTTTTCATAAAAATAATGACAAGTCACTTTAGGAGAAATATTATTTTTATTTTTTCTAATGACATAGACATTTTTCTTATTAGGTTTTCCAAAACTTTCCCTTTTATCACTTAGACTCTTATAAGTAATACTAAGTGATTTGTAGAGTTGTGTTTAATTATCCTTTCAAGTTATCAATTTTAAGTTTTAAACCAAAAGAAATATCACACATTATTACAACTACCTTTTCTTATAAAATGTTAGAGATACACAAACTGATCATTAACCGGAGATGTATGTTCCTTTTTCAATGATTCTAGAGCATTTTTAAGTTTTAAGACTTCTTCCTCAAGTTTTATAATCTTTTTCTTTTGTGAGGATATTTTCTTAAAAAAATTTGTGGATTTAGCATGCATTTCATGAAAAGCTTTAAACAACTCATTATAAGAAGATAAAGAATGTTTTTTAGAATCACTTACTTCCAAGTCTCTTTGCTTATGTCGCGCCATAAAATAAAAATTAGTTACTTTTTCATTTAAACTTGTATTATAAGAAGATAAATCTTCATCTTCTTGCCAATAAATGCATGCACTAAGTCATTTTCTTTGGCTCTTGGACTTGTAGTACAATTGCTATCTTTTGCGTGAAACATGGACAACCTTTTTGTAGTGTCCTAATTTACAACATTAAAAACAAGTCAGATGCATTTCTTTTTTCTTTTCTTCTTCCCATTTTCTTGGTGTGTTGGATTTTCTGAATTTCACTATGTTTTTATATGAAAGCTTTAGAATTTTTCTCTTTATGTATTTTTTTTATAGCGTTACAAACAAACACACCTCTTCTTCTTCTCTCGAAGAATCTTCATTGATACTCTATTCATGTTCATCTACCTTGGAATTCAAATTAGAGGCCGTCAAGGATATGCTTTTATTTTGTTAGCATAATCCTTATTAGATAAATTAGTTTCCAATCATTCTTACTATTTGATTATGTGGGGGAACCTCGTGTGCATGAAAGTCAACGATTTTCTGGGTTCCATACGAAAGAGTTTATACTCTTTTATCAAAGTGTTAATTTTAGATTGTTTGAAATTTTCAGTTCCCTAATTAAAAAATTGAAGAGAATCCCATATTTTCTTAGTCTTTTTACATAGTGAAATTGAGAAATACAAATTAATGCTCAAGACAAAGATTAGTATATATCTTGATTTCAAATCATAAGAGGATTTCTTAGATTCATCATCAATCTAATCAATAGGGGTTTTATTGATTAAAACATCTTCGATGATAATTTTTTGGGGACAAAAGGATTGTCCTTGATAGCAACCCAAATCATTTTATCTAATAATGTTAAATGTATATACATGCAATCATTTTAATACGCGCAATTTTCTCCCTTGAATGTGGGAGCTCTATTGTAAGCACCCTTCGGTTTGTACTTACCCATATTTATAATTTTTGAAGTTACAAGACTTGATCAAAAGACCATTTCTAGAGAATTTTTTTAGGTTGAATATGATAATAGAATTGTCTAAAAGACGGGGTGGGTTGAATACAATTTTCCCTAATATTTTTTTTTCAAAATCAAAGTTAAATTTCATGGAGTAGAAGTTTAAAAGTGTTTAACAAAGGAATTTGATGACTGAATTAAAGTACATATAAATTCAATGATAATAACATGATAATGAATTAAATAATAAAAATATGGCAATTAACCCAATTATATTCAAACAAAGACATTTAAATAGAATTTGATTAATTAACACAACAATCTAGAATTATAATTTTCCAAAATAATCACACACAAAAAAAGTTAGGAGTTTAGATCTAAGGTAAACCTAAGCTTAAACTTTAAGTTTCTATAACCACCAAAATCTAATCACATGCAAACTAGAAAGAAAATAAAATATAAGATCATGAAAATTCTATACATAAATTAAAACAAAGAACGGATAGAGAAAATGTACATTGATATTTATACTAGTTTGGTGTGTCGTTCCCGCTTGCACCTAATCTAATCGCCAATGACAAATCATTAGTAAATCTTGAATCTTCCACTAATAAAACAATTTACAAGTGTTTTTTGATATAACTGATAATCACAAATAAATTGAAAACATAAAGCCAACTGCTAAGTAACATATATGTGGATTTTGATTCTGCGTCTGCTGTACACAGCTCACTAGACTGCAAATCCTTCATGATTTTCAATCTTTAATTGAACGAACTTCTTAAAACTAAATCATTCTAATATTTTGTCCGCAATGATATTCACTCAACCTTACAAAAATTTCTTTGTTCAAGTCTTTCAACTTGTTGAAGGAGTTAGAAACTCCAAGACCTTTTGGAGAAGAAAATCTTTTTTTTTTCATTGAATGTCAATCTCCATAAATCATAATGACAATTTAATTCTTTAATCTTAAGACGAATAATCTTCTCTAGGACATTAAAACGCCTAATATGAACCACCATAAAACTACAACTCACATTCTCTCTTAGAGTTGAGTAACACCCAACAATGATGCTTTTGTCCAGAGGTTAAAGATATAGTTTTTTGATAAAATCACATACGATACTTGTTCACACTCAAGAAATCAACACTAGAAAAAGTTTTTCTTCAATGTAAATTTGTGTGATTGAAAAATAAATTACTCAAGATTTTTCAAAGATTATGAAAGTTGTTAACTAAACAGAGAAAGTTTTAACTTTTATATGGGATGGAGATAACACACAAAATAGGTGTAAAAATAAAACTTTGATTCGAATCAAATGAAAAAAAAATGATGATTCGAATCTAGTGAGAGTATTAATTGAGTCAATAAAAAAATAGATTTTACCATGTTTAATTCGAGTCATGACTCTTCTTGAATCAAGTAATGTGATTCAAGTCAGACAAAGGCCTTATTCGAATCAAAACTCAAGAGAGTAAATAAAAGCTAAAAAAAACTAGTCCATGATTTGAGTCAAACGTATCATGATTCAAGCCAAACACATTTTGATTCGAGTCAAAAGAATTTGTGACTCGATTCATACTTCCAAGGTCAAAATCCAATTTCTAAAACTTGCTCATGATTTGGGTGATGTCTTTTCTTGACTCGAGTCATGAATCTAAAATCTAATTTATGGGAAAAAACTTCATTATTCAAGTTAAGGATTTGTATGATTCAAATCATGCCTACATGAGTTTCTTGATTCAAATAATAAGCTTTTTTCATTCAAATAATCTTGTGTTGACTTTGGTCAAATGTTCAATTTAAAACCGTGCGAATTGAATTTGAACTTATGAGAGAATAAGACACAATTATGAGAGACTCAAAATAAGATAAAACAAAATGCGGCCAACACATCAAAATAAATTAAATTGATACAAATACCAACTTATCAATTTTAGAAGAGTGATCAAACCAACCAATCTCCGTATATGGGAAAAGACACTTCTATTAAAATGCACCTCGATATGTCTGACCTTGAATGAAAAGTTAAAAGTCTTGTCAACATGAATTTCACTATTATTGTTCTGAGTGTTAGAAATAATCTTTTCTTGTTAATAACTCTCGTAAAACTTTCTTCATATCCACAAAAGACCTATAACCTTTGATTGCGAACTTGAAGGGGAATAAAAGAGAAGGCTTTGCAAGAGAGAATTTGAAGATAAATAGAGAAATATTAAAAAAAAAATTAGAAGATGTTTTTGTATAGAATGACAAATAAATATTTATTAGTACAATAATTTTTTTAGAATACTACAACAATATGGATTATTCTAAAAATTTATCAAAGTCCTTCACAATCCTTCAAACCCCCTATGCAATACAATTTTAAGTTCCCTCACATTTTGAGAATTTTGAATTGTCAATAAAAATAAACATCACAAAACCTTGAAGAACCTACCTGGCAATCCCCTAAGTGAGGTAATATGACCAAAATACCTTTTTAATAAAAAAGTTTAAATTGTTGAGGTCTTTTATTTAATTACTTATGTGTTTTTTATTATCTGCATAATTAGTCGTGGATTTTTTTAAAATTTATGTAAGAAATACGTTACTTGCATATGTTTCTGCGAATTTCAAAATATATGCATTTTGTGCATATTTATCAGATTTTAAAAAAAAGATATTGAGTTTTATGCATCTTTACCGAATTCTTTTAAAAAATTCGATAATATATGTAGTGGTGTCAAAGAATTTAAAAAAAATCTGGTGTTTGGCATTTTTTATAATTTCATAATTGTTTGATTTTTACCTGCAGATTTGTTGTGGACTGCAGATAAATTTCTGCAAGAAATAACTTATCTATGGATTTTTTACTGATTTCATAATATATGTATTTTATGCATATTAATCAATTTTTAAAAATGATTTATACATGTTTTTATGCATTTTTACCGTATTTCTACCGCATTTTCAAAGAATTTGGTAAAACACATACTGAATATTTTTAAAAATTGTGTATTCGACATTTTTCTAATAATTTTCAAATTGCTTAATTTTTAACTGTGGAATTTATTGCGGACTGTAGACAATTTCTTCAAGAAATATGTTACCTACAAATGTTTTTGTGAATTTTGGAATATATGTATTTTATCGGATTTTTAAATGACGAGTACTTATTTTTATATGCATTTTTACTCCATTTTTCAAATTTTTGGTAAAAACACAAGTCAAATATTTAGTATCACTACCCTTTTTTTGTTTGTTTGAGATTTAAAATTTTACAAGAAATTGAAAAAGGTAAAAAAAGTTAGAGGGATATTTTTGACATTATAAGAACATGTGGAGGTGTCAAATACAATTTAGGGGTGCCATGTAGATTCCCCCAAATCCCTCTTCACTCAAATCCTTCTATTATTATTTCTACTAAATCACTTTCTTTTTCAAAGAGATTTCTCTTCCCACCCTTAGTGGTGAATATCCCCCCTTATGAAACCCGAAAGTGTACTTAGAATACTATAAAAGTTAAATTTCAAACCCCACATGCACACCAAAATGTAAGCAGAAATATTTATTGATCGATTATATGAAATTAGAACATCAATACTTATTTGTTGAAGTCATGGTTCGGAATCTCAAAAATATGAATGAACGGATCTTACTTTGTATCTCACACTCCTGTTCACAACTCTCAATGGGGCAAGTTGTGGAGCCGTCCGTTATGTTTTTAATTATATTCTTGTGATTACAGAGAGGACCTAACCATATATATATATATATATATATATATATATATATATATATATATATATATATATATATATATATATATATATATATATATATATATATATATATATATATATATATATATATATATATATATATATATATATATATAAACCTAGTCCATACCCATTATGGGCCTAAGGTTAAAGCCTTCACTTTTACCCACACCCATCAGATTTCAGATACCCAACCTTTAGTTATAAAAGAGATTACTTAACTAATAACATGGTTTATATATGCACCCCCGTCAGAATCACGATTAACCCGTTTTTCACAAACTAAACAACAATTGATTGTAGCCCATTAAAATTTAGATAAATCTAACACTCTCCCACTTGGGCAAAATCAATTGTATGATTTTTATTTTAAAATAAATTTTGAAAACAACTCTCGGGTTAATGACTAATTCCTTAAAATGCGGCGCATTTTAAGGAAATGCATGATTCCAAGTGCAGTATCTGAATACGACTCCATCCAACAAAAGTCAAGCAATATTGAATCACGAAGATTATTATATCATTCATTGACATAAAACCTTATGTAGTTACAAGTACTACAGACTCCATCAACTAGTCATCAATGTGGAGCGTGGCCAGAAAATAGCATGCTAATGTGATCTAACAGCCAACTACTATTTTCTTTGTCAGTCCTTAACAATTTCTATCAAATGCATTAAAGCCAAGGAAATTGCATGGTTTTACATATCATAATGCCTCAGCTCCAATACGGCGTCGACCACCAGCACAGTGGTTCAGACAACGTCGAGCTTTAAGTCATACCTCAGCTCTAATATGTCATCGACCACCGGTATAGGGGTCTCGAAGATTCTGAGCTCAAAATAATAACCATACCTCGAACTCCAAACTAGTGTCGACCATATGCACTGTGGTCCCAATGACACTAAGTCCCAATTTTAATAATTTACTTATAAATAAATAATGACAAATAATAATAACAATATTCATTCCAATATCAATTGCTTAAAATTGAAAGTACTTGAAAATCCAACACTTAAAGTGTCCAAAAAAATACATTATGATAAGAAAATGACATAAACAACAAACTCTCACTAACCAAGTACATCAAAAGAACTCACAATGCCCATACTCTCAACATGGTATTTGAACACAATGGGCCTAAGTCCCTTAGTTAAGAGATCAGCTAGCAGGAAATCAATACCAATGTACTCAACAATAAAGTCATTTTTATTTACAAGGTGTCTAAATGTTAAATACTTTAATTCCAAACGCTTAGAACCGCTTGAAGTTTTATTATTCTTATAGTAGAACGCAGCTGCACTGTTATCACAATAAAGCGTTTGTGGCTTTGTAATGGAATCAATAATATAAAGTCCAGTCACTAAATTCCTTAACCAAACAGCATGAGTGTCAGTAGCATAACAAGCAACAAACTCTCTCTGCATAGTAAAAGATACGACAGGAGTTTGTTTTTTACTTTTCCATGATATCCCACCTCCAACCAAACTAAAAACGAACCAGAAGTAGATTTCCTATCATCAACACACCCAACAAGATCAGACTCAGTATACCCAACTATTTCCAGGTTGTCAACTCTCTTAAAAACAAACATATACTCTTTAGTTCTCTGCAAATATCTCATCACTTTCTTAGAAGCAATCCAATGATCATTGTTGGAGCGGTAAATCGGCAAGCAAAAAGTTATTTTCGGAAGAATTCCCTCCAGGATTTATGTCGTCTCCATAGGAATTGGTGCAAAGGAAAGAATGTCGTTCGACAATCTCTACATCTCTAAGCTTGGGTTTGAATGGTTTGGGATAAAAGTGCAAAAGGAAAACATAAGACAAGAAAATAAATACATTCTTAAGAAATGAGAAAACTCGTCAGGAGTTGTGTTTCGTTCTACCCATCATGTACTAAAAAATCTACGGGTCAAATGCACGCCACCTAAATCACTCGTCAATATCATCACGTATCGCTTACAACAGAGGTTATGTCTAACGCAAACTTGAGAGAACAACCGTATTGCCTCATCGGTGATGTCTCACATAACTCAAAAATACAGAGCATTAAGAATTGATACCCACGTGAATATTAGACCTAAATCTATGTCTAGAGTTTAGAATCTAACAGATGTTCATCTTAAATCGAGTTCAAACCATATATGTCTATAGCAATCTAAACCCATTAAGTAAAAAAATCAAAGATAACCATCAATAAAGAGTTGTAAAAGAGATTTTATACAAAGATCCATAAATATACATACATCAAGATAAACTTACATACAAATCCCCAACAAATAGAGGATACAAAGAGAAGAGAGAAGAAGAACACAAATCTCACAGTTTGTTAACTCCGATTAAAGTGGATTCGACTCCAGATCGTCAAGATATACACTTCATATGTTGTTTCTAAGCTAAATCTACTTAAGAATGTGTTTGATGAAGTTGGGGTAAAAAGTTCCCAACAACATAACTTAAAAAAATGCTGAAAATTACTTAAGTAGGAAAAAATGGGTTTTCGTGTTCGAATAGCGAAGTTTCGTTCGCCCAGCAAACTCATGCCACCTTAGCTACCACCTAAACATTGTTTTCCACGCTTTTTGGAACTTTCTGTTCGCCTAGCGAACATGACAGCAAACGAGTACTTGTTTCGACCGTAACGTTTGAATCATAACTCTGTTTTACACGTGATCGGAAGCGTTGAAAAGCTTATTCAATGATCTATAAGACAATGGCAAAATATTATTGCTTGTATACCTACAAAAATGAGATAAAAACAATTAAACTCAATGATATTTACATGATACGCAATATATACATTATAATGTAAACTATACAACATATGCACAAAAGTTGAGGTTTATTGGTTGAATTAAGCCAATAAGTGTCAATTATTTACACTCAATATCAATATATTTTAGCACTTATCAACTCTCCCCAAATTAAACTTGTTTGTCCTCAAACAAGAATCAATCAATTCGAAGAAGAAAAAAACAATAATCAAGAAATCATGCTCAACAAGTTTTTAGAAATGGAAAACACACGTATGGTACAAATATCAAAAGCACATGCAAAGAAATGCTTACCACTAAACTACAATGATAACATGAAAATGAAACAACTCCTAAATACAAAACACATGTTAAAAATTCTAAGACAATACAATCTTCAAAAATGAATCACACCTAGCACACACTTCATCAATAGATGAAATAAAAAAAAAAAACACGAGGGGCTTAACTCTCACCTAACAATCAAGCTAACAACAAGTTAAATTATGCATTCATCAAGAAAACACTCATATTGAATAGTATAAAAGCAAAAATCACAAGGTCTTTAAGGGTTGTAATGTGGCTTAGGTAACAAACAATTGTTTTTCGCAAGGTAAAAGAAACAAAAACTTGTCTAATCAAATGAGAGTGATCATTTCTCATAATCTCAAGCACTCACAAATTTTAATCACTTTTTTCTCTTTTCGAAATTGTCACAATATTCCACACAACTTATTAGCACAACATTATTCTACATTTTTTCCTTTTTTTTTTGTTTTCAATTCTTTTTCCTTTTTTCTTTTCTTTTTCAAATTTTTTTTCTCAACCTCTTCTCCCCAACTTGAATATAACTAGACATAGTGACATGAATGCTCTCAAACTTATTAGACAAGGATAAAAAACACTTAAATAACAAGTCATGATTATAGTTCAAGAAAAAGTATTAGAATCCATACAAAAATAAACTTAACACCAATATGAATTCTAACAAAGGCTCAAAGGGGGTAAAAAATTCTCACTCACTCACAAGGTAGATTTACTATTTGGTCAAGTGGTTATGCTTAAAATCAAACAAAATGCTTTGATCATTTTAGTGATATCATACAAATCAACACAAATACAAGATTAAACATAATAAAACTGAGTTAAACAAGAATGTTGGTCTCCTGCATATAGTAAACAATGGAAAAATCCTTACAAAAAGGGTTTTGTTCTAAAGTGATTCAAAACTGAACAAGTATGATAAATGAATTAATGACATGAAAATTGTACAAATGAAAAGTCTCCTAATCATGTTATGTTCTAGAAAAGAAATAGACACAAACCTTAGCCATGTAACTCCTTTAAACTTTTCACCATTCCAGAATCTGTCATGTTCGCAGTGTGAATAATTATTCACCTAGCGAACTCATTCGCCTCAGGTTCGCACAGCGAACTTAGGGCAAATATGACAGTAACTAAAAAATTATGGTTTTTGTACTTGTGGTTTATTACAACACTCTTTTACCATAATATTTTTTTGTTGAAACAATCAAACTTGAACAATCACAAAATGCATCCTCAAGCTAATCAAAAATAAAGCTTGAGAAATGACACACAAATTTCCTAACAACCTAACAAGATTGAATCAAACTAAATAAACATAAAGCTATACAAACTCAAAAACCGTTGAGTTGCATCCTCAGACTAGGTTTTAATTAGCCAAGCAGATCTAATTCCCTCATATGAATTTATATGTAACCCGACTAATGGGACTTCAATTCCCTAAGGCAAGACTTGTGATTAACTCTCTTAAGCTAGACTCTGGTCACGTCTTTTATGCGATATTTCTCTGTTTGATCCCACCCGAGGAAAGACTAAGATCATCATGTGAGGTTTTAATTAGATTGTGAGATCTAAGTCCCACAAGAGAATTTATATATAGCCTAACTAATGAGACTGCAAGACCCTTAGGTAAGGAGATTGACCTTTCGGGTGGGACTTCTATCATGTCCCCAAACAAGAGTTGTGATTAATTTTCTTAAGCCATAATTCGACCGCGCCTCTTAGGCGAGATTTTTTTGTCTGATCCTGCCCGAGGATACACTAATTCCTTCAAGAGAGGTTTAGTTAACATTAGAGATATAAGTCCCTTAGGAAAAATTATATGTAGTTCGACTGATGAGATTCCATGTCCTTCAGGTGGGGTGATGGGTAGCTCATTTATATTTCCGTGAGGGAGGACTGAACCTTCGATATGAAGCCTAACAAGTATTGCCTTAAAGGGTCGCAAGTATATTCACCAGGAAGTCAACAAGTATTGCTTCAAAGAGAGGCAATGATTTTTTTCAAGTAGTCCAACAATCATTGCCTTAAAGGGCGACAATGATCTTCGTCATGAAGTCCAAAAAATATTTCCTCAAAGGGCAAAAATGGTCTTTGTTCATGAAACCCAACATATAAAATATTGAGATATATATCATTGTTGGTCATAAATGTTCAATAAATTTTTCACATGTACATATTCATGTTGTCTATTAGGAGATTACAAGCAATCAATTAACAAATAGTTTAAATGTAATAATATTTGATATGGAGAGCATTCTAGGTTCTAGGGAAAAAAAGTCCTTCTAACTCCTACAACTTGTATGCCCCATGAGGGAGCTTTTAGAATGTGCGATATGGTTTCTCCAATTTGGGTTGGAGCTTTCCCTGCTGTGTGGGTAGAACCTCTTCTTTTAACATCAGGTTGCCCTCTTGCATCTCTCTTGGCCTGAATTTGAAGTATACCTTTAGGTGTTTTTAATGTTGGTTGCAAACTCTTGGACTTGGGAAACTTCTCTCAATTAATCAATCATGTCCACCACACATTCCAATCCGGTCTTGTTTGCTTCTTCATTAAACTTAGATCGTCGCTACAAGGGCATGTCAATCTCTACGGGCAGCATCGTGTCTGCTCCATACACCATGGAAAATGCAGTTTCCGTGGTGGTGGTGGTGCGTAGAGTATTATGGTATGACCATAATATCTTAGGGAGAAATTCTATCTATAATCCCTTGGCATCATCAAGCTTTTTCTCGAGTCCTTTCAAGATTACTTTGTTTGCTGATTCTGATTGTTCATTATAATGTGGGTGCCCGACAAATGCAAACTTGGTTTGTGCTCCAAAGTCTTTGCAAAATTTAGTGACCATAGTACTGGAAAATTGGGATCCATTGTCAGAGACGGTAGCTACGGGAAGTCCATATTTGCACATAATGTTCTACCAATAGAAACAGAGAACTATATCGAATGTGATTTTGGAAATAACTTATGTTTTTATCCATTTGGTGAAATAATCGACTCCCACTATCAAGAAATTCAATTGACCCAATGCTAGGGGGAATGGGCCAAAGATGTCTCGGCCCCATTGGTAAAAATTCTAGAACAATGTAATCGACTGGAGGAGTTCGGCCAAGGTGTGGTGAATGTTAGCATGTCTCTGAAATTGATCGCACTTCTTGACAAAGGTGATGTTATACTTCATTAGAGTAAGTCTATAATTTCTCTCCCTTTGAGGAAGAAGTATTTATAGAGGCCTATTAGGCATAGGGTTCTCTCGGGAATGGTCACCTCTATCCCAATTAATGGGAGACCGTTGAATATCTATTTTACAAGGGGCAACATTATTCAATTAATGACCCTGACTTCTCTCTACCCATGAAATGTACTATCCCATATTTCTCATGACTGGGCGATAGGAAAAAATTGGGCCAGGTGATATCTTCCCTGGGGAGACATATTATCGTCACCTTTCCTAAGGCGTCCTACAGTCATCGTCTTAGACGGGTCCTTTTAGAAATATAGCAACACGTGTGGCATCATAGTTTGCTGCATTGTTATCACCTTCTTTATTTTCAATGAGTTTATGTGAAATTTATTCTCACATATGAACCCTAAATTAATTTAGGGCATAAACCTCCATAGATATCATCCTTGTAGCCCGAATCCATAAAATTGTATATTAAATTGAAGGAAACAATGAGTTTTGGGTGTTGTTCATCCATAGAGAAACAAAATATTTCCAGAGGTTATCATTTGAAGGTGTATTCAAGTTCTAATTTATGATGGAGAACCAATTTTCATTATGGAGACATTGTAATTCTTCACAGGGCAACAACAACTACCAACTATAGAAAGGAATTTTGGGGATGTTCCCACTTTAAGGTAACCTTGTATCCATATTTTAAGTTATTCTAGCTTCTCAAAAATTCTGTAAAACAAATGTCGGTTTATAACCTTGTATTTTGGTTTGTTGATATACATAGGGCTCTACCCAAACTATGTGTGGGTTCTTTGATTGGTTATGTGAAGAAGTGGAAAATGAGAAGAACCACTTTATGATGAAGCAAAAAATGAGGTTGGAAGTGTTAATAAAATCAAATGAGGAACATCTTCATAATCTTAAAAACAAAGAGCCCCAATTTAAGCATAAAAGAAAAAAAAAATAGCACTTGAAGTGGTTTTGAAGAAGACTATGAAGTGAAAGAAAATTTGGAAGAAATTGCTTTTTTTTTATTTGACTGGTTTAGTGTTCAAGCTATTTTAATGTTACCTTGTAACAGATGAACTAAACTATTAATGTAAAGTTAGTTAGTACTGGTTGAACGCAAATGTAATGTTACCTTTGTAGCAATTACAATGTTGCATTTGTAGAAATTGAATGAAAATTTGTAATGTTACCTTGGTTAGGTTATACCAGTTGAACTTTGATGGTCTGTTTATACTATGTTTTTCATGTAAACCATTTTTTGAGAAGTTTTTCATTTTTATACAAGTTAGGTTGAACATACCAGTTTAAGAAAAGTTTTTCATATTTATACCAGTTAGGATATGTATACTAGTTATGCAATATATGTTTATGATAGTTACGTACAACATTATATGTTATGTTTATACCCGTTTATGTTTTGATTTTAGGTTTATACTAGTTTATGTTTGCACCAGTTATGTATCAGTTAGAACCACAAAACATTAGTTGCAATAAAAATTGAGATCACAAATAGAACTTGTTCATTTACATTTAAAAAGAACATAACTTTGTTCATAAACATACAAAAGAACCTACTTGCAACAGAACATAACTTTGTTCCAACAAACATACAAAAATAAAATTATTGTTCTAACGTACATAACTCACACAACAGTAAACAGGAATAAACTAAACTGTCTTCTTTTTTGGAGTGGTCCTCTTTGTTGGGTTTTTCCTTCTTGTAGTTGGCCTAACTGCATTCCTTGTTGCACTTAATCTGGTAGTGAGGCCTAAGAATACACATGTTAATAATTCCCTCTTAACATTCAACTTCTTTTCCCTTCTTTGACTTGCTTGATATTGTTGACTTTCTTGAGTTTATTGACTAGCTTAGGTTGGTTGACTTACTTAAGACTGTTGATCTACCTGAGTTTGTTGACTTGCTTAGGTTTGTTCAATTGCTTAAGATTGTTGACCTCCTTGATTTTGTTGACTTCCTTGGGATTGTTCACCTGCTTAAGTTTATATCATCTTATAAGTTGATTTGTTGTGACATTCCTGCTTGCACCTACTGTAGTTAAGAATTAATCCAATTCTTCTCATTTTACGATCAAATCCATCTATTTCTCCCTGTTCAATATTCCTTATCATCTTTGGTCTTCATGGCATTTTTTTGTACTTTGGTGGTTGAACATATGGATGCTCTATTTTAAACCACAAACCTGATTCATTGACAAGATTGTAAACTGCCTGATATTTGGATGCTTGTATATTTCAGGGATGTAGTTTTCTATCTTAAGGTTCCTAAGTTTCATTGATGTTATTGCATGAACACTTTTGAGGGCTGTGAGCTCCCATTTTTTTGCATGAGCATACATTTTACTTTAAGTTGACTAGAAATTTTATTCTAGAATTTCAATGTGCCTAAGCTCAAATATAGGTTCAGCTACACTTAATCAGATTACATGACCTACTGAATCAAAATTAACAAATAAAGGAAAGTTCATTGGATAATTACCTTACAATCCATAAGTTGGTGTATGTGATGGTTCTCTTAATTTTCTTCTGAATGTTGGGTAAAACATCCTCATCACTTAAGTTTGGAAATATCATTCTATTACTTACCCATCTTTCCATCATGTAGGTTCTAATTTCTTCCACCATAGTCACCAATAGCTTAGCCCTTGATTCAAGAATCACATTGTTAAACCATTGATGATCTTAATGTAATAAGTATGTTTTTTTCTTAAAGTAGTTCATTTATGTTCACTCATATAATTTTTCTATGCATTGCAATACCAATTTTCTTGCTTAAACTCTTTGAGGGAGGATGAGAAAGCGAAAATGCTAAAATCTCTGATCGTATGTTTTCAGAATAAAACCTTGCTAATGATGTACAAGCATTGTATCAAATCCCTAAACACCAGAGATATACGGTAGATAGACCCTTGTTAACCCATTTGAGCCTTGAATTTGGCGTTTCTTTTCATTTGAAAAAGACCCTCACATTTAACCCAGGGGCAGGGTAGTCGTCAGTTAGTTTGACTGAGCGTTCAAATTTCAAATAGGAGTGTGCATCTAAGGATCTATTACCTGTTATTCCTCACTCATTAGGATATCAAGGACGTGAATCCATAATGGTTATCCCTCAACAACCAAAGGATGATGCAATCACAACCCTTTCAAAGAAATCAAGACAGCCAGTGTCACGCGGTTTGCTTAAAAGCAAGAGAGTCAAAAGAGAAAAAAGAAAGAAAAGAAAGAAAGCCCTCTAAGTGGAAATTTAAAAACAAGTGACTTAGGAAAAAGTTAGGGCATCCCGCTGGACTTCAAAATAAAAAAAAAATTCAAAAGAATCAGTCCCGGAAAAAATTATGGAACAAAAAGCGAAAAGTGAAAAGGATGACAAAGGAAAAATCCTTAGAAAAGTGCAAAGTCGTGTGACTACATACACCATAAGGGTGACTGTCGCTCCCAAAACCTTGTGGGTTTGTTAACCGTCACCTCTGCCATTCAATAACCTTTTGAAAGGTGAGCGCTCATGCCGAATTAACTGAACATAAGACTGGAGATTATCAAGGAGAATGGGTGGGTTAAAATGAATTTTGAGTCAAAAATCCTTTTTTCTAAAACCGTGAACTAGGCCACGTTACAATCCCAAAAGTCCTAATTGAAGTAAGGTTTATTATGAAGGCACGCTTCAACGAGATGGTGTTCCTGACTCCCATGAGTTATGCTAGAATAATTTGGTTGGTATTGCATGTGCATGATGTTGTTCATTCATAAAAAAACCAATGTCGTAACTAGTGACTCGTTCACCAGGTTTGGCGATATCGTTTTTGTAAGAACTTCAAGATTAACATGTGTGTCGCATTATAATTATCATTCTCAGAATAAATATTTTTTACTTGCATACATTTCTTAAAACATCAAGGAAGCTTACATAAAGAACATCGGTCGAGAAGCTTAATCAAGCCAAGTTGAGATTCCTGAAACTTTCGAAGAATACGCCATGTCCAACGCCATGTAGCTAGGAAACTTTGTTGAGCATGTGCATTTTCGGAAGGTTATGATCAGTAGTTGCCAGTCTGGGGCAGTCACACTGAGAAATCTCTCTAAAGTTCAATTAATATGGGGAAATAATGTTGAGATTCAGCGAGTCTCTCAAAGATCAATCAGCCAGGGGCAAAGTCATTGCAAGGCTCGTACCAGGGCAAGCCATTTCAGGAGCACGAGAAGTTATGCTTTCCACAAGACGATTAATCAGAGTCACATTACCATGGTGCAACATACTGGGGCAGAACATGTCCCGAAGGCAGGTTCATTTGTGGGTTATGCCATGTCATAGCACATCTTTTGTCATATCACATCTGCAAGATTCATGTTCACAGCTAACAGGTGACGTGATCACTCTTCCTCGGTAGAGTTGCTCTTCCCGATAGAGACCACAAAAGCGTTGTCTTCCAAAGCAGAAAATTATGAATTTGTCAATTGTCTTCCTCAGTGAAGTCCCCAGGAAGAGTTAAAGAGTTTATTCTCCCATAGCCAGCATCGTGTGTGGCTTGTCGTTCCCTAGCTAGTGTCTAGAAGCTGGCTACCTCATACAGGATAACCATTGGACGTTTATGCTTCCCAAGCATGTTCGCATCTCTAGTTATTGTTCCCTTATCCCCAGCAGAGTAAGGGTGAAGGGCAGATCCCCAAAAGAGGAATGAGTTCGGTACTGTCCCCTAGCAAGGTTGGCATTATTACTCCTTTTCCTTAAGCAGAGTTTGTTATTGACTTCTCGGAAGGTAAATCAGCAGTGGTTGACGTATTTCCCACAGATTTGAAACCCAGTTACCATTGGCACCCTTCTTCATCAGATTCTTGGGTCGTCTCTCAAGCAGGTGCTTGTTACTTATGTCTTCCTGGCATGATGGAAGTTCACTTTGTAGTTCTGCAATAGAGGTTATAACTTGGAGGTGGTTCGGTTTGCCTTCCCCAACAGATTTGTTTTCAGATCTTTTCAGCACTCCTTTTGGTGGAGTATCTCTTGCATACCATAAGCATTGTTGCATCGCATCCTCTAAATGCATAGCATTTCCATTCTGTATGGAGCATTACGCCATATTCAAACATATGCATCTGAAGCATAAGCCAGTGGTTGATACCCTTTTTTTCCAGACATTTCCCCAGCTGAAGAGGTCATAATTCAGGAGGTATTGTTGGATTCTTTTATCTTATTGGTGGTTATTTCCAGAGGAATTATTTTGTACCCTCTGCAGAGTTGCTTCGCCAGGACACTTTTACCTCTCGCAAAATTGGCAATTCGTGGTTGCTGTTCTTTTCACCCCTTCGTCTAGGTGGTCACTCGTATCATCCCCTCAGGGTGGGTTAGCATTTTTGGTGTTGTTGCTTTCACTCATCATACAGGTGTTAGAGGCGTTATTCTCATCTCGGTCTGCTACAATAAACACTTGTCTGTGTTTGTTTTAAGTTTCTTCAATACTCGTCCGTATTGATTTAGACACTCGTTCGTGCCTATTTCATTGCCTTTCAATACCCGTCCATATTGACTGTAAACAGTCGTCTGTGTTTGTTTCAGCTTCGTCAATACTCGTCCGTATTGACCCTAGACACTCGTCGTGTTCTCCGAAACACTCGTTCGTCTCTGTTCATCATCGTTAATACTCGTCCGTTTGATTCTAAACACTCGTTTGTGTTTGTTTTCAAAACTCGTTCGTGTTTACTCTACTTTTGCAATACTCGTCTGTATTAACCCTAGAAACTCGTCGTGTTCTCCTAAGCAGTCGTCTGTGTTCGTTTCAGCTTCGTCAATACTCGTCCGTATTGACCCTAGACACTCGTCATGTTCTCCTAAACACTCATTCGTGTTTGTTCAACATCGCCAATACTCATCCGTATTGATTCTAGACACTCGTTTATGTTTGCTTTCAACACTCGTCTGTGTTTACTCAGCTTTTGCATTACTCGTCTATATTAATCTCCAATACCCGTCCATATTGATTTAAATACTCGTATGTGTTTATTCTTTTCAACACTCATTCATGTTTGTTCTTTGTTTTCAACATTTATCTGTGTTTGTTTCATTAATCCTCAATACTCGTCCGTATTAATCCTCAACACTCGTCCGTGTTTGTTTCAGTTCATTTCAATACTCGTTCGTATTGATTTAAACACTCATCCGTGCTTCCTTTGTATCCTTTTCAATACTCGTCAGTATTGATTTTAAACACTCGTTCGTGTTTGCTTTCAATACCCGTCCGTATGGGTTTCGATCTCGTCAATACTTGTGCGTATTGATTCTCAACACTCGTCCGTATGGATATTCAACACTCGTTATGTTCTCTCGAACACTCGTTTGTGTTCATTTCAATCTCATCAATACTAGTTCGTATTGATCTCAAAACTCGTACGGGCCCATCTATATTGATTTCTAACACTCGTCCATGTTTACTCATATTTTGCAATACTTGTTCGTACTGTGTTCGATACTCGTTGATTTCAAGCTTTTTCAATACCTGTCTCTATTGGTCTAAAACACTTGTCCGTGTTTATTCTTCACAACACTCGTCCGTGTTTGTTTCAATACTCAATCGTATTGATTTAAACACCTGTATGTGTTTATTCATGGCTTCTAACACTCGTCTGTGTTTGCTTCGTTGATCCTTAATACTCGTCCGCATTGATTCTTAACACTCATCTATGTTTGGTTGCATTTTGTTTCAATACTCGTCCGTATTGATCCTAAACACTCGTCTGTGTATCTTTCGTATCCCTTTCAGGGTTCTTCCGTATTATATTACAATAGTAAACACTCCTCCGTGTTTGCCTCATGTTTTATTAATACTCGTCCATATTGATCCTTGACACTCGTCTGTGTTTGCTTCAAGTTTTACCAATACTCGTCCGTATTGATTCTAGACACTCGTCTGTGTTATTTTTAACACTCGTCCGTGTTTATTTCAAAGCTTTTTAATACTCGTCTGTATTGATCCTCAATACTCGTCTGTATTGATTCTTAACACTCGTTCGTGTTTATTTTAAAGCTTTTTCAATACTCATCCGTATTGATCCTCAATACTCATCTGTATTAATTCTTAACACTCGTCCATGTTTATCTTTTGCGACACTCGTCCGTGTTTGTTCTAACTTCTTCAATACTCGTCCGTATTGATCTTTTGCAACACTTGTTCGTGTTTGCTCTCATACTCGTCTATATTCACTTTCGACACTCGTTTGTGTCTATCCCCAACAGAGTTGGCGCTCGTTTGTGTTCATCTCTTTTGTTTCAATACTCGTCTGTATTGACCATGACACTCGTTCATGTTCATTCCGGTTGAAGCCATCACCCGTCTGTGTTGAATCCTTCTCCCAACAAATCTTGATCATACCCCTTTTGGTTTACTCCCCAGCGAAGTCGTCTCTCCATTTTGCAGGTTGAAAAATCTTATGGTTATTTTTGTATTCAATCCCCTTTTATCTTGAATGTCTGAGAGGCGTCACTCTTCATACCTTCAAATTTAAATCGATTAAATAAGGGCAGCTGTAACACCCCAAAATTTGTCCTTTCGTAACTGACTTATGTTTCGTTTATTTTTGCATTATCATTGTGCATATCATGACATTGGTTCTTGGGACATGGGATCAAGTTGTTTCTATGGCTCAAGGCTTTCTTTTATTGCAAGTTTTTAAACAACAAGCATCAGAGGCTTCAACATTTATTTTACTCAGCAATCGAGTACCCGATTATTTTTTCAGTAGGTTATTTCAAGCGCAGGATATAGTTCATAATTTATTTCCGGCCTTGTACAAGTGTAATATCGAATGACAAGTTTTTGAGGTAGAACAAATCTCAGAACAAGTGGTTACGGGTGATTCTCCATGTTTTCCTCCTTGTGGCGTCAAATTTGAAATTTTGAATGTGGTAATCAATTACCACAATCTGGGTAATCGATTACTACAAGAGAAATTTGTCCAAACACTTCATTTTTCAGCACTGCAACATTTGGATTGCATTTTGGTCATGTGATTTTTCATGTGCATTAGTAGAAGGATCTAGAATTGGTTCAAAATTTGGTTCATTTTCACAAATTAATTTCATTCTCTCCAAAAATTCAAACATTTCCATTCTAATTGTCATACTTTAATTTTTTACTCTAAGTTCCCACGACTTTTTTTGCATCGTCTGCATAATTATCACATATCACATCTCGCATAATAGCCAATTTTATCAGCCTGAATAAACTTGTTGGAATTACAATCGAATTGGTCAAACTAAAAGCCAATTCTGCGAAAAATCAGTGGACGAAAATTTTTAAAACCGAGCCTGCAAACGTCAGTCATATTAATCTGCATTTCGCGTAGTTTAACCTGGCGTGCTCATTTAAAATTTTCGATCATTTTTCGGTCACATTTTTGGACAGTTTAAGTCATTTTAGCAGGTAAAATTTATTTCAAAATTTGACAAAACATTGTATTTTTTCAAATCGTATATTTTTTGCGGATCATTTTAGTGTATTTATTTTATTTTTTCGAGTACTTCGATATCGGTCCAATTATTTTTTTTTACCGGTTTTATTTGTATTTTTCAGTAATAATATTTTTTTTTATCTAATCTCCTTTTTTTTTTCTTCAGATTTTTTATATTAAATATTTTATTTATTATTTTCTCTTTAAAATATTTAATTTTTTGATTTCTAGCTACGTTTAAAAGTGCTTGTTGGTTAAGAATTGTAATCCATTTTTTTTTTTTTTTTACATATTTGTGTAATGTAGCTTTGCATGCATGCACCATCTACTTTCCATGCCATATCTCTTCCTTTTCATTTTGAATACCATGCCCCCTTTGTCAATACCATCTTTTATGCTGCATTTGTGTACTATTTTTTCTTTTTTTCATTTAAATAATATAATAAAACTCTCCCCACAGACTATGATTCGTTACACATCAACCTAGCCACCCCATCTCAAAAGTTTATTTTTTTTCTCTGATTTTTAAAACTCATTGGAACATTGGATAAAAAAAAAGACATGATTCCCAGACACATTCACTCTGCCTCTCATAACAACAACTTCATGCATCCTCTTCTAAAACTACCCTTCAACCTTCATCATATGAACTCACTACTACATCAACTTCATTCATTTTTTCACAACAACTTTAACACACCAGCCTCTTTCAAAAAGTCATAACACAAAAGAGACTCATTTTCACTCACATAATACACTTCATGTAGAACACAACATCCACTATTCATCATCTCCAACTACACACTTTCATCACCATAAAAATACATAACTCATAAGCCATAAATCACATCTACATCACATAACTCATCTCCCTTCACAAATATTTTACTACATCAAAAACCATTCGATACCACCATAAACTACTTCCATCATCAAACACTAACTTCAAACTCGAAACCTTTATAACACCACTTGCATTTTTCTCTCTTCTTCAAACCTCCATTTCCAAACCATAAAACCATATTACAAGCCATCATTTTTCACTCTCTTCATAACATATAAACTCACCTCTCATTCTTTCCATTGTAAGACTACCTTTTCACCATATATTGTAGCAGCCGAAAACAATACGAAACTTTCGAAACCGCCACCACAACAACACAGAACTCCGCTAGTCTCACCGCTGCCACCACTTCACCACTCGACCTCGCACCATCACGACAACAACGACTTGTTTCGGTTCGTCTTTTTTTCCACACTTTTGTTGTTTTGGTTTATATTCTTTATGATTTGCTTTTATGACTAGTCAACTTTTACTTTGGACTGATTCATTTATAGAATAAGTAGATTTTTTTAATTCAAAGCTGGGTGTCTTTTATTTTCATGCCGTTTTACTGTTGAGAAGCATGTGTATCAGATTTTTTTAGTATAAATATTGCTTTAGTTGCTACGAATCGTCAATTTTCTGTGTTACTACTTGTTTTCAATGGATGGTAATTTTTAGGATATTATTTATTTGTGGAGCTACTTTCATCAAATAAAAAGGGTGATATAGTGTTTTTATTACTAATATTTAATATTATAGTTTGAGTTTGTAATATCTAATGCATATACTGCTGCTTTCTCTTTTTCAATATTGAGCACCATTAGAAATTAAGAAAAACAATATTTTATTATAATAATTTATTTGCATAAAAAATAAAAATAAAACATTTAGGTTTTATTTATTTGTCTTTTAATTATTTTCTCTTTTTGATTTTTTTAATATTATTAGAAAAAACCCAAAAAAACTATTTTATCTTTTATTTTTATATTTTTCTTCTAACTTAATTACTTATTTGTTAGATATTAGAAAATATAAAGAATATTATTTTAGTTACTAATTGATTTAAATATTTTTATTTAATTTGATTAATTAAATTATTAATTAATTTTATTAAATATTTTTATTTAACTTGATTAACAATTCTTTGTCACCCGATTCTATTTCATGATTTGATCTGCTTCCATGTTTTGGTTTTGTGTCCTCGATTAATTCTTGACGTTTTGCCATGATTAATTGATGATGTTTGTTATTTCACGATGTTTTGCTGTGAACTTTCTATTTGCTTCCCGATGCTTTACCATGATTGTTTGTGAATTTTATTCGCGATGTTTTTCCACGTATGTTATTGATTTTATTTTTTGATATCATGATGCTTTGTCGCGTATCTTTGTCTGTTGATTACATGATGCTTTTCTGTGTATTTCTGTTGACTTTTTGCTATCTGATTATGAAGATGTTTTTCCATGTGTATTTTTTGTTATCTTGTCTGTTTTTCATTTACATGATGTTCTTCCATGTATCTGCTGCTTTCTATTCCTTGTTGACCTAATCCAAGGGAAGGGACTGTATGTTGACTTATTGTCATTGTGCGTGTCCCTTGTTTGTACACTTTACTTGTCTTTATTGTTCTTGGTTCCTAGAACCCTGGAAACTCGTAGTTCCACGAACTACGAACACTCTAATTTCTCAAGTTCCTCTTGAGAATACGTAGGCACAAGGTCTCGATCCTTGGCGAGCAACCTTTTCTTTTTTCAGACTCTTTTTCTTTTTCACCCATTTCCTTCTTTTTACACGTAATTTCTGAACTAAAATTACTCTGACTTCTTATTAAGGATATGTAGGCATAGAATTGCGAGATCCTAGAGAGCTACCTTTTTCTTTTTTTACCTTTTCTCTTTTCTCCCATCTTTAACTTAGCAAAATTTTTTGAGTAAAAACACAAATATTTCAAGAGGTTCATATAGAGTACTACAGATACCTATAGGGCTAATACCTTCCCTTAGTATAACCAAGCCCCGTACCTTTGATCTCTCTTTGCTTAGCTTTACGCCTTGCTTTTTGCTTTGCATTTTTACTTAGGGTTTTTGTTCGACCTTTTATCCCTTCCCTTGGATAAAATAAAAGTTCGGTGGTGATATCTTATTATTCTGAGCCAAGCTGATCATATAACTTTGGTATCCGATTCTAACCGCGACACTAATCTCACTCCTAATTTCCATTCCTCACACTAATTCATACTCCAAACTACATTTAATTCCAAACTTAAATCATTTTGCTCCAAACCTCTCATAACTTTCACTCATTTTCTGATTTTTCTACACATTTCACTCCAATTCTATCAACTTTTCTCTCATTCCAAAACCCTAACAAAAGCTCCATAGCCAAAAACTTCACAAATTGTACATTGCAATTGTATCTTGAGTTAAACCTCCATTGCATCATCTTCCTTGGTTCAATTATGGTTTTGTAATTCATTTGGATCTTGAATTAAGTTGGTGGAATCACTTCTTGAAGAGTATTTGCTTATTTATGGATTATTTGCTTGAATCTTCAAGTTTTCTTTCTAGAGCTTCATAGATCCTTGGGTTTCTTGCTTGTATATGTTAATTGCAGCTTAACAACACTCACCAAAACAAATCTCAGCTTTGTAGGTTGGTAAATTCTAGATCTAGCTCTAATTTTGCTTAATCTTGCATTTCACAATGTAGATCCTTGGCTTTTTGGTGATATTTGATCCATTGCTTATTTTGATTATTGATTTTGGTGTTTCTATGATCTAATTGATGTTTGATTGATGTGATTTGACATGATTTTCATGCACAATTGATTGCTTATTCATTTGGATGATTAGATAAGTAATTTGCTGCTGAAAGTGCTTTTTGGAAGTTGAATTTCTGTCATTATCACAGTGGTAATCGATTACCATATATGGGTAATCGATTACCCTGTCTTTTTTTCAAGTTTTTTTGAAGTTTTCAAGTGGGTAATTGATTACCCACATATAGGTAATCGATTACCACTGTGACAATATAATGTTTTCTTCCATTTTCAAGCTTGTTTGGGTTTCTTTTCATCCTTAAGCCTCATGGATTGATATGATTCATATATGTGGACTCAAGATGATCATTTGGGCCAACTGAAGAAACAGTTTGACAAACTCCAAAAGTTCAGACTGCGTTTGAATCCTGCAAAGTGTACCTTTGGAGTTTGATCTGGCAAATTGTTGGGCTTCATTGTGAGTCAGAAGGGCATTGAAGTTGATCCTGACACGGTTCGGGCAACTCAGAACATACCGCCTCCCAAAACAGAAAAAAGAAGTATGTGGCTTTCTGGGTCGACTTCACTACATATCCAAATTCATTTCTCATCTGACGGCTACCTATGAACTAATATTCAAATTGCTAAGAAAAAATCAATCGGTTGAATGGAACAATGATTGTCAATAAGCTTTTGACAGGATAAAAAACATATTTGTAAGAACCATTGAAAGACTTTGGGATATACAGCCTTGCACTTTGGGGCTGTCAGACTCATCCTTTCTCTTCATGGAAAGAAGAACCAACATGTCTTTTGCAAAATAGCTCTACTGGACTCCAGCTACCTCCACTATGAAAATGTTGTGATAGGAACTGTTCTAACTACACTTCATGCAGGAAGTGTTGTCCTCACCATCGTCCAAAAGTTTAACGCGAGTCTTAATGATAATACTTTATCCACAAGACTGAAAGTACAAATCCAGATCACCGGATCTGACCAAGTTCCAGAAGCCATATCAGCTACCCTCCATCACCAGATAATATACCACTTACAAAATCACTCGATAGATCTTCCTCTCTCAGGATGCTCTTCTGATTCACTATTGGTTGTCACCAACAGAGAAGAAGACATACCCTCCATAGTTCAGATTCAGAGAAGGATCGCAAGAGAATAATTAACTCAACTAATTCTTGTTGAATGGATAACTAACTACAAGAGACTCTATGTTGACAAAAGACCTATCCAATCAAAAGAGGCTACTTTCAGGATATCCGTTGACAAGACAGTCAAAATGATGTTCAAGAAGCCAGACGAAGGGTCGAGCTCAATATCTCCGATATTCCAGACAATGATGATCCAACAAGTTCTCAAGAAGACTAGTGTCCTGTCTATGCTGTTAAAGCAGAGGGAAAACCCATCTACAAGGATAAAATAGATGGCCATTTCATTTGTGATGTTGATCTAACAAGACGTGACCCGGATTGTGACTGCTGGATGTACGACAATGATATTGACCGAGATATCATTCTTCCCAAAACAAAGAAAAAGAGAAGGTGTAAGCCCTTTCCACCTCCTTAAAGGAGATTTGGTCCAGACAATCATCCATGGGTAGGAATCCATGGAAAAAAGGAACCCCTTTGTATCTATGAGGAATGACTTAAAATCCTCAAGAAAGAAGGGTTGTTACCACCTGATGATCCGACTCTTATTACATGGTAACCCATACACCATTGTAAACCGCTACATCCCCTAGATGTTGCTCAACAAATTCCTTGCTCTATGTATTCAACCATAACTCCGGAATACAATCGATAATTTCCTGCTTTAAAAAGAAAGATGGACCCAATCGCAAGCAGAACATCCAAACCCTTCATTCATCTGAGTGAAGTCTAGCCCGATGGGAAGCTTAAACCTTTAACTCAAGCTGAAGAAGTTCTGAATTGGCAATCTGAAAACATGGTTTCTCAAAATGAAGTTCTCCAAAACCTTGACGAAAAGGTAGATAAGATTGCTGAAAAAATAGACGAGACAGATGAGGATCTCAAGGTTTTATCCCAAAAAATGTAGAAACATTACAGAAGCTTGAAAGCCCAAGTATCCCAACTAGATCGGGATTTGCGAAAGATGTTAGAAGAGAGAAATTTTGGCAAAACATTTGATCAAAAGGAAAGAGAAATTAGAATTCTACAAAGCCAAGTAAAAGAGATAGATAATTTCTTAAGAGCCTCTCATGAAAGAAAGCACAAACATGTTGAAAACTCTTTCTTTGACCCTCCTATTTTTCCTACATATTTCAAATGACTAGAAAGGCCTTCTCCTTTCTACCCTAACTATGTTTCATCACCATCAGAATAGGTCAAATACATACCTACAGCTTACAGACCAAAATCTGCCAGAACTACCACTATCTCAACCTCTAAGACAGGGGAAATCTGTCAGCTTGAGCGCTTGATCCTCAGACTCTCAAGATATCCCTGAAACACCTCTTCCAAAAGTCCAAAAGGAAGAAGAAGTTCCTAATAAAGGCTTCCAAGCCATGGCAATCACTACAAATTATGAATCTCCCCAAGAAGATCACTCTGAACCATCAAAACAAAAGGAAGATGAGTCCTTCTCAAATGGTGACAACAACTTTGATCAAGAACCATCTTTTGATGAAACACCGAGATCTTTTTCAAATAAATTAGAATCCGAAGACAGCTATTTTCCAAGACTCTTCATGGAAAATATTAAAGAAATAGAATCCTTTTTTGAAGAAGAATCCCCTGAAGAAATTCTAGTCCCTGAAAGGACTAAACCAAATGGCGGTCCTCGGTTCACCTTTGATGATATACCACCTAGCCGCTGGAGAAAGAGACTACTTGAATTTAGAGCTTGGCTTGATACCCAAATGATGAAAACAAGTGCAAATATCTATAAGATCATTGAAGAATTTTGCTGTAGAATGACAAGCATGATGAAAGAATGGTATCATAATCTTAGCGCTTTCAAACAAGATGATATGGAGATATTTGATAAGAAAAGGAGATAATAATTCTTTGATATGAAGTGTTGTTCTCTCAAAATAAAGGACCTCAACAAACACTATCATAGGATGGCACATAGGTATTATATCCTTAATGTGTACAATGACCCTAGTCTCAAGAATACCTATGTATCCTCTCTACCACAAGAACTTCAGCCAGAAATTCATAGAATGTTAGCCATATCTCAAAAGGATATTAAAACCATGAGTCTGGATAGATTCACCAAGTGACATTAGAAGCACTTGAAAAGCTTTGCGGTTTTCATCATCAATTTTAAGAAGTTATAGAACAAAAGTCAAAGTTCACCCAAGCATGTAAGAAGCCCTACCTAGAGATTAAGTATAAAGATAAAAGGTGTAGTTGTCCAACAAAAAAGAAACATAAAAAATACACCAAATCTCACAGGACCTTCAAGGGAAAGAAAATAAAGAATATGAAGTTCTTTAGAAGAAAGGCCTTTTAGAGGAAAGGGAAAAAATCAGAGATGCTTTATTTGTGGAAAAAAGGGGCACTTCTCAAAAGAATGTCCTAATAACACCCATAAAGCCACAAAGCTGATTAACTATCTTCAACCTCTAGAAGGAGACTTAGAATCTTTGTATTCTAAACAAAGCTCTACTGATGAAGAAAAAATTTTTGCCCTTCAAGACTCTTCGTCTGATGAAGCATCATTTTCAGAGGCAGAAGATGCCAAATATATCCCTGTTTACTCCTTCAAAGAAATATGCAGTTCTCTTTCTAATACACCACTTCCTTGTGTTGAAGTTCATGTCCTTCCAACAAAGTTTTCCCGTCCAAAGAAAGTTATAGCTTATATGGACACTGGGGCACAGATTACAATGATGAATCTCATCATTCTCCCAGTAGAATCATAGGTGACACATGCCACATACTTTGTAGCAGCAGATGGAAATTTTTTAAAGAGAAAGTTAATGGCCAAGGAGAAAATAGGAATTAAATTGTTTCCAGACTGAATAGTCTGGACCAAGGTCATTGGCAGTAATCTTCCAAACAAAGATGTTGTAGTAAGAATGGATGTTTATTCAGCAGCAAGTAAACTTCAAATTCTCCCCACAGGAATCAAATTCAAAAGAGAATTCAAACCTTATTCTGGGATATTGAAACTATATTCACTTTCTAAGATTCCTGCTGGCTATGAAGAAATCAAGTCCAACCTTCTCAGACTATGTGCGGACAACCATGAAAAATTTCGCCATCCAAAACCTCTATGGAAGATGTTAATCCAACCAAAGCCACTCATCTTGGGATGAGTCCATCAGATTACACATTAGCTAGAGAAGAATTCAACCATATGCTCAAACAAGGTCTGATAGAACCCACCAAATTAGAATGGACTTGCCAAGCATTTTATGTGGAAAAGAGATCTGAAAAGTTGAGGGGAAAAAAGAGGCTAGTAATTGATTACAAATCTCTAAATCATTTTCTCAAAGATGATAAATTTCCCATTCCAAAAGTCTCGTACTTAAATGTTTTCATCAAAGATGCCCAGATCTATTCTAAGTTTAATCTTAAGTCAGGATTTTGGCAATTGGGTATCGACCCTGCAGATCGTTACAAAATGGCGTTCTACATTCCTAACGCCTAGTACCGAAAGACTGTGTTACCATTTGGGCTTAAGGTAGCCCCATCACTCTTTCAAACGGCCATGACTAGAATTTTTGAGCCCATCTTCAACAATATCCTCATCTATATTGATGATGTGCTATTTTTCTCAAAAGATGAAAAACCCCACAAACAATTATTAGGTCAGTTTCTTCAAATAGCCCAACAACATGGAATAATGCTCTCTGAAAAGAAAAGTCAATTGGGACAAACAAAAATTAATTTTTTAGGGATGCATTTATCCCAAGGGAAATATCAACCTCAACCTCATATTTCCCAAGAACTGTTAAACTTTCCTGACGAAAACCTCACAGTTAAGAAAATTCAACAACTTCTTGGTATAATTAGTTATATCTGAGATTTCTTGTCGACGGTGGCGAGATACACGAGTCCTCTATCCCAAATGTTGAATAAAAAACCTTCACCATGGGGAACAAAGCAAACTGAAGCAGTGAAAGCTTTAAAGAAGATCGTACAAACTCCTCTTGCCCTAAAATCCTTGGGAATAGTAAAAGAATTATGCAGACTGATGCCAACGATCACTATTGGGGAGAAGTCCTGATAGAAGAATTTGAAGGAAAAAGATACTATTGTGATCATGCCAGTAGCCAATTTAAAGAAGCTGAAAAACACTATCACACCATCTACAAAGGAGCCCTTGCCATAAAAATGGGAATCCAAAAGTTTGACTTCCACCTAAGAGGCTACCAATTTGAAGTTCAGATGGACAACTCCTTTTTCCATAAGATCCTTGAATTCAAAAATAAGATGCCTCCTGACCCTCGAACTCTTAGGCTCAAAGGTCAGTTTTCCAAATATGATTTCTCTATAAAACACATCAAAGGAACCCAAAATGTAATCCCTGACCTACTATCCCGACCTATGAAATCTATCCAGATCATCACAGCCAAGCACATTTTCCCTATATTTCTTATGGTCAAACCACTACCAACCCATGCATCCAAAACCAAGAATCTTCCTCCAGGAATAACAACATCCTCTTCACCGTCCCAACTCAAGTAGTATGCCAAGAACAATATCTTATATTACATGACAAAAATCATAAGGAATAAACTACCAGATCATAGTCGTTATTTCCTAGATACACCTTTTCTCCTACCAATTTTAATAAACCCAAATGATAAATTCACAAAAAAAACCATTTGTGGTATATCTGGTGTGCCACTGATGGGCTACAGACGTGTCTACTTATGCGTCTAGCGGTATCTTACTGCAAGTGCACAGCCTATCGAAGTAATATTTAAGATTATCGATCCACAAGGATTCTATCGTTACCTAGTGCTAGATGAACTTCTAGTTTAGCTAAGGCGAATAGTTGTCACGATTGTTGTTGGTTTTCTAAGACTATTGAAGGCGGAATTAAATTTAAGTTTTTAATAAAATAATACTAAGACGGTCGGTATGTAATTATACTAACTTAGGTGGGGCAATCTAACCTAGGCTTATAAAGATGTTCACTTAATCTATTCGGTAGAGATTACTAGTTTGAATACCCTCAACTCACACTCTCGTGGTCTTGAATCAGATCTTATCCCTAAAGCCCTATGCCTGCTCTCGCTAGCCCATAAGTGTTTAGAGGTAATTTTTGGAAACTAAATAATTCTAATTTATCTTAAAGCCCTCTCGCTGTATTTAATTTAAATGCCTAACTTTAGCTATCTGGTTAAAATCTCACACTCTCGTGGTCTTGACCCAACCTAATACCCTTTTCTTACTCTCGTAACGAAAAGGTCGAATTCAATTAAAAAGCGTCAGCCAGAATGTTAAGCGATTAATTATTTTAGCCCATGGTTATATTTTAACGGTTAAGTTAGTTATAACTACATACCGCCCTAAGGTATTTAGCTACTCATCGAGGTTAAATCAGACTCAGAGTTAATTATTGACTTACTAATGGCAGAAAAATAGATAGACATTATAAATAAATTAAATTGCAATAACTGAAAAACCTGATTAACAAATATCTGAGTAGACTCCTTCTTCCACAGACCGGAAGGCTTGGAGTAGGCGGAAATAAAAATTAAAACGAATGCTGAAGGCTGGAAACAAATAAAAGTATAACAATTCCCTAATGTTGGAAATTGTTACACGGTTGGTTTGGATACAAATAAAATAAGACAGGAAACAAAATAATGCTGGAAAAATAATTCTGGTGGTAAGGTAATTCGGCAGAGCTTCCGCAGGAAATTTGGATAATGAAGTCTCCCTTGAGTTCTCCTGAGTTGGTCCTATTTATAGAGCTTCCAGTGGGCTGGTGCCTTGGTCTTTGCTTCTTGGGCTTTGCTGGAGTGGTTGAGAAAATGTTGGGAAGTGGCAGCAGAAAATGGGAGAAGTCTTCCTCACGTGCTGCCTTGAGGAGAATTACTAGGAGGAGTGGTCTTCACTGGTGGCTTGACGTAGTCTGAGTCAAAATCAAGTTAGATCCTTGTCACGGGCGTGACAAGGTCTTCACGCTCGTTGTTTGATGATTTCAAGTGTCACGGTCGTGACTACTTCCTCACGGTCGTGATGGCCCAAATTGGGGTGTCACGGTCGTGACACCCTTGTAACGACCGTGGCCGTAACAAATTATGCAGAGTTTATGCAGGCTTCTGTCTTGCTTCATTTCTTGTGGTTTCTTTGTTCTTTTCTTCTTAATTCATGATTTGGCCTCACATAACGATGTACCTGCAAAATAGTAAGAAAAACTCGAGAAATCGAGCGTTAAAATGGTGAATGCGCGATAAAAGTCAATGAAATCTAGCGCTATAACCGATGTGTTTTCTCGTCATCAAACTTCCCCAAACTTAAACCTTTGCTTGTCCTCAAGCAAATAGTCGGTTGAAAATCGGCGGACAAGATTTTATTCGCGCATACTCATAACAAACCGTCTGGTGGATCGTTCTGTCGGATAGTCCGGTACTTTGATAGAACACTACCGATACACTAATGACATAAGCAACAAGCTATGTCGTCGACTTCCCGTCAAGCGAAACAATCGGCAATCGCATTACGATTTCACCTAGAGTTTTTCGATCTTATTTCACCCGGTTCGTTCTAGCGCAGTCACATTAAGCCCTTTGCCTTCGCACGCACGTAGTGGAGTAGCCGGTTAGCGATTTTGATCCTTTTTTAGCACGGGGTCTGGTACACGAGTGTGGTAACCCTTCATGTTTTATCCGATGCGGAGGTTGTGGGGGATCGAGCCGTAGCACGCCCTACCGAGTTCAGAACCAGTACCTCTGAACCAACCCGGAACGGAGTCCTTCTCATATTTCTCGTTTCTTATCTGCGACCGTGTAATTTGGTGCAATCTCTTTTCATTTTGCATTGAGATACGAAGGATCATTATTGATTAGGTATCAAACGCTTATATTCATCGGCTCCCCACGTGGTTTGTGTTCAGACGGTGCTGACTGCTAGTATAAACTACTGGGGGTTATTTTTGAACTGAAACTAAAGGTGCACTCGCAATGGTGATCGGGATGGAATTTCTTAAGCAGGGGGTCGAAGATGTCAAGATTGTATTGGTCTCGTTTAATCGTTCCCGGCTTCGTAATTACGAACCATTCGGTGGTAAGTCGGGTAATGCGAGTAATTTAAGGATTTTTCTAGTATGGCTTAATAATCGGGGAAAGCTCGATATTAAAGAAAATAACGCACAGATTTGCTCATTTCATTGATTTTCTAAAAGGGATACAACAGAATTGAAAGTACATTGAAATGAAAAGTACCTCTCCCACACTATATCAGACATTGTCCTCAATGTTGTGATATAAATGCGGTACAAATACAGTACAAGACTAAAACTGAAAAACAACATAAAAGTAAACTACTGCTGCTGGTGATCGCGGGCTCGGCCTCTGGTGCGAGAGCGGCGTCTGGAGGGAGTCGCGTCGGGATCGGAGCCGGTGCCTGAGGTAGCAGTAATGCTGATGCGGAGCGCCTCAAGCTCGCCGAAAAGTTCTCCAAACCGCTCATTAGTGGCCGCATGGTTGGCAGCAATAGTGCCGAGTAAAGCGTCATACTGTGCCTTCTGCTGACGCTCTAGTGCTGCGTTCATCAGGTTCTGCTGATGAATCGCAAGTAGGACGTCCTCAAGTGTGACGGCGGGAGCCGCCTGCTGTTGGGTGGAAGTCTCGGGGATGTCCTGGGCATGCTCAGCTGCATCCATGGCGTCCTGCATCTCGTCCACTGGGGCGTCTGGCTGATCATCATGTACCGTGGCGTGATCCGCAGCAGCTGGTAAGGCAAAGAGCCAGTTGGCTCGGTTTGCTGGGTCGATGCGTGTGCGGGACGGCAGGGTGATGTGGTGGAAAACGGTGCCATTGATGACAGGATTGTACCTGCCATCCTCTCGCTGCGCGATCAGGTGGGCGGACCGGCAGTAGCTCATGGTCAGGAAATCGGCGGCGAGGTGCGGCAGATCAGCGAGCGCGTCACCAAGCCCCAGCTGAATGGCGAGGGTGGTGACAATGCCGCCAATGAAGAACGGGGATGAGCCTCGGTGCGTGATGGCCTGGATGTGGTAGAGCATAAAGGGGGCAGCGTTGATTGGCTCGTCATGAAGGGCACAGTATAAAAACAGAAGCTCCTTTGAGTTGAGCTTGTGGTTGCTCTCTCTAGCAAAGATTGTGTTGCAGAGGACCCGGTGGAAGTAGCGGATAGCCGGGTTGTGGATGTGTGTGGCGTTGAGGCTCTGGAAGGTGGTCGCACGGGTGTTGGTAAGGTCGTGCCACAGTGTGAATGCTTGTTCACTGAAGTTGTCGGGCACGCGACGGTGGGCTTCGGTGCCGTGCTCGAAACCTAACAGCTCGGCAATCCTGGTTTGTGTGAGGTTGAACTCCCGGCCAAGCAGTCGGAATGTTACGCTGCCGGTAAGCTGACTTTGAGAACCATGAGAGGTGATGTAGCAGTAAGAGCTGAGGAACTCCAGTGTCAGAAGTTCGAAAGTAGGTTGTGGCTGGCGACAGAGGTCCCACAGGCCGACCTTCTGCAGTAGGCTTTGAACGCTGGACAGCATACCGAGTTCTTGCAGACAGTCGGTGGAAATGTACCGGGTGGGTTGCAGACCGCGGTTCTGGAAACGGACGAAACGGTCTCGCTGGGTTTCTCCGGCTTCTCCTTCTCTGAAAATGATGGAATCCATAACATGCAAGAGTGAAGAGTGAGGGTGGAAGGATTTTTGTGAGGTTTTTGGGAGAAGAGTGGTAGAATGAGGGAGGTTGATGTTTGGGTTTAAATACGGGACAGTGGAAATGAATTGGTTGATGGTAATGGTGGATTAATGGGGTAGTGGAGAGGTTATGGCGGTTTTGGAATGAGTGGGTATTGTGTTGGGTTGGCTATGGATGGAGAAGAAGAGTGGACACGATGAGAAACAGTTCTGTTTCTCATGATCTCTGTAATAGAGGTCGTCACGGTCGTGACATAGGCGTGACGGTCGTGACACGTTAAATGAGCACGTCACGATCGTAAGTGGGGCGTGACGACCGTGAGGCTGTGTGGTGCTGGATAATTCCCAGAAAAGCACATTGTCTCACGTTATTTTTAAATTAATAATAATTTATTTTATTTAGTAGCACTTATATTAACACACACCATAGTATATAGCAATTGCAACACAGTAGTATACGAGCCTAAGATAAAATAGTGCAGTCATACAGTAGATGGTCACACAGTGTATAGAAAAGAAATAGAAAAATTATTTAAGCTGCTAAAATGAAGAATTAATTGAAATAAAAAGTGCATGGCATAAAGAAAAACTGAAATTACATAAACTCAAATTATGTTATGAAATCGTTGCGAAAGATAAATTAAACTGGAAATGAAAATAATGATAAAAAATAATGAGAAAAGAATTTGTAAACTAAATCACTGATAGCCGGTTCAAAGGCGTTTCTTCAGGTCTTCGATGGCGGAGTCCAGGTGATAGAATTGTTCGCAGGCCATGTCAGTCAATCCCACGATGTCCAATCGTATACTCTTAATGTCTTCTCTGAATAGATTAATGTCAGTTTGATAGGCATTGAGAGTGTGCATGATGTTCTGCAAGTTGTTAGCGTACTCTCCGTGATTCGCTCCAGGGGTTTCATGAACTTTGTCAGTTGGGTCAATGTCATGGTATCCAGGAGGTGTCTCGGGGTCAGTTTCAACAGCGGTCATGATATCATCTGTTATCCTGTGAGACTGAGGTGTTTCGGGAGTGGCTGGATAATCAGGTGGGTTTAACTCATAAAGCCAATTATCCTTATTATGAACACTTACTTTTGCATGATTGGGCAATGTGAACAGGGTGACTACGTTGTTCCGGATCAGGTACTCGAAAGGTGGGCGTCCTAAATTCCTTATGATGTGTCTATTGAAGCAGAATTTAAGATTCATCAGGCGTACGGTTCCCAGACGGGTGCACCTGTCCAGTTGGTACCTAAGTCCTAAGGCATCAGCAATCATGGTTACAAGACCTCCTACCACTATGGGTAATTCAGGTTCATCTTGGATGCGGGTGAAGGTTTGCATCATGAAAGGGACACCATTAACACACTGTCCAGTATTAAAACATGACATAATAAATAATTCATCCTTAGAGACTCCGGTAATGTTTTCTTCTTTTCCAAAGAAGGTATGGGCGAGGAATTTGTGGAAGTAACGAAGAGCAGGGTTATGGATCTCATCATTGTTCATGTCATTTGGTTCAGGGTGGTAGTTTCCGGTCAGGGTCCCCCAAAAGAAATCTAGCTCCACATCCATCAATTCTACCTGTGTGGTAGTGAAGGCAAAAGGTCCACTAGGGAATCCTAACAGGTCGGCTAGTTCTTTATGGTTAAAGTCGTATTCTATTCCAAATAGGCGGAAACTAATGAATCCTTTCCTAGAACCAAAACCGCGCTCAGGTAGGTAAAGTAGGGAACTAAGGAACTCAAGGGTGAGCTCTCGGTAAGTCGCAAACTTGTGTTGGATCATTGCATTCTCCCATCCGAGTCGGTTGAACAGGTACATGACATTATCCTGTATACCTAAGGTTTCCATAGTCTTTTCATTTGGGTACAGGGTCAAATCCATTTGCCTCTGTGATAACTCTTCGAACTTTATTCTTTGGTTCCTACCTCTAAATTGGGTTTCCATATAGTTAATAGGTTGGTTAGCCATAGTCAGTGTAAATACGGTGGAAACAATTCAGTGGAAAAGACTTTTAGAAAATCTGTAAAAAGTGATTTAGGATAAAAATAAGAAAATGAAATGCTAAAATGTAATGGCTATAATAGTAATGTAAAATAAAACTAACAAAACAATTTAAACAAATAGTAGTAACGATAATTAAAAATGCTCAAAAAGAAAAGAATAGTTTAAAATAGGTAAATAAGTAAATGGGTTGCCTCCCACTAAGCGCTGTTTTTATTGTCAAAAGCCTGACGTAACGCTGCGGTTTAGACTAATCAGGGGAATTAGCGGACAATTTCAAAAGTTTTAGATCATTCGTATAGTCTCTATTTTCAACTTTATGATAATGTTTTAGGCGCTGTCCGTTTACAATGAATGGTTCATTGTTCCTACCCTTGATTTCTATTGCTCCACTTGGGAATACTTTAGTTATATCAAAGGGTCCTGACCATCTAGACTTTAGTTTTCCAGGAAAGAGCCTAAGTCTTGAATTAAAGAGGAGTACAACGTCTCCCACACTGAATTCTTTCTTAGATAGGCGTTTATCATGCCATCGCTTGGTCCTTTCCTTATATAGCTTAGCATTTTCATATGCATCTAGCCTTAGTTCTTCTAATTCGTTAATGTCTAGGATTCGCTTTTCTCCTGCAGCATTATAATTCATATTGAGAGTTTTGATCGCCCAATAAGCCTTGTGTTCTAGTTCTACTGGGAGGTGACAAGATTTTCCATAAACTAGTTTGAAAGGTGTAGTACCTATGGGAGTCTTGTAAGCGGTCCTATAAGCCCATAGAGCTTCATTAAGTTTAGATGACCAGTCTTTCCAAGATGTGGCGACCGTCTTTTCTAAGATTTGTTTAATCTCTCGGTTTGAGACTTCGACCTGTCCACTTGTTTGTGGGTGATATGGTGTAGCCACACGGTGTCTCACTCCATACTTAGATAGTAATTTGTCAAAGATTTTTGAAATGAAGTGCGAGCCACCGTCACTTATGACGAGTCGAGGTACACCAAATCTGGGAAAGATTATGTTTTTGAAAAGCTTTATTACTACTCGTGCATCGTTTGTAGGAGAAGCTATGGCTTCAATCCATTTCGAGACATAATCAACGGCTACGAGTATGTAATTATTACCGAAAGATGATGGGAATGGTCCCATGAAATCTATTCCCCAGACGTCGAAGATTTCTACTTCCAAAATTCCCTTTTGGGGCATTTCATCTCTTCTTGAAATATTGCCGGTGCGTTGACACCGATCGCAACTTATAACAGCGATGTGGACATCCTTCCATAGATTAGGCCAGTATAAGCCGGCTTGCAAGATTTTTGCACAGGTCTTGGAAGTGCTCGCATGTCCACCATAAGGAGATGAATGACATTGGGCAATGACATCTTCTATTTCTTCTTCGGGAATACATCGGCGAAAGATTCCATCTGGTCCTCGTTTGAACAATAATGGTTCATCCCAATAGTACTGTTTCAGGTTATGAAAGAACTTCTTTTTCTGCTGATAGGTTAGATCGGGTGGAAGAGCTCCTGCGGCTAGGTAATTGACAATATCAGCGTACCATGGCAGTCCTACAGTTGTCTGTATTATTTCCACGGGGTCTGGTTCATTTATATCTAACTGCGCTAGGTCGCTTCCCATTTGTGCTATCAGCTGTTCATACGGAAAATCATCGTTAATCGGCACTTGTTCGGGTTTAATACCTTCTATTCTAGATAAATGGTCCGCTACGACGTTTTTCAGTACCTTTTTTATCTTTTATTTCTAGATCAAACTCTTGTAAGAGTAAAATCCATCTTAGGAGTCTTGGCTTAGCATCCTTCTTAGTTAATAGATATCGGATAGCAGCGTGGTCTGTGTAAATGATTATTTTTGCTCCGACTAGGTAAGAACGGAATTTGTCAAGCGCAAAGACAACGGCTAACAATTCTTTTTCTGTAGTAGCGTAGTTCATCTGGGCGGAATCCAAGGTTCTACTGGCATAGTAAATCGCATGGAGTTTCTTTTCTTTTCTCTGACCTAGGACGGCGCCTACAGCATAGTCACTCGCATCGCACATGATTTCAAAAGGTAATCTCCAGTCAGGGGGTTGCATGATTGGTGCGGTGATGAGGGCTGTTTTTAGAGTTTCGAATGCTTTAAGACAATCTTCATTAAATATGAACTCAGCGTCTTTCATTAATAAACCAGTAAGAGGTTTAGTAATTTTCGAGAAATCTTTGATGAATCGTCGGTAAAAACCGGCGTGTCCTAAAAAGCTTCGTATTTCTCGAACGGTTTTAGGAGGTTGAAGGTCCTTTATTACTTCAATCTTAGCTTTATCGACTTCAATTCCCTTATCTGATATTACATGACCTAATACTATTCCTTCGTTGACCATAAAATGACATTTCTCCCAGTTAAGCACGAGGTTCACTTTTACACATCTTTCTAACACCATTTCTAAGTTTGATAGACATCCTTCAAAGCTTTGCCCGCATACAGAGAAGTCGTCCATGAACACTTCCATGATGTTGTCTATAAAATCTGCGAAGATTGACATCATACATCTTTGAAAGGTTGCAGGAGCGTTGCACAATCCAAAGGGCATTCGCCTATAAGCGAACGTTCCATAAGGACATGTGAATGTAGTCTTCTCTTGATCATCAGGATGGATAGGGATTTGGAAAAATCCTGAGTAACCGTCAAGATAACAGAAGTAAGAATGCTTGGCTAATCGTTCTAACATTTGATCTATGAAAGGTAGTGGGAAATGATCTTTTCGAGTGGCTTTGTTTAGTTTACGATAATCTATGCACACTCTATATCCCGTCACTACTCTTTGCGATATCGATTCGCCTTGAGCGTTTTTCACCACAGTGATACCTCCTTTCTTCGGCACTACATGTATTGGACTAACCCATTCACTATCAGAGATTGGATATATTATCCCGGCATCTAATAATTTCTTGACTTCTTCCTTTACTACAGTGCTAAGGGTTGGGTTAATTCTTCTTTGAGATTCTCTGGAGGTTCTGCAATCTTCTTCTAGCAGAATACGATGCATACAAACTGAAGGACATATTCCTTTGAGATCAGATATGTTATATCCTAATGCAGTTGGATATTTCTTCAAGACATCTAAAAGTTTCTTTGTTTCTATGGTTCCTAAACTGGAATTCACTATAACTGGTCTTTTACATTCAACGTCTAAGAATTCGTACCTTAGGTTATTAGGTAAAGTTTTTAATCCTAATGTAGGTTTATCTTTACTTGGCATGGGATCCGGTGTAAGTGCTAAACTTTCGCTTAGACTATCATCCTGATACGGTTTTTGCCAATTATCATCTTCGAAAATTGGAGGGATTTGAATTTTCATTATTTCAGAATAAGTGGTCTCCTCCAGTTCCATTTCTCTTACACATTCGTCAATTACGTCCATTAGATAGCATGTATCCTCTATAGCTGGTGATTGTAAGAATTGTGTTAAAACAAATTCAACTTTCTCTTCACCTACTTCAAAGGTTAGCTTTCCTCTTTTTACGTCTATTATAGCTCCGGCGGTAGCTAAGAATGGTCTTCCTAGTATGATAGGTGTAGTGGAGTCTTTAGAGATGTCCATGATTATAAAATCAGTAGGAATGTAGAATTGTCCTATACGTACTGGGACGTTTTCTAGTATGCCTACAGGATATTTAACAGAGCGATCGGCTAGTTGAACGGACATTTTAGTTGGTCTTAGGTCTCCCATGTCTAGCCTTTTGCAAATAGTTAAGGGCATAACACTGATACTGGCTCCTAAATCGCATAGAGCTTTGTCAATGACGAATTTTCCTATTACACAGGGTATAGAGAAACTTCCTGGATCTTTTAGCTTAGGAGGCATGTTATTCTGAATTATGGCGCTACACTCGGCAGTAAGTGTAACTGTTCCGTTATCCTCTATCTTTTTCTTATTGGATAAGATTTCTTTCAGAAACTTGGCATACGAGGGTATTTGGGTAATTGCTTCTGTAAACGGAATAGTAATATTCAACTGTTTCAGAAGTTCGACAAATTTCTTAAATTGACCCGTCGTCTTGGAACTTATTAATCTTTGAGGGTACGGAATTGGTGGTTTATAGGGTGGTGGAGGCACATAAGGTTGTTCTTTCTCCACTACCTCTCGACTTTCATCTTCCTTTTCTTCTGGATCATTCACCACTTCAGTCTGTTTATCCGATTTTTGGTACATGGCTGGATTGTCAAGTCTTGGATCGGTAGGTCCGTCAAGTTCCTTGCCACTTCTTAATATTACGGCGTTAGCATGTCCTTTCGGATTAGGTTGAGGTTGTCCAGGGAATACTCCAGCTGGTGCAGCAGTAGGTGCTTGTTGTTGAGCTACTTGTGAAATCTGAGTTTCAAGCATTTTGTTATGGGTAGCTAATGCATCTACCTTGCTCACTAATTGTTTAATCTGCTCGCTAGTGTGAATGTTTTGGTTTAAGAAGTCCTTGTTTGTCTGAGATTGGCTAGCTATAAAGCTTTCCATCATCAATTCAAGGTTCAATTTTCTAGGGATATTAGGAGCAGTCTTTTGATATCCTGGTGATGTAGCTGGTGCTTGACCTGGTGCGTAATAAGCATTGTTATTCTTATAGGAGAAATTCGGATGATTCTTCCAACCTGGGTTGTATGTGTTTGAGTAAGGGTTTCCTTGAGCATAATTCACTTGATCAGTGGGAATTCCTGCCAATAGTTGACAATCAGAGACTTCGTGTCCTGGGACTCCACATAACTCACAGTTAGGTGTTACGGCAGCCACGGTGGCTGCAGGTGTTATGGCCAAGTTGTCGATTTTTTGGCTTAGTTGGTCAAACTTCGCATTGACTTGGTCCATACTACTTACTTCGTACATACCTCCCTTTGTTGGTTTCTCAGTTGCGACTCTCTCGCTTCCCCAAAGGTAATGATTCTGAGCCATACTTTCGATAAGTGCATAGGCATCATTATATTCTTTGTCCATCAATGCACCACCCGCGGCAGCGTCAATTGTCATTCTTGTATTGTACAAGAGTCCATTATAGAAGGTATGGATGACCATCCATTCTACTAATCCATGATGTGGACAAAGCCTAAGTAGATCCTTATAGCGTTCCCAAGCTTCGAATAATGATTCACTTTCTCTTTGCTTAAATCCGTTGATCTGAGCTCTCAGCATAGCTGTCTTGCTAGGTGGAAAATACCTGTTCAAGAAAACTTTCTTAAGTTGTTCCCATGTAGTTACTGAGTTCGAAGGCAGAGATTGAAGCCATGCTCTTGCTCTGTCTCGAAGCGAAAAAGGAAATAAACGTAGTCTAATAGCTTCTTGGGTAACTCCATTGGCTTTTACGGTATCTGCATATTGCACAAAGATCGAAAGATGAAGATTCGGGTCCTCGGTAGGATTTCCGGCGAATTGATTCTGTTGCACGGCTGATATCAATGACGGTTTTAGTTCGAAGTCATTTCGGTTGATAGCCGGTGCTGCAATGCTTGAATGCGGTTCACCTTGCGAAGGATTAGCGTAATACTTGAGTGGATGAGTTTGTTCTTCAGCCATTCCTGCGTTTTCTGACTTTACGACTGGTTCGGGCGGATCTAATTGAAGATTTGGAATGTTGGAATTATTTTCGAAATCGAGTATACGTCTTCTTACGTGTAAGAAGCGTTCCGATTCAGGGATTAGAGGTTGCAAGTCTTCGCTTTTGGAGCGAGTACGTGGCATACACTCGGAGATTAGATCAAATTAAATAGTTGATACCTTAGTCTAGACAATGCTACCTAAGTGCACTAGTAACTAAATTAAGGAATCCCCGGCAACGGCGCCAAAAACTTGATGGGCTACAGACGTGTCTACTTATGCGTCTAGCGGTATCTTACTGCAAGTGCACAGCCTATCGAAGTAATATTTAAGATTATCGATCCACAGGGATTCTATCGTTACCTAGTGCTAGATGAACTTCTAGTTTAGCTAAGGCGAATAGTTGTCACGATTGTTGTTGGTTTTCTAAGACTATTGAAGGCGGAATTAAATTTAAGTTTTTAATAAAATAATACTAAGACGGTCGGTATGTAATTATACTAACTTAGGTGGGGCAATCTAACCTAGGCTTATAAAGATGTTCACTTAATCTATTCGGTAGAGATTACTAGTTTGAATACCCTCAACTCACACTCTCGTGGTCTTGAATCAGATCTTATCCCTAAAGCCCTATGCCTGCTCTCGCTAGCCCATAAGTGTTTAGAGGTAATTTTTGGAAACTAAATAATTCTAATTTATCTTAAAGCGCTCTCGCTGTATTTAATTTAAATGCCTAACTTTAGCTATCTGGTTAAAATCTCACACTCTCGTGGTCTTGACCCAACCTAATACCCTTTTCTTACTCTCGTAACGAAAAGGTCGAATTCAATTAAAAAGCGTCAGCCAAAATGTTAAGCGATTAATTATTTTAGCCCATGGTTATATTTTAACGGTTAAGTTAGTTATAACTACATACCGCCCTAAGGTATTTAGCTACTCATCGAGGTTAAATCAGACTCAGAGTTAATTATTGACTTACTAATGGCAGAAAAATAGATAGACATTATAAATAAATTAAATTGCAATAACTGAAAAACCTGATTAACAAATATCTGAGTAGACTCCTTCTTCCACAGACCGGAAGGCTTGGAGTAGGCGGAAATAAAAATTAAAACGAATGCTGAAGGCTGGAAACAAATAAAAGTATAACAATTCCCTAATGTTGGAAATTGTTACACGGTTGGTTTGGATACAAATAAAATAAGACAGGAAACAAAATAATGCTGGAAAAATAATTCTGGTGGTAAGGTAATTCGGCAGAGCTTCCGCAGGAAATTTGGATAATGAAGTCTCCCTTGAGTTCTCCTGAGCTGGTCCTATTTATAGAGCTTCCAGTGGGCTGGTGCCTTGGTCTTTGCTTCTTGGGCTTTGCTGGAGTGGTTGAGAAAATGTTGGGAAGTGGCAGCAGAAAATGGGAGAAGTCTTCCTCACGTGCTGCCTTGAGGAGAATTACTAGGAGGAGTGGTCTTCACTGGTGGCTTGACGTAGTCTGAGTCAAAATCAAGTTATATCCTTGTCACGGGCGTGACAAGGTCTTCACGCTCGTTGTTTGATGATTTCAAGTGTCACGGTCGTGACTACTTCCTCACGGTCGTGATGGCCCAAATTGGGGTGTCACGGTCGTGACACCCTTGTAACGACCGTGGCCGTAACAAATTATGCAGAGTTTATGCAGGCTTCTGTCTTGCTTCATTTCTTGTGGTTTCTTTGTTCTTTTCTTCTTAATTCATGATTTGGCCTCACATAACGATGTACCTGCAAAATAGTAAGAAAAACTCGAGAAATCGAGCGTTAAAATGGTGAATGCGCGATAAAAGTCAATGAAATCTAGCGCTATAACCGATGCGTTTTCTCGTCATCAGCCACTTGTTTGTACTATATGTCTGTTCTTATTCCCATTGAGGCCATGTATCAACACATAATGGACCTTGAAAACCACAAGTCCTTGATTTGGACTACTCTTGAATGGTACTCTCCATTACAATAGTGGAGAGATCATTTAAAACCAGTCATAGATGAGGTCAAAGAACAAAGATTATCTTCACAAGATATTAGCAAACTCAAGTCTGTTTTCTTTCTACACAGGCCCTATCTGACAGATCATGCAACTATGTTGCTTAATTGTAAGAGTTATGTTCATCTATGGGAAACCATTGATGAATACCCTCCCAGTCTAAAAATCACAAGGGAATTATTGGAGTATGTTATCTACATCAATCTCTATGATCCAAAGAAACTCGATGATAGTTCAACTTGCATACATCATGAAAAATTCAGAAGACCCAAAGTTGTAGAAAACTCGACTCAAGCCACACAACAAACATCAGATTCTCCAATGGAAGCTGAATTCTCTGAAGGACAAGCGGAAGAAACTAATATGAGATTAGCTGATCACACCTACATGATGGATGGCATCTGGCTGCGTGAGTCATCTAGTTATAAAGATTGCTTTTCTGATGGAAATTTATCTGATCAGAATATGTCCCCCTCTCATGAACCCATTTGCAAAGACTAAATGGACAAGTGTCCTTCAAAGATCACAAGCATGTTTATGAATAGTAAATTTTATCTTTTTGTGCAATAAGACTACAATAATGTAATCCATAAGTGATATGTGTGTCAGACTTTTGAAAATGGTATTCATATAGTATTAAAAATGTCATGCTTGTAAATAGTGTTGCTTTTGTCCTATATGTACCTCCTTGGCTAAAAAAAGAAGAGCTATTGTAACATATTTTCATCAAGCATTCACAAATAAACTCTCTTGTGTGCTTAAGAACAAACATGTTCTAAAAGTATTTTCTTTCTCCCTCAAAGCTTTGGTTATTGTATTCATATCATAATTCTCCCATAGATGCAAGTATGCTCTACACCTGCCTCTAAATGAGGATCTTGTGTATCAGAAAACATCTGACCATTGATTCATACTACGGTCCTTACTGTTATGAAATTTCAGTTTTAATTGTTAGTCTATGTTATGCCTATGGTTGGCTATTTGATGACAATACAATTAAGGCTGAGTTTCATGATATGTAAGGCTCTTAGACAGTGTGGTATCAGAGTCTATATAGAAAGAAGGGGTGGATATGGTATGAATATCTATAAGGGTCCTTTCTAACATGATCTGAAAGTCTCCAAATTGATCCTTCAAGACGATATTAAGCCTATATAACAGAAAAACACAAGAATACCATTCATCGTGTGTATATATATATATATATATATATATATATATATATATATATATATATATATATATATATATATATATATATATATATATATATATATATATATATATATATATATATATATATATATATATATATATATATATATATATATATATATATATATAATTTAGAATGATGATAAAATTTATTATGTGACCTAACACAATAATTAAACAATGACACAGTGACCTGAGATTTTTGTGAGGGTTTAAAAAAATATGAGATAAACTTTTGAATAAATTAAAAAAATATAATAACATAAATATGAGCATACGTTCTAGAAAGATGCTTTTGGGACATAATGCGTCTGAAAGGATCCTATTAAAATGAATTCGAATCACTAAGTAAGGTCTTAAAACTTGTCTACTGACAAAAAATAATACTTGAAAAAAGAGATTTCTTTAAAATTATATGGCGAGAGTAATACTTGTATAAGGCTGTTAAAAAAATTATGAATTAAACCGAATCGTTATTTGTTATTAAATTAAATTATATTGTACACAATAATTTTAAAATTATAATGAAACTGAATCGCAACTATAATCAAATCAAAATGAAATTGAAAAGTGAAAAATATTTAAAACAATTTAAATTTTATTTTTAAAATTAAAAAATAGTTAAATGATTTGATTTAAAAAAAATTATTTCCTAATAATTCGGTACACTTCAGAATTTTTAAACAATATACTAAATCAATAATTTTAATTTGATCAATTCAGAATAAATTGGAACAATTATGTTCAATTCAAACCAATTTTTACTATAATTTGATTCCATTTTCTTGTTTAAGTGAACCATAAATAGCGCTAACTCCATCCATTTTATAAAAAATATCTTATTTACATTTTTTATCTAACTTAAAATAATTGTCTTTTTACTATATTAATGCAACATTTTTATCAATATATTTTTATTTATTATTTTTCACTATATTATTCAACTATTACTATTCTACTAACTAAAACTAATAAAAATATTATGGTAAATAATATTAATTTTATCATTTAAGTTAACATATCTAATTAAAAATATGCATAGGTATTGGAATCCCATGAATTAGGTGCAAGCTTACAGTACTCCTTCAACTAGTTTAAGGTTATTCACAACTCAAAAGTAAGCTTCTTTAATACAATAGTAGTACTCAGTAATCAATAATTTTCGTCAAAAGAAACTCTTTCCATCTTATCAAGAAATGCTCACATGGAACTAGATTATTCTTTTTCTAAGATAATATAAATTTAATGTTATTATCATTGTCTCAAACAATTTGAACCGTATATTGATAATCTAGAATTTTAATATACAATATTTAAATATGGTTCTCTAAAATTTTATTGATAAGAGTGTCTCAAAGAAAAAATAAAATAAAAGTAATAATTGAAGATATATGAATATCAATCTCACTTTTAATTTTTTAATATATGAAATATTTTTATAAGAAAAATTGTATGTAATCATCTGATATTCAGTTTCAATATGAGAAATTACGTCACAACACGTTTTTAGCAACGTGAAGCTTTATACAACATAATTACGTGTGACAACTTTGTTGTGTCGTGAAAAATCATGTCACAACTTTGTCACGTCAAAATTACGTTGCACAGTTTGTCACGTGATATTCATGACACAACATTCTGCACAGAAATTTCACATTTGCTATTTGTAATTCAGTAGAAGCGGAGTAGGTTATAGTGACTTGCGACATGATTTTCACGTGCCAAAGTTGTGAAGTAAAAATCACGTCACAAAGATTAAAAGAAGTTGCGGCGTGAATTTCACGTGGCAAATTTGTGAAGTGAAAATCACATCACGAAACCGGTTTTTTAAATATAAAAAAGTATAATTATTGTTGTACGTTTTATAATATATATACTAAAATTAATAATAAATTTTTTAAATATAAATAAATATAAAATAATAATATTTTGTTTTGTTTTTTAAATATAAAAAAAATATAAAATTAATAATAAAATTTTTAAATAATAATTTTATAATAAACTAAAATGAAAAATCAATATCTTACAAAAATTCATATTAAAAAGTAAAATTAAATAAATAATGTGGATCAGGATTGGGAAACTCGTCAATGTTAAGATCATCGTCATCCATCAGTTTTTGACCACCAACTTTTTCATTTTCACCAAACACTTGATTACCGATCCCTTGCGATTGTGTAAATTATCACATCATCTCCTCCATATCAGCTTGCCTTTTTGCCATTGCCTTTATTTAAAGTTGTTGCTCCTCTATTTGAGCCCTTAGCGCTGCCTCACGTTGCGCCGCCTCACATCTCGCCTCAGTTAGCGCTAGTTGTCTTACTGTTTCTAGCATTTTGGGTGTCAATTATGGTGGAAGTGACATTTCTTCCCCATCTCTAACTCTTTGAAATAAAGTTCTATCCTCTTTTCTCAAGCTGCCGACCAAAGTTTCAGCAATAAAAAAACATTTATTAGGTCCCTTTCGGCCATTTACTAAACCCCAAATATAAAAACCCACATGTGGATTAAGAGACTCGGAACCTCTCAGAGTATATTGAGGATTTTCAACCAAAAATTGTGCGAGCAATGTCTGATCATTCTTCTACACATGCAATAAAAAAAATTAAGTTAAATATCTCACTTGCCACGTGAAAATCACGCCACAAAGTTGCCATTAAATAAAAAATAAATAAACAATTTAAACAAAATAACTTACCAAAGATTTTTTGGTACGCTCGTCAACAAATTCCCTCGATTTTTTTGTCCGAGTCTTTACAACCAGCTCATTCATTAGTGAAAATCTCCGAAAACTCTTAGCCAAAATAATAAAATTAAATTTAATTAAAAAATATATAATAAATCAAAATATAACTTAGAAAATAATAATAATTACCATCCGTCGAGCATGTTCGGCAATACTTATACTTCCAACTGCATTAAGGTTTCCTCCTTTTTCAGATGCTCTTATTTTTATTTTATTTTTACTTTTTTAGGTCTTTCCTTAAAACAGTTGTATCCCAATAGACAAGAAGTTCGTCAAATACTTCTTTTCCTATCCAGTTGAGACAAATATTTTCTCTTTCTCAACGCTTTCTAGCACGCCGTAGCATGTCAAAAAGTCAAACTGATGTTTTGACATAATAATTTTTTTAACCTCTTCCTCATTCATTTGCTCCCACATACACTTTCCTGCAATGTTGTATGACATTCAAATAAATTTTTAGATAATTATAATGAAAAAGTAATTTAACAACAATAACTTTTCTTGAAAAGATCATACTCTTTGTACCTTCGGTCCATTCGAATCTCAACAATATCATATGTCTTATCTATTTTTGTACATCTAGCAGATGGATCGTACCAGTCACAATAAAACAAGACAACTTTATTTTCCGAGTCCAAGTAATTGTATACCAACTCGTAGATATGTTTAACAAAGCCATAAAAGTTGTCTTCACCACCATCTGTAACTCTTTTTTTACAAATACACCATTGTTTATGTTTTTTTCCCTTCAGTCCACGTCTCAGTGTGAAATTTATATTCGCTCACAAAGTATGTGTGCCATTCATTTGCGCTTTGAATAGGGCCTTCAGACAAGTTTCTCAAATGGAGTATTTCTTGATTCGATGCAACAATGCATGACAATTTCTCCTTAAACCATGCTGGAAAATGAGCATGTATGTGACCAGAGGTTGCTTGTACATCGGTGCTATGAAAATAGGAGGTGTTAAATTCCCTAAAAAGAAACACACTATAATTTTCAAGGTAATGAATTTTATATTCACAATGTAAAGAAAATTACGCAGTTGGGATATACTTACTCAAGATATGGTTTAACTTCAACACAGTTAATCAAGACATGAACATGTGCAAATTGTATTTCTTTTTCGGTCAGCCAATGCACACCCTTCTTTCTAGAGGGATGACCTGGAAGCCCGAAGATTGATAAGGTAAATTGACTTCTTTTGTTAACATTTCCGGGATTCCTTATGATTCTTAGAGTTAACATCAAGTGATTGAAATAGTGACTGCAAAAATGTGATGTTTTCCGATGCAAGTAATGTGCATATATTGATCCTTCAACTTTAACTTTATTTTTCACTGATCGCTTTGAATCATCCATGAACCTTTCAAACGGATACATCCACCTATATTAAATAGGGCCGCCAAGATAAGCTTCATATGCAAGATGCACAGGTAGGTGTTCCATAGAGTCAAAAAACCAGGTGGAAATACTTGTTCCAACTTACAGAGAATGACTGGAATATTTCGGTCCAACTTGATGATGTCATCCACTCTTAATTATGACGCGCAAATATCTCTAAAAATTGACTAATTTCAGTTAGTGGATTAAGCACATGATTGGATAGTGAACCAAACGTAATTAGAAGCAATCGTTCCATAAAAACATGTCAATCATTACTTTTCATACCATGCAACTTCCCAGTGTTAGCGCCGACACACCTTGCTAAATTTGAAGCATAATCATCAAACATTCTCAATTATTTTAACCATCGACAAACCGCTTTGGCTTCTTGGGAAGTTATACTGTAATTGGCCTTGGGTTTTAATAATTTTCCATTCGGTTGAGGCTTCAACTCCAACTTTTTTCAATTACACCAAATTTCCATGTCTTTTCTAGCCTTTGTATTATCTTTTGTTTTGTCTTTAACATCCATCAGTGTGTTAAATAGATTATAAGAAAATCATTTTCAATATACATAACATCAAGATTATGGCACAATAAATTATCTTTCCAATATGAGAGATGCCAAAATATACTTCTTTTTGTCCAATTTCATGTGACCTCATATCCTTGAATTCTACATGTTTTACCAGTATCTGTGAAGTTTGGTAGTTCACAAACATGGTTCTATACTTCACCTGGTGACAATCGAGGTGGAGGCAAATCTGTTACTCATTCTTCTTTTTTGAAATCAGTCTTATTTCTTCTACAAGGATGATTTCTTGGCAGGAATTTATGGTGACAGTCAAACCATGAACTTTTCCCCCCCTTTTTCCAACGTAAACGCCTTGGTGTTTCTCATGCAATGCGGACATTCCATTTTGTCATGGGTACCCCAACACGACAACATGCCATATGCTGGAAATTCGTTAATAGTCCACATCAAAGCAGCTCTCAAAGTAAAGTTTTGTTTACAAGATATATCATAAGTTCATTCTCTAATTCACAACCTCTTCAAATCATCAATTAAAGGTTATAAGTACACATCCATTCCAGCTTTTGAACTCGACGCTCCTAGAATGAGACAGAATCATGTTTGATTTTGTCATGCACATCTCAGGAGGGAGGTTGTAAAGGGTTACAATAACTGACCAACAAGAATACTCGCTTCCCGACGCTTGGACATATGGAGTAAAACCATCAGAGCATAATCCAAACCTAACATTTCTATGTTCTGCAGCAAAATCAAGATGTATCCGATCAAAGTGCTTCCATGCCTCGCCATCAGATGAATGTCACATAGTACCTGAACTTGTTTTGTTTGTATGATGCCATGTCGTTTGACTTGCACTGTGCATTGAAGCAAACATTCTTTTTAACCTTGGTATTATCAGAAGATAAAATATGGACTTCACTGCTACACGTTTTTGCTTACGTTTACTGGCTTTACTGTGAACTTGATATCTCAGACTCTTACAGAACTTACATTTCTCCAACGCTCCATCACTAGTACCGAACTCATTGTTACAAAACAACATGAAACCACTAATGCAACAATCAATCTTTCTTACTTCTAAACCCAACTTCGACACCACTTCTTTGCATCATAAAAACATGTAGGCAAGTTGTCTTTCGTAGGAGTCGCGTCGAACATCATTTTTGCGAAGAATTCCAAACACTGATCAGGAACACTAGAATTTGACTTGGCGACCAATATTATCACACATATTGATAACTTTGAGTTTGACAGCCCCTTAAACAATGGCGTATTCATCTCATTCAACAATTGATAAAATCTTTGTGCTTCCTCATTCGACAACCCTTCCCCATCAAAATCTTCAGGTTCATCATAGGTCATGTTCACACTAAAAGCATCACCCACCATCTCACTGGTCAGATAAAATTTTTTCTCATATTCCATCGGCGATCGACTACTTGAAGCAAGCGTATTACTAGTCTCTGGTACGTTACTCGGCAGTTCTTCTCCATTATACGTCAAAACCCAATAATTTTCAATGAAACTCATTCTCTTTAAATGGCGTTCTACTTTCTCTGGGTCACAAATTATAGGTCCACATTTATATTTAAGACAATAACATCTAACTCCTCCTTCGCTTCGACAACACTCATGAGAAAATGTCCACGTGATAAATCCTTTAACTCCTTCCTCAAAATTTAGTTTAAGTCTGTGTCTTCCTAGATACAACCTATTGTACATCCAACTACAATAATACTGATAATATTTCATACTGCACATTTATATAATCATTTCCCTTTTAATTATAAATGTGATTTTAATATATCAATCAATTTCAGAAATGTTGATAAAATATTAACTACAAGTATTAACTAACTTAATACTATTCTTAAACATAAACATATATTAACTAGAAACTACTTTTCATACAAACAGGTTTTCTCCTATTTTATAATTATTCTTAATATATATAACTATAAATAAATTTCATATTATTTTATTTTTTTATAAACTTATATAATAAGTTCTTTAAGATAAACATAAATAATTTGTTTTTATTTTAACTAAACATTTAATAAACATATAATAGTTTATATTTTTAATAAATAACTATTATGTTCTATTTTAAATATATATATATATATATATATATATATATATATATATATATATATATATATATATATATATATATATATATATATATATATATATATATATATATATATATATATATATATATATATATATATATATATATATATATATATATATATATATATATATATATATATATATATATATATATATATATATATATAAAACATAAAATATAATACATATAATTACTAATCATATATTCTTTCTTTTTTTGAAAAAAAATTATGTTTAAAAAAAACTATTTCACACCATTTTGTTTTTAATAAACATATTCTTTTAATATACATAAAATACAACTATATTCTAATTTATTTTGTTTTAAATATATATATATATATATATATATATATATATATATATATATATATATATATATATATATATATATATATATATATATATATATATATATATATATATATATATATATATATATATATATATATATATATATATATATATATATATATATATATTATATTTTTAATAAATATTTTGTTTAAAAATTTTATTATTATGTTAATAAAATATATGTGTGTGTATGTGTGTGTTCAGTTTTTGATTATATATCATAAGAATAAAAATCAAAATATAATATATTTTGCTTTTATTTAAAATGAAAAATATAACATCAAATAAAATATCATTTTTTTATAAATAAAACAAAAAATAAAAATAAACATATTCTATTTAAATAAATGTATATATTTTATTTGAATAATGTATCATGAAAAATAATATTCTGTTTAAATATATTATGAAAAATAATATATCATGGAAAATAATATAATGAAAAATAATATGTTTTAATAATATATTATGAAAAATAATATTCTATTTTGAAAAAAATAATATATAAACAGAATCATATATTATGAAAAATAATATTCTCTTTAAAAGAAAACAATTCTGTTTAAATATATTAATAAATTAATTTTGGATTAACTATATATTTATTTAAATAAAATTTTTTTTTAAATCATCCTACATAATAAATTTATAATAACAACAACCAAAAATTCAATATATTTAAATCAGAAAAAAAAACTTGCTTAAATACGTCAATGAAAAAAAAATTGAGTCTTGAATCTTGATGTATATTGATGAACCTTGAAGAAAAAATTAACCATGTTAGTTATAAAAAAAAAATCAACAATATCTATAACAAATAAAAAACAAAAAATTAAAAATTAAACTACAATGCCTTTGAGGAAGAAAATATTGGAGGAAGAAATTAATAATAATAGACATAAAATTTGAAGATGAAAAATATTGGAGGAAAGAAATTGAGAGAGGAAGGAAAAAGATGAAACTAATATGTCTTGGCGTGAGAGAGGGAAAATTGAGAATTATATAGACACCTCAGCGATTGTGAATTTCACGTCGCAACCTTGTAAAATGAAATTTACGTCGCAAATCTCCAACGATCATAATTTTGCAAAAACATGACACTAATAAATGTGTCAAATCACCCATCAACTCCTTATCAATCAATTCCCTCCTAAATGTTTTTTTTTATTTTTATTTTAAAATTTAATGTTGCGATGTGATTTTCACATCACAAATTAATTTTTAAAAATTTCAAATCTATCCCATCTGTCAACCTGTGCACGCCTGACTTCTTTTATTTTTTAATCTTTTCTTTTTAAGTTGCGATGTGATTTCTATGCCATAACATTTTTTTTAAAAAAAATTTCTTCCTTTTTTATGTGTAAGCTTGACTTTCAATTTTTTAATAATAAAAACATGTAGCAATGTGATAATCACATCGCAACTCCCTTTTTTTGTCACCTGATTTTCAGGTCATTATATCACGTGGCTGGGGAGATGTTTTTTGTAGTGTATTTAACCTGACTTCTTTTATTTTTTAATCTTTTTTTTTAAGTTGCGATGTGATTTCTATGTCATAACATTTTTTTTAAAGAAATTTCTTCCTTTTTTATGTGTAAGCCTGACTTTTAATTTTTTAATAATAAAAACATGTAACGACGTGATAATCACATCGCAACTCCCTTTTTTTGCTACCTGATTTTCAGATCACTATATCACGTGGCTAGGGAGATGTTTTTTGCAGTGTATTTAACGTGTAACATTCAATCTTCTATTGTTTTATCTTATTTATTAACCAAGTGACTCAAAAAAAATATTGGAGGTGGATATTGATATAAAATTTTCCTAAAGCTTAAAGATTTAAAATAGAATTTATTTAGTTATTTTTAAAAAGATGGTAGTAGAAGATGACAAATAAACAAATAGGATAAAAGAAAGAGATAATGGATAAAGAAGAAATAAACTATTTATTTTAGTTTGGCCCAAAACTATAAAGTCTATGTTCAATCCCCAAGGATGGCACAATAAAAATTTTCTACTACCAATTGAGATTTAACACAGGTTCAACTCATAGCTTTTATACCAAATTCGTATCGAGAGTTCAGTTTACAACCTTTTACACCATACTTTTATCACACGTTCAATTTGTAACCCTTATATTTTTTAAGTTCAAGAGAACAATATTCTCTTACTTTTACAATACAAATTAGAATTACAATAGTAGTTACACAAGTTACTAAATAGTTCTCTCCAATGAAAGATGATTATGACAAGATCATCCTAGTGGATGAATCTGAACACTCATATGGGGATGCCAAATCAGCGGTCTGATGATATGAGTGACCTCAAGAAGGTGAAGGTGCCACCAATGGATATATAACTGATAGTCTCTCTTAAATTAAATACAAACCTTTTCAATTTTCTCTCTCAATTATACAAAGAGAGCAGGAGAATAAGATAAGATTTTCTTTTCTAGATTTTGTGTGTGTTCTCAAATGACCACAAGATCTCCTTATATTGTAGTGAACTAATTAAGATTCACAAAAAAAAAAACTTTAGAAAATGCCCAGAATTAGTCCATAATCGATCATGGTAAGCCTATAATCAATTATGCTTAGGTAGTTTCATAAAGTTTCACTCATATTTGATCCATAAATGATTAAGCTTAGTGCATAATCGATTAAAACGACTTGGTCAACAAGTGGTATTAGAGTCTCACTCTTCGTTACAATATAATAGTTTCAAGGGGAAGAATGACTTCAAACAATTCTTTAAATTAAGACATTCCATAAACAAACTTCTATTTTTTAATGGTGAAAGACATGACTCTTGGAAAATGAGAATGACAAATCATTTTATTTTGTTGGCATCAAAGACATGTGTAGGCAACTTTAAGGATCAAAGCTTTGCAACGACATCGAGGCTCGCAGATTTGTTGTTCACATCAACTTATACTTCGCCATCAAATATAAATTTTCTTTACTTCGACCTAAGATCATAAGGAATAGGGGCGGCGTATTTATGTTCGTGCAAAACTATTTTCTAGGCAGATCTTGAACAATTCTGTTGCAACCTAACTTGACTTGACTTGTAGAGATCCAAGTTTTCCTTTTTTGGTAGAGTTTACACGTCATCATAAAGTATCATGGATATGTAGGGCATGCTTAAACATCTTTGTGGAAGATGGAAAAAGAAGTAGTTATAGGTCCACTACTATAAAATATATCTTTCGTAACACCAATTTTACAACGACCATAGTGTTAACTGTGGTAATAGTTTATTTCTGGGCGTTTTTTTTAATATTTACTAGAGGACGAATCACAACGGTCAAATGAAGCAACCGTCATGAAAAGGTACACAGAGTGAGGTTCAAATCCCAACACCAATAACTAGCCATTTATCATGATAAAAATGTTATTGACCTTGTATATTACCATGTTTTTTATTATCAACTGTGATGAAAGGTGATACTTTATTTATATGTAAGCGAAATTATCTATCACTTCAGTACATAACAGTCGTCCCTCTCAAAACAAAACTCTAGCAACTCTTTCACTCGTCTTTCTTAAAACAAAACCCTAACAACTCTCTCACTCGTCTCTCTCATATGGAAACCCCAAAACGAAACCATAACAACAAATCTTAGCCAATGGGTGCTTACAGGTTCGTTTTCTCTATAGTTTTTTTTCCAAACTTTATTTCAATAGCTTGTTTCATTATGTTTGAACTTCATTCTTGTTTTGACTTGTAGGTATGGATACTTTTTTCAATGAAGAGGACGAAGATAAATTTAGCCTTACAAACTTGTGTCAAAGATTCAGAATGACATCCATTCAAAACATACACAAGTTTGCAAGTCTAAGTTTATATTCATCCTTATTTCATTGACAACACGCCATCATGGGACATGTATGGTATGTTTCTGAAGTATTTTATGACTTGATATGTTTGTTGTATCGTGTTTATTGTTTATGGTTTATTGTTGATGAATGTTTTTGATGAATGTTATTGTTAATGATTGTTTAAAAGATGACTTTATTATATATTATGTGGTTTGAGTGATTTTCCAATCCCTTACCAAATATATAAATTTCTAAACTGTTAATTGACAAGAATGTTTCACACTGTTAATTGCATGTTATTCCTTGACATTTAGAACTTGATTTAATGATTGTAGATCTTCAACCACCCCTTTTTCCACCTCTAATTTTGTTTTCAAAGTAAATAACATTTTTCAAAAATGATTGAGGTGAAGACAGGGGCGGTTGAAGAACCAGGATCATTAAACCAATTTCTTACTGTTAAAGAACAAAATACATATAAGGACTTGAAGAACTCTTGTCTAGCATTGAACATAAACTTATTCTTCTCATATAACTTAATTTGTCATACTATAATGCTCTAGTGAAGATTGGAAGGTTATATGTTTAGTGAGCATTGGTGAAATAAGCATTTCACATAATTTATAATAAACTTAGGTCTATATATCACAACAGTTATTTAGAACAACCATGATTAAATGTGTTTCATTAAATAATATCACAACAATTGTTTAAAGTAACCGTTGTGGTAGGTAGCGTGCTACATAGATACAATCATAATTGCACGACCATGGTGGAAATCATGATACATACAACCACACGATACTTCCCAAAGGTGGGTCACGTGTGGTGGCACCCCTTTTCCAACCGTTGTGATATGTGTTTTCCGTTATAGTGGTCTGGCCAGGTTGGTTTTGTCAGGGCCCCACAGTCGGTTCCATTGTACTGGTCAAAAAGTGCAGGTATGCATGTTCCCCTAGTAAGGGCGAGGAGACTTAGAGGTCTAGGTAGGTTTATAAGAGTTATGGGTGGTTAGGGCTTGCCCAAGATGGCGAGAAGCCTTGTACGATGGCGAGAGGTCTAGGTAGGTTTATAAGAATTATGGGTGGTTATGCGTTTGCCCATGATAGTTATAAGATCAATCACGTGAGATGAAAGACTCTAATAATGACCAGTGATGTTTGGTAGCAAGTTCGTGGTTATAGGTAGTCATGTATTAAGACTGTGATAAACATTATGCTCTTTGAGGAGTAGATGATGTGTATTACTTAGAGTATGTATTGATCTCCTCTTTTTCCCCTTAGAGGAGAAGTATTTACAAAGGATCTCTCGGGCCTATAGAATTAGTGGGAAATTATGCCCTAGCTCCATGATTGAGAATGTTTTCAAGGGAAGAGTTGTTCTTCCTATAATCATATAGGAAACAGTCCTCTTTTGAGCGGCTATTTGGATTAGGTATCTTAACCTAACTCCATTATGGGGCCTTCTGTCCTTGTTGGGCTAGTAGGTGCTACCCCGTGGACAATCAGGTGCTAGTTTGTGGGTGATTACCTTTGTGCTAGTAGGTGCTAGCCCGTGGGCGACCACTTTTGCGCTAGTGGGTGCTATCATGTGGATGACCAGGTGCTAGCCCAGGGTAGCTCGCCTACTTCCTTGGGTTCTAGCCCTCCTTTGGGTGCTAACCCTTTTTGGGTACTTCTTATTAGTGCTCGACAAAATAAAACACTACAAAAGCTAAGAACTTAATAACAATTTCTTTAGAGATAAAAGAGTTATTTCATGTATCAAATTGTAGTATTTCTAAAGAAATGTGGGACACACCTGTAGTTGCATGTCCATTGGATAAGACTGAAGTTGCATGTCCCTAACACATTTAGGGGGAGCAACCCCAATACAGTTATTGTGTTGCTTGTCTTACCACTTTTGTTTATTATCGTTTATTGAGTCTCCTTCATAATTGTGCATAATCTTGAATCAAGTTTGGATCAATTATTGTGATGCATAAATCAATGGTTATATTTGATCTTGATCATGATGCTTTTACTTAATTGCTTAAGTCAATGGAATAAGAACCATGTGTCTTATTGGTTCAAGTTAGGTGGAAAGGAAAATCTCAAAGTATTTTGAAAATCATGAAAAATTGAGATTTTGTGTGCATGATTTGAATCATGTACATATCCTGACTCAAATAAAATTGAATAGAGGCAAACTAAAAATTTTCAAACACTTTGATTCAAACCAGACTTTTAACTTGATTCAAATCAGGCACCTTTGTGACTCGAAACAGACTTTACACTTGATTCGAATTAGACATTTCTAGGTCACCTCTTCTTCATTTGATTCAAATAAGACTTTACACCTGATTTGAATAAGACAAATTTTCCACATTTTTCTTTTGGCTCTTTTTAAACTGATTTGAATCACAGGCTTTTTGATTTCAATTAGACTTTATTCTTGATTCGAATCAGATGAAAATGGGTAAAAATCCTTTTGTGTTCTTGTTCCACTTCACTTGCTCATTTGACTCGAATCATGAAATTTTCTTGATTTGAATCTAACTAACTTTTTCCATCTAATTTTGAGCTAAATCTCAAGCACATATAAAATCTTTTTGTCATCATTTCTCATACCCAAATTTTACAAATTTTCATAATCAACATTGTGATTTTGTAAAATAAACACTCTCTCTTTTGAAAGTTCAAGAAATCTTGCAACGAAATTCTTTCATCTTTAACCTCAAGTTTGATTTAAGATCTTGAACGTGAGAGATTTGTAATTTTTGAGGAAGACACAGTCTTGAAACTAATCATTATTGAAGTTTTGGTTGATATTTTTAAGTAGCTTGCAAAATTGAAATTGTTATCATTGGTGCTGACAAATTCCAATGAAAATAATGAGGTTGTTCTCTCCAGATTACCTTGGTAGTGACTGTGTTGAAGGCTACAAACAAGGTGGAATTCTTTTTAAATCTTTAGACTGTTCATCATTTAAAGAATCGGTAGAATCAATGAGTGATTGTTGCACACGAAGGCTTGGAGAAGATTGGTGACAAGGAAGATTCAAGAAGCGTGAGTCGAGTTTAGATCGCACGAAAGAGTTTATAATTACTCTTTATACATGTCAAGGTACAGATAGAATGATTTATTTTCCTCAGCATTATTGGGGATTAGTGATTGTATCAACTCTTGTAATATATTTCAAAATAAAAAGGAACAAAACATGTTCCAATGGGAATCCATTGAAAATTGGAGTAGGCAAAGCGAGGAATAACGTCAAACCACTATATATCCTGGTGTAATCTCTCTCTCTCTCTCTGTATCTCTCTCTCTCTCTCTCTCTCTCTCTCTCACACACACACACACACACACACACACACACAAACACACACACACACACACACACACACACACGCATACTCACTCACACACACACACACACACACACAATCACACACACATACACACACACACACACACACACACACACACACACACACACACACACACACACACAATTTTGCATTTAATTTTCGTAGGACATTGCATGCTTAGATTTTCAATTTATAATGTAGGTTAAAGTTTATTCAATTGTTAGGAATTTATTACATAAGATTAAGTTTTGCTAGAACTGGTGCCTAATTGAGATTTAGTGGTGATTAAATTCTAAGAAACTGTTGAGGTTAGAGCTCATTGAAATTGAATCATTGTAAACACACCACGTGAATCATACAATTGAATCAATTGATTACCTTTTGTGTATCATCATAAAACCATCTTTAGTATTTGTAAACCAGTTATATGTTAGCCTGATCAAGTTCCAACAAATGTATAATCTTCATATTTTCGCTTTAAACCTTCTATAACAAGAATAGACAATCGCAAAAGATCACCCGTTAGATCAAATTCTGGGAGACATCAAAAGAGGTGTAAGTACTATATCACATGTCAATTATTTTTATAGGTACTCTGCTTTCATTTCTCATATTGAACCTAAATCGATATTCGATACTTTACTTTATGAGGTATGATTACTTACTATGCAATAAGAACTTATCCAATTTAAATGTAACGACATTTGGACCTTGTTTTGCGTCCAGTTGATAAAACCATCACTTGCACTAGATGAGTATTTAGGAACAAGATGGATGGAAATGGCGTAATTATTAGAAATAAAGCAAGATTAGTCGCAAAAGGATATAGTCAAACTGAAGTAATAAACTATGAGGAGACTTATGCTCTTGTAGATCGTCTAGAAGCTATTAGACTCCTTTTGGCATTTGGTTGCTGCTTGGATTTTAAGTTTTATAAAATGGATATTAAATTTGTTTTTCTTAACAACCATATAAATGAAAAGATGTATGTCTCACAACCCCCGGGTTTTGTGGATCACGATAATCCTAACCATGTTTTTAAATCGAAAAGTTCCATTTATAATCTCAAACAAGCTCCAAGAGCTTGGTATGAGCGATTGAATGAATTTTTAATTAAACAAGGATTCAATCGCGGTAAAGTGGACACCACTTTGTTTATAAGATGCAAAGAAAAGGATGTTCTTTTAGTTCAAATATATGTAGATGATATTATTTTTAGTACTACTAATGAATCTCTATGTCAAGAGTTTGCAAGTTTGATGCAGGGGGAAATCAAGATGTCTCTTATGGTAGAACTGAAATATTTCTTAGGATTTCAAATCAAACAAGCCGAAGAAGGCACCCTCAATAGTCAAACAAAATAATGCTTTGAACTTTCAATAAGTTTTATATGAAATATTCAAAGAGTATCTCAATATCCTTGGCTTTAAATCTGCTAATTGACAAAGGCGAGAAAGGAGTGGACTTTGACATTACTAGGTATAATGCTATAATCGGATCCTTACTCTATTTGATGACAAGTAGGCAAAATATCATGTTTAGTGTGTGCAAGTGTGCTAGATATCAAGCATCACCTAAGGACTCCCACTTTAAGGAGTATGTTTAGTATGTTTTTATGATTCCAACATAATCTTTCCTAGCTTAGTGTGTTTTTATGATTCCAATTTCATGGGATACAAATCGGATGGGAAAAGTATTAGTGGTACATGTCACTTATTTGGAAGCTTTTTAGTTTCTTGGCATAGTAAGAAGCAACATAGTGTTTCTTTTTTTACTATCAAGGTTGAATATGTAGCCACTGGTAGTTGTTGTGCACAAGTTTTATGGCTAAAGCAACAATTGCTAAATTATGATTTAAAACTTGGCTACATTCTGATTAAGTGCGATACTACTAGTTCAATAAGTCTCACTAAGAATCCGATACTTCATTCACGAACCAAACACATTGAGATACAACATCGTTTTCTTAGAGATCACGTTGAAAAGGGGATGTTGTTTTTGAATACATTGACACTAAAAGTCAGCTTGCTGACATTTTTACAAAATCATTTTCATTAGAACCTTTTCACAAGATCTGTAAGGATTCGGGAATCTTAGACTCCACGTGCTTTAAATAGAATGAGAGTTCTGTTTAATTTCAATTTCTATGTATATTTTGTTTTCACTAACACTATTTTGTAGCAAATCATAGTTTTGTCGACTACATTGGTATGTCTCTATAACTCTTGTATTTGGATTTATACCATTGTGCGTACCTTGTTCTGGATATGTTCATTGGTTTGCTTATTACTTTATTTTGTTTACTTCACTCATTCATCTCTAGCATATTTTTTTATTGTTCTTCTTTTCATTTAAGTTTTTTTAAATGTACATTTCTAATTATGTGCATTCGTGATTTTGTATACTTGTTCTTACCTTATTTATGTTAATGCATTCCTTTACATTATTTATGTTAATTGTATGTCTATTTTTATTCTGTTTCGTGTAACCTTACTATATTCGGGTTCTGTAGCTAAGCTCTATTGTTGTATATTCTTCTTAGTTGTTTAGCTTATATGTTCATTTAGAACTATTTGTCTGTGGCTGGTTATTTGGTTCTTGGACTCATTTTGATCTATCTCTTTTTGATGTTGTCAAAGGGAGAGTGTGTCACAATGTGAGTCTAAAATTGTTTTAGGCATTTTATGTTATAGTTTGTGTGCAATGTTTCAGAGGGAGCACAAGTGTTTTTCTTTTGGGTAAAAGTTGAATTAATTCCAAGTGAAAACTTGCCAAACATCAAAACATAGGGAGATTGTAGTTGGATATCTTGGGGGAGATTGAAGTTGCATGTCCCTAACAAATTCAAGAGGAGAAACCCCAATAACATTAGTTGTTGCTTGTCTTATCGCTTTCGTTTATTATATTTTATTGACTTTCCTTCATAATTGCACATCATCTCCGAATTAAATTTGAATCGATTCGTTTTTCAAGCATGCATACATCAATTGTTATATTTGAGATTGATCATAATAATTTTAGTCAATTACACAAGTCATTGGAATAATAACCACATGTGTTATTGGTTCAATTTAGATAGAAAGAAAAATCTCAAAGTATTTTAAAAATCATGAAAAATTGAGATTTTGTGTGCGCGATTTGAATCATGTACATATCCTGACTCGAATCAAATTGAACAGAGGTAAACTAAAATTTTTCAAACACTTTGATTCGAATAATACTTTTATCTTAATTCGAATCAAACAACTTTGTGGTTCGAATCAAAATTTACACTTAATGTGAATCAGACAGATCTTGGTCACTCATGCTTCATTTAATTTAAATTATACTTTACACATGAAAAACATCATGAAGGTTCGAAAGAGATGGTGGTAATGGAAGTTCATAAGCAACATCTCTAACTCTCTGGATAATTTGATATGGACCAATGGAATGAGGAGTAAGCTTTTGAGACTTCAGTGCACGACCAAAACTAGCCACATGAGTGACTCTCAGAAATACATGGTCACCCTCTCAAAACTCAAGAGCCTCCATCCGCTTATCATGGTAACTATTTTTCCTACTCATTGATGCCTTCAAACTCTCTTGAATCATCTTAACTTTCTCAATATTCTACTGAACAATCTCTATCCTGAGCACAACACTTTCTCCAAACTCATACCAACACAAAGGTGTGGTACACCTCCTACCATACAAGGCCTCAAAATGTGCCATTCCACTGCTAGAATGGAGATTATTATTATAAGTAAACATGATCAACAAAAAGTAACTAACCCAAGCACTTCCCTGCGCTAAGACACAAGCTCTCAACAAGTCTTCCAATGACTGAATATTCATCTAGTCTGACCGTCCGTCTGCGAATGATATGCAGAAATCAAACTCAATTTAGTTCCCAAAGATTCCTGCAAACTTTTCTAAAACTTGGGCGTGAATCTTGGATCTCTGTCTGAAACAATACTTGACAAAATACCATAAAACTTCATAATCACACTAATGTAGATCATTGCTAACTTTTACAACATAAAACTGATCTTTATCGAAATAAAATGAGTCGACTTAGTTAGTCAATCTACAAAAACCCAAATTGCGTCCCTTCTTCTACGAGTCTTTGGAAAACTTGTTACGAAATACATAAATATAATATCGTACTTCAATTCAGGATTCCATTTTTATCAACTATAAACTCCTCTTCTTCGCCTTAGTTAACTGATACCAAACGATCAACCAAGCTTACATTAAGCTTTTGACCTTCTTTGATTTCATTTAGAAAACTACTAGTCAACTTCAGCACGCCCAACTTCACACAATTAGAAATCACTTCGCACACCAAGCTTAGATCTATGAATTTTTCGATTAAATCCAATTCTCTAACAATTAATGCTGACATATGCAAGGAGTTCCTACTCAACGCATATGCTACCACACTAGCTTTACTAAAATGGTAACTCAACCCAAAATTGCAATCCTTCAAGAATTTGGGCCACCTCCTCTGCCTCATATTCAATTCCTTCTAGTTAAACATGAATTTAAAACAGTTGTGATCACTAAACACCTCGAACCTTGAACCATACAGATAATGTCTCCATACTTTCAACACGAATACCATAATTGCCAACTCTAAATCATGGGTAGAATAATTCCTCTCATGAATCTTTAATTGTTTTGAAGCATAAGCTACAAACTATTTTTTTTTGCATAAGCACTTTACATAGTCCTATCTTGGACACGTCACAATATACAACAAAGGATTCCTTCGCATCCAAGAAATTTACACCATTTCTTTTGATGTACTTGTTGAATATTTTTACAAAATGTCCCATAACTTCATCATCCGAATTCTCGTCATCTCTTCTTTCATAATCACTTTGCTCATTAGTTGAGGAATTTGAACTTGGAGCCTTTAGAGAAATATAATTATTTTCTTCCTCCTTGTCTTTATATTTCTCCTTCTTCATCTTCTTCTCATTCTTTTTCTCTTGTTTTTTTCAAGCAAGTGAGTTCTTGCTCATATTCTTCTAGTTTTCCCAAATAAAGTTGTGAGATCTAGTGTGTTAAGATTATTCACTTATTTGATCGCGGTGACCTTGGGTTTCTATTCCATATTAAAGGCACCTCAAAACTTTATTAGTAGTTATATCATTGGAAATATGATCACCTAGAGCCTTCAAGCGATTTATGAGATGTATGAACCTATTTTGCATGTCGGCAATGGTTTCACCTTGTTTCATGCGAAATTGTTCAAACTCTTGATTTAACATATTGATCCTATTTTGTTTGACCTCATTAGTTCCCTCATGGGAAACTTCTAATGCGTCCCACATAACTTTCGCGGTCTCACAATGACAGACATGATAATATTCATCAACACCAAGTGCAAATATAAGAATATTTTATGCCTTCTAATCATGTGACCACAATTTATTATCATTATCATCCAATTGTGCTTCCAATTTTGGTACGAAGATTCATTGAGCATTGTTCACTGTAATTTGATTAGGACCATTGATGATGGCATCCCATACACCCTTATCAACCGATTTGATATGGATACGCATACAAGCTTTCCAATAGCCATAGTTTTCACCAGTGAAAATAAGGGTTCTATTGTACGCTCTTTAGGTTCAATAGCCGTTTTCTAATAAGCGAATATTGAAGCACGAAATCAACCAGAGCTCGTGATACCACTTGTTAGATGAAGGAGACTTATCTATACTGAAATTCTGGTATGCAGATCTCATATGTCCCAAGAACATTGATCTCTGCTCAACAAGGACGAGGACAGACCATGACCAATTTAAATTCCTTTAAATTGTACCAATTTCATGACCAATGTCATGGCGTCTGTTGTGACATCAGCAGACAGACAGACTATTTATCTAACCATTTAAATTGTGCAGAATTGTAAATACTGAAATATAAATAACACAATGAATTGTTTACCCAGTTCGGTGCAACCTCACCTACATCTGGGGGCTACCAAGCCAGGGAGGAAATTCACTATTAGTAGAATTAATTCAGAGTCAAACAACCCGTTTGCACTCTTCACTTAAGACCTACCCAATGACACTTCAGGCTAGAGACCACTAGACCTGAGTATACCCACTCACTCCCCCTCAATCACCACAGTGATATTAACCAATTCAAGGTTACAAAAGAATCATGAAGTCACACTTCAAATAAATCTTGATTTAGCTTAACAACTTTAAATTAAGAGACACAACACTCTAGCTTAAAAGCTTTGAGTGACACAATGAACACAACAGTTCATACACACTAGTCGGATGCAATCATACAACAGATGATTGCTTGGCTCACAAGCATCCTAAGACACTAAACACACGTGAAGAACAAAACTTCTTCACTCACACATACACTCTTTCTTAAAAGCTTTGAGTGAACAATTAACATTGTACTAATAACAGCCTAAACATGGCTACCACCATGCATCCAAAGATACAAAGAGTGACTTAGAAGGTCACACACAAAAGACTCTCAAAGCCCTAAACCTTAAATCTACACTCAAGTTTTTCTTATTGTGAGTGCTTGATTTCCCTTGCTTCTGCTCCTCCTTAAATAACAATGCAGACTGGGCTTAGGCTGTTTAAAAGTAACAAACATTAGGTTTAACCAAGTTAAACCACTTTGCATAATTCAAGGTGCTATCAAATAGGTCATAGACGTTTAATGATAAGCTTAGCACTGCCTAGAATCTCGCCTGAGATAACTAGAGAACCCTAATAAGTCTCCTGAAATCTAGCCTGAGATAACTCATGCAATATAACAGAAAACCAACATGCCTGCTTGCTGCCAGCTACCTGGTATCATACGCTTGATGTCATAGCATCCAGCATGACATCCAATTCTCTTTATTCTAGCTCACTAAACTTACCCTGTAGAGCACTTCTGAAGAATCTTCTTCATAATAGTAGAAACAAATATTTTATAGTTTCCTAAAAAGTCTTAGAGATCCTTTTTATGAACACCAATTAAATCTGCACTTTTATGTTATGGATATCTTTGACCGGTACACACTTGATGAGATATATCCAACAGGATCTCATCAAACCAAACCACTTCTGTCAAGTGATAGTAGCTCTTGTTGTACCAGACAGTGATGTCATGACGTTCAGTATGACATCCATGACAACAGTTCTGTCTTCAGCTCCTACTGCACCGGACAGCGATGTCATGACATTGGTAATGACATCCTGTTCAAAACACATGACATCAGTTCTGTCTTCAGCTCCTGCTGCACCAGATAGCGATGTAATGACATTGGTAATGACATCCTATTCAACACACATAACAACAATACTGTCATAACAGTAGATGTGGATGTTATGGCATCTTGCTTAACATTAGTGGAGAATCATGTTTTACCAAATTTTAGTCAATTATAGAACCATGGTCAATAATAGAATCATGGAACTAACATATACAAGGGGGGTGAATGGATCCCCAATAAAGTTTTGTTTACGAAAACTATTTTTCAAAAACGGTGGCTAGCAGATGTGAATTGGATCTATTCGCCTAAACCGAATCGCTATCGAAAAGCTCGGATATGTGTATAAGAAAATCAATCAAAGATAATGACAAGATATTCAACCAATATGATTCAATCACAATCTCTTGAAGGAAACTCAACAAGCAATTCTATATCTAATGATAATTCATACAAAAATATAATGAGGCAAACTATTGAACACCTTGTGTGCAATCGATTTTGTTTGAAAATTTGTATAGTTTTGTTGCTCGTAAATTCCAACCACAATCTAAAGGATTGTGATCAACTCAACAAAATGTTTTTCAAATGGATTTCAAAAGAATTTTCCAAACGAATTAATAGCACAAACGGTGAACCCAACAATTAGAAAATGAAATGTTAATATATATATATATATATATATATATATATATATATATATATATATATATATATATATATATATATATATATATATATATATATATATATATATATATATATATATATATATATATATATATATATATATATATATATATATAGAGAGAGAGAGAGAGAGAGAGAGAGAGAGAGAGAGAGTACACAAGAATTTGTTTAGGAAGTTCCTCAATCGGCCTCACTATGGGTATGTCTGATCTCAATTCACAATCTAATTGATATAGTGAAATTAACCTTACTTTGTAAATTTTTTTACAAGAGAAATTTAGTAATGCAACCCTACAAACCCTATGTTTTTTATTGATCCTAACAATTTCTCTTTCCTTGATCTAAACTTGATCAAGTCACCCAACAATTCCAATTTGATTCACTGTCTCACACTACTCATTTGCAAGAAGCGTAACTCTTCAAAGGCTTCACTCGGTCGAATCCAAATTGTGAATTATTATAACCCATGATTTACCAAGATGATCTAGCGACTCACGCAACTCCTTTATAAGAACCGTGAATTTTCAAAGCCTTCACTTGATCGAATCCAAATTGAGTAGTCTTGTCCAAAACCTTCAAATCCACATTTTGATCTTGAATAAAAACCCCACCTTGGTTTTTTTATTTGAAACCCCCCTTAGATCTCAACCCAATTTATAATATTACAAGCTAAATTAGACGTTATCAACTCGATTCTAGATGGCACCAAAATAATGAATAATTATGTGTACTTTGTTTGTGTGTATGCATAAAATCAAGGTTAAAGAGGAAGAAGACTCTTAGTATATTCCATGTTTTATTTATGATTTTACCAAAATCATTTAAAAGAATTGACGCATGTAATTATATATATATATATATATATATATATATATATATATATATATATATATATATATATATATATATATATATATATATATATATATATATATATATATATATATATATATATATATATATATATATATATATATATATATATATATATATATATATATATATATATATATATATATATATATATATATATATATATATATATATATATGAGCAAGTATAAAGCAAAAGAAATGCAAAAGAAATGGAAAATAATGCAATTTGGTAAGACTTTTTATGTATATGTCGACCTGTAGAGGTGACACATCTAACAGAGCCTACAAGCTTTAAAACTGCAGCATATTAGTCGACCTATAAAATGGATGTGTCGACACATAGACAAATTTTTCTTCTATGTGCCGACCAAAAACACGGGTGTGTCGACACAGAGATATTCTTCTTCTATGTGTCGACCTGAAACATGGGTGTGTCGACACATAGAGATATTCTTCTTCTATGTGTCGACCTGAAGCATGTAAGTGTCGACACATAACTCAGTTTTCTCATAAAAATGAGTTTTTGATCCATAAATCCATTTCTTGATGCATGAATCCATTTTAAAACTTTTCCAACATGTTGTCATGCTTCTTAATTCTAAAATGCACAACTAAGCTTAAATTAATATGTCCAATGTACATAAATGCTAAAGTATCCCGATTTTGGTGACGTTCTTGGCTGATCAAGTGAAGGCACTATTATTTCATCTAATGGTCCTTGCAACTACCTAGATGAAGATTTTGATCTTAAGTCTTCCATTTAGATGTGTTTAGTTTATCTTATTGTTGAACTCATAACTCTTCTCATTGTTGGGTTATTGTCCATAACATGTTGCCTCATTCTTTACATCGTCATAGGTATACTCTTACTAAGGAAATATAATCTCACTCAATTTCTCAATCCAGATGTTGTTGTTTTATCGATACTATTGAGATGTGCTTAAACAAATTGGACTGGTTATGTGATACAACATATCATGGACTGTTGGACGGGTAGAAATTGGTTTCCATATGGTGATCTAGTTACAAAAATTCTATTATATGTTGGAATTAAAAATGAAGTAGAAAAATGTGATACAAGTAAGTCAAGGATTAGTAAGCCAAATGTGAATCACACGTGATTAATGAAAAAAAACATGTGAAGACAAGATTCTAACATGTTTTGATAAATATAATTTTTTAAAGCTCAAGTCTCATTATCAAAGAAGAAGGAAAAATTGCTTAGCACTATGATCAACACTCAAGGTATATGAAATCCTTATCATAGGCAATCTTAAAGTGCTCAATATATATTTTTTGATCATGCTTTAGAAAATTCAGTTTGTACTTTGTTAAAATATTTTTCAAATGATTTTAATAGCATTGGTTGAAAATTAGATTTGATACATCATGAAATTTTTGTACTTAGAAATTTTTTCAAAATTTTTCAGCATGCAATCGATTGAATGGCCTTTTAGAAAACAATTTTTAAACTCATGCAATCGATTGTAAGGTCTGTGAAATCGATTGATGTAGTGCAATATTTCAAAAAATTTCCATGCAATCGATTTATGGACTTGTGCAATCGATTGACAGTGAGTAATTTTTGAAAAATGCTGAAATGTTTGCACTCCTTAATTCACTCCTTTTCAAGGCATCTCCTAATTTTAAACTCATTCTTTTTCAGTAATATAATTCAACCATTGCCATGTTTCATCAAGAGTTGTTCTTACTCTACAAATTGAATTCAAATTTCCATTTTACTGTTACCTCTTTCAAACAAATTATACAAAATTCTCTGCACAATTTTCAATTCATTTTTCCATACTTAGGTACTTTTTGAAAACTTTCATATCATTCTAAAAGCATCATTGAGCACTTTGAGAGTTTATGATATTAAACTTTCATATTTGAAAGAGAACAATTCCTATAAGATAGGATTTAGTTTATCAAACTTATTACTACTCAAAATTTATTATATTATATTATCTTCTTATCTTTTCAGGATTGTTGGATATAAGATTGTTTGATTCTTGTACTTGTTATCCAGGATTATTGGAAATAAATGTGTGAGAAAAGTAAGGATTGTTTTCTTTTCTTGGGTTATAAATCACAAGAGGATTATTCTTGGTGATTAGGTTAAAACCCTGAGTATTGAAGTCTAGATTAGGATTGTACACAAGTTTTAACATTATTAAAAGCTCTTACTGCATAAGGGGACTGAAGTACTCTCAGATTGTGAGGGAAACTAGGACATATCGTCGGTGTTCTTTACTTTCCTCATTTGCTGCTCTTATTACTTACTCATCAAGAAAATAGAGATACACCATTCTAAAAACCAAATAAATTTTAGATGCCTAATTCATCCCTCCTCTTAGGTGCACTCTATATTTACAGAATAAAGTTTAGGTCTACATTCCGAGTAATCCTAGACATCAAACTCAAACTTCTCATGCTTTTCCATCTCTCACAACTCTCAACAACAAGAAGAACCATATATAAATGAATTTGATTTTGATAATCATCCACTCATCCATCTGAAGCTCTACTCCATGTCATCCTTCCTGCAACTCACGAGAACAACATATTTCTCCAAGATCACTCCAAGGTGTTAAGCTAGCACTCCAAGATTCTCTTGTATCTGCTCAATAGGGTGGATAAATTTTCTAAGCATCTTGCTTCCTCGAGGATCGTAGTTCCCTATCAGTTTCATGTTGTTGATGCTTAAATGATGGATGTTGATGATGGTGGTGCAGAACAATAATGTTATGTAGTTTCCTATGTTTTTCTTGTTATGTTCCTTATTTATGTTTTTATGTACTTTTTCTTGATGCTTCTTTTGAATTTGTAACTCCTATACTTCATATATATGAGTATTTTCCTTATTTCTCTATTATGTTATTGTTATGTTCAATGTTCATCTCTTATTTAGTGTATGTTTATTTTTTCCCGTATTTTGATAATTTCAAAAGGGGAGAAGTATACTCTCAGGGGGAGTATAGTTGCTCTATTTTTTAGGGAGGGTTAAATTCCAATTCTATTCATAATAACCTTTCTTTTAAGCCACTCCTTTAAAAATATTTTTTCATTGTAAAAAACGGGGGCAAATGCGATTCTATGTGCATCCATGTCTTAATGATGACACAATAATGATCAAATATCGTGAACATAATCAAATAATAAATATCTATCAAAAAGTGTAAAGTAATATTTCTAATAATGATGCAACAAAGATCAAACATTATGAACTAAAATAAAAAACGACATGATTATTGAAAGAAAGTCTCAGATTCAAAACTGAAGTTTTAATACATTTTCTAAATATTAAAACTATGCACACTCTAATAAGTTGTTTTTCAAATTTTCATCTATTTTCATCATCTTTTAAAAAAAACTTTTTGGAAATAGTCAATTTTTTTAAAACTAAGTATAACCGATTATGATTAATATATATTCGATTATGAATTAAAATTTGGCCTATAATTATTTATGGTGGTAGTGTAATTGTCATACTCAAAATTTTTCCCTACCTAGTTCATATGCATTTACCCATTGACATTCATTCATCTGAACTTGAGCCATTCATTCTCATAGATCTTTCTGCAGTCATTTCATTCATCAGCATCTCATCATCTGAACTGATTCCTTATGACCGTTACATCTGGTCGTAAAGATTTTATTTCGCATACATAAGTCAGGATTAATAATCTCTTTGTTTGATTTATCTATTCTGATTAGTCCATGCATCCCTCTATTCATATCTCACATAACCTTTGTTAAATTGATGAATTAAGGTTTTGTTATGATTTTTTGTTAAGTTTTCTAGTTGATTTTAATCAAATTAGAACCACATCATTATTCATTCATGCATAGTTCCATAATTGACATTTGTTTTATATTTAGTACTTATTTCTAAGTATGAACTAGTAGAAGACCCGTGCGTCCGCACGGGTATGAGAAAAAGTATAATCTTATCGAATTTAAATTTCACAAGAAAAAGTATATTCAAATGTATATATTAAGAGTAATATTTATGCAGGTTTTTATTTATTTGAATCTAACTAATAGTATCTCGTGTAACTTTATGAAGTATTTCAATCACATTTTAAACATTATAGTGAAAAGGTTGAAATACATAATCAAAATTTTAGACTTTTAATTCTTTTAAGTAATATTTATACATGATTATTCTTTAGAGCAATAGAGTAACATACAATTTTATTGTAAGCTTGTATGGAATAAAAAGATCAAATACATGAGATTTTGAGTTATTTGACAATATTAGAAAACCCCATAGGATGAAAAAGCTAAGAATCTTTGTATGTTGTAATGTTTTTCAACATTGATTTATTTTTCTTAGAAATGAGCTCTGAATGAGAAAACTGAAAAGGAACCATAAAAATTGATTGTAATACTAATCATTCACACAATAACTAACATCATTATTAAGGTTCATTATCCAACCAAGGAAGTTATTAGAACATAGGAACAACCAGAACAAATCAACCAAGGACGTTAGAACATAGGAACAGCCAGAACAAATAGTCATTTATTTAAGATTATGATATCAATTTACGGTGTCCAATTCAATCCCATGTGTAGAACAATAAAATATAGGCAGTAAGGATTTTTTTATAGTAAATATCCAAGGAAAAGAATACAAACAAAAATGGAATTTGAAAGAGAAAAATTAATACTAATGAGTTGGCTGCCACCAAAAGCCACGAGAATTTGAAGCAAAATAATAACACCAAGCTTTAAGTTATGGCTGCCACCCAAATCTACACAAGTAGTTGACAAGACATACAAGCCGAGAAGAATCATGAGAGAAAATTGGGGCAATTACTTCTGTTAAGCGGATCCCTTCTGTTTCAAAGTGATTTTATCCCCAAGACTCAGAGCAATTCCCTGAGTTTTACTTCTTATTCTGATGTATCCACTCAATTTATCATCTCCTTGCTTTTCAATGCTCACATTCACCAATGCATCTTCACCAAAAACACTCTTAGCATAAAGGTTTGCAGCTAGGAAACCACACTTTCCTTCCAATGCAGACCTGAAATAGAGACAGCAAAAACCAAATTAATCAAATTGCCCAAATCCCCCATCCAAATCAAGACATGGCAATTGTTGTCTTGGTCACAACATCATCCCTAAATGTATAACAGATGTCAACAAATCAAAATTCATTGAAGAAAAAAATACAACCATGATTTGAAAAGACAAAAATTAACTTACATGTCCTTCTCCAAGTACAAACTGTCCAGGAACTGCAATACATGAGGAGCATAAGGCATCAGGAGCTGTATCTTTGGGGAACCTTTGAATCCTTGGAAGATCCTAGAGTATGCCTCAAGGAATCTATTTCTTAAAGTGTTAGTGTACTCAGTCATATCATCATCTGCCCCAGCGGTATGAGCAGAGAGCTCAGCAGCACTCTAGAGCATAGGCATAGTGTATAACAAATACTTTTCAAAATTTTCACCAATCACAAAAGCAATGTCGCCAAAACATGAAAAAATTGGAGGCTTTACAGACCTATGCAACTGATTACTGGACAAATCCTTGAGGAGTTGGGTCATTATCCCATCACAATAAGGCAGTATTATCTCCTCCAAAGCCCTGCTTACATCACCTACCCACCCACTGTGATAGCACAAACCTGGTAGTCCTCTTAATTTTGGAGACCCAACTCCAAATACCTGTAAAATTCTTGCATGTATTTAACAAACTCAGTGCCAGTTGCATAAGCCAAAGCACCAATGGCAAACATTGCCTTTTCATGCGCTGTTGCACTACGAGAAGCGAATACTCTCAAGAACAAACCCATAATTTGGTCAGCATACTGCATTAAATGATGCTTTGTTGGATCTGACGCACCTAACTTCTGTATGATTACTTGCAAGCAACCACATAGAAGGCCTTATAATTCATTTTGTCTATCATCAGATGAGACCTTCTGATTCTCAAGAGTCTGGTGAAGCTCCATCATGACAGAAACCAGTTGGGAGACCATTGGAGCTGTATCATCATTAGAACACCTCACTACTTCATTCAGAGCTTCATATGCTGCTATTCTGAGGCGGGACTCTCCAGTATCCTCTTTGTGAGTAACAGTGAGAAGAGACTGGACAATACCCTGAAAGAAGGGGGTCAATGGAGAGGACACAGATCCAGCATCCTCATAACCTTGAGCAAGGAAATAAAGAGCACCACAGGCTTTTTCAGCAATATTTGGAACATCTTTCATGTTGTGAAGGAGGACATTAATAATTTGTTGACAGTTTCCTTGATTGATAATGGGAGTATCCAAAGCTGAACCATGCAAAAATTCAAACATTCAGCCATTTACGAAAGATAAATACAAGAGTCAGTATTTGATTCCTAACTCAATGAAACTCACACTCAAATAGAGATGTAGAGAAGTAGGAGCAGCAGCATATAAATTACCTCATTTATTTTTATCGCCTATTGGGATAAATCATATTTACAGGAAACACACATCACAGTCACAGATGTCAATTTACTCAACACAGACAAAAATATATATTGACTCAGCATGTTACTTTTCGGGTTCTTTGATAAACGTATGTTTGACAGTAGAATATTACCTTTCTTGTTTAGTGAACTGTCGAAGAACAAATGAGACAGGATCCATTTTCCCCAGAGGTCGTCCAATACCTAATAAAATCAACAATAAATTGACAATATTATAAGTGACTGTAATGTAGATAAACATTTCAATACTAAGAACGACATGAACTTACCAATTCTTAAGCGAGGAAAACCAGAGTTCCCATGTATAACCTCAGCAAGTGCAATACCTCCCTCGCCAATGTTGCAGCTGCAAAATACAGGATATCCAATATCAGGTACTGAATCATCAATGTTATGACCATCAACAGGGCCAATATAATATCATCCAAGCTCTTCAAAAAGTGTTGATCCAGAACCACTGATCATACCACGAGCATACTCGTCAACTTTTGCAGCCAATTCATGCATAGGACCTCCAATTCATTTTGTTACTCCCTATCAAAATATTATCATTTTGTCAAGAAAAAGCTTCAAGTATACTTTAGTTTCCGCATTTGAGGTAACTCATCGGATGATATTATTACTCACCTTGGCAACCTCTCTCACCGTCGGTCCATCATTTGTAATAAGGTTAAATATATGTTTAGTCCGTTTAAAATAATGACTTTTTTGGTCCCTATAAAAGCAAAATAAGAAGTAAAAATGAACAAAATTTATGTATGCATGACTATGGGGATATAATCCCAACTTTACCTCAAGAGGAATGCATTTGTAATCATTTGGGAGTTCAACACCAATGCCATTTCCCCTCGGGTATCAGAAACAACTGGGTCGATCATCAATGGCTGCTGCAGTGGCAACCATGTGGCAAAGCTCTACTTCATCAGAAGGAGCCATCACCACCATGTTGGGAAGGCATGCCATAAAAGTGACGTCGAAAGTACCACTATACGTAGGACCGTCTGAACCAACTAATCCAGCTCTGTCCATTGCAAATCTTACAGGCAGTTTCTGTAACTCCACATCATGTACCACCTATGATATAGACATTGGATTCATACTTTGAGCACTTATTTCAATTTTCAAAGTTTATATGGTATAGTGCTATAAACTAATCATATCCTGAAAATTAAAATTAAAGAACTCGTACTGCATAATTTTTTTTGTATTTTGGGAGAGAAGTTCTTAGTCTACCTGATCATAGGATAACCATAACCACAACTGAACATTCTGATTTTTCAGGAAAGATCAAGAGCAGTTAGCACAAGTCAAAATCACACAATGGCACTCATGGTTTTGGCAAGAATTAAGAATCGTAAATTATCCCCAAAACACAATCAAGAGAAAATTTGAATTCTTTTCTACCTCTCTAGCAGCTTCCCAATTCACATCCTTTATTGCAATGGGTGCTCCAAGAAGGACAACTTTTTCCATAAGTTCAGCTACAAATAAACAAAAGGAGCACCTTTTGAATCAATAACAAAGGTAAAACCATGTTTAACTGATAAATTTCAGCCGCCGATAAACAGAAGCGCCTTCAAATAAATAATAAAGGTAACATCTTATTAAACCGATAAACATGCAAAATCAATTACTTGATATCATTCACGAGTCTAGCTAAAAATATTTAAAAACATTAATAGCCTGAAACCCAAATCAATTACTTGAAGTACTGCAATCATGGATTGCAGTGCTCACGACCATTAGATTCTTGGATTCCCACTGCAGTGCATACCTAACTTTTGGCAAGGATCATAAGTCATTAGGGTATTAACTTGCATTTCTATAAATGTAAAGGAAACAACAGGAAAATATGTGATTAGATTACAATAAGATAACATCTAATTAGCATGTTGTATTGACATGTACTTGGCTGATAAAAACTGTATTAAGCAATAATATTCACAAGCAAAGTCATTATAATTGTTATCAATAACAGATTGGCAGATACTACAAAATATAAAATTTATATACCTCCTTGTACATACTGATAGCCTCTTTGTAGAACTGACTCTTTGAATATCATGTTTTTCTTAACTTTGCAATGGCATGGGCACTTTTGAGCTGGAGAAGAGCAAAAAGAAAATTTTGATTAAAAAGGGCCAGTGCTCATTGTCCAGAAAATATATGCAAACTTAAATTTTAGGGAAATATTTATATATAACAATATATGGTATTATTGTATTTGGGCTAGCTATATGAAGGAAATTATAATAGAGACAAGAAGCTAGATCCATGGAGATACAAAATCATTGTGATCTAACCTTTTCCAAAATGAGATTTTCTCACGAGGTTCGTAAGGTTCATAGATAAATCCAGGACTTGCCAAGGCTATCTGTGCTCCCTGCAATTATGATGTGTTGGTAAAGCATGAAAATTAATACCTGGTCTTGAGAGGGTTGGTAAGAACCTAACCTAAAATTGGAAAACCATAATCATTAGAACCATAGCTACGAAAATGCAATTGGTTTGATTGATTAGAAGGCTATGTGATAGGTCAATTACTTAGATTTGTATTCTTGAACTTGCGCATCATCCAAATTGAAGAGTAATTTACTTCCATTCCAAGCATTGGACAATGTTGGCTTCCTAGTTGCTGTGACAAATATAATAACAACAAAGAATAAAAGACATGTCATGCTATGTGAGTTAATTCGTAAAATTCAATAGCATGATAGGTTAGGTTGAATGATACCTGCATTTGGTTTACACCAAGCATGTGTTAGGACAAGAACCGTAGGAGTTACATCTTTGGAAAACTTAACGGATCATGTATCATAAACCCTAAATTTGAACACAAGAATAAATCAATTTCTAACAAACAACAACATGACATTAAAGGATATATCCAACTTCAAAATTACACACAATTTCAATACAATTTCACTTTGTTTAAAACACACTTCAAAACTTCAAAACACACAAACATATCCATCAACTTCAAAACTCAACAAAACCCTAAAATTATTAACAAAAGTTATAAAATCATACCCTGCAAGCGATCATTGCTTCCAGCTTCTTTCCAAACAACATCAATAACATAATAAAAAAGTCCAACGTCTTCAATCTCTTCGTAGCAGGAGTCGACATCTTTACCACCTACAAAAACCAACAGCCACAGAAAAGTTCCAAAGTATTCAACTTTCATACCCATAAGGTAAAATCAGATTTTACACTTAACAGTAGCATACAGTTTCAAACTTTGATTCAAAACAGAAACAATATCAAATCAACTAATCAAATTAAGGGAAAAAAAGGCAATGTTGGATAAAAACCCCCAAAATACATTATCTAAGTAACAATAACGCAGAAAATAATCAAACCAAAACCAGAACCCACAAATAAATATGAACTAACCTTCAGAGTAACCATGAATGAGAAATAAAAAAATCAGTCGCAATGGAAAAATAAAAGTCGTTGAACGGTGAACGGCAGCATACGCGAGGTAGTGGAAATGAAGTTGTTGAAGGATGAACGTCTTTGATTTTATGCTTGTCTTGCGTGAAATACCAGAGCTGCAGGGAGAAAGACGAGAGGAAGCATAAAACTTGGTGTTTGTATGAGAGTTGCAGGGAGAAAGACAAGAGAAAGTCTGGGAAATACTTTTTGAAATTGTGAAAGAGTGAGAAAGAGTGGGAAAGAGTGGGAAAGGACGAGAGAGAAAGAATAGAATAATGGGTTTAGGACAGGTGGATGGATGTGAAGAGTTTGAGGATGTGAATTTGTTATTTACTGTTATGACCTTGAGTTGGGTATAATTAATTTAGGTGTGAAGGGTATTTTTGGTAGAATGGTGGACATTGACTTTAATGGGTAGGTAGTTGATGTCTAGAAATGTGTTTTTATTTGGATTGGAGATTTAGATTTATTTATTTAGAACTATCTTTGCATTCTTAAAAATTAGGTTCTTTTTGGTTTGTCATGATTTTGTTCTAACAAGAGTTTTTTTTAGGTTATGTTGATAATAATAGTTTTGGTTTTTTAAATAATAATAATTATGATAACTTTGTTTTTGATTCTACTAATTTGATTTAGTCAATTCAAATATTTGGTCACATTTTATAAGAAATAAATATTATTTTTTGCACTAAAATTAAAAAAATAGTTACACTTTGTTTTACTTTTTCTTTTACATTATAAAATAATTAAAAAATTTCAAAAATAAAATAACAAATCTTTTTATCATAATAAGATACAAGTTTATGTTACAGTAACAAAATTACACAAAAAAGGATCTTTCATAAGAGGGCCCTTCATGGCTGCAGATTTCTGGTTTTTGACTTTTCTTTTTGCTTGTATGCATAGACCAAGAAAACATATTTCTCATCCTTCTGATTTTTTTGAGGATGGAGTTTTTGTCCTATACAAACAAAGTCAACAACATCACTTTTAGCATGCTAATAGATGTAAAACATAAACCAAGAAACAAAGAAGAAAAGATTAATATTTTTACTATCACCATTAGAGCAACATAGCATAATTTGCATCAGGATAACATGAACAACTCAAGACCTCAAAGATTGAACCATTTTTAAAATCCTTTTATATCAATCACCACAAAGACCTAATAAAACACTCAGAAGTTTGAATATATAAATTGGGAAGCAAGAACACAAGAAAAAACCACCAAGTATGAAATTAAAAAAAAAACTCAAACAACAAAAATCCAAAAAAAAAAAATAGTAGCCATTACAAACAATTAAATAAAAAAACAAAATCAGACTTAACACAAATAATTAGCAGTAAGAATGGAGGGAAATAGTTTGAATTGAAACAACAACTAGAAACTAGTACACATAACTCATCAAAAGAATTCAGTCCACCAGTTCATCTGAAATACACCATATTTAGCGAGCAACAAAATCAAAAAGGAGGAGACAAAAGGAGTGCGAAAATTAGCGAGAAGGGAGAAAAAGCAAGGTTTAAAAGCACACCTGAGGTATTGCTCGCCGGAGCTCTGACAAGGTCTTTTTAGCTCGTGGGTTCATCCTCCTTTCTTGTGGTTTTTTTTACGCTTTCAGCATCTTGTTGATACTTGGATCTGTTGGATTTACAGTTGTTTTATTGTTGCTTATTGTTTGTAATCAATCCTGAAACTAAGTTTAGATTGTTGTTTATTTTGTTTCTTTGTGGTTGAAGTTTGTTCATTTTGGATTATTTTTTAGCGGATTAGAGAGTGGAAAGGGTTGTGGTTAAGTGAGAAATCGTGTTTTGCCATGGAGTTTTTCGTGATTTTTTTTTTAGAAAGTGGAAAAGAGGAGAAATGCAACGATTTTTGTGTTGTTTTCTTCGTCTAGAGTTTTTTTTTACCTTGCCTTAATAAAAGAGGAGAAATCAGGTTTGGGAAGAACCCAACCCATTCCTTCATATTTGGAGCCCCCAACTGAGCTAAATCCCTGTGGGCGTGACCGCCCAGGTGTTAATCACGCCCCCCATATAGATGATCATTCAACCCATCTCTCTCTCTTTAGTTTGTTATTTATTTGGTGATTTATTAGTAAAGTTTTTTTTTTCAAAAATGATAAAAATATGGTTATATTTATTTAGCTAAGTACTAACCTCTTTTGTAAATAAAATATATAAAAAAGGCATTAAGTTTTACACTTTTAAAATTAATCATTTTAAAAAAAAAAAAAAAAAGGAAGAAGACCCACTTTGATTTGAAAATCTATTTTTGTTTTATTAGTTAAAAATTTTATCAAGTATTTTTAGTTTGTTTTCTCGATTTATTTTTACCCCTTTTAAAAATTAAATTAAACATCATTTTTGTTAAAGGTTTAAAATATATTAATTAAGTTTTATCTTGTTTATTTCTAAAAAATGGTTGATAAAAATAATACTTATTCTTTCAAAGAAATTTGGGACTTAGAGATGATTTCAACTTGGATTGGCTTAATTAGTTTGACCATTGTTTGAGTATGAATAGGTCTGTATGAATTGTTTACCCCTTAAAGTTGTGGATAATCATATGCTATGCTTTATATTTTATTTAATGTGATGTTTAGACCATTATCTGTTTAAGATAGGGTAAGAGATGAATACATAATTAATTTTTCAAGATAGATTTCAAGCACTTAAGATCAAATTAGTTTTCAAAATTCGCGTCAACTTCAAACAACTTTCAAAACACTATGCCAAAAAAGACCTTTAGCAGCGCTTTTTTTTTTTCCTTTAGCAGCGCTTAAAAGCGCTGCCTAAAGTGGCGCTGCTAAAGGTAAAGACAGCGCTTTTTTTTTGCCTTTAGCAGCGCTTTTTTTTTGGCCTTTAGCAGCGGTTTTTTCATCCTATAGCAGCGCTTTCATAACCGCTGCCTAATCCCCCTTCATCTCCCCCCTTTAGCAGCACTTTTTAAAAGCGCTTTTTTAGACCCCCCTTTAGCAGCGCTTTTTTAAAGCGCTGTCTTAGACCCCCCTTTAGCAGCGCTTTTTTAAAGCGCTTTCTTAGACCCTCATTTTCCAACCTATAGCAGCGCTTTTTTATGCCTCTTTTTGCCCCTTTAGCAGCGCTTTTTTTAAAAGCGCTGTCTATTCTTCACGATTTTGAATTTTTTTTTTTTTAAAAATAATCACATTTTTTATATATTTTTCAATAAACCTGCTTATAACAAATACATTCCCTGCTTATAATTCAGGTCTTTAGTTCAACAGTTTGGCCTTATATATAACAATTATTTTGGCCTTATTTTTGTGTATTCATCAATTTGCAATATTATACACAATAACTAAAGTATACATTATAATTCATCACTTTGAAATATTATACACATAAATCTGCTTAAATATATTACAACACAGTCCGATCCTCAGAACAAAATCACATATACAATCAATTCACATATAATTACAAATCTGATAACTTTACAAATAGATACAATATCAGATGTCACATTAGGAAGAAATAAACTTAACAATCTTTACTTGACTATTGAATTCTGTATGAGACTGCATGGAGTTCACTATCAGCCACAAATACACGATTTTCTTCAAGCTTTGTATCATTATTCAATTGAATGTCTTCCAAGCTTAATTCAATAGAACATGATTCATCTTAACAACAGCACAAGCAAAAACAATAATAGATAAGTAACAATACACTTGAACATGCCCATGTAGATCATTAAGTACTAGATTTCTATGAAATTTTTAGTTCTTATCATTATTTGAAGTTTCTGTTAATCAGATTAATAATTAAATATGTATTTATAGAATTAATCTTCATTATCATTACCTTCCAATATATATTTTCTCATGAAGTACCAAAGCAGCCAATACAGTCACAATCACTGTCACAAGAGGGCTAAACAATGCAGAGAAAAGAGGTCCTCTCTGTGTTATGCACCATGCTTGAAGACAAAACATAACCGCTGATCCCATAATTCCTTACAAAATATATTTATTACAAATTATCTAGGATTATGATGTATAAATATTGGTGTGTATCATCATGAAAAATTACCGCATATAAAGTGGAACCAAATTGAAGTAGAGAATTAACCTTCCATGCATTAAGGTCTGCCTCCAAGAATACTGTCACTACGGCTGATTGTAATGTTGAAATGAAACACATCCAAGCTGACAGTGACAAAATATATTTATGTTTTAAAATTTAATAAATAAATAAGGATTATTTGTGAATTTAGACTATTTCATAGAAAAATAAGGATTAAGAAAAATAAATAAATTTCAAGATTAACAGAAACTTAAAGCTTTCATCTAAATCACAAATAGTGTGAAGTTTCTAAAGCAACATAATCTAAAAAATCATTGAATATATGTGCAGTATTTCCCTTATAAAAATTATTAGTAAAAAGAACTCATATAAGGTGTGGCATTTCAGCAAACACCTTGTATACGGCTAGATATAATGAAAGTTAACATAAGTAAATTCATTGTGGCATTTCAACAAACACCTTGTATACAAAACTCAAGCCAATATCAAACGAGTAATTTTCATCAACGGTATCAACAAAAACAAGTCAAAAACTCAGAAAAGAAGTAACACTAACATCATATAATCCAAAAAAATGAAATATTAAGACATTAATCCAGAAAAATGCAAAATGAAAAACTTCAAATACCGTAACAATGGACGGACGGCGGCAGAATGAGGTGATGACGGAATGACCGGAGGAAAGACGACGGACGAAGGCTGTCGGACGGAGGCGCGGACGGAATGCGTCGACGGTGACTGTTCTAATTCTGAATAGGGCAACGTTCGCGAGTAGAAATAAGAAAGAAGAAGATTGTTCTGATTCTGTGAAAATATTGGAATTTTTTAAATTTATGCTACTTAAACCTATAGCAGCGCTTTTTTTGGCATTTAGCAGCGCTTTTAAAAGCGCTGCTATAGGTCTGCCTTAGGACCCCCTTTAGCAGCGCTTTTTTTGGCATTTAGAAGCGCTTTTAGAAGCGCTGCTATAGGTATGCCTTAGGACCCCCTTTAGCAGCGCTTTTAAAAGCGCTGCTATAGGTCTGCCTTATGACCCCCTTTAGCAGCGCTTTTTTTGGCATTTAGCAGCGCTTTTAGAAGCGCTGCTATAGGTATGCCTTAGGACCCCCTTTAGCAGCGCTTTTTTTGGCATTTAGCAGCGCTTTTAAAAGCGCTGCTATAGGTCTGCCTTATGACCCCCTTTAGCAGCGCTTTTTTAAAAGCGCTTTCGTAGACCCCCCCTTTAGCAGCGCTTTTTTAAAGCGCTTTCTTTGACCCCCCCCCCCCCTTTAGCAGCGCTTTTTTAACAAGCGCTGTCTTAGGTGTGCTATTTTTTTGTTTTTTTTTTCATGACCCTTTAGCAGCGCTTTTTTAGAAAGCGCTGTCTTTTGTTGCGCTGCTAAAAGTCATTTCTGGCGTAGTGAAACCTCTTTCAATTGATTTCAAACCGATTAAAACCTTTTCCCAAATAGCATAATGTAAAAAAAAATTTTTTCCAAATAAACATGAAAGGATAAAACTGTTGGAATATAACATTCTAGCATAACCCTCAAATGATTGGCCCCGAGCCACATTTTGGGTTAACCGTTCATTCTTTTCTTTTGTTCTTAAAACACTTAATATTAACTTGAACAAATAAGGGTCATTGAGATCTAGCATTCGGACGTAACTATTTGAACAATTGATTCTTATCAAGTGTATGTTATCCATCAAACATTTTCCATAATAACCTTGAATGAAAAAGGGCCATTGGGATCTAGCATTTTGTCGTAACTCTTTGAACAACTTATTCTCATCAAACGTTCGTCATTCACCTAAAATACATCCAACCAATCAAACTATTTTTTTCACCGCCGTGCGATCTTAAGAAACTTTTCATAAATGAAATATACATTGTCTTAAGATGATGCAAAGCGCTTCACCCACAACCATTGAGTTGAGATAAGAGGCTCGTTCCCGTGAATGTGATTTGTAAATCCATTCAATATGATGCAAACGTCCACTCTTCACCTATTTTGGGTAAAATAATGTTTTTTCATCGATTAATACAAGATAGCTTTTGCTAAAATTGATCAATAAGCAAACATTTTCTAACCTGAACTACATATGCCTTGAATTCTCTATTGCACTTGGAGATACGTAGGAGTAGGATTGCAAAATCTTGTCAGGCCCCCCTAATAATAAAAACCTCTTTAGGTGTTTTCTATTTAATAAAAATCCAAAAACATTTCTCTTCTCTCTCTTTTTCTATCCCAAATAAATAGAAGACTGCAAACTAACATATGCTAACATTCATTTTAAACCTAACTAAACGGTCCCCGTTAAGTACAATAGACGCGAGGGGTGTTAATACTTTCCTCATTGCGTAACCGACTCCCAAACCCTGATATTGTTTGTGATAACCATATCATTCTCTTTATTTTAGGGGTTTTATTCGATATTTTCCCTTTCCTTTTATGGGAATAAATAAAGTTCAATGATGACTATGTTAAGTCCATCCTACGAGCGTGCGATTGCACTTTGCGAGGTCGTGCACTCATTTTTCGAGGTATGATAGTAATCAGTTATGAGGTGTATCTCACATAGTAATCAATTATGGATACCTAATAATTTATTATGATTAAAATCCTCCTAAACTTTCCTTTTTTATGTGTGCATAATCGACGACTTCCATAACATAATCGATTATTGATTAGATTGACATTTTCAAAAGTTTCCTTATTTTCCTAAATGTTTTACTATAAAATGGGGGAATTGTACTTATTTGAAAACACACATGTTTTCTGGAAAATTTCTTCTTTTCTACTTTCATTTTACTCCTAAATTTTTCATATACACTTTATATAGTTTTTGTGTAATCCATTGATCTAGTTTCTTGTGTATAATTCAAAGACCAAGGGAGTGATATTATCTTGAACTCATATAATAAAATATTTGAAATCTCAAGAATCTACCCTTGAAAACGAGACATAAGCTTCATCGTTTTGGGCAGAACTAGAATAAAACCAGTGTGTTTTTTTCTTATCCTTATCTCTTTATTTTTCTCATATTTGTTTATCTATTAATTTGTTATTATTATACTCTCTTCTTTAAATCAACTTAAAAATATTCTATTTAATCAATTTTCTGAAAAAAAAATTTATATCTCACCCCCTATTGTGTTTAAAGTCATGTAGTCAACATTTCTTAAATGCGTTGCGTTTCTATAAAATATGCATGACACATTCCCTTCCCACTGAACGCTTTGTGTTCCCCTAACATATTGTGTTATGGTAATATTTTTAGATTTTTGAGTCAATCTCCATACACTACTACAATCAATACATTTCATGACAAAACCTTTACCTCAGCCAATTAAAAATCGATGTCAAATTCCTTGGGATGTGCCATTTTAACTTTTTTTAAAAAAATTAAATATTATCCCTCATATTTTTAGTAAACCGACAAAAAATGTAGCTCATGTTTTGAGTTTCAATTCCCAACTCTTGCAATTTTGTGTTTTATTTAAAATCATAAGGCACCCTTATTTTATTTGAATTTTAATTACAATATAAATCATCAATTTTCTCAATTGTTTAACTAACCGACATGAAATGTTGCTTATTATTTTATTTAATTAAAATAGAAATTAATTTTTACCTCAAGTGTTTTCCTCGTTGTTTGCTACCAAATGAGATATAAACTCCAAACAATATTACATTCCAACATCAAAATGTTAACTCTTATTTGCTATTACTAACTCCTATAAACTCCTCGCGCCTTAGAGAACGAAAGAAAACTTTACTCTTCATCTTCAACACCTAACAAACGAAACACCACTCTTTATCTTCTCCACCTAACAAAATCAAACACCATTGTTCATATTATCCAAGTCAAATGAAATAAACAAAGGAGGAATGAATCTCAAATAAGGAAACTCGAACCCTAAACCAACACATTTCTTTGACTCTCTCATCGTGTTTCTAGTATGTGAAACTTTCTCCATTACTGTACTAGTATTGTTGTTTTTTTTTTTTTTTAAGAATTAGGATATAATGTTGTGTTATTTTTCAAGTAGTTTTAGTTGTTGCTTAGTGTTATTGTTGTTTTATTAAAATTGAATGTTCATTTTTATTACTTGTGTATGTTTTTTTCTCCAGAAGTTATATGTGATTATGGATCGTAGTTGGATGAAAGCCACTAGATTAAACAAAGAGTATGAGAATAAAGTGATTCCGTTTCTTGAATTCGCGGAAAAAAGTATAGGAGTGTGTGGTAACCCTAATCTAGTAAGGATAACAAGAGGCCTTATTAGTTTTATAACGCTTAAGACTTTTCCACGGTGGCGAAAGGCACTGTTTGATGGTCTTTATGATGGCGAGAGAGGCCAATTCATGTGAGGTGAGAGATTTTATGTTTATGCATTATGCTAGGTCAGTTATGTCCTAGCTCCATGACCAATTAAGTGGTCAAGGAAAGACTTTTTCTTCCTAGAATCTTGGAGTAAGTGGTTCCCCTTTTACTGGTTATTTAGATTAGGAGTCTTAACCTAGGTCCAAGAAGGGGGGCTTACCCTATAGGAAAACTAATGTAGATAATGGATTTAACACTAGATTTTTGGAGAGTTAATACCTGCTATTAGGAGTCTTAACCTAAGTCCAAGAAGGGGGCTTACCCTATAGGAAAACTAATGTAGATAATGGATTTAACACTAGATTTTTGGAGAGTTAATACCTGCTATTTTTCGCCGTTGTTGCCACCGGTATTCTAAGTGTGAATATGACACCTGTTTTAAAACAAGTATGGTAAATTAATTTAACACCGATGATAAATTGTTGTTAAATATGGGTATTAAAACTAACATTCAACACCTTTTTTATACTTAAAAAAGATGTAAGCACTTAAAATCCGTACCTATTTATTTTTATAAAAAAAACCGGTGTTAAAAGTTTAATGGAGGGTAATTTGAAATGATATCAACTTATGACACATGTTTCTATCTAAAGAAGACATAAAACATATAAAATATACCAATTTTGTCAAAAATAGGCGTTAAAAATTTACCAGAGTGTTGTTTGCTTAGAAACCAACTTTCACACCTGTTTTTTTTCTTAAATGGGGTATATATGTTTTCTTATTTAGTTGGTTTAATAAATAAAATTAAGTGTGGTTTAATTTTAAATGAACCATCAATAGATATTTTTCCTTAAAAAGGGTGTAAAAAAATACATAATGTACTTGTTTAAATATGGTACATATATATATATATATATATATATATATATATATATATATATATATATATATATATATATATATATATATATATATATATATATATATATATATATATATATATATATATATATATATATATATATATATATATATATATATATATATATATATATATTTATTATTTTTTCAACTAACCAAAATTAAACTCATAAATTTAAGTTTAAATTTAACAAACTATACAAATAATGTAAATAATATATATAAATAATGTAAATAATATCAAAATCGAATCTTACTAACAAAATAATATAAATCTAAATTTTAAAAGAAAATCCTATTAAAAAAATAATGTTAATAAAAACATCAATACTAATTTCTATGAAGCACCATTTTTAATCTAACTTCTTGTTTCTCTCTTTTTAACTTAATGTTATTCTTCAACTATTTGCAAAAAAATTGAGTCTAAGATTGTCGGATGATACTAGATCATCATATCTATAAATGCAAACAATAAAATAAATTAAACAAGAACATGCTAAAACATTAAGTGACATGATTTATATGTTAAATATTGAAATTCATTGCTAGTACCTCATGTAATCCTTGAAATATACACGTTTGAATAAATACATCTATCATAATAATGTCAAATATATTTTTCATTACATAATAATCATCACCTCAAATGTTATCTTGTTGCAGAGTTTGGCATGTTGTGAGATACTGAGATAGATTTTGAAGGGGAAGTCATTTAGTGTGCCATGTTGGTAGACTTTGAACTAGTGAGTACTGAAGAAGCTCTTAAGAAGAAAGTGTGGATGAAGACCATGAAGGAGGAACTTGAGGCTATAGAAAGAAACAAGACTTGAGAGTTGACTGAGCTTCCAAAGAACAAGAAAGTCATCAGCGTGAGATGGGTTTACAAGTTAAAACTAAAGCAAGATGGGTCAATTGGAAAACATAAAACAAAGCTATTAGCTAGAGGATTTCTATAGAAATCTGGTTTATATTACTTTGAAGTGTTTACACATGTAGCTAGACATGTAACAATCAGATTGATGGTTGATATAACTGTTAATAGGAATTGACCTCTGATGCATTTAGATGTAAACTAAGCATTTATGAATGGTCCTTTACAAGAGGAATTTTATGTCTCACAACCTTCTAGATTTGTTAAAAAGAATCAGGAATGGATGGTGTACAAGTTGCATAAAGCCTTGTATGGACTGAAACAAGCTTCTAGAGCATGGAATCTGAAAATTGATTCTTTTTTCAAGCTTCAAGTATTTAAAAAATGTGAGATAAAGTATGGTGTCTATGTTCAACACACATCTGAAAGCAATATGATTTTGGTGTGTCTTTATGTTGATGACATATTACTACCAGAAAGCTTTTCAAAAGAGATAACTAAGTTCAAAAAGGTGTTGATGAATGAGTTTGAGATGACTGATCTAGGAAATATGACATATTTTCTAGGGATGAAAATTTTGTACTCTGATAAGGGTATAATCTTGCATCAGTTGAAGTATGAACTTGAGTTTCTGAAGAGATTTGAGATAATAAATTGCAAGTCTGAAATCACACCTTCTAAAACAAATTACAAGCTAATTTCTGATGTTGAGGGTGATGATGTAGATGCTACAACTTTCAAACAGTTGGTAGGCTCATTGAGATATCTCGGTAATACCAAACTTGATATCTGTTATGCAGTTGGTATGATTATTGAATAGGGGTAGCTGTAGCACCCCAAAATTTTCCCACCCTTTTTCTTAATCTCTTTGCTTATGTTTCATATCATTTTGCATCATCATTTGTGCATAGCATTGGTTCTAGGCAAGGGATCAAGGTATCTTGCTCAATTCTCAAGAAGAAGAGTTTGATTCTCAAAGTTCAAGCAAGGGCTCATTCTCAAACTTGTGGTATTCTCAAGTCACAAGGTCTTCTCATCATCAAAGCATATCTTACAATCATCCGGATCAAGGTTACAAGTATTGATCACCTCCTCCTATCTTGTGAACAAATGGATTAGGGTTTTGGTTCAAAAGGCATTTGTGTCTAGCTCATTGGGAAAAACATGGTTCTATGACTCAATACACACCTTGAGGGTCCTCTACATGAATTATATATCATCACAAGTCATGACAAGAGCTTCAATCAATGGAAAATGTGTTAGGGTTTCATTTGATCAACAAAAGTCAATTGTGGCTCAATGGGTCAAAGTCTTGGATTTCAAGGTAAACCAAGGGTACGCTATGTTTTCTCAAGTGTTTTCATGTGTTTAGAACAAGAAAAGTCAAGGAGAACAATAATATCAGGAGCTTGGTTGGATTAGGGTTTGATTGAAATATTTTCTAAGTGTAGAAAACCCTAATTTCAGCCATTTTGCAACATCCATAACTTTTTCATCTATGATCCAATGGGAGCAAACTTGTTATCAAATTAAAGAGGAAATCATGAACTACAAGTTTCTAGAAGAAAGAAAGTCTAAGAGATCCATGTTTTGAGAGATATGAAGAGCTAAAGTTGAGAAAACAGAGGTTTTGTCATTCCAACACATTGGAATTTTTTTGTATGGAGATTTAGCTTGAAGTACATGTTTTCAAGCCTACCTTACATGATGACGCATGCTTCAAATGACTTTTCCTTGAACCTAAAAGTTTTAGAGAATCCTTCATGCTTTCTTTTGAATACTATAACTCTTCCATTGGATGTCTAGAACTTAAGTTATAATGTCTCTAAGTTAACGTTTCAAAGATGTCAAATGGGACAAGTTTTAGGCAGATTTTTAAGACAACTTTCCAAGGCATTTTTCACCAAGTTCTTGACTTCAAATCACCTTTTTTTGAACATGAAATCTATAGATCATTATTCAATATTTCTATCCATTACTAGAACTTTTTCATTGGATCAAGCAATCTCAAGTTGTGATGCTTCAAAGACAACGCTTTTTAAGGTTCAATTTGGTAACTTAGTAAAATTTCACTAAGTGTATTTTAGGCAGATTTTGCAAGTAACTTTCAAGGCCATTTTCCATCATCTCCCAAGCCTCATTTCAATAAGTTTCCTACATAAAACTTGTTCCTTGATCTTTATACTTTCTTTTGAGCCAAAGAAGTCACAATTTGAACCAAGATTTATCAAGATATTGTTAAGTGAACCATGTGAATTGTTTTCAAGGTTTCATTTTGGATATCTTTTTCATGTAACATGAACAAATCTCATTCAAGATTATTTGAAAGCATGTCATGCGCATGATGGCTCACAAAATCTTCACAAAACATTTCCAAATGTGGTTAAACAACCTCTTGTACTACCTCATTCATCATGGCCAAAAGGAGAAAGGAGACAAAATTGCAAAACTTGCCTAGCAAGAATGTTCCTCTCTCCATTCTGATTTCATTCTCATTTCACTCATAAAAAGGACAATCACAATACACCTCACATGATGCTTGCTCGTGCCATGATCATCATCCACCATCCATTATTTTTTTTCTTCCAAAATCATTAACCATCTCCTTTAACCACTGCAAAATGTTTTTAACCTCACTCAATACACCATATATAAGTGAAAAACTCTAATGAGACTCAGCAGCCACTTTATTTTCTCTAGAAGCAGATTTACATTCTCTCTCTCTCTCTCTCTCTCTCTCTCTCTCTTTCTTTCTTTCTCTTTCTTTCTCTCTCTCTCTCTCTCTCTCTCTCTCTCTCTCTCTCTCTCTCTCTCTCTCTCTCTCTCTCTCTCTCTCTCTCTCTCTCTCTCTCTCTCTCTCTCTCAAAGTTTTCTTTGAAACTCCACTTTCCTCCCAAGGAAACCTCATTTTTCTGCTTTTTTCTTCATCACTGAAGGGTGAAGATCAAGTTGATCTTGTTATTTTTCATAAATTTTTGGTTTATTTGCTTGATTTTAATTAGTTTAAAATTGTTTTTGGCCATTTTAAAATTGTGAGAAAATTAGTACATGATCCTATAATGGTTTCTGACCTATGGTAATTTTCTTGGGCTCTTGTTTGTGTTTTAACTACTTTCCCGTCTTTTATGATGTGTTTTATTTGCCTTTTTATTAGATTTTTAATTAATTTCAAATTTCAAAATTGTGTAAAAATGTTTTTAGTCCATGTTTGAATGTCATTATGTTTTTCTTCAAGTTATTTAGAACTTTGATGATTTTTTGTTGTTGCTTCCCTTTTGTGGATGTTTTGGTGTTTGATTCTTCTTGAGGTATGTTCTTAATTTTAAACTTGTATGATCTCTCTTGTGTGTTCATGATTGGATATTAACTTGATGATCATGTTGATGATGTAACTTCTTCTTATGTTCATGTCGTAACCATGTTCCTTTCCCTTTAGGTTTGTGTGTATGCATGCTTGTTATATATGGCTTTGACTTGTTTATGAATGGGATGCATGATTTGTTTCTTGTGTGCTCTCTCTTTGATCATTGACATGATTTGAGTATGAAATGTGGTGCTACTGCCCTACTATGATTCTTGTGTCATTTGACTTCATTTAATTTGGTTTTTAGGATTGATGTTACTTCTTGCAAGCTGTAAGATTTTGGATGTGTGTGGGAACTTTGTTTGCCATTATGTGTTGATTTCAAATCTTTTGACATGGTGTGACATGTGTTTGTTTCCTTGTTGCTTTGGCATAGTCTGGGTGTTCATCTTATGTGATTGAGATGTGTGTTTTCTTGGTGTCTTTTGCTTTTAACCTCAATGATTGTTCATCTTGTCTTCATCTTCTTTATTCTTCTTCTTTCTCTCCTTGAGGCTTGTTTAAGTTTCAATTTTGTTTTCATTTGTGATTGAATTCGATGGTGTTTACTCGTGCTTTCTCACATGATCATAGTCCCTCTTAATTTCTGATTAAGATGGGAGTAGGAGAGACATTAGGCTTTCAATCCTTTGTATGATAACAATTAGGATAGTCCCTTTCACCTCAACTTTAGGTCCATCATTTATATGATAACATTAGGTAGACTTCCTTTCCATCCTCAACCTTAGGACTATAAGAGCAAGATTTGTCTCTACAGGATTATCTCTATGTTTTGATGATAACAATTAAGTATTTGTGAAAGAACCATTTTATTGTCTAATGTTTGTTATGTGCAGATCGTTAATTAATGATATAAGATCAAACAATCAATATCAAGAAGTGCATTAAATACAATATGGAGTTACTTTGTGTGACGTATCATAAAGTGCTTATGGGAGAAGCTAGTTTGCTTATGCATCTGATCACGCTCAGAGAGATCCAAGGACGATGGATACTGCAGTTGCAATGCTCATGTGGATTCTGCTTTGAGTAGTGCATCTGATCTGAAAGCAAACAAAGCTTAATGAAGAAGCAAGTTTGCATTTGTGCGTAATGAAGAAGCTAGTTTGTCTCCACATTTGTTCACAATCAGAAAGATCCAAGGAAGTTGTATATTGCGGTTGCAATGCTCCTGTGGATTATGTTCTGAGAAGTGCATCTGATTTAGAAGCTAACAAGAGTTTCTAAAGAGTGAGTCCTCTGAAGAACTAAGTGCTGAAGACTCTGATGACTTGAAGTTCTGAAGGCTGAAGGCTCTGAAGACCAAGTGCAGAAGACTCTGAAGACTTAAGGGTTCTGAAGATCAAGACTTTGAACACTCTGAAGATATAGTCCTCTGAAGAACTACTCTGAAGACTCTGATGACTTGAAGTTCTGAAGGCTGAAGGCTCTGAAGATCAAGTGCAGAAAGACTCTAAAGAAGTGTTCTGAAGATCAAGACTCTGAAGACATGATTTCTGAAGAATCAGTCACGAAGATTCTCAAGTCTGTTTCAGAGGAAACTTAGATCTTGGAATGCTGAAGACTGGATTCTGTAGTTGAAGATTGTGTCAAAAGAATATTCACCCAGACATAGGCGTATTACTCATCCGATAAGTTGCTGCTATTAAATCTGATAAAACAAGGTGCTGAAGTCAGACTCTGATGTTATTATGCTATCATACCAAAGTAGTTGCTGAACTACTCATCAGATAAATCATCAGAAGAACCAAGTCAAGAAGACTACAATACAATGCATGCAAACATTTCACTATGACAAAGGCATTGGTACTATTCATAGGCGTGGTTCACAATGAGATATTAACATTGTAAGAAAAGGACAAAGAAAGTGATGTCACTGTATCCAACACGTGCTTATTCTATCCGTTGGAAATGACCGTTGGAATATTTAAATGGACATCTCTTCCCTCACAAAGTCTCTATTTGGATGCACTATAAAATAAGAACATTTGAGTCATTCAAAGCAGAGCTTGTCTGTTTGCGAATTTGTTAGCAAGTGAGCCAAAAAGCCAGTTGAGCCAATACACATTGAAGATGCAATAAGCTAGCAAGCTAAGCAATATGGAAACTACTGTTCTTATAATCTCTTATAGATTTATCCTTAGAGTAGTTTATATATTAGAAAGCAAGGATGTGTTGCTCATTACTTGCTAAGTACTTAATTAGGAGTAACCTACTTGTTAAGAATCACTCATGTAATCTCCGGCAACACAAATTCATTTTAGAATTAAGTGGTTCCTCAAGTGATCTTGTGAAGATCAGAATACTTGAGATGACAAGTGACAGTAGTCATTTGTATCAATGAACGTTATATCCAGTTGGATCCCTGAACGTGTCATTGTTCATTTGTTAGTCACTTGCAGTCAGCTTGTGCAACTGTAATCAGTTTGGCTATAGTGGATTAAGTCCTTTCTTGAGAGAGGAGAAATCACCTTGGAAAGGTGGACTGGATTAGCTTGAGAGTTGCTCAAGTGAACCAGGATATATCGTGTGTTCTTTACTTGTATTGTGCCTTATTATTTATGCTTCCGCAATGCATATATTTAGATATCATAAAGCAACAAGTGAAGAAGAGCGAAAAAGTTCAAAATGAGGTGAATACCCAATTCAATCCCCCCCTTTCTTGTGTATTTTTTCACCTTCAATTGGTATCAGAGCTCTAGTTCTGTTATTGATGGATATCAAACACCTAGCAGTGTCAGATAAAGATCCAAAAGCCGTGTGAAGAAATACTATTTGGGATTTTTTCACTTCTCTTACAATTTCAGTCTCAGATCAGTTTTTGAGGATGATGAGTACTAAAATTGTAATCTATTGGGTTACCTTGAGCAAGTCACTGATTCAGTTTGAAGTTTGGAAGTTTTCAACAAGAAAATATTCTCCATTGAAGCTTGAAAGAAGATTGAAAATCAGTTGACAAGAGAGATTCATCAGATAAGAAGTCTTATGTTGAATGTTCTTCTTAAAATGTGTTTGGAGGTACAACACATCAGCTTAAAGATCAAATCATCAGAAAGCAAGAAATCTTGTTTGCTGAAGATTATTTCTATGTGAGTATGAGATGTTTTCAAGAAACGGATTAGTCCACTCTTGACTTTCTCATGAAAAGCTCATTGGGAATTTTCTTTAGTAAGTAAAAAAATATTGTTGGCTAATGAATTAGAATGAAGTCTGCAGAATAGAAGTAAGATCAGAGAAAGTTTAAATCTTGAAGAAATGATACTTCTGATACAATGCATCTGAAAGCTATTTTCTTTGAAAAGTTTTAAAGAAATCTGTAGATGGTTTTTGTAAGGAAGTTCATTAACTCATCTGGGATCTGATGAAAGATGAACTCTGAGATATTTATAGAAGTAGCTTAGACAATTAAGTTCTGTTAACTTGAGAAGTTGTCTCAATTGAACAAACTGTAAGTGGTCTAATATTATCAGTTGTTAATCTCATAAATTCAATCTGTTTGTAAAAGGATTTAAGTCACTGGTGTTATTCAGAATGAATAAGTCAGAAGACATCTTTCTCAGAAGCAAATGTACAGTCACCTCTTGATGAACTAACTCTGCAAGTTAGATCAAGCATTGTAAGATCAAAATTGTCATTTAGACTGTGTCGTCTGATGCATCTAAGTTTGATGATAATTGTACCAAGACTAGATCTGCGTTTAATTCTAGCAAACATATTAGAAGATGAAACCTGATGGTTGTTAGTTACTCTAATATGAAGATTAGAATATCTGTGCTCTGAAGATGTCTCTCAGAAATCAGATGGATGATCTGTTGATAGAGACTCTGCAAAATGCAACCAAAGGGTATGAGATCAGCTCTGAAGATAAGTTCAGAAGATTCTACTTCAGATGCTGTTACTGCTTCTATATCAGATTAAAAGTGATTTTCAGAAGATTTTACATCAGATGTTGTTTCTAGGTTCTGTGATCATTCTCAACAAATGAAAAGCAGAGTTGCAACGTCTCAGTTTGAAGAATCCATTCTGGAAATAAATGAAATCTGTATCTGAACCATATCTATCTCCAACCCTATGAAGAAATTCTTATGGGCTTAATATCTTATGTTGATGAATATCTTCTGGGTTTGATGTTTTTGTTTATGCTAACGTCTGTTGTTAAAGCTCCTCTGGAAGCTCCTCTGGGCAAAGACTGAATGTCAATGATTAGAAGAACTAACTAACATAACTCTAACAGTTATGGTTAGAAAGTTTGTTGTAGAAAAACTCTCCAGAAGATAGAGCAGAAGATTCAGAAACCTCTCCATAAGTTAAAGAAGGAGTTTTGAAGGTTTCTGAAGAAAAAGAAGATAAAATATTTTTTTGGCTTGTGATACATGATGGTATTTGTTGATGATCACTATCCTCTGATCTCCTAAGATTAAGTGGATGTATGAACTTGAAAGATTATCTAGTATGAAAGATGTATCTAACGCTCTAGTACTTCAATCAGTTATCAAGTACTCTAGAGTGAAGCATTGACGCTAGAAGTCAAGTCATGTTTGATTTGATAGCAAGCTTGGAATCAGAAACCAAGGGTGGATTAGCAGAAGAAGTAACCATCAGATGATCTGATGCTGGTTGATAAAGAGCAAGACTGTCATTCAAATAGATGCTAGAAATACATCTTGGTTTGATGATAGTTTGTGATGATCAACTACGTCCATTCAAAGGATAAGCTCTTATGATACAAGATGTCAGCAAGTTTCCTTAACTCATAAACTAGCGTTCTTCAGAAAACAAGTTGTCTGGAAGAAGATAAAGAGGCGTGATCATTGGTATAAGAAGATGGATGATCAGAAGATGAAGACCAAAGAAAGAATCTGGACTTCGTAACTATTGATCAAGATGAAACAATCATCAGAGGAGATATGTTTCTATTCATAAGAAAGGAAGCTGAAGAAGTCATTATAATTCAGATGAAGATTGTAGCAGAAAGAAGATTAATCTGTCAGAGAGTAAACAATTAAGATTCTCATGCATGCAACGTACACTCTGGGAAAAAGAAGAGGTTAGTAAAAAGGTAGATCAGAAGCAGTACAGAGGTATGATTTGCTCTCTTCTGTATTTTACTGTATCTATGCCTAACATTCTTTTCAGAGAATATTTATGTGCATGATTCTAATCAGATCCTAGAGAATCTCACTTAACAGCTGTTAAGAGAATTCTGAGGTATCTGTAAGGTACTACTAATGTGAGTCTGTGTTTCAGAAAATCAGATAAATATTATTTAGTAGGTTCTGTGATGCTGATTATGCTAAAGATAGATCTAAATGCAAAAGTACCTCTGGATAGCACTGTCTACTACAGAAGCAAAATATATGGCTGCTGCCAGTTGAAATATCAGACGCTCTGGATGAAGAGTCAACTGAAGTATATCATATGCTTAAGACTAAAGAATCAAGACATATCTTCTCACACCTTCAGTTGGAATCAAAACGTCATTACCTTCACTTGGTGTCAAAGATGGTTATCTAAAGATCTAAGAAAATCTGAAGATATGGATAGAAGATTCAATAAGAAGTAGTTATGTCAAATCAAACTCTAACACTTCTGAAGTATAGTGTTTTGATGTTGAAGAAACAGAAATATCAAAGAGAAAGTTAGAATGGGAAGCTACAGAAGACTCTAATCATGGACTGTAAAGCTAAGTTTCAGAAGACTTAGAAGACTCCGGGAGTTCAACTCAACATTGCATCTATAGAGGATCCGAGAATCAAGTCAACAACTCTAGAAAAAAGTTTTGACTCTGATCTGAAGTGCTCCTCTAGATGAATAGTTTGTTTAAATAATCATGCGAGCACTACTGCAGAACTCTGGAAGGGAGTGAATCTGATTAAAAAAATGGAACATCGTCAGAGGATCTGATGAAAAATTAATTTCCTTATCTGTTTCCTTTGAAAAGATGCTAAACAAAAGGAGAGTAGCTGTCAATGTCATTATCTTCAATTGGTATATTGTCAGAAATAGAATAACCTTGAAGATCTCAGAATTTCAATTGGGAATATGGTTTCATCAATTACTACACCTTCTGCTGGTATCAACGTCTACACCTCCTCAAGTGGTATCATACGATGTAACCAGATAATTCAAATTCCTCTGAACATGAAACATCATCTGATTCCTCTACGATCCATCAGATGAAAAACACCCTCATACTTCTAAAATCATTATAACCTTTGAACCTTCATCCTCTGGAGATTGACACCTTCTGGGACGTTTTTCAGAAGTGGTTAAACTTTGAATCTGGACGCGTGTCAAGTCAATAGAGACTCAAGTTTAGTTGGTCAAGGAAAGAGAAGACAAAGCTAGAAAGATTAAGAAACTTAAAACTTCTTGCTGAGAGCTGCTGAAGAAGTAAGGATTCTAGCAAAGGAAGATTCTGATGGGCTAAAGACGTGTCTACTTATGCGTCTAGCGGTATCTTACTGCAAGTGCACAGCCTATCGAAGTAATATTTAAGATTATCGATCCACAAGGATTCTATTGTTACTTAGTGCTAGATGAACTTCTAGTTTAGCTAAGGCGAATGGTTGTCACGATTGTTGTTGGTTTTTAAGACTATTAAAGGCGGAATTAGATTTAAGTTTTTAATAAAGTAATATTAAGGCGGTCGGTATGTAATTATACTAACTTAGGTGGGTCGATCTAACCTAGGCTTATAGAGATGTTCACTTAATCTATTCGGTAGAGATTACTAGTTTAAATACCTTCAACTCACACTCTCGTGGTCTTATATCAGATCTTATCCCTAAAGCCCTATGCCTGCTCTCGCTAGCCCATAAGTGTTTAGAGGTAATTTTTGGAAACTAAATAATTCTAATTTATCTTAAAGCGCTCTCGCTGTGTTTAATTTAAATGCCTAACTTTAGCTATCTGGTTAAAATCTCACACTCTCGTGGTCTTGACCCAACCTAATACCCTTTTCTTACTCTCGTAACGAAAAGGTCTATTTCAATTAAAAAGTATCAGCCAGAATGTTAAGTGATTAATTATTTTCAGCCTATGGTTATATTTACCGGTTAAGTTTGTTATAACTACATACCGCCCTAAGGTGTTTAGCTACTCATTGAGGTTGAACCAGACATAGAATTAAATAATAACTTACTCATGGAAGAAAAATAAATAGACATTATAATTAAATTAAATTGCAATAAATTGAAAAACCTGATTAACAAATATTTGAGCAGACTCCTTCTTCCACAGACCGGAAAGCTCGGAGTAGGCGGAAATTAAAAATGAACGAATTCTGAAGGTTTGAAAACAAATAAATGTATAACAATTCCCTAATGTTGGAAATTGTTATACGGTTGGTTTGGATACAAATAAAACGAGAAAGAAAATAAAATAGTGCTGGAATGGAAATGCTGGTTCGTAAGGTAGTTCGGCAGAGCTTCCGCAGGAATTTTGGATAATGAAGTCTGTCCTTGAGTTCACAGAGCTTGTACTATTTATAGAGTCTTTAATGGGCTGGATTCTTGGTCCCTTGTTGCATGGGCCTTGCTGAAGTTGTTGAGGAAATGCTGGAACGTGGCAACAAAAATGGGAGGAGTGGTCTTCACGTGCTGCCTTGAGGAGAAATAAGAGGAGAAGTGGTCTTCAAGTGGTGCCTTGACGTAGTCTGAGTCAAAACCAAGTTTTATCTTTGTCACGGGCGTGAAAAGGTCTTCACGTTCGTAATTTGAGGATTTTGAGTGTCACGGTCGTGACTACTTCCTTACGGTCGTGATGGCCCAAATTGGGGTGTCACGGTCGTGACACCCTTGTAACGATCGTGGCTGCAACAAATTATGCAGTCTTTTTGCAGGCTTCTGCCTTTCTTCATCTCCTTGTGGTTTCTTTTGTTCCTTTTCTCTTAATTCATGATTCGGCTTCACATAACGATGTACCTGCAAAATAGTAAGAAAAACTCGAGAAATCGAGTGTTAAAACGGTGAATGCGTGATAAAACGTCAATGAAATCTAGCGATATAATCGATGCGTTTTCTCGTCATCAAACTTCCCCAAACTTAAACCTTTGCTTGTCCTCAAGCAAATAGTCGGTTGAAAATCGGCGGACACAAATTTACTCACGCATACTCATAACAAACCGTACGGTGGATCGTTTTGTCGGATAATCCGGTACTTTGATAGAACACTATCGATACACTAATGACACAAGCAACAAGCTATGTCGTCGACTTCCCGTCAAACGAAACAATCGGCAATCACATTACGATTTCACCTAGAGTTTTTCGATCTTATTTCGCCCGGTTTCGTTCTAGCGCAGTCACATTAAGCCCTTTGCCTTAGCACGCACGTAGTGGAGTAGCCGGTTAGCGATTTTGATCCTTTTTGAGCATGGGGTCTGGTACACGAATGTGGTAACCCTTCATGTTTTATCCGATTCGGAGGTTGTGGGGGATCGAGCCGTAGCACGCCCTACCGAGTTCAGAACCAGTACCTCTGAACCAACTCGAAACGGATTCCTTCTCATATTTCTCGTTTCTTATCTGCGACCATGTACTTTGGTGCAATTTCTTTTCCTTTTGCATCGAGATATGAAGGATCATTATTGATTAGGCATCAAACGCTTATATTCATCGGCTCCCCACGTGGTTTGTGTTCAGACGGTGCTGACTGCTAGTATAAACTACTGGGGGTTACTTTTGAACTGAAACTAAAGGTGCACTCGCAATGGTGATCGGGATGGAATTTCTTAAGCAGGGAGTCAAAGATGTCAAGATTGTATTGGTCTTGTTTAATCGTTCTCGGCTTCCTAGTTATGATTCCGTAGGTAAGTCGGGTAATGCGAATAATTAAAGATTTTTCTGGTATAGCTAAGTAATCGGGGAAAGTTCGAGATTAAAGAAAATAGCGCACCGATTTGCTCATTTCATTAATTTGCTAAAAGGAATACAACGGAATTGAAAGTACAACGAAATGGAAAAGTGCTGAAATGAAAGGTACCTCTCCCACACTATATCAGACATTGTCCTCAATGTTGTGATATAAACGCGGTACAAATACAGTACAAGACGAAAACGAAAAACAAACAGAAAAGTAAAATACGGCTGCTGAGGACCGCGGGCTCGGCCTCTGGTGCGAGAGCGGCGTCTGGAGGGAGTCGCGTCAGGATCAGAACCGGTGCCGGAGGTAGCAGTAATGCTAATGCGGAGCGCTTCTAGCTCGCTGAAAAGTTCTCCAAACCGCTCATTAGTGGCCTCCTGGTTTGCAGCAATAGTGCCGAGTAAAGCATCATATTGCGCCTTATGCCTTCGCTCCAGTGCGGCGTTCATCTGGTTCTGCTGATGAATCGCAAGGAGGACTTCCTCAAGTGTAATCGCGGGAGCAGGGGGCTGTCGGGTAGATGTCTCTGGGATATCCTGGACAGGCTCAGCTGCGTCCATAGTGTCCTGCATCTCGTCCACTGGAGCGTCTTCCTGATCATCATGAACCGGGACGTGATCGGCAGCAGCAGGTAAAACAAAGAGTCAGTTGGCTCGGTTGGATGGATCGATGCGGGTGCGGGACGGCAGAGTGATGTGGTGGAAAATGGTGCCATTGACAACAGGGCTATACCTGCCATCCTCTCGCTGCGCGATCAGGTGGGCGGACCTGCAGTAGCTATTGGTCAGGAATTCGGCGGCTAGGTGAGGCTGATTAACGAGCGCGTCACCAAGCCCCAACTGAATGGCGAGGGCGGTGACAATGCCGCCTATGAAGAACGGGGAGGAGCCTCGCTGTGCAATGGCCTGGATGTGATGAAGCATGAAAGGGGCAGCGTTGATCGGCTCGTCATGAAGAGCGCAGTATAAGAACAGAAGCTCCTTGGAGTTGAGCTTGTGGTTGCTTTCTCTAGCGAAGATTGTGTTGCAGATGACCCAGTGAAAATAGCGAATTGCCGGGTTGTGGATGTGTGTGGCGTTGAGGCTCTGGAAGGTGGATGCACGGGTGTTGGTTAGGTCGTGCCACAGAGTGAAAGCTTGTTCACTAAAATTATCGGGCACGCGACGGTGGGCTTCGGTTCTGTGATCGAAGCCTAACAGCTCGGCTATCCTGGTTTGCGGGAGGTTGAACTCTTGGCCGTGCAATCTGAATGTTACGATGCCGGTAAGCTGACTCTGAGAACCGGGAGGGGTGATGTAACTGTAAGAGCTTAAGAATTCCAGCGTCAGAAGTTCGAAAGTAGGCTGAGGTTGACGACATAGATCCCACAGACCGACCTTTTGCAGTAGGCTTTGAACGCTGGCCAACATACCGAGTTCTCGCAGACAGTCAGTGGCAATGTAGCGGGTAGGTTGCACACCGCGGTTTTGGAAGCGGATGAAACGGTCTCTCTGGTTTACTCCAGCTTCACCTTCTCTAAAAGTGATGGAATCCATAACATGCAAGAGTGAAGAGTGAGGGAAAAAGGATTTTGTGAGGTTTTGTGAGAAAAATGGTAGAATGAGGGAGATAGAGGTTCGGGTTAAATACGGGAGAGTGTTAATGAGATGGGTTATGATAATGGGAGTTTAGTGAGGGTAATGGGGAGGTTACGGCGGTTAAGGAAGGAATGGGTAGTTTTTGGGTAGGTTATGGATGGAGAAGAAGAGGAGACACGATGAGAAACAGTTCTGTTTCTCACGATTCCTGTAATAGAGGTAGTCACGGTCGTGACAGGGGCGTGACGGTCGTAACACGCTAAATGAGCACGTCACGATCGTAAGATAGGTGTGACGACCGTGAGGGCATGTTTTGCTGAATAATTCCCAGAAAAGAACATTTTCTCACGTTATTCATAAATTAATAATAATTTATTTTATTTAGTAACACTTATATTAAATACACACCATATTGTATATAATTTGCAACACAGTATTATACGAACTTGCATGAAAGATTGTATACATGAAATAATGCAGGCATAACACTATATAGAAAAAATATGTAGGTTGCTAAAAATGGAGAAATAATTGAAATTAAAGGTGCATTGCATAAAGTAATTGAAAATGAAATTACAAAAAACGGAAATTACGGTATGAAATTGTTGCGAAAGATAAATCTAACTAGAAACGAAAACAATGAGAAAATAAAATAAACTAAATCACTTATAGCTTTTTCAAAAGCGTTTCTTCAGGTCTTCGATTGCGGAGTCCAAATGATAGAATTGTTCGCAGGCCATGTCAGTCAATCCTATGATGTCCAATCGCATGCTCTTAATGTCTTCTTTGAATAGATTAATGTTAGTTTGGTAGGCATTGAGAGTGTTCATGATGTTTTGTAAGTTGTTAGCATACTCTCCTTGATTCACTCCAGGGGTTTCATGTACTTTGTCAGTTGGGTCAATGTCATGGTAACCAGGAGGTGTCTCAGGATCAGTTTCAACAGCGGTCATTATATCATTTGTTATCCTGTGAGACTGAGGTGTTTCAGGAGTAGCTGGATAATCAGGTGGGTTTAACTCATACAGCCAGTTATCCTTATTGTGAACACTTACTCTAGCATGTTTGGGCAATGTGAACAGGGTTACTACTTCGTTCCGGATTAGGTACTCAAAAGGTGGGCGTCCTAAATTCCTTATGATGTGTCTATTGAAGCAGAATTTAAGATTCATAAGGCGGATTGTTCCTAGACGGTTGCACCTGTCCAGTTGGTACCTAAGTCCTATGGCATCAGCAATCATGGTTACAAGACCTCCTACTAATATAGGTAATTCAGGTTCTTCTTGGATGCGGGTGAAGGTTTGCATCATGAAAGGTACACCATTAACAGACTGTCCATTGGTGAAACATGACATAATAAATACTTCATCTTTAGAAACTCCGGTAATGTTTTCTTCTTTTCCAAAGAAGGTGTGGGCAAGGAATTTGTGGAAGTAACGGAGAGCAGGATTATGGATCTCATCATTATTCATGTTATTTGGTTCAGGGTGGTAGTTTCCGGTTAGAGATCCCCAAAAGAAGTCTAGCTCCACATCCATCAATTCTACCTGTGTGGTAGTGAAAGCGAATGGTCCACTAGGGAATCCTAACAAGTCAGCTAGTTCTTTATGGTTAAAGTCGTATTCTATCCCAAATAGGCGGAAACTAATAAATCCTTTCCTAAATCCAAAACCGCGCTCAGGTAGGTAAAGGAAGGAGCTAAGGAACTCAAGGGTAAGCTCGCGGTAAGTCGCAAACTTATGTTGGATCAATGCATTCTCCCATCCGAGTCGGTTGAATAAGTACATGACACTATCATGTATACCTAGGGTTTCCATAGTCTTATCATCTGGGTACAGGGTCAGATCCATTTGCCTCTGTGATAACTCTTCAAACTTCATTCTTTGGTTCCTACCTCAAAATTTGGTTTCCATATAGTTAATTGGTTGGTTAGCCATGGTTAGTGCAAATATGGGGGAAACAAATCAGTGGAAAAGACTTTAGAAAATTTGTAAAAAGTGATTTAAGATAAAAATAAGAAAATGAAATGCATAATGTAATGGCGATAATGGTAATGTAAAATAAAACTGACAAAACAATTTAAACAAATAGTAAAAACGATAAATAACAATGTGCTAAAAGAAAAGAATAGCTAAAAATAAGTAAATAAGTAAATGGGTTGCCTCCCACCAAGCGCTGTTTTTATTGTCAAAAGCCTGACGTAATGCTTTGGTTTAGATTAATCAGGGGAATTAGTGGACAATTCTAAAAGCTTTAGATTATTCGCATAATCTCTATTTTCAACTTTATGATAGTGTTTTAGACGTTGTCCATTTACTATGAATGGTTCACTATCCTTACCCTTAATTTCTATTGCTCCACTCGGGAATACTTTAGTTATATCAAAGGGTCCTGACCATCTAGACTTTAATTTTCCAGGAAAGAGCCTAAGTCTTGAATTAAAGAGGAGCACAACGTCTCCCACACTGAATTCTTTCCTAGATAGGCGTTTATCATGCCATCGCTTGGTTCTTTCTTTATATATCTTAGCATTCTCATATGCATCTAATGCAGTTGGATATTTCTTCAAGACATCTAAAAGTTTCTTTGTTTCTATAGTTCCTAAACTGGAATTTACTATAACTGGTCTTTTACATTCAACGTCTAAGAATTCGTACCTTAGGTTATTAGGTAAAGTTTTTAATCCTAATGTAGGTTTATCTTTACTTGGCATGGGATCCGGTGTAAGTGCTAAACTTTCGCTTAGACTATCATCCTGATACGGTTTTTGCCAATTATCATCTTCGAAAATCGGAGGGATTTGAATTTTCATTATTTCAGAATAAGTGGTCTCCTTCAGCTCCATTTCTCTCACACATTCGTCAATTACGTCCATTAGATAGCATGTATCCTCTATAGCTGGTGATTGTAAGAATTGTGTTAAAACAAATTCAACTTTCTCTTCACCTACTTCAAAGGTTAGCTTTCCTCTTTTTACGTCTATTATAGCTCCGGCGGTAGCTAAGAATGGTATTCCTAGTATGATAGGTGTAGTGGAGTCTTCAGAGATGTCCATGATTATAAAATCAGTAGGAATGTAGAATTGTCCTATACGTACTGGGACGTTTTCTAGTATGCCTACAGGATATTTAACAGAGCAATCGGCTAGTTGAACAGACATTTTAGTTGGTCTTAGGTCTCCCATGTCTAGCCTTTTGCAAATAGTTAAGGGCATAACACTGATACTGGCTCCTAAATCGCATAGAGCTTTGTCAATGACGAATTTTTCTATTACACAGGGTATAGAGAAACTTCCTAGATCTTTTAGCTTAGGAGGCATGTTATTCTGAATTATGGCGCTACACTCGGCAGTAAGTGTAACTGTTCCGTTATCCTCTATCTTTTTCTTATTGGATAAGATTTCTTTTAAAAACTTAGCATACGAGGGAATTTGGGTAATTGCTTCTGTAAACGGAATAGTAATATTCAACTGTTTCAGAAGTTCGACAAATTTCTTAAATTGACCCGTCGTCTTGGAACTTATTAATCTTTGAGGGTACGGAATTGGTGGTTTATAGGGTGGTGGAGGCACATAAGGTTGTTCTTTCTCCACTACCTCTCGATTGTCATCTTCCTTTTCTTCTGGATCATTCACCACTTCAGTCGGTTTATCCGGTTTTTGGTACATGGCTGGATTGTCAAGTCTTGGATCGGTAGGTCCATCAAGTTCCTTGCCACTTCTTAATATTACAGCGTTAGCATGTCCTTTCGGATTAGGTTGAGGTTGTCCAGGGAATACTCCAGCTGGTGCAGCAGTAGGTGCTTGTTGTTGAGCTACTTGTGAAATCTGAGTTTCAAGCATTTTGTTATGTGTAGCTAATGCATCTACTTTGCTCACTAATTGTTTAATCTGCTCACTAGTGTGAATGTTTTGGTTTAAGAAGTCCTTGTTTATCTGAGATTGGCTAGCTATAAAGCTTTCCATCATCAATTCAAGGTTCGATTTTCTAGGGATATTAGGAGCAGTCTTTTGATATCCTGGTGATGTAGCTGGTGCTTGATCTGGTGCGTAATAAGCATTGTTATTCTTATAGGAGAAGTTCGGATGATTCTTCCAACCTGGGTTGTATGTGTTTGAGTAAGGGTTTCCTTGAGCATAATTCACTTGATCAGTGGGAGTTCCTGTCAATAGTTGACAATCAGAAAACTTCGTGTCCTGGGACTCCACATAACTCACAGTTAGGTGTTACTGCAGCCACGGTGGTTGCAGGTGTTATGGCCAAGTTATCGATCTTTTGGCTTAGTTGGTCAAACTTCGCATTGACTTGGTCCATACTACTTACTTCGTACATACCTCCCTTTGTTGGTTTCTCAGTTGCGACTCTCTCGCTTCCCCAAAGGTAATGATTTTGAGCCATACTTTCGATAAGTGCATAGGCATCTCTATATTCTTTGTCCATCAATGCACCACCCGCGGCAGCGTCAATTGTCATTCTTGTATTGTACAAGAGTCCATTATAGAAGGTATGGATGACCATCCAGTCTATTAATCCATGATGTGGACAAAGTCTAAGTAGATCCTTATAGCGTTCCCAAGCTTCAAATAATGATTCACTTTCTCTTTGCTTAAATCCGTTGATCTAGGCTCTCAGCATAGCTGTCTTGCTAGGTGGAAAATACCTATTCAAGAAAACTTTCTTAAGTTCTGCCCACGTAGTTACTGAGTTCGAAGGCAGAGATTGAAGCCAAGCTCTTGCTCTGTCTCGAAGTGAAAAAGGAAATAAACGTAGTCTAATAGCTTCTTGGGTAACTCCATTGGCTTTTACGGTATCTGCATATTGCACAAAGATCGAAAGATGAAGATTCGGATCCTCGGTAGGATTTCCGGCGAATTGATTTTGTTGCACGACTGATATCAACGAAGGTTTTAGTTCGAAATCATTTCGGTTGATAGCCGGCGCTGCAATGCTTGAATGCGGTTCACCTTGCGAAGGATTAGCGTAATACTTGAGTGGATGAGTTTGTTCTTCAGCCATCCCTGCGTCTGATTTTATGACTGGTTTAGGCGGATCTAATTGAAGATCTGGAATATTGGAATTATTTTCGAAAACGAATATACGTCTTCTTACGTGTAAGAAGCGCTCCGATTCAGGGATTAGAGGTTGCAAGTCTTCGCTTTTAGAGCGAGTACTTGGCATACACTCGGAGATTAGATTAAATTAAATAGTTGATACCTTAGTCTAGACAATGCTACCTAAATGCACTAGTAACTAAATTAAGGAATCCCCGGCAACGGCGCCAAAAACTTGATGGGCTAAAGACGTGTCTACTTATGCGTCTAGCGGTATCTTACTGCAAGTGCACAGCCTATCGAAGTAATATTTAAGATTATCGATCCACAGGGATTCTATTGTTACTTAGTGCTAGATGAACTTCTAGTTTAGCTAAGGCGAATGGTTGTCACGATTGTTGTTGGTTTTTAAGACTATTAAAGGCGGAATTAGATTTAAGTTTTTAATAAAGTAATATTAAGGCGGTCGGTATGTAATTATACTAACTTAGGTGGGTCGATCTAACCTAGGCTTATAGAGATGTTCACTTAATCTATTCGGTAGAGATTACTAGTTTAAATACCTTCAACTCACACTCTCGTGGTCATATATCAGATCTTATCCCTAAAGCCCTATGCCTGCTCTCGCTAGCCCATAAGTGTTTAGAGGTAATTTTTGGAAACTAAATAATTCTAATTTATCTTAAAGCGCTCTCGCTGTGTTTAATTTAAATGCCTAACTTTAGCTATCTGGTTAAAATCTCACACTCTCGTGGTCTTGACCCAACCTAATACCCTTTTCTTACTCTCGTAACGAAAAGGTCTATTTCAATTAAAAAGTATCAGCCAGAATGTTAAGTGATTAATTATTTTCAGCCTATGGTTATATTTACCGGTTAAGTTTGTTATAACTACATACCGCCCTAAGGTGTTTAGCTACTCATTGAGGTTGAACCAGACATAGAATTAAATAATAACTTACTCATGGCAGAAAAATAAATAGACATTATAATTAAATTAAATTGCAATAAATTGAAAAACCTGATTAACAAATATTTGAGCAGACTCCTTCCACAGACCGGAAAGCTCGGAGTAGGCGGAAATTAAAAATGAACGAATTCTGAAGGTTTGAAAACAAATAAATGTATAACAATTCCCTAATGTTGGAAATTGTTATACGGTTGGTTTGGATACAAATAAAACGAGAAAGAAAATAAAATAGTGCTGGAATGGAAATGCTGGTTCGTAAGGTAGTTCGGCAGAGCTTCCGCAGGAATTTTGGATAATGAAGTCTGTCCTTGAGTTCACAGAGCTTGTACTATTTATAAAGTCTTTAATGGGCTGGATTCTTGGTCCCTTGTTGCATGGGCCTTGCTGAAGTTGTTGAGGAAATGCTGGAACGTGGCAACAAAAATGGGAGGAGTGGTCTTCACGTGCTGCCTTGAGGAGAAATAAGAGGAGAAGTGGTCTTCAAGTGGTGCCTTGACGTAGTCTGAGTCAAAACCAATTTTTATCTTTGTCACGGGCGTGACAAGGTCTTCACGTTCGTAATTTGAGGATTTTGAGTGTCACGCTCGTGACTACTTCCTTACGGTCGTGATGGCCCAAATTGGGGTGTCACGGTCGTGACACCCTTGTAACGATCGTGGCTGCAACAAATTATGCAGTCTTTTTGCAGGCTTCTGCCTTTCTTCATCTCCTTGTGGTCTCTTTTGTTCCTTTTCTCTTAATTCATGATTCGGCTTCACATAACGATGTACCTGCAAAATAGTAAGAAAAACTCGAGAAATCGAGTGTTAAAACGGTGAATGCGTGATAAAACGTCAATGAAATCTAGCGATATAATCGATGCGTTTTCTCGTCATCAGATTCCAGAACAAGAATTGTCAGAGTGGTACAAGAAGTAGAAGATGCTGAGAAGGCTAAGCAAGTTGCTCTGTACATGCTTCAACAAATTCTAGAAAAGATGACAACCTATAAGAATGAGGCCCTCAGGTTTTATTTCGTGACTCTACTTATTTAAATCCTTGTTAATGCGAAATAGAATATAAAAGAGGGAGATATAGAAGAAATTCAAATCTTATTTTTTGAAAATTCACCTTTTTGATGATGTCAAAAAGGGGGAGAAATAGAATATGATTTTGATATAACCGGGGAGAAATAGAAATGATTTTAATATAACCTAAAGAGAATGCAAAACATTAATCTGATATAAACTGCATTTATTACTAATTGTATGTTTGATGTTTCTACCGAGGAACTCTGAACAAGTTCACTAGGCATTCTAAAGACAGGTCAAATGAAAGAACTCTGTGTTCAAATGAACTGGTTGTTTCTTGAACATATGTTCAGAATCAGGTGGACCCAATACTGTGCAAAAGAAAGTTAAAGTCATCTTGTTTTTGGTATCATAGTGTTAATAAATTGGAATCAGAGCATAAGAATCAGAAATCGTCATAAAAGCAAGAATTGGTTTCAGACTCAGACTCATGAATTGATATCAGATTCAGAATTAAACTAATTGGTATTAGACTCAGAATCAAGATTGTATCAAGCTCAGAAGATCCAAATATCTGACCTATTGTAGCTAGGGGGAGTTCACCCAGAAAGGTTCACAAGTCAGGATATTTGATTTTCACCCAGTCTGAGATTCAGGGGGAGTTCACCCAGAAAGATGGTCTAATAAACAGAAGCAAATGCTTTAGAAGGCTCTGAAGGTATATAGCTCTGATACGATGTTTAGAGAAAACAAGTTCTAAAGATCTAAAGATGGAAGTTCTGCTGAACTAGTCCAGATGCTGAAGACTTATGCTCTCTGATATCATAGTGAAGTATTCCTTCTCTTCTATTCATTTTGTTTGATCAAATATGTTTTTGTGAGTCTTGGGATCAGAGAAAGTCTTTGAACAAGCATAAAAGATTTTTTAAGGTTAACACATTTAGGGGGAGCTGTTAATTGAAACTCTGAATATGTTAATGCTTGGTGATTACCCTGTATAAAATGTTATATCAAAATACATGTTTTTGTCATCATTAAAAAGGGGGAGATTATAAGAGCAAGATTTGTCTCTATAGGATTATCTATATGTTTTGATGCTAACAATTAAGTATTTATGAAAGAACCATTTTATAGTCTAATGTTTGTTATGTGCAGATCGTTAATTAATGATATAAGATCAAACAAACAATATCAAGAAGTGCATTAAATACAATATGGAGTTACTTTGTGTGACATATCATAAAGCGCTTATGGGAGAAGCTAGTTTGCTTATGCATCTGATCACGATTAGAGAGATCCAAGGACGCTGGATATTGCAGTTGCAATGCTCCTGTGGATTCTGCCTTGAGTAGTGCATCTGATCTGAAAGCAAACAAAGCTTAATGAAGAAGCAAGTTTGCATCTGTGCGTAATGAAGAAGCTAGTTTGTCTCCACATCTGTTCACAATCAGAAAGATCCAAGGAAGTTGTATATTGCGGTTGCAATGCTCCTGTGGATTATGTTCTGAGAAATTCATCTGATTTGGAAGCTAACAAGAGTTTCTAAAGAGTGAGTCCTCTGAAGAACTAATTGCTGAAGACTCTGATGACTTGAAGTTCTGAAGGCTGAAGGCTCTGAAGACCAAGTGCAGAAGACTCTGAAGACTTAAGGGTTATGAAGATAAAGACTCTGAAGACCCTGAAGATATAGTCCTCTGAAGAGCTACTCTGAAGACCCTGAAGATATAGTCCTCTGAAGAGCTACTCTGAATTCTCTGATGACTTGAAGTTCTGAAGGCTGAAGGCTCTGAAGATCAAGTGTAGAAAGACTCTGAAGAAGTGTTTTGAAGATCAAGACTCTGAAGATTCTGAAGACATGATTTCTAAAGAATCAGTCACGAAGATTCTCAAGACTGTTTCAAAGGAAACTTAGATCTTGGAATGCTGAAGACTAGATTCTATAGTTGAAGATTGTGTTAGAAGAAGATTCACCCAAACAAAGGCGTATTACTCATCAGATAAGTTACTGCTATTAAATCTGATAAAACAAGGTGTTGAAGTCAGACTCTGATGTTATTATGCTATCATACCAAAGTAGTTACTGGACTACTCATTAGATAAATCATCAGAAGAACCAAGTCAAGAAGACTACAGTACAACGCATGCGAACATTTCACTATGACAAAGATGTTGGTACTATTCATAGGCGTGGTTCACAATGAGATATTAACGTTGCAAGAAAAGGACAAAGAAAGTGATGTCACTGTATCCAACACGTGCTTATTCTATCTGTTGGAAATGACCGTTGGAATATTTAAATGGACATCTCTGCCATCACAACGTCTCTATTTGGATGCAATATAAAAGAAGAACATTTGGGTCATTCAAAGCAGAGCTTGTCTGTTAGCGAATTTATTAGCAAGTGAGCTAAAAAGCCAGTTGAGCCAATACGCATTGAAGATGCAATAAGCTAGCAAGCTAAGCAATATGGAAATTATTGTTCTTATAATCTCTTAGAGGTTTATCCTTAAAATAGTTTCTATATTAGAAAGCAAGGAGTTGTTGCTCATTACTTGCTAAGTACTTAATTAGGAGTAACCTACTTGATAAGAAGCACTCATGTAATCTCTGGCAACACAAATTCATTTTAGAATTAAGTGGTTCCTCAAGTGATCTTGTAAAGATCAGAATACTTGAGATGACAAGTGACAGTTGTCATTTGTGTCAATGAACGTTATATCCAGTTGGATCCCTGAACGTGTCATTGTTCATTTGTTAGTCACTTGCAGTCAGCTTGTGCAACTGTAATCAGTTTGGTTATTGTGGATTAAGTCCTTTCTTGAGAGAGGAGAAATCACCTTGGAAGGGTGGACTGGATTAGCTTGAGAGTTGCTCAAGTGAACCAGGATATATCGTGTGTTCTTTACTTGTATTGTGCATTATTATTTATGCTTCCGCAATGCATATGTTTAGATATCATAAAGCAACAAGTGAAGAAGAGTGAAAAAGTTCAAAATAAGGTGAATACCCAATTCAATCCCCCCCTTTCTTATGTATTTTTCTTACCTTCAAAGACCATTTTGTATGATAACATTAGGGTTTTTGTTTTCCCTTTAGTGTTCTCTTTTGTGTCTTATCTTCTCATCTTAAATAACTTAAAGACACTTAATAAAGAATGACGAACGCTGTGCGCCACGAGCCTTAAGTATATGGGAAATTATGAGTGGGGGGTTTCTCCTCACTTGTCTAGAGTGTTTAGTGTATGCCCTTTTGGCGATATGCGACGCATTCGCTCCTATATCATAATCTTTAGTGCAACGTGAATCTCAAATAAATTCAACTCACTTCACTAAAACTCTTAAACCAAATTCAAACCTTTTAATCCTTCGGGATTGTTCTTAAAATCATTTTTAGAAAAGAGTACGTTGTTTTTCTTTTCTACCACAAACAGGCATCGACCCTAACTACTAGAATGGGAACTTAATATCACTCATAAAAAACACTTAACCAATTAGTGGTTGAGTTACTCGAACTACGTATGCTATGATTTCTCATACCAGATGAGGATACATAGGCACAAAAGACGATGTCTTGGCGAGCAACCTTCCCCTCATCACCCATAGTTTTTCCAACTACGTTGACTCTGACTTTCCCATTGCACGAGGGAATATGTAGGCATAGGGTGGCGATGTCATATCGAGTCTCCTTTTTATTTTCCCTTTCCCGTTTTTGTTTAGTAGTATCTTTTTAGATAACTCACCCTTTAATTAGACAACAAGCGTGGATCCCGTTGAGTAAAATGGACGTGAGGGGTGCTCATACCTTCCCCTTGCGTAACTGACTCCCGAACCCAAGATTTGGTTGCGATGACCTTGTATTTTCCCGTTCTTTTAGGTTTTCTTTGATCGTTTCCTTTCCGTCTTTTTGAGATAAATAATGTTCGGTGGAGACTCTTCTGTTTGTTTCTGCCGACCCAAGAGTTGATGTCTGCATATTCTGATAACGGGAAACTTTTAATGCATTTCTTTTAAGATAGTTTGTCAGAACCGTCGTTGGAATGGTATATGGGGTTAGAGAGAACCAATATCAGAAGCTAGAGAGAATTGGCAGAGGCTTTCGTCCGCCATTATCAATACGATAGTGATTTGGCATCGAACAGAGTGCAGTTACAGAACTTGTCGTAGAGATATAACGAAGGTTTTAAAGAATACGCCTAATGATGGCATGAATTGGCAGTAAGAGTATAACCTCCAATGATCGAAAGGAAATTGATTGATATGTTTATTGCTACGTTGCCCGAAACAAACTATGAGAAGCTGGTTGGTTGTATGTCATGAAGTTTTTCACACTTAGTCATGGCAGGTGAAAGAGTGGAGAATGGTATCAAGAATGGAAAAATTAAAAATGGAGGAGGATCATTGTCTGGAGGAATGAAGAAACCATACACAGGAAACCCTAAGAAGCGGGAAGGAGATTCTAGTTCTATCTCTTCTTATAGAGGTAAGGGCCGAGCACAACCATAATATAATCAGCAAGTTGCTACTGTAGCCACCCTGGTTGCACCACAGCAACAGGCTAATGCTCCCCATCGTTACCAAGATAGAACTAGTATGTCTAATAGACAATTTGAGACCCCACCCATGTCATACTCTAAACTATTGCAACATTTGCTTCAATTACAACTCATTCATAAGATGACTTTGACACCTCTCAATGGTGCACCTCCTTCTGGTTATGACGCTAATGCATGATGTGAGTTCCATTCAGGCACTCCTAGCCATCACATTGATAATTGCAAGGCATTCAAGCACAAAGTCCAAGATTTTCTTGATTCAAAGGCCACCAATTTTACCAATGAGGGTGCCAATGTAAACCAGAATCCAATGCCAAATCATGGCGTGGCAAGGAAAAATGTTGTTATTGATGGGGAGAGATTAAATCTGATTATTGATGTTGAAGAATTGAAGACACCTTTAAGTTTCGTGAAGGACAAGTTGTTTAAAGGAGAAGTATTTCCAGGTTGCTCTGCTGATTGTTCAGAGTGTGAATTGTAACCTGAGGGTTGTAGTCTTTTGAAGAATGGTATCCAGAAGATGATTGATGATGGTTGTTTACAATTTAACATAGTTGGTTGAGAAGATGTTGATGACAGGGTTAGTAATGATGGAAAATATTTCGCCACGATTTTGATTCCTTATCAGACCATAAATATTTCAGCGCCAGCCAGACCAGCACCAATAATCATTACTACACAATGACCAGTGCCGTGCAAGAGTACCAAAGCCATCCCAATGAACTATGGGGCTGAGGTGTTCTGTAACGGGAAAAAGCAAGAGTTGACTGGTTCGTTGTATATGGGTTCTATAATGGAAAACATAGTTGGTACAGGAGGGATCACTCAAAGTGGAAGGGTATTTTCTCCGCCTGAAGCTAATACTGACATGAATGATAAAAGGAAAGGGAAAGTAGTGGTTGAAAAGGATGTTCAAAAATAGGCTGGTAGTGATTCTTTTTCTAAATATGCTGAGGAGTTTATGAGGCTAATTCATAAAAGTGACTACAACATTGTAGATCAATTGAATCAAACTCCATCCAAAATATTTATTTTGTCTTTGTTGTTATGTTCGGAGGTGCACCGTAATGCCTTATTGAGGATCTTGAATTCAACGTATGTACTGCATGAAATTTCAGTTAACCAATTTGAAGAGGTAGTGGCGCACGTCAATGCTGGCAATGGTTTAGGCTTCACTGACCTAGATTTAACTTCTGCTAGGAGAGATTACCATGCCAATTTAGGTGGGAACCGATGTTTTTGATGCAACTTTTTATATAATGGATATCCAACCAGCATACAGTTGATTGTTAGATCGACCATGGATTCATGCTGCGGGAGCAATTATGTCAACTCTTCATCAAAAGTTGAAATACATGATGGAAGGAAAAGGTTGTTACAATGTGTGAGGAAGAAGATATAATGGTTAGTCAGTTGTCATCATTCAAGTATGTAGAGGTGGATGAGGAGATCCACGAAACGCTCTACCAAGCCTTCGAAGTGGTACAAATTCAGGAGAAGCCTCCTGTTGAAGTCAAAGGCCCATAGGTTTCAATGTCATCTTTCAAAGAAGCCCGTGCTATTGTTGAGTCTGAAAATTCCCAGAGGTGGGGCCAAGTGCTTGATGTTCCTATCAAACAAGATAAATTAGGTCTAGGGTACAAGCCCTCCAATATTTCTCAAGACCCTCCAAGATACAAGGGACCTGTCAGATTCACCAGTGGTGGAGTCATCTTTGATAAAACTCATGCTATAGGGGACGAGGAAGGGGATCATTTAAGTTACCATCGAAGAGTAATTTTCATTTGTTTTTGATTATGTCCAGTCCTGCATTCATCTCAAGACGTAGTGACTCATTCTGTAGGTCCCTTTTGTTATTTTCAACATCATCATAAAAAAAGGACGTCTTTTTGCATTCAAATATTTTGATCCCTACTTTTTTTTACATTTTTTATTAACAAAAAATGGCAATGTGTTTGTGTTTATTTGTTGCATTTTATAATGAACATAAAACATCAACCATGTAGGTCTTTTATCTTAAATACCATCGATTTTGATTCAGTTATGGCATAATATGACTTTGATAATCATATCTATCAAGCTGAAGAAGAGACTGACAAAGACTATGACCTACCTGAGGAATTAGCCAGACATCTGAAGCAAGAAAGGGTCATTTTGGCTCATTAGGAGGATATTGAAGTCGTCAATTTGGGTACCGAGGATGAAAAGATAGAAGTCAAAATTGGGGCTACTTTGGAAGATAGTGTCGAGGGAAGATTGGTTGACATGCTCTGTGAGTATATGAATATCTTTGCTTGGTCTTACCAAGACGGGCCCGGGCTGGATATAGATATAGTGGTACACTGGTTTCCTCTCCAAGAATAATGTCCACCAGTGAAACAGAAACCGAGAAGGACGAGGCCTGACATGGCAGTCAAGATTAAAGAAGAGGTTCAAAAGCAGTTGGATGCTGGTTTTCTTGGTGTCACCAATTATCCTCCGTGGGTTGCTAACATTGTTCCTATACCTAAGAAAGACGGAAAGGTTAGGATGTGTGTTGATTACAGAGATCTGAACAGAGGGAGCCCTAAAGATGATTTCTCGCTCCCCCACATTGACGTTTTGGTGGATAACACTGCTCTGTATTTTGTGTTTTCCTTCATGGATGGCTTCTCTAGGTATAACCAAATCAAAATGGCCTACAGGATATGGAGAAAACTACTTTCATTATATCATGGGAGACTTTTTGCTATAAGGTGATGGCCTTTGGATTGAATAATGCTATGGCAACCTATTAATGGGCGATGGTGTCTCTCTTTCATGATATGATTCATCAAGAGATTGAAGTCTATGTTGATGACATGATTGCAAAGTCGTAGACGGAGGGAGAACATATGATTAATCTTTTGAAACTGTTTAAAAGATTGAGGAAATTCAATCTGAGGTTAAATCCTAATAAATGAACCTTCGGGGTGAGATCTAAGAAGCTGCTAGGTTTCATTGTTAGTGAGAGGGGTATTGAGGTAGATCCTGCAAAGATCAAAGTTATTCAAGAAATTCTTGAACCGAGGACGGAAAAAGAGGTTCATGGTTTCCTATGGAGATTGAACTACATTGCAAGGTTCATCTGTCATCTTACAGCCACTTGCTAGCCTATATTCAAATTGCTAAGGAAAGATTAGGCGGTCGTTTGGAACGAAAATTGCTAGAAAGCTTTTGAGAAGATAAAAGAGTATTTACACGAACCTCCGATACTAATGCCTCAAGTAGCAGGAAGACCTCTGATCATGTACCTAACGTTTCTTGAGAATTAAATGGTATGTGAGCTCGGTCAACATGATGATACAAGTAAGAAAGAACATGCTATCTACTACCTAAGTAAGAAATTTATTGATTGCGAGTCGAGGTACTTGATACTAGAAAAAACATGTTATGCACTCGCTTGGGCAGCAAAGTGCTTGAGATAATACATATTAAATCACACAACCCTATTGATATCGAAGATGGATCGGATCAAGTACGTGTTTAAGAAGTAAGTACTCTCCGGAAGGATCGCCAAATGGCAGATGGTTCTAACAGAGTATGATATACAATATGTTTCCCAAAAAGCCATTAAGGGAAGTGTCTTGTCAGAATATCTTGTTGAACAACCTATTGAAGACTATCAACCGATGAAGTTTGAATTTCCATATGAAGACATCATGTTTCTGAAGATGAAATATTGTGATGAGCCTTTACCTGACGAGGGTCCTGGGTTTGGATCTCAATGGAAGTTGTTTTTGGATGGTGCTGTTAACTCATATAGCAATGGAATCGGGGTAATCATTACAACTCCTCACGGTTCTCATATATCGTTCACTGTTCGGTTGACGTTCGCTTGCACTAATAATGAAGCAGAATATAAAGCGTGCATTATGGGTTTGGAAGAGGCCATTGATCTGAGGATCAAGAATCTTGACGTATATGGCGATTCAATGCTAGTTATTAATCAGATTAAAGGAGAATGGTAAACTTGTCATGCCAACTTGGTGCCATATAAGAACTATGTTAGAAGACTGCTACCCTTCTTTGACAGGGTTAAGTTTCATCATGTGCCTAGGGCGGAGAATCAGATGGCAGACGCCTTGGCAACGTTATCATCAATGTATAAAGTGAATTTCTAGAATGAAGCTCCAACAATCACCATCATGCCTCTTGAGTGACCTGCCTTCGTGTTTGCAGTTGAGAAGGCGTCAGATGGAAAGTCCTGGTATTTTGACATCAAACACTTTTTCAAGACTCAAGAGTACCCACTTGGGGCATCTAGCAAAGATAAGAAGACTCTGAGGAGGCTTTCAGGCAACTTCTACTTGAACAAAGATGATGTGTTGTATAGAAGAAATTTCGACATGGTCTTGTTGTGATGTGTTGATGAACACGAAGCAAGCCTGTTGATGGAAGAAGTTCACGAGGGTTCCTTTGGTTCTCATGTCAATGGACATGCAATGGCCAGAAAATTGTTGAAAGCTGAGTATTATTAGATGACTATGGAATTTGACTGTTTCAAATACGCCAGAAAATGCCATAAATTCCAGATTTATGCTGATAAAATGCATATGCCACCTAACCCTCTGAATGTGTTGACATTTCCTTGGCTCTTTGCAATGTGGGGAATTGAAATGATTGGAAAGATTGAGCTGAAAACTTCCAATGGGCATCATTTTATTCTGATTGCCATTAATTACTTTACCAAGTGGGTGGAGGCAGCTTCCTTTGCTAATGTCACAAGACAGGAAATGGCTCGATTCATAAAGAACAAGGTCGTCTTTGAGGGTGTGCAAGGCTGGCTATCGCACAGGGCCCAAACTTTTCTAGGGTTAAAATGTGACTAAAAAGGGCCTCAAAAAAACTTATTATAATTTAAACATAACAAAATAGGACCCATATTTATTTTTCCACAATCAAACCATGATAAACCTACACAGGGCCTCCGAAATTTGGTGACGACCTTGATAAAGAAAGACGTCATTGTTGCACCCCAAATTTCGACCCCTTAGATCTTCATCATCATTCTAGGAGCATCATCATTGTTTATCTAAGTATAACCTATTTCAAGTTTGTCTTTGTCAAGACACAGGTGAATCAGGGTTCCATATAGTCAAAAATTGAAGTTTCGATGGTTTGATCAGTCAATGTCTTGGATTGGTTCTCCATGAAACAAGTCTCTACACAATAAAAGATACTACATTGGATCAAGTATGAATCCAATTTCAGGTTATCACCAAAAGATCAAGAACAGTGCAGTCCAAGACACCCGATTAAGGTTTCTGATCAGGAAAAGCCAACAGTAGTTTGACTTTATATTTAAAAGGTGTTCCAATGATGGAATCATGGTCCATGAAGCTCATATGGATTAGTTAAGTCCACCCAAGAAGTTTCAAGATCTCAGAAGACCCAGAACATCAACAGTCGATTCGGGGTTTTTTCGATCGATCGGTTCGTTTGACTGAAAAGTCAACTCTTTGACCATAAAGAATTTGACCTCAAAGTTTGAAGCATATATGTTCATAATAACGTACTACATCTAGTCATAAAGTTTTGTAGCCATTGAATCAAGAATTGAGGAGTAATCAAAAAAGTCGGGAATTAGGGTTTTGAAAGGGGCAAGACCATAACTTCCTAACCACACATCCAAATGAGATGGTTCAAAGCTTGTTGGAAAGGTCTTGGAAATCCCTACAAAGTGTAAAGGTGACCTATGGGCAAAAAAAGCATAGATTTGGATTTATAGTCAAAATCATCACAAGAGGGAGAAAACACTTAGAAAAATTCTAAGTTTTTGGCATTTTTAGACATGTTTTCAGCAACTTTGAGGGGTTTTTTGACCTAGTTCCATTTGGAATTTGAAAATTCAGTAAACATGAAAGTTTTAGAGCATAATGAGGGCTTTCCAAAAAGTACTTGAACTCCTCCGTAGCCCTTGTGAGCTGAGAGTTTCGAATTGGGCAAGTTTGGCCTAACCACTTGATTGTCATCATGCCAAAACTCAACATAAACTTGATTTCCAACTATGTACTTCATTTCTAACCATGGAATGACCTCTGATATGATGTGTTAGATGGATAAATGAACTAGATCAGAAGAGCATCCAAGCAAAACCAAAGTTCCATCCATAATCCATTAGTTTAATGAAGGAAAGTACAAATGGTACACCATGAGAGAGAGTATTGATGGCTGCAACAAGGAGGGTGTCCTTATGCACTTTAAGACCACTCCTTACAGATTATTTCTAGCTAGTTTTAGAGGTCTATTCACCTTGGGAGCAAGCAAAACCAGTAGAGCAAACCATCACCTAGATTCATGAGATGTTTTCAACTAAACCAGCATTGAATACCACTTAGACAAATTTGCCCCAACCTCTCACTTGGCCTATAAATAGAGGATTTATATCATGATATCAACCACACCAGAGCTCTCTAAACCCAATATAAATCCATAGCTCTCCTTCTCACAATCTTTGCTTATAAGTGAAAAAAACCACAAAAAGTACCAAAATTGCCTCTTTGCAAGTTTCACACCTGCATCACTTCTAACCATAAAACCACATTAAAAACCATCCACACAAACTTAAAATCACCATTTGAAGCTATTCCCACCATTAGTTTCATCAAAAACACCATGAATCAAAAAGTTAACTTCCCACACACCATAGTTTGACTTTTATGCATGAAATGGACTAAATCATTACATTTTCCATCATTGTGACACTTTGAACACCTTATTTTCATATTATACTAACTTCCTAAAGTCTCAAACAACAACTGGAAGTTCATTTGTTCAAACTGTCCACAAGATTTTCTTTGTTTCTTCAAGAAAAAGCAACATTCACTAGCTTGCTCAAAGGAAGGAATTCTTGTTCTTGCAGCTAGCTTAGTGTAGGAAGACTACAAGAGGTATGTCATTTTAAGCTTATTCATTAATATGCATCATGTATGTGTTGATTGGCTTGTTAAATGGTTTACACATTGTCATGGTAACTATGCTGTCAAAAGTTGTGTGAGGTTTGAATTTGTCAATATCATGTGCATTTGCTATTAGACTATAATTAGGGTAAGGTGTGTATATTGTTGCTTTTGTGAAAGTATGCTATTGAAATATATGGTGAGTTTAGGCTTGACATTGTTATGTGGAGTTTATGTTCATTAATACCAAAACTGTTCTGAATTTTAAAATCTGTCAACATGATGAGGTCTAGGCTAGTTTATTTGATCTTGAACATTGTTATGTTTGGTAGTTGTCATCTTGAAGTTGTAACTATCATAAAGATTTAGTGTTTGATTGTTTGACATTGAAATGATCAAACTATGACTATCATTTATAGAGTTTGCAACTGCTATGTTTAAACTTTGTTCTTGATTGGATCTGTCCAACATTGTGGTTTGTATTGGTGACTATCTTTAGAGTTAGGGCTACTATTTGTTGAGATGATTCACATGAGGTGCTAATGACCAACATAGTTATGTTTGTCTCAAACTGTCTTGAGTTGGAATCTGTCAACTCATACCTCATTGCTGTTAAATTTGTTTCTCATAGTTAAAATTGGCCTATGAAGTAGTAACTAGCATGAATGTATGTTTGCATTACTTTGTGGTTGCATTTGTGTAATTCTAGGTTTATGTCTATGTTTGATTAAGTAAGTTGAGGCTTCACATCAGTTTATGGAATGAATTGGACTTTGACAGTTTTGGTGTTTAGGTTGTTGAATCTATAGTTGAAATGGTACTTGCTTGTTGAGCAAATGTTTGCATTTTGATTGCTCTTAAAATATGTTGTTGTTTCTGTTTTTAATAAAACCTTCTTAATCATGTTCCTATGCTGAAAAGACTTTTAAGATTGTTGGTATTAAGTTGTTGTTGAAGCTATAAGGGCTTGATTTGTTTGGAATTCATCAATGAAGTTTGATTGAAATACCAAGACCTGGCTGTCAGTCCCTGCTTTGAGCTTGTTAACCTATAATACCATCAAGCTTCCTTTTAGTTTATTGCAATTCATGTATGAATTCATGGCATGTTTGCCTAGTCAATTTACTATGGACTGTAAGCATTCTGCATAGGATCATACTAACTGTCAAAGTTGTTAGTGAATACTTTGGTATTTTGATTCTATCAGCTTCTTGCCTTGAGGTATGATAACCTCTGATGCCATCAAGTTCACCCTTTTGTTGTAGTCTTTTTATATGTTGAGTCTTGCTCAGTTGCAGTCCAGTTTAATGAGCATTGTTTATCTTTGAGTCTTTGCTTTAACACTGTCCATATGCCAAGTCTGCCTTGAACCAATTTAATTTGCAACTTAAGGGTCACTTTGTGATTCACTGAGAAGTTGAGCTGATCTCTTTGAGCATAATCATAAGTAATGCATTGCAAACATGTGCAGACTTTGGTTAGAACCTAAACTCATCAGTTTTGATCCATTAAACTCCAAGATGCATCTCAAGTTTCTTTTTGCATTTTCATTTGAGTTCCTTTGTGTATGCATTATTTGAAGATATAATTGATACCATTGTAATCCTTATGAAATTTCAAGTGAGTTTGACTAAAATTTCATCGAAATTGATTAAGATTTGAAGAAGTTAGAATCAAATCGTTTTGGATAGTTTTGCCTTGAGTTGCCTTGGATGTTGCCCAGAAATTGGCCTTTTTAGGTATAAGTTTAACTGAGATGGCTTGATACAATGGATGTATCGCCACCCCAATGGTTATTGCCTTGCGTTCATGTATCTTATCATGCTTTGTGTCCCGTGTGCGACCCTCAACGAGGGCACTTTTTGGGCATTTTTATGATTTTTAGTATTTTCAATATATTTCTTTCCTTTTCCATTCTATGTTCACGCGCATTTGGTGGTAGGAGTGGTTAAGTTTTGGTCTATGATGCACAAGATCTTGGGTTCAAGCCTTGGATGAGACATTCCTCTCTTGTTACTCACTAAATTATTTGATTTTTCTTTAAATTTCAAATTAACACAACTTCATCATTTTTATCATTTTTTAATGGTTCTTTTTGCTAAAATCTTGTATTATTGCATATTTTCATATAATATTTAAAGAATTCTAAAATTCATATTTTAGAAACACTTTATATTATAAGAAATTGGTGTTCTAATTTAGGTTTTTCACCCTCCTATCTTTCAATCTCTATTTCAAAACTTTTGATTTCATTTCCTTTGAGTCTAATTTGAAGTTGAGTTTGAACTTGGTTTGTTAACTCCCTTGTATGCTTGAGTTTTCATTTCATGCTTTGCTTGTAAGCATCTCTTGCTTACCTTATAGTTGTGTGTTTGTAATCCATACTATTCCTAGAACTTGGTATGATAAGGTTTGCTTCATTTATGGTTGTTACTTTGAACTTATGAAATTCCCCATGAAGTATTGAAATACTTACTTGCATTGTTGTGACATTGTTTGCATGCTTACACTTGATTGTAATCAATGTATGATCTTTGGCTCTTATGTGGTTAATTATGACATTCTTGAACCTATAACATGCTTACCCCCAGTTGTAACTTGTTTTCATTTATTTCTTGGTTGTTACCTTCATCTTAGTTAAGATATTTCACATGGTTGTTACCTTCATCTTTGTTAAGATATATCATTTGGTTTTTACCTCTTATGTTGAGTCTTGTATGAACCTTTCTCTAGATATTGTAATATCTTTGTGCTTACATTGGTGGTAACCATTTTCCTTGCTTATAATTTTTGCTTGATATTTTCATATGCTTGCATGCTCTTGGTTGCAACCATACCTTTTATACATTCATCATGTTTGAATGTTTATGCTTTGTTGAGTTATTTCCCCAAGTGATGGAACTTGTTAGTTCTCACCCAGTTGCCTCATCTTTTCCCCTTCTGAAGGAAAGTCTCTCTATTGACCCTTGGGTCAGAGATAACCCATTACCCTCCATTTGACTTTATTAAGTCAACTTTGAACCATAACTTAGTTAAGTTAGAACCTATACCAATTTAGACTTTGCTTTAAGTCTAGAAGACCTACCCCTTGTTAGGAGTACCCTTCTATTAGAATTTTAAGATAAAGTTTATCAACTCTATGTAAGAATCATGGTGATGATTACTTACTCCCCTCTTGACTTTTGTTAAAGTTAAACGCCTTTGAGTGAATAACTTAGATCTAGAGAGTTTGGTTAAACTCTATACAAGCATTTTTATGTTTGTCCCCCTTTGAACCTTGATCATAATCAAGTGTTCTTTCAAACCCTAGTAAGGTTAGTTTTCAAATTAGACTTAGAAAGTTTGTTAACTCTGTGTAAGTATCATGGTTATGGATACTTACTTCCACTTTGGAACCTTGATGGTTATCAAGAGTTCCTCATCCTTAGTCATGTCTGAATTATGGACGCTCTGATTTCTCATTGGTTAATGGGAATACGTAGGCACAAGATGCGATATCTTGACGAGCACACCCCTGACGCGGTCAGAGTCAACCCTTATAGGCCTTGGTAAAGACTACTCCCTCCCTTTGCTCTGGATAGAACCAATTGGTCTTACAACGTAGAATTAGGTAGAGTTGGTTAACTCTATGTAAGAATCATGGTGATGATTACTTACTCCCTATTCTTGAGTGTTCAATATAAATCTAGAGAGTTTGGTTAAACTCTACACAAGCATTGTTATGTTTGTCCCCCTAGGGTCTTGACCATAGTCAAGTACTTTTTAATCCTCGGTGAGGTGAACTACGGTTGCTCTGATTCTATCCTAGTTAGGATACGTAGGCAGAGGATGTGATATCTTTGCGAGCAAACTTAGAAACTATCCCTAGGTCTTTACCTGTAACTTTACCTTGTACCCCAAATCCAAAACCATAGTAAATATTTAGCAAGTATAGCTTACAAACATACAAAAGGTTCCTGTAGAGTACTACAGATGTTTAGGATGTGAAATACCTACCCTAGGCATAACCAACCCCCGATCCCCGATCTCTTAGCGTTGTTGTTACATCGTGTAAAAGGTCTTTCTTTATTTAACATTTCCTTTGGATAAATCAAAGTCCAGTTATGAGTTTAATGAATTAAGATTCAAGTTAATCAATAGCTTAACATCATGATTCTCACCGCAACAATCATCTATCATTATGGAGTCCCAGAAAGAATCATTACTGATAATGGTTCAAATTTGAACAATAAGATGATGAAGGATCTGTGCCAGAGTTTTAAGATTGAGCACCACAACTCTTCTCCATACCGTCTGAAGATGAATAGCGCTGTTGAAGTAGCAAACAAGAATATCAAGAAGATTGTGTAGAAGATGGTGGAAACTTATAAGGATTGACATGAGATGTTGCCCTTTGCTTTACACAGTCATCGTACTTCGATAAGTACATCAACAGGCGCAACTCCTTCCTCACTAGTGTATGGTACGGAAGTTGTCCTACCATTGGAAGTTGAGATTCCTTCTTTGAGAGTGTTGGCTGATGTGAAGCTTGACGAAGCTGAGTGGGTGCAAGCCAAGTTAAATCAACTGAGACTTATTGATGAAAAGAGATTGGCAGCCATTGCTCATGGTCAGTTGTACCAAAGTAGGATGAAAAAGACCTTTAATCAGAAAGTGCATCCTCAGTGCTTCCAGACAGGTGACTTGGTTTTGAAAAGGATCCTTCCTCCTCAGATAGATCACAGGGGCAAATGGTCTCCAAACTATGAAGGTCCATATGTGGTAAGAAATGTTTTCTTTGGTGGAGCCTTATTACTATCTACTATGGATGGCGAAGACTTTACGTCCTCTGTGAACACAGACATAGTTAAAAAATACTTTACTTAAAAGAGACCCGCTGGACAAAAAAGGAAAAAGTCCGGGAAAAAATGGGGCATCCCAGTGAACCATAAAAAGAAAAGGTTTGGGTAAAAATTAGGGATAAAAGAAAAAAATAATAAACCCGCAAAGTTGAAAACTTGAAAAGGCGACTTTGGCAAAAATGGGTATCCCGGTGGATTGAAAACCCGCAAGGGCAATCCAGACAAAAGTTAGGGATTTGAAAGCAAACGACTGTGGTCTACGTTTGATCCATGAGTTCATCTTGATATATGGAGAGTCCAAAAGATAGGAATCAGTTCAATCAGTCTTTTCAGAAGGCGAAGCATTTGTGAACATTAAAGACATACATATCATATTGAATCGACACATGGTGGTTGTCTGTTTCCACATTGCTGACATTTGTATATTTTTTTTATACTTTTTACGTAATTAACTCTTTCTAGGAATTGCATCCAAATTATAACTTGCCTATTTAAAGACCATTCAATCAATAAATTATTCATTTCACTCAAAGAGATTTTCATTTCTATTTTTACCTTTTATTGTTTTGTTTGCAAAAACGTCTGATATTTTTGATAAACATTACATATGAAAACATTGGGGCTTTATAGAGCATTTTTGAAAACAATGAATCTACTTGAACGATAGGTGTCAAGAATGGTAACTGAGGTAGCCATTTCACATATAGAACATCCTATTGCTTATTATTTTTTTGTAGGATGACATGATCATCTCCCTAGTAGAGCTTTTTCTCTCCAAAGGTGAAGTTCTAACAGTATCAGTAGGAGTTCAGGGTTTTGAGTTCCCTAGCTAGTTTGATTGGTGCTCCCCAGTGAGTGTTTAAAGATTGGCTACTCCAGGTAGGATGGTGTTGGTATGCAGTAAGGGATTGGTTCAGCAGAAGACTCTTTGTCTTCCCACAACAAAGATTTTTTCTTCCCCACATAATCTTGTTATCAGATCAAAAATATTTCACCAGCAACAGTGTACACTTAACCCCATCAGGTTAAGATTGAAGGATATTCCCAAATAGCAGGGTAAACTCAGTGTTGTTCCCCGACAGGATTGGTATCATTGACTTCTCTCCCCAAGCAGAGATTGGTGTTGATTCCCTTGACGGATAAGTCATTGGTGGATGCTTTCCCCAACAAAGTCTAATGATCATTGGCATTTTTAAAAATCAGATTTTTGGGATGATCTCCTAGAAGATGTTACTCTCAATTCCCAGCAGAGTCGAATTTTCAACATAAATTATTTTCAGGGAGGTTGTTCAGTGTGTCCTTCTCAGCAGAGTTTGTTTGTTGATCTTCTCAGCACTTTTCCTGGTGGAGTGTTATTTTGTATATCATTTGCATTTTGCATCACATCCTCCCAAATGTGTAGCATTTCCATTTCGTATGGAGCATTACACCATATTCAAACATATGCATTCGAAGCATAAGCCAAGTTTGATATCATTGTTGCTAAACATCTCTTCAGCAGATAATGGCATAGCTTTGGAGATTTTGTCATCTTTATCCCCAGCAAAAATCATTTATAGATATGCACATCTTACTTGTACTTCCCGACAGAGTGTGTTTGTTTAAAGTTCTCTTTTATTTTTAGGTTATAAGTTGGTTGATTCTACTTCCTGTGCACCTAGTTTTATCCCAACTTTTCGTTGGTATTTTTATGAGTCGTATCCTAACTTTTGGTTAGTAGCCTTTTATCCAAACTTTTGGTTGGTATTCTTTCATCATGAATTCGCCTTCGGTCAATGTCTTGGTTTTTCTAACTTTTGGTTAGTAGCCCTTCTGTTGATCATCCTAACTTTTGGTTGGCAGTCTCCAGCTTTATCCCAACTTTTGGTTGGTATTCTCCCCTACAAAGTCGTGATCCTAACTTCTGGTTGGTAGTCTTCATTTCTGTATGTTCGCCTTCGGTCGGCATTTCGGTGATCCTAACTTTTGGTTAGTAGCCTTTATCCCAACTTTTGGTCGGTGTTTCTTATTGATGATCCCAAATTTTGGTTGGCAGTCTTCGTTTTTGTATGTTCGCCTTCGAACGTTATTCCGGTGATCCTAACTTTTGGTTAGTAGCCTTTTCTCACAACTTTTGGTTGTTACTCTCTCTGGTGATCCTAAATTTTGGTTAGTAGCCTTTATTGTCTTCTTGATTGTTATCTTTTGCTATCCCAACTTTTGGTAGGTATTTTGTGTATGTCAGTTATCCCAACATTTGGTTGGTACCCGCTAGTTTTAAGTCCACCTTCGGTTGGCAATCACTTCACTCTATACATCCCCGCAACTTGCAAATTTCAGGGTTCTTTTGGTATTCAACCTCCCTGTACCTTGAAGGTCTGAAATACGTTGTTATCATCCCTTCGGGTCCAAGTTGTTTGAATAGGGGCAGTTGTAGCACCCCAAAAATTTCTCATCCTTTTTCTTAATCTCTTGGCTTATATTTCATATCATTTTGCATCATCATTTGTGCATAGCATTGGTTCTAGGCAAGAGATCAAGGTATCTTGCTCAATTCTCAAGAACAAGAGTTTGATTCTCAAAGCTCAAGCAAGGGATCATTATCAACCTTGTGGTATTCTCAAGTCACAAGCTCCTCTCATCATCAAAGCATGTCTCACAATCATCTGGATCAAGGTTACTAGCATTGATCACCTCCTCCTATCTTGTGAACAACTGGATTAGGGTTTTGGTTCAAAAGGCATCTGTGGCTAGCTCATTGGGCAAGACATGGTTCTATGACTCAATACATACCTTGAGGGCCCTCTACATGAATTATGTATCATCACAAGTCATGACAAGAGCTTCAATCAATGGAAAAGGTACTAGGGTTTCATCTGAACAACAAAAGTCAACTGTGGCTCAATGGGGTCAAAGTCTTGGATTTCAAGGTCAACCAAGGGTATGTTATGTGTTCTCAAGTTTTTTCATATGTTTGGAACAAGTAAAGTCAAGGAGAAAAATAAAATCATGAGTTTGGTTGGATTAGGGTTTGATTGAAATATTTTTTTAGTGTAGAAAACTCTAATTCTAGCCATTTTGCAACATCCATAACTCTCTCATCTTTGAGCCAATGAAACCAAATTTGTTATCAAATTAAAGAGGATATTATGAACTACAAGTTTTTAGAATAAAGCAAGTCAAGATCCATGTTTTGAGAGATATGAAGAGCTAAAGTTGAGAAAATGGAGGTTTTGTCATTCCAACACTTAAAATTTTTTCTAAGTATGGAAATTCAGCTTAAAGTACACGTTTTCAAGCCTATCTTACATGATGATGCAAGCTTCAAATGAATTTTCCTTAAAAATGAAAGTTGTAGAGAATCCTCCAAGCTTTTTCGTTTGAGTACTATAAATCTTCCATTGGATGTGTATAACTCAAGTTATGATGTCTCCAAGTTAGCGTTTCAAAGATATCAAATGGGACAAGTTTTATGCAGATTTTTGAGACAACTTTCCAAAGCATTTTTCACCAAGTTCTTGACTCCAAATCACTTCTCTTTGAACATGAAAGTTTTAGATTATTATTTAAGTTTTCTAACCATTAATAGAAAATTTTCATTGGATCAAGCAATCTCAAGTTGTAATGCTTCAAAGACAAGGCTTTTTAAGGTTCAATTTGGTAACTTAGTAAAATTTCACTAAGTGTTTTTTAGGCAAATTTTGCAAGTAACTTTCAAGGCCATTTTCCATCATCTCCCAAGCCTCATTTCAATAAGTTTCCTATATAAAAAATTTTCCTTGATCTTTATACTTTCTTTTGAGCCAAAGAAGTCACAATTTGAGCCAAGATTTATCAAGATATTGTTAATTAAAGTGAACCATGTGAACTGTTTTCAAGGGTTCATTTTGGATATCCTTTTCATGCAACATGAACAAATCTCATACAAGATGATTTAAAACCATGTCATGCGTATGATGGCTAACAAAAGCTTCACAAAACATTTCCAAATGTGGTTAAACAACCTCTTGTACTACCTTATTCATCATGGCCAATAGGAGAAAGAAGACAAAATTTCAAAACTTACCTAGCAAGAATGTTCCTCTCTCCATTCTAATTTCATTCTCGTTCCACTCATTAAAAGGACAGTCACAATACACCTGACATGATGCTTGCTCATGGCATGATCATCATCCACCATCCATTCTTTTTTTTTTCAAAATCATTAACCATCTCCTTTAACCACTGTAAAATGTTTTTAACCTCACTCAATATACCATATACAAGTGAAAAAACCAAATGAGATTCAGCAGCCACTTCATTTTTCCCTAGAGGCATATTTACATTCTCTCTCTCTCTCTCTCTCTCTCTCTCTCTCTCTCTCTCTCTCTCTCTCTCTCTCTCTCTCTCTCTCTCTCTCTCTCTCTCTCTCTCTCTCTCTCTCTCATTTTTCTTCGAAGCTCCATTTTCCTCCCAAGGAAACCTCATTTTTCTGCTCTTTTCTTCAACACTGAAGGGTGGAGATCAAGTTTGTTGGGTTTCTTGAGCTCTGGAAGTAAAGAAGCAGTGGACTTTTCTCCACTTGGTAATATTTTTTCCAAGCTTCTTTTGCTCTCATGGTTAGTTTTAGATGATTTATAACGCTATAATATTGTACATACATCACATCTAGAAGTCCTGAAGTGATGGCACACTTTATTTGGTTTGTTTCTAATTTTTTTATATACATGAAATTTGTTTGAACCCATGAGTTTTAGATCCATATTTCTCCATTCTTGAGTGTTTGATTTAAGCTCTACTTGATTTGGTTGTGATCCTTTTTCTTTGTAGATCATTTTTGCTCTTTACATTTTTTGAATCCATGGAGAGTTGAGAGAGCTATTGCTATGAGAAGTTGCTGAGTTTTGGTTTGGTGTTAGGGCTTCTTCATTTCGTGTTTCTGGTTTTTATTTTCTTATTTTGGAGAAGATGATGAGTTGGCTTGCCTGCGTGTCTTATTTTGCATGCGTGCCCATGGTTTTGTTGAGGTGGCTGATGATTAGGATTAATTAAAGGGTGTGTTGCACCATTTTGTTTGTTTCTGATTGTTTTACATGACTGGGCTTTGCGTGTTTTCATTTCCACACCCTCCTTTTTTTGGCCCAAAACGTTCACAACATAGCTTCAGTGCATTTTGAAATTACTTATGCACCCACCTTGTTCTATTCATTTTAGTTTTGCTTATTTATTTTTTATTTTCACTTTCATTTTATTTTAATTGATAAACTCATGATAAAAATCACCAAAAATATGTTTTAGATACTTCAACATATTATTTAATTTTTCATATTTTTTATTTTCATTTTTATTTGGATTTATTTTCATAAGGTGTTTCACTTAACCTAGTTTTGAACTTTGACATTGTTTCATGACCTATCTTTATAGCTCTTAACCCTAATCTTTTTACCATGATTCATCATAACATTGATGATTGTTTGGATTCTATTTTGGTGGCTTGATGTTCACTTTTTGGTTGATTCTTATTTGGTTTTGTTTGACCCTCGAAATATGCTCGACTAGTTAAATACTTGATTTTGTTTGATCCATTTGATGATGTTTCCTTGCAACCCTTGTTGTGATGCTTTGTAATTTGATTCTTAATACACATGACTTGAGTTTTAATGCCTATTTGAATTTTATTTGGTCTTGTTTCTATTTTTGGATGGTGCATCAAGTTGTTGTTATTTTGACTAGGAGTTTGTGCATGTCTTGACCTAATCTTTTGAGTTTGATTCTTGGGTGATTCCATGGATGTTTGATAATTATTATTTGCTTTGGTTGACATGTTTGAGGTTCTGATTTTCATGTATGGAGGTCTATTGTATGCTCGCCTTGTCTCATTTGCCTTACATGATCATGTATTTCTCCTATGAATAATTTGAGAGGTGTTTGCTTGTCTTTTGTGCTTCAACTTGAGTTTGTCTCTTCTTGGTTTTGATTTTTTATTTGAATTTGAACATGATGCATATAATTTGAGTTTGTTTCTAACCTTAAGGAGTTGATGCTTGATCATTTGTGTTCTTGTTAAATATTTCCTTTCTTTGAGAATGACTTTGGTGTATGAACTTGTTCTTAATGTACTTTGAATTCAAACCTTGATGTTCCCTTTGTGTATTCATAAGTGAATATTTGATTTGATATTCATGTTGGTGTTTCTGTCCACATTTGGTTTCATGCCCTAATCTCATGTCTTTTCCTTTAAGGTTATGTTTTGTATGCTTTTTTTGTGTAGCATTTGATTTGATTATTAATGGGATGCATGACTTGAATTTTTTGTGCTTCTTCTTTTATAATTGACATGAATTGGATGTGATGTGATTTTGTTGCTGCCCTACCATGTTTCTTATCTCGTTTGACTTCATTTCCCTTTGATTTGTGATTGATATTTCTTCTTGTAACATGTTTATGTCATTTGAATGCGTGTGGGTACTTTGTTTTGCCATTGTGTTTTGATTTCAAATCTTTTGATATGGTTTGACATGTGAATGGTTCTTTGTTGTTTTGAAATGATGTTGGTGTTCACCTTGTATGATTGATACGTGTGTTTGCTTGGTGCCTCTTGCCTTTGAACTTCCATGATTGTTCATCTTGTTTGCATCTTCTTCATTCTTCATCTTTCTTCTTCATTTCTTTTCTCTTCTTGAGACTTGTTTAAGTTTCAATCTTGTTTTAATTTGTGATTGAATTGGATGATACTGAATTGTGCTTGCTCACATGATCCCTTAGGATTCCTAGTCCTGTAACACCCTTTTCTACCCACTAATATAATGGAAAATCAATCATATTTATCAGAGTAAAATATTTAACACAATAAAATCATCTCAAAAGGGCGCACATTTCTCAATAATTCAAATATAGTCAATGTGTTGCACCCCAAAATTTGACCAACATTTATTCATTCATGGAGTATTTGAAAGTTGATACCTTCATCAGAAAGTTCAGGAGATCCTCAGAGGATTGGGTTGAAACCAGGGTTGTGTGCTTCACAGTTTGAAAGTTGTGGGTGCCCCTCAGATGATTCTGAGACTTTGAGAATGAACTTGATGTCTTGAGAAAGCTTATGAGATGCCTTGATAGCCTTCATGAAGCCCAGAGAAGTCATTATGTAAGAATTCAGAAGATTCAACCATGAATGGTAGAATTAGGGTTTTGACTGGGTCAACCCTAGACCAGCTGAAGATTTGGAGAAGGTTGAGACTTAATCCAAGGGCCATGAGATCATGGAATGATGCATAGAGATTATATAAAGATGATTCCTAGACCAACTCATCATGATTGAGGAGTTTGAGAAGTTTTGAGTTAGGGTTTCTGAGGATTGTCAGTGAAAAAACCCTAATTTGATCCCTATCTTCCAGGCAGTTTTAGCACTAGATGTGTTTGATATCTCATTTTCCCCACAACATGAATGTTGTAGAGCTTGTTCTAAGCTTTAATTTGAGTTGTGGAAGTCCTTGATAGGAGTTACAGAGCTCAAGTTATGGTTTTGACAAATTACAGGTCAGCAGAGGTGTGTGAATCTGGGTCCTTGAAAGTCACCCAACTTGCAGACAACTTTTGCCCTAGTAGGTTGATTCCTATGGTTTCTGGGTCAACATGAATGTTGAAGAGGATCTTCTTAGCTTTAATTTGAGTGGTAGAAGTCCTTGATTGGATTTGTGGAACTCAACTTATGGTTTGAACAAGGCAGGGGTATTTTGGTCATTTGTCAGTTATAGGTCATTTTAGCCAATGCCTAAAACTCCTATTTCCAAGCCTCAAATGGAAAAACTCAAAACATGAAAGTTGCTCAAAATGTGATTTTAAGTCTAGAAAGAAGGTCACAAATTGTTGAAAAAGCTCATAGCACAAGATTCCATGATTGGTCAAAAATGAACTAAAAATGACTTATAACTTTGAAAAGTTGAAATTGAAAAGTGTTTTGGAAGATCTACAAATCCAAAATAGGTCATCCAATATATCATTTTGATTGGAAAAAACATTTTGAGAAGATTGGTTTAAGTAGAATTTTCATTTGAGGCTTAAAAAATGAGGTTCCTTTGGAAATTTGTTACTTAAGAAAGAAGGCAATGTTAGAAAACCCTACATAAGCAACAAATACACTTGTTTTTCACTCATCCTCATTCAATAACTCACATAAGGACATTTTGAGACCAAATTGAAGGCTTGAAGCATGGGAGATGAGATAACTAACTTCTCATTCAAGGAGAAATTCATGAAACTTCCACATCATTCTAGATGAATCTAGAGACTTCCATGGATTGTTATTTAAAGAGGGCATCAAAGAGTGATGAAAGGTTGGTGAAAGTTGAGCTAAGTCAGAGGAGAGAGAAGGAGAGATAGCCATTGAAGCCATTTCTTCAACTTGAAGCAACTCAAGAATTCTCCCATTACAAGTCTTCTCCTTCAAGAATTGTGCAAACAGAAGGTTAACCATCATCAAAGGATCATCCTGAAGGATTTGCAAGCTTGGAATCGTGCTCAAGCATCATACACCATAGTTCCTTGACAGGTTCTTTCTCCTTTCTTTTTCACCCTAATTATGCATAGATGGTTTAGATTCTAGGTGTATAATTGATGTGTTAGGATAGAGGATTAATTCTAGAAAGCTAGGGCACGATCCATGATGGTTTGTAGCAGGTGCATAATTCTTTAAGTTTCAAGAACTATCTGTTTAAAGAGTTTTAGGTAGCTTAAATTGGTTTAGAATCACCAGGGTAGCATCAAGAACATCTGTGGATCATTATGCTGAAGTTTAATCTAGGTTGATATCAGTTGAAATTCATAACCGTGTTTGTACCAAGATGTTCAAGGCCTCTGTTTGGATTATCCACGAGGAGTTAAGAGAAAGTGAACGTAGGGTTGTGTAGGGCTTGAGACGTAGATGATTTTTCATGTTGGAGTCGTGTGGAGCCGTGGCCTGTGGAGTGAGCTAGAGAGGCTCGAAAGTGTGATTGCATGAGAAAGGGTTCTGCAAACCCTAGTTTGGTTGGAGAAGACGAAGGAGAATCCGTTGGATCATTCCCAGGGTTTGACGTTTTATCCCAATCCAACGGCTGTGGTTGCCTCTGAGAAAGAGAGGGAAGATTTAAATGAGTCCATACGCCGCGTTTCATTTAGGGCGTTCTGGGCCCAGAGTTTCTCTTCGCACCCCCCTTTATTTCTGGCCCAGTATATTGAACTAGCGCGTATTTCTTAATGCACCCCCCCTCCCTTTAATTAATTCATTTCTTTTTAATTTTCTTTCTAATGTTTTCTGCTTTGTAAAATTCATTAAAAATAGTTAAAAAATGATTTTTAATTTCTTCTTTTTTTCTATGAGTAGATTAAAATGTATAGAAAATTATAAAAATAAAATTGAGATTTTATTTTTAGGTTTAATATTTTTAGTAGATTTTTCAATTAAATAGCTTTTTAATTGTTTCATTTTGATATTTGGTTTTGTAGGAATTGTTTTAGTACTTTCCATTAATCTTTTTTACCCATTCTTTTTGGTGCAATTAGATGATTAGTCATACTTCCCCATAGGATTTTTTTCTAGATTTTTTAGAATTGATCTTGGTTAGTTTAATTAGGGTTGACTTAGGGTGTCCTGATTAGGGTTTAAAATGGTGTTTAGGTGATGAATCATTTTCTTGGATTGAGTTTTATCTTGATTTTTAGGTAGAAACCTTTGTAGATGTTATGAGTAGGTGCTGAGGACCCTTATGAATATTTGTTAGATTTTTTCCCCATTAGTTTAGTATTTTTAGGCATTTTCTGAAGTTGCCTGATGATTTGGTTTGTTCAGTGGGTTATCTGTTCATCTGTGGGGATCTTTCTGAGGAATTTGCTGAAGGGCTTGTGTTGCCTTGAGGATATTGATGGAGAGCATCATGAAGAGGAGCTTGTAGATCAAGAGTCAGGGACCCAGAGCTTGTCTCATCTCCTGTCTGTGAGGTTTGAGAGCCTGAAGTTTGAAGGAAGTTCATGGTACTTTCCTGAGGAAGGCACTATGAATGACTTTCATCCTTCCTTCTCACCTCTTTCTTAAGTATCCAATGATGTTGGAGCCAACTTGTGAGTTTAATTTCTCCTGAGGAGGAATGTAAACTGATCACATGTTGTTGAGCCACATGGGATACAACTCCTAAGTGGAAGCCTCCTAGTACTTTCCTGAGGAAAGTCCTATGGGTCTATTCACTTAGTTCCACTAGTTTGTCTAGGATTTCTCAAGTATCCAATGATGTTGGAGCCAACTTGTGAGTTTAATTTCTCCTGAGGAGGAATGTAAACTGTTCACATGTTGTTGAGCCACATGGGATACAACTCCTAAGTGGAAGCCTCCTAGTACTTTCCTGAGGAAGGTCCTATGAGTCTATTCGTTTAGTTCCACTAGCTTAAATAGGATTTCCTAAATATCCAGTGATGTTGGAGCCTGCTTGTGAGTTTAATCTCTCCTGAGGAGGGATGTAAACTGATCACAGTGGTTGAGCCACATAGGGTATGACTCCTGAGTATACACCTCCTAGTGTTCTCCTGAGGAAGACACTATGAGCTTGCTTGCTTAGCTCCCTTTCTTTGGTAAGCTTATTCTGAAGCTTGAAGACTGGGAATGATTTCTCCTGCTTAGAGTTTTGCTTGAGAGTTTTGCTTAGATTTGTTTAGATTCTGTGATTAGGATTATGGTTAGAGAATAGATGATTCTTTCTCATGTGTTTTGTTTACCTGATGGTACTTCATTTCCTTTATCTGTATGATTGCAGTTTACTGTTTTGCTTGATAGCATGTTGATTATTTTCAGTATGATTACTGTTATTTCATGACTGGCTTGAGGTTGAGATGAGCTTGTGGAGGCTGAAGCCCCACACACATTTCCTCCCTCACTTGCATTGCATGCATTTTACTGTTAAAGCTGATGTTTTTGTCTGTATCATTGACATGATCCCTTAGGACTCTCATTTCCTCTGATGAGGATTTGATGATAGACTTTTAGGTTGAAACCTATGCATGACAACATCTAGGAGTTCCCTGTTCAAACCTCAACCATAGGATGAATCCATGGCATGATAACAGTAGGACTTGATAGTCTCCCTCCTAGTTGGGCCATATTTTCAGTAGTTTCCCGAACTACGTTTGCTCTGATCTTTCATATCAGATGAAAGTACGTAGGCATAGGATGCGACATCCTAGCGAGCAACTTTCCCCATCTTCACCCGTAGTTAGCCGAACTACGTTGACTCTGATTTCTCATTCTCTGACGAGAATACGTAGGCACAAAGCGCGATGCTTTGCCGAGTCATTTTTCCTTTCTTTTTCAGCCAGCCTTGATAGGTAGATAGATTATAACCAACCCGTCCAAGTAAACAAACAAGCGAGGATCCCGTCGAGTACGACGGACGTGAGGGGTGCTAATACCTTCCCCTTGCGTAACCGACTCCCGAACCCAGACAATGGTTGCGATGACCTTGTCTTACCCTTTTTCGTCAGGTTTTTCCGATCGTTTCCTTTCCCGCTCTGAGGGATAAATAACGAAAGGTGGCGACTCTTCTGTCATGCCGGCACCTTATTTTCGCGCAAGCGACAGCTGGCGACTCTGCTGGGGATCGAACCCAGAATCTCTGGTTCTCCGGTTCCCTATGAGAGTCAATCCTATCGTTTGTGTGTTTGCTTGTTGGGTTGCGTTTATTTATCGCATTTTTACTTCCCGCACTTTACTTCCCGCATTTTATTTCCCGCATTTTATTTCCAGTTCGATATGATTATCTGTGCTGCTGTGGGAGAGGGATGTTACTATGAGTGAAAAGCCGGACCTGGGCTTGAGTACACACCTAGATATAGTTGCGGAGAAGTAGTAGACGAACCTGTCTGCTGAGCAGGCACAGTTCCCTACGAAAATCTGCGCTCAGACGAGATTCTTGCAGAGGTGCTCCTTTCCGGTCCTGAGGATCTGAGGGGAGTCCAGACGTGAGGATTGTCGACTCTGGGGACCGATCATTTGGAAGTCAGCTAAGTGAGGCCTCTTCATGACTTGATGATGCCACTCCTTCTGGGAATCGTATTGTCACTCATGAATGTCTGTGACGCTGACGACCGCATAGGATGCCGTACCTTTGTCCGTGGATTAGGTCCATCATACCTGTGAGTGGGGTCGGGATATTGCAGGAAACTTATACCTTCAGACTACCTGGTTTTCTTGACAGTGAATCAGTTATGTTGGGTTCTCAGTTGCAGATATGTTCTTGATAGAGCAACGGTTTGATCAGAGGATCTTATCATCGGATGTTAGTCTGTTCTTGATAGAGCAGGCTTTGACCAGTGTATTATTATCAGAGGTTTGTTCTGGATGGAGCAGATTTTTGAGTGAGGTCTGAAGATCTCATCAGCAGTTGTTATTTGTTCTGGATGGAGCAGATTTTTGAGTGAGGTCTGAAGATCTCATCAGCAATTGTTATTTGTTCTTGATGGAGCAGATTTTGAGGGGGGTCTGAAGACCTCGCCAGCAGTTGTTATTTTGTTCTTGATAGGGCAGATTTTTGAGTAGGGTTTGAAGATCTCATCAGCAGCTGTGCATTTGTTCTTGAGAGGGCAGATTTTTGACTTGGGGTCCGAAGACTTCTCCAACAGATATTCCTTGATCTTGCATCCAGGGTTTTCATCATCAGGCCTTCGTTCTTGTCAGAGCAGAATTTTGATCTCGATCCTACCAGATGGTTATTCACAACAGATCAGATCAGTGGGTTTACACCGGGGTTTCCTTCTCAGCAGTGACTGTTGACATCGAATCTCCACAGCAGCCCTGGATATATTGTTGCATGCCTGCATTTTGCATTAGCTTGCATAATCATTCCATTAGCGTGTGTCCGTGAGGTTGCTGTCTCCATGATTGGGCCTAGATTCTTCCCCTTATTATTATCAGCAGATGCCAGGACCGGGGAAATCTCTCAAGCACACAGACACACGCATGCATTTGCATGAAGCATTCTTGCATGACATACATTCTGTTGCTTTTCCTAACCTTTAATCTTGACAGGTTTTTCAGGTACTCAGGTTCCGAGCTGCTTTCAGGATTGATCAAAGATTCATCCACCGCTACTCGACTCGCGCCAATCAAACGAGAATCATGGACCAGGTACAATCAGATGTTCAGGAGCTTCGTGAAAGGATGGATCGTTTTATGGAGTTGATGCAAGTAGTTGCGAACGGGCAAGAGCAACTTCGTACTTTGGTTCAACCTCTCATCTCCAGGGTTGACAGCAATGGAATTCTTCACGGCGGGGCCGTACCCACTCCTCCTCCTCAAGTGGATACTCCTCAGAACGTTGTTCCTGCTGCCGGGGGCAACGGTAGTGCTAACGGCAATCTTATGAATAATCTCGGACTTAACGCGGCGGGCGCCGTCAATGGTGGTTTGGGAGCCAATGTTAATGCTGGTGCAGGAAATATGGTGGTACCTCAACCGTGGCTGGAGGACCATCAGGACGACATTTTCTCTCAGAGAGGTGTAGAGGCTGAGTTGACTGCTGAAGCTAGACTCAGGTTCAAGGCACTGGAAGATAAAATGAGAGATATAGAAAATCAGAATACATTGGGCGTTGACATGTCCAAACTTGGGCTGATTGCTGACTTTAAAGTACCTCACAAGTTTAAGGTACCTATCTTTGAGAAGTATAGAGGCACTACTTGTCCCCGTGTTCACCTCCGATCTTATTACAGGAAGATGTCTGCTTACTCTGATGATGAGAAGTTGCTGATGCACTTCTTTCAGGATAGTCTTTCTGGCCCATCGCTTGAATGGTATATGGGTTTGGAACCCGCTGCTGTGCGAACGTGGAAAGATCTCGCTGAAGCATTTGTTCTCCACTATCAGTATAATAGCGACTTGGCTCCCAACCGAGTTCAGCTTCAGAATCTCTCGCAGCGTAGCAATGAAAGCTTCAAAGAGTACGCCCAGCGGTGGCGTGAATTGGCTGCTCGGGTTCAACCGCCGATGGTTGAGCGTGAGTTGGTACAGATGTTCGTGGCTACTCTTCCCGGAGTCTATTATGAGAAGTTGGTTAGTGGCATGTCCGGGACATTCTCGGCCCTCATCACTTTGGGCGAGCATGTTGAAAATGGTATAAAGATCGGCAAGATTCAAGGCGAATCATCCTCATCTGGAGGAGCCAGCAAGAAACCTTATACTGGCAAACGCCGAGAGGGCGATGCCAGTGCTGTCTCTAATGCTAGGAGAAAGGGCAAGGGTCCTCAGTCTCAGATCGCTAGCATAAACATCCCAGCTGCTCCCCCTCAGCCGCAGCAGCAGCCTCAGCAACAGAATAATCCGGGATATAAGAAATATCAGCATCGGGGTCCCCTGGCAAACCGTCATTTGGAAACTCCTCCTATGTCATATGCACAGCTTCTGCAGACGCTGCTTCAGCTCCAATTAGTTCAGAAAAGGACGCTAGCTCCCTTGACAGGGGCACCACCACCCGGGTACGATGCTAATGCTACTTGTGAATTTCATTCTGGGGCACCTGGCCATACAATTGAAAATTGCAAAGCTTTTAAGCACAAAGTCCAGGACATGATTGACGCCAAGATAATAAATTTTTCTGACAACGTGCCCAACGTCACCAAGAATCCGATGCCTCATCATAGGGGGGGCGGAGTAAATGCTGTCATCACTGAAGAGAATTCAGACTTGCTGACTGATGTCAGAGATTTGAAAACGCCACTGAGTTTTGTTAAAGCTAAACTGCTGAAGAAAGGCTTCTTTCCCGGGTGTGGGGAGTTTTGTATGGAATGTGCTGCACTTCCTGACGGGTGTGAGCAGTTGAGTGAAGGTATCCAGAGTCTGATGACCGAGGGTATTTTGCAGTTTAGTCGAAGCATTGAGAATGCGTCGGGAGAAGTCGTGCTGAAGCAAGCGGACGAAGTTGCTACTATCACCATTCCTCGCCACCCTATCACTATATCTGCACCTCGTCCACCTACTATCACCATCACCAGGGCTGGACCAATCCCATTTGAGAGTACCAATGCCGTTCCATGGCATTATGGCGCTGAAGTGTATTGTAATGGCCAGAAGGTAGAGATTGAGCCGCCCAGATCGACTGCGCAGAATCTTGCTGAGGCCAGTGGCATCACCAGAAGTGGCAGAGTGTTCGCGCCGGCAGAGGGTGCGGCAGAGAAGGTAGTCAGGGCTGATGCTACTGACAAAGGCAAAGGTAAAGCCGTTGAAGAGGTTCCTGCGGGGGCAGAAAAAGACTTGTTGGTTAAAGACGCCGAAGAGTTCATGCGGCTGATCAGGAAAAGTGACTACAAGATTGTAGATCATCTTCACCAAACTCCGTCAAAGATCTCAATTCTCAACCTGTTGCTGTGTTCTGAAGCACACCGCAACGCGTTGCTGAAAGTATTGAATGCTGCTTACGTGCCGCAGGAGATATCAGTTAACCAACTTGAGGAAGTGGTAGCCCATGTCAACGCTGGTAATGGGCTGGGCTTTACAGATTTGGAGCTGACGCCCAAGGGAAGAGACCACAACCATGCCTTGCACGTCTCGATCGAGTGCAGAGGCACCATTATGTCACATGTCTTAGTAGATACGGGCTCCTCGCTGAACGTGCTTCCGAAGAAAGCACTAATGAAGTTGGATACCCGGGGACTGCTGTGCACGCCCAGTGATCTGGTCGTAAAGGCTTTTGACGGAACCAAACGCCACGTCTTTGGAGAATTGACCCTGCCAATTCAGGTTGGACCAGAGACGTTTAATGCAGTGTTCTATATTATGGATATCATGCCCGCCTATAGTTGCCTCTTAGGTCGGCCGTGGATTCATTCTGCTGGTGCCGTAACGTCTACGTTGCATCAGAAACTTAAATATGCTGTTGGGGGCAGCATAGTGACAGTTTGCGGAGAGGAGGACATCATGGTAAGCCACCTGTCGTCCTTCAAGTATGTCGAAATGGATGGCGAGATCCATGAGACTCTTTGCCAGGCGTTTGAGACCGTCAGGGTGAAGGAAGTAGCTCCCGTTGTTGCGGAGAAGCAAGAGGTGAACCTCTCCTCGTTCAAGGAAGCTAGAGCCGTTGTCGAAGCTGGTTCTACCCCAGGCTGGGGGCACGTCTTGGATATACCATTCAAACAGGATAAGTTTGGATTGGGATATTCTCCTGAAGCTGAAGCTTCAACTTCTTCTGGTAGCTCATCTCGTGGAAAGGGGCCGATCCTATTCACCAAAGGAGGAGTAATATTCGAAAGTGTCAACGCAGCGTCGGAGGACAGCGGAGACAGTGACTGTGATCTCGATGCCTGGATTCAACCGCGCAAACCAGGCGAGCGCCTTCACAACTGGACCATCAAGGAGATTATCGAACTGACAAGTGAAGAGTAATGATTTGCTTTTTACAATCTTTGTACAACCCTATGTCCTGCCCGGGGCATAGTGGTTTTACTGTCAGGGCCTTGTTGGATTATGTGTATACATTTTATCAATAAATAAAAAGGCATTTTCTTCGTAATCAAATATTGTGTTCTCTGTTATTCATATTTTATGCTTGTTTTGAAAAACAGCAAAAGGGCGACGAGGCTCGTGCTAACCTGCATATTCCTGCTTTAAACTTAACCCTTGTTATTGCAGGATCCACGTAGCAGACGACATCGACTCTGGACCCTCTACGGCTCACTGCGACTTTGATTGCCCGATCTATCAAGCCGAAGATGAGATTGATGAAGACGAGGACCTTCCGGAAGAGTTGGCCCGCTTGTTGAAACAAGAGGAGAAGGTTATTCTGCCTCATGAGGAGGAGATTGAGGTCATAAATCTGGGTTCTGAGGAGCTTATCAGGAATGTCAGAGTCGGGGCTGCGCTGCAGAACGATGTCAAGCATAGACTGGTCGAGATGCTTCGAGAGTATAGTGACGTCTTTGCTTGGTCATATGAGGATATGCCTGGACTTGACACAGATATCGTGGTTCATCGCTTGCCGTTGCGAGAAGATTGCCCTCCAGTCAAGCAGAAGCTTAGGAGGACGAGACCAGACATGGCTGTAAAAATCAAAGAGGAGGTCCAGAAGCAGTTGGACGCAGGATTTCTAGCCGTCACCACCTACCCTCCGTGGGTCGCCAACATAGTGCCTGTACCGAAGAAGGACGGTAAGGTACGCATGTGCGTCGATTATCGGGATTTGAATAGGGCGAGCCCTAAGGATGATTTCCCGTTGCCTCATATCGATGTGTTGGTCGACAATACAGCCCAGTTTTCCGTGTTTTCGTTCATGGATGGCTTCTCCGGTTACAATCAGATTAAGATGGCACCGGAGGACATGGAGAAAACGACGTTTATTACCCCCTGGGGCACGTTTTGCTACAAGGTAATGCCCTTCGGTCTGAAGAACGCAGGGGCCACTTACCAGCGAGCAATGGTAACTTTGTTTCATGATATGATTCATCACGAGATTGAAGTCTATGTTGATGACATGATTGCAAAGTCCCAAACGGAGGAGGAGCATCTGGTCAATTTGCTGAAGCTGTTTGAAAGGCTTAGGAAGTTCAAGCTGAGGCTGAATCCTAACAAGTGCACTTTCGGGGTGCGGTCCGGAAAGTTATTGGGGTTTATCGTTAGTGAACGAGGTATCGAAGTTGATCCTGCAAAGATAAAAGCTATCCAAGAGATGCCAGCGCCGAGAACGGAAAAAGAAGTTCGTGGTTTCTTGGGCCGAATAAACTACATTGCAAGGTTTATCTCTCAGCTCACGGCCACTTGTGAACCGATGTTCAAATTGTTAAAGAAAAATCAGGCGATTACTTGGAATGAGGATTGCCAGAAGGCATTCGATAAGATAAAGCAGTATCTTCAAGAACCTCCGATCTTGATACCCCCAGTGGCTGGACGGCCATTAATCATGTACTTGACAGTTCTGGAGAATAGCATGGGGTGTGTTCTCGGTCAGCACGACGAGACGGGCAGAAAGGAGCATGCCATTTATTATTTGAGTAAAAAGTTCACTGAGTGTGAATCTCGATACTCGATGCTGGAGAAGACGTGTTGTGCATTAGCTTGGGCTGCCAAACGTCTACGACAGTATATGCTCAATCACACCACTATGCTGATTTCGAAGATGGATCCGATCAAGTACGTCTTCGAGAAGCAGGCTCTTTCGGGCAGGATTGCCAGATGGCAAATGGTGTTAACAGAATATGATATTCAGTACGTCTCTCAGAAAGCCATCAAAGGGAGCGTATTGTCTGATTACCTTGCCGAACAGCCAATCGAAGACTATCAGCCGATGAAGTTCGAGTTCCCTGATGAGGACATTATGTTTCTCAAAGCAAAGGATTGCGAAGAGCCATTGCCCGACGAGGGGCCGGATAGGAAGTCTCAGTGGAAGTTGATATTCGACGGAGCGGTTAATTCCTATGGAAGTGGTATCGGGGCTATCATCACGACTCCTCACGGATCCCACATCCCGTTTACTGCGAGACTGACGTTTCCAGTTACCAACAACGAAGCCGAGTACGAAGCATGTATTATGGGTCTAGAAGAGGCAATTGATTTGAGAATCAAGAATCTAGACATATATGGTGACTCAGCGCTTGTGATCAATCAGATCAAAGGGGAGTGGGAAACTCGTCAACCGAATCTAGTGCCGTACATGAATTATGCCAGGAGGCTGCTTCCGTTCTTCGACCGAGTAGAACTTCATCATGTACCCCGGGCTGAAAATCAAATGGCTGATGCTTTAGCCACGTTGGCTTCAATGTATAAGGTCAATCTTTGGAATGAGGCTCCAAGTATTGTACTTTCGCGTCTTGACAGACCAGCATATGTGTTCGCAATCGAGGATGCCACTGACGGCAAGCCATGGTTCCACGACATCCAGACCTTCCTTATGACTAAGGAGTATCCGGCGGGTGCGTCAACCCAGGATAAGAAGACTCTGAGGAGGCTATCTGGAAACTTTTATCTCAACCCTGATGGAGTGCTGTATAGAAGAAACCACGATCTCGTGCTACTCAGATGTGTAGATGAGAAAGAGGCCAGTATGCTCATGGAGGAAGTCCATGAGGGCACATTCGGTACGCACGCCGGCGGGCATGCCATGACGAGAAAGATCCTGAGAGCAGGATATTACTGGTTGACTATGGAGTCGGATTGCTTCAGATTCGCGAGGAAATGTCATAAATGCCAGATTTATGCTGATAGAGTTCATGTGCCGCCGTGCCCCTTGAATGTCATGTCCTCCCCTTGGCCGTTCTCCATGTGGGGCATTGACATGATAGGCAAGATCGAGCCCACCGCATCCAATGGTCATCGTTTTATTCTGGTAGCTATCGACTACTTCACCAAGTGGGTGGAGGCAGCCTCGTACGCTAATGTGACCAAGCAGGTGGTTGCTAAATTCATTAAGAGGGATATCATCTGTCGCTACGGTATTCCCGAGCGGATCATTACTGATAATGGTTCGAATTTGAATAGCAAGATGATGAAGGAGCTGTGCCAGAGCTTCAAGATTGAACACCACAACTCATCTCCTTATCGGCCGAAGATGAATGGCGCTGTTGAAGCGGCCAACAAGAACATCAAGAAGATTGTTCAGAAGATGGTTGTGACGTATAAAGATTGGCACGAGATGCTGCCGTTTGCCTTGCACGGTTATCGTACGACGGTGCGTACGTCGACCGGGGCAACTCCTTTCTCCTTGGTGTACGGTATGGAAGCTGTCCTACCGCTAGAAGTGGAGATTCCCTCTTTGCGAGTTTTGGTTGATGTGAAACTTGATGAGGCAGAATGGGTGACGAATCGCCTGAACCAGCTCAGCCTGATGGACGAGAAGAGGCTAGCATCGATTGCATTTGGTCGCCTGTACCAAAGCCGAATGAAGAAAGCTTATGATAAGAAGGTGCGTCCTCGAAGCTTTCAGACGGGTGATCTCGTCCTGAAGAAGATTCTTCCACCACACTCCGATCACCGGGGCAAGTGGACTCCGAATTACGAAGGGCCGTATGTCGTCAGCAAGGTCTTCTCGGGAGGAGCTTTGCTGTTATCCACGATGGATGGTGAAGATTTTGCATCCCCGGTGAACGCGGACGCAGTTAAAAAATACTTTGCTTGAAAGCGACCCGCTGGACAAAAAAGAAAGAGTCCAGGCAAAAAAGGGGCATCCCGGCGAACCAAAAACAGAATAAAAGGTTCGGGCAAAAATTAGGGATATATTGAAAAAATGTACACCCGCGAAGTCGAAAACCTACACTGGGCGGCTTCGGCAAAAAAGGGTATCCCGGTGAACTGAAAACCCGAAAGGGCGGTTCACGCAAAAGTTAGGGATTTAAATAAGCAAATGACTGCGTTCCGCGTATGGACTTTCATTGTTTAGTGGTTCGGAAGACCTGAGGGCCGTTTATCTGAATCAATCTCTTCCAAAGCTGAAGCGTCGGAGAAGTATCGAAGTCGAGTGGGTCTTAGAGGGATCAACTCATGGTGTTCGTCTACGCCTCGATTGCCGACATTTGTATATACTGATGTATATTTATGTTTTCTTTTTTGCGCGGCTTCCTCATTTCAGGAGCTTGCCTCTGTTGTAAAAGATTTTTGCCCATTCAGGGGTTCACCATCAATAAAATGCACATTATTCAGCAATTCTACTTGTCTGTTTTGCATTTATCTGTTTTGTTTGCGAATGATAACGCCGATGTGTTTTTTTGATAAAATGCGCATACATAAACCTGCGGGCCTAAGCCCATTGATTGTTGAAACAATTAATTAATTGAACGTTGTCGCGAAATAATAACCCTGATAGGCCCCTTTGAGGAGGGTATCTTGTCTGTTTGTTTGTGTCGTTGCAGGTATAGCACCCGTCAGAAGATGTGTCGTGCGTATCCCCGAAGCAGGATGAGTCCTCCTTCTTCAGCAGAGTTCAGTGATCTCTCCTCCGCGGAATCAGAATCAGATAGTGAGCATTGATATGTCTTCCCCAGGTAGAGGTGATTCTCTTCCCCAAACAGACGCATCCTGAAGGAACGTCACCTCATCAGCTGAGTTAAGCGCCGAAGAATGATTGAGTACCGTAGCTCGCCTTTCCCCAGCACCGGGTCACAAGTGCAGAGTTCATAGAAGTGTTCGGGAGCTGAAGCTCGTGTTTCCCCAGTAAAGTCGCTGAAGCAGGATTTTTCCCCCGCACCGGGTCACAAGTGCAGGTTTCGCAGGAAGCTAGTCGTATGCCGAAGTATGCAGTAACTGATGGTGCCAGACTGAAGTCTCCAGCAGAATTGAGATTCCCCATCAGAGCCGTATTCTCTCCTGAAGTTGGACGATTCCTTCTTCCCCAGTAGAGTGTTGGAACAGCTGATGTTGTATTCCCCGGCAGAGTTGTACTCTCCCCCGAAGTCAGATGATTCTTTCTTCCCCAGCAGAATTGAAATTCCCCATCAGGGTCGTACTCTTCAGTGGAGTAGAATGATTTCTCTCCCCGGCTGAGTCCGCAGAAAAGCAGAATCCTTGGAGGTTGATCAGATCATGATCAATTCTCCCCAGCAGAGCATGGAGCAGCCGATGCTGTATTTCCCCAGAGTCGTACTCCATCCAGTAAAGCAGAATGATTTCTCCCTCCTCAGCCGAGTCTGCAGATGTCCAAGGGATCCGAATCCTTGGAAGTGGATCAGATCATGATTGGTTTTTCCCCAGAAGAGTAGCCGAGATGGCCACGCAGTTCATTCTAGCGATTGATATCAGCAGATCCAAGTTCTCGTAGAGCTTCGTCCCCTGCAGCAGTCAGCTGAAGTTGTTCCCCTGCAGCAGTTCGCGGAAGATTGATTCCCCAGACAGAGCCTAATTGATATTGGCGTGTTCACATTCTCCTCAGCAGGATGATTCCTCTACCTGAGTGGTTCTTTCTCCTTGACAGGAGGATTCCCCCCTCGGCATTTATTTTGCTGACGGGATCGTATCATTGTGCATGACTGCATAGCATTCAACACTGCATAGCATTGTGCATGATTGCATGACACTTAGCATAAATACATATCATTCCCGCCGTGTGGGGCATAGCGCAGCAGCATATGCATCATAAGCATGATCTAGGTCATTATCATCCTTATTGTACAGATGTACTACCGAAAGACCGGTTGCTCAGGACGTTTCTTGAAGTTCTCCCCAGCAAGGTCATTTTCTTAGATGATTCTGAAGACCCCGGTGATCCCCGCAGTCGCTCGCTCAAGATGATTTTTGAGATCCCCAGCAAAGACTTCGGTTCGAGATGATTCTCAAACCCCTCAGCAGGGTCATTTGCTTAAGACGATTCTTAAGACCTCAGTACAGCTTCCCGAGTGGTTCGCCTAGTATGATACTTGAGTTCTCCAATAGCGCCTCCAGCAGGAGTTGCCTAGGAAGATTCCTGGAATTCCCAACAGAATGTTTGCTCCAGAAAGGTTATTAGTTCAAGACGATTCTTGAAGACGCCCGCTGGATCTGTTTGGTCAAGAGGATTCTTGAAGACCAGAGCAGCGTGGTATGTCTGCTCCAACAACGATGTCTAATCTGAAGATGGATTTCGTAAGCGCCAGAGGGCGATACCAGAAGGTTCCTGTGAAGCCAGATTTCCGTGTGGATGAAGCAACGGGTGGCTGAAGATAAGGTTCCAAAGGTTGTAGATACAACAGAGTGATTCGTGTGAGTCTGAAGACCAAGTCAGTTGTCCTGAGGTGATGATTGAGCGCGATCAAGTGAATGATACGTCTTCTGATTGAAGTCGAAGATGTTTTTCCAGCTGAAGCGGAGTTTTGCCTGTAGGCAAAGCGTTTGAATCCCCGTAGAGTCATGAATGGCTCAGGATACCAGTTCTCTGACTGAAGTCACAGATTTCTTAAGCTGAAGCGAAGGTGCCTAAGGGCAAGGTTATCCCCCAAGGTCGTGAAGGACCTAGGATTCATTATTCGGGCTGAAGGCCGAAGTATATCCCTGACTGAAGTCTCGGATGCTCTATAGCAGAGGTGGAGTTGCCTGAAGGCAGATTCATGTATCCTTGAAGGGCAAGGATCACTTTCTTCAGACTGAGGTCGAGGATACCTCCTGCAGAGTTGCCATCCTTGGAGGCCAAGGATGCTTATCTTCAGAAGTACTTGAAGATCTTTTCTAGCTGAAGTTGGAAGTGGCCAGGGGCCAGGGTTCCATATATCTTTAATGTTGAAGTTCTACAGCGGGCAGTGTGCAGCAGTATTCCGATGTTCGTCATGGTTCTGAGGGTGAACCCCAGATCAGAGTGTGCTCGGTTAAGTCTCTCATTCCCAGCGGAGTAGCTTCAAATACGCAAGTATACCTTTTGTTCCAGGGGTGAACCCCAGGTCAGAGTTGTTCAGTGTTGTATTTTCTCCGGCGGCAACGCGGGGTATTTTGTTTGGATCCGACGGCGAGGTCAGATTATGTTTGTTTCCGGCAGCAAGGTTGGATGTTTGTTTGACGGCAATATCAGACTCCTTAAAATCCCCCAGCAGAGATGATGTTGGTACGACGGCGAGGTCAGATTATGTTTGTTTCCGGCGGCGATGTCAGATCAGTATCTCTCCAGCTAGTTGTTGAGCAGCTAGTGTTGCAGTATTCGAAGATTTGTTCCCCGCAGAGTACCGTGTGCTCGTGTAGTTGGCAAATTTTCGGGTTTACCGATATTCAACCGTCTCGTACCTTGATTGGTTGAGGGCCGTTCGCTTCTCACCCAGTCAGGTTCAAGCCGTTTGAATAGGGGCAGCTGTTGCACCCCAAAATTTGACCAACATTTATTCATTCATGGAGTATTTGAAAGTTGATACCTTCATCAGAAAGTTCAGGAGATCCTCAGAGGATTGGGTTGAAACCAGGGTTGTGTGCTTCACAGTTTGAAAGTTGTGGGTGCCCCTCAGATGATTCTGAGACTTTGAGAATGAACTTGATGTCTTGAGAAAGCTTATGAGATGCCTTGATAGCCTTCATGAAGCCCAGAGAAGTCATTATGTAAGAATTCAGAAGATTCAACCATGAATGGTAGAATTAGGGTTTTGACTGGGTCAACCCTAGACCAGCTGAAGATTTGGAGAAGGTTGAGACTTAATCCAAGGGCCATGAGATCATGGAATGATGCATAGAGATTATATAAAGATGATTCCTAGACCAACTCATCATGATTGAGGAGTTTGAGAAGTTTTGAGTTAGGGTTTCTGAGGATTGTCAGTGAAAAAACCCTAATTTGATCCCTATCTTCCAGGCAGTTTTAGCACTAGATGTGTTTGATATCTCATTTTCCCCACAACATGAATGTTGTAGAGCTTGTTCTAAGCTTTAATTTGAGTGGTGGAAGTCCTTGATAGGAGTTACAGAGCTCAAGTTATGGTTTTGACAAATTACAGGTCAGCAGAGGTGTGTGAATCTGGGTCCTTGAAAGTCACCCAACTTGCAGACAACTTTTGCCCTAGTAGGTTGATTCCTATGGTTTCTGGGTCAACATGAATGTTGAAGAGGATCTTCTTAGCTTTAATTTGAGTGGTAGAAGTCCTTGATTGGATTTGTGGAACTCAACTTATGGTTTGAACAAGGCAGGGGTATTTTGGTCATTTGTCAGTTATAGGTCATTTTAGCCAATGCCTAAAACTCCTATTTCCAAGCCTCAAATGGAAAAACTCAAAACATGAAAGTTGCTCAAAATGTGATTTTAAGTCTAGAAAGAAGGTCACAAATTGTTGAAAAAGCTCATAGCACAAGATTCCATGATTGGTCAAAAATGAACTAAAAATGACTTATAACTTTGAAAAGTTGAAATTGAAAAGTGTTTTGGAAGATCTACAAATCCAAAATAGGTCATCCAATATATCATTTTGATTGGAAAAAACATTTTGAGAAGATTGGTTTAAGTAGAATTTTCATTTGAGGCTTAAAAAATGAGGTTCCTTTGGAAATTTGTTACTTAAGAAAGAAGGCAATGTTAGAAAACCCTACATAAGCAACAAATACACTTGTTTTTCACTCATCCTCATTCAATAACTCACATAAGGACATTTTGAGACCAAATTGAAGGCTTGAAGCATGGGAGATGAGATAACTAACTTCTCATTCAAGGAGAAATTCATGAAACTTCCACATCATTCTAGATGAATCTAGAGACTTCCATGGATTGTTATTTAAAGAGGGCATCAAAGAGTGATGAAAGGTTGGTGAAAGTTGAGCTAAGTCAGAGGAGAGAGAAGGAGAGATAGCCATTGAAGCCATTTCTTCAACTTGAAGCAACTCAAGAATTCTCCCATTACAAGTCTTCTCCTTCAAGAATTGTGCAAACAGAAGGTTAACCATCATCAAAGGATCATCCTGAAGGATTTGCAAGCTTGGAATCGTGCTCAAGCATCATACACCATAGTTCCTTGACAGGTTCTTTCTCCTTTCTTTTTCACCCTAATTATGCATAGATGGTTTAGATTCTAGGTGTATAATTGATGTGTTAGGATAGAGGATTAATTCTAGAAAGCTAGGGCACGATCCATGATGGTTTGTAGCAGGTGCATAATTCTTTAAGTTTCAAGAACTATCTGTTTAAAGAGTTTTAGGTAGCTTAAATTGGTTTAGAATCACCAGGGTAGCATCAAGAACATCTGTGGATCATTATGCTGAAGTTTAATCTAGGTTGATATCAGTTGAAATTCATAACCGTGTTTGTACCAAGATGTTCAAGGCCTCTGTTTGGATTATCCACGAGGAGTTAAGAGAAAGTGAACGTAGGGTTGTGTAGGGCTTGAGACGTAGATGATTTTTCATGTTGGAGTCGTGTGGAGCCGTGGCCTGTGGAGTGAGCTAGAGAGGCTCGAAAGTGTGATTGCATGAGAAAGGGTTCTGCAAACCCTAGTTTGGTTGGAGAAGACGAAGGAGAATCCGTTGGATCATTCCCAGGGTTTGACGTTTTATCCCAATCCAACGGCTGTGGTTGCCTCTGAGAAAGAGAGGGAAGATTTAAATGAGTCCATACGCCGCGTTTCATTTAGGGCGTTCTGGGCCCAGAGTTTCTCTTCGCACCCCCCTTTATTTCTGGCCCAGTATATTGAACTAGCGCGTATTTCTTAATGCACCCCCCTCCCTTTAATTAATTCATTTCTTTTTAATTTTCTTTCTAATGTTTTCTGCTTTGTAAAATTCATTAAAAATAGTTAAAAAATGATTTTTAATTTCTTCTTTTTTTCTATGAGTAGATTAAAATGTATAGAAAATTATAAAAATAAAATTGAGATTTTATTTTTAGGTTTAATATTTTTAGTAGATTTTTCAATTAAATAGCTTTTTAATTGTTTCATTTTGATATTTGGTTTTGTAGGAATTGTTTTAGTACTTTCCATTAATCTTTTTTACCCATTCTTTTTGGTGCAATTAGATGATTAGTCATACTTCCCCATAGGATTTTTTTCTAGATTTTTTAGAATTGATCTTGGTTAGTTTAATTAGGGTTGACTTAGGGTGTCCTGATTAGGGTTTAAAATGGTGTTTAGGTGATGAATCATTTTCTTGGATTGAGTTTTATCTTGATTTTTAGGTAGAAACCTTTGTAGATGTTATGAGTAGGTGCTGAGGACCCTTATGAATATTTGTTAGATTTTTTCCCCATTAGTTTAGTATTTTTAGGCATTTTCTGAAGTTGCCTGATGATTTGGTTTGTTCAGTGGGTTATCTGTTCATCTGTGGGGATCTTTCTGAGGAATTTGCTGAAGGGCTTGTGTTGCCTTGAGGATATTGATGGAGAGCATCATGAAGAGGAGCTTGTAGATCAAGAGTCAGGGACCCAGAGCTTGTCTCATCTCCTGTCTGTGAGGTTTGAGAGCCTGAAGTTTGAAGGAAGTTCATGGTACTTTCCTGAGGAAGGCACTATGAATGACTTTCATCCTTCCTTCTCACCTCTTTCTTAAGTATCCAATGATGTTGGAGCCAACTTGTGAGTTTAATTTCTCCTGAGGAGGAATGTAAACTGATCACATGTTGTTGAGCCACATGGGATACAACTCCTAAGTGGAAGCCTCCTAGTACTTTCCTGAGGAAAGTCCTATGGGTCTATTCACTTAGTTCCACTAGTTTGTCTAGGATTTCTCAAGTATCCAATGATGTTGGAGCCAACTTGTGAGTTTAATTTCTCCTGAGGAGGAATGTAAACTGTTCACATGTTGTTGAGCCACATGGGATACAACTCCTAAGTGGAAGCCTCCTAGTACTTTCCTGAGGAAGGTCCTATGAGTCTATTCGTTTAGTTCCACTAGCTTAAATAGGATTTCCTAAATATCCAGTGATGTTGGAGCCTGCTTGTGAGTTTAATCTCTCCTGAGGAGGGATGTAAACTGATCACAGTGGTTGAGCCACATAGGGTATGACTCCTGAGTATACACCTCCTAGTGTTCTCCTGAGGAAGACACTATGAGCTTGCTTGCTTAGCTCCCTTTCTTTGGTAAGCTTATTCTGAAGCTTGAAGACTGGGAATGATTTCTCCTGCTTAGAGTTTTGCTTGAGAGTTTTGCTTAGATTTGTTTAGATTCTGTGATTAGGATTATGGTTAGAGAATAGATGATTCTTTCTCATGTGTTTTGTTTACCTGATGGTACTTCATTTCCTTTATCTGTATGATTGCAGTTTACTGTTTTGCTTGATAGCATGTTGATTATTTTCAGTATGATTACTGTTATTTCATGACTGGCTTGAGGTTGAGATGAGCTTGTGGAGGCTGAAGCCCCACACACATTTCCTCCCTCACTTGCATTGCATGCATTTTACTGTTAAAGCTGATGTTTTTGTCTGTATCATTGACATGATCCCTTAGGACTCTCATTTCCTCTGATGAGGATTTGATGATAGACTTTTAGGTTGAAACCTATGCATGACAACATCTAGGAGTTCCCTGTTCAAACCTCAACCATAGGATGAATCCATGGCATGATAACAGTAGGACTTGATAGTCTCCCTCCTAGTTGGGCCATATTTTCAGTAGTTTCCCGAACTACGTTTGCTCTGATCTTTCATATCAGATGAAAGTACGTAGGCATAGGATGCGACATCCTAGCGAGCAACTTTCCCCATCTTCACCCGTAGTTAGCCGAACTACGTTGACTCTGATTTCTCATTCTCTGACGAGAATACGTAGGCACAAAGCGCGATGCTTTGCCGAGTCATTTTTCCTTTCTTTTTCAGCCAGCCTTGATAGGTAGATAGATTATAACCAACCCGTCCAAGTAAACAAACAAGCGAGGATCCCGTCGAGTACGACGGACGTGAGGGGTGCTAATACCTTCCCCTTGCGTAACCGACTCCCGAACCCAGACAATGGTTGCGATGACCTTGTCTTACCCTTTTTCGTCAGGTTTTTCCGATCGTTTCCTTTCCCGCTCTGAGGGATAAATAACGAAAGGTGGCGACTCTTCTGTCATGCCGGCACCTTATTTTCGCGCAAGCGACACAATGCTCCGCAAACAACGGGTTTTCCCAAAATTACTCAAAATATTACTCAAAAGGCAGCGGAACTCAAAAAGGCAATAATCCAAAGTTCTCCTTGCGCCGAAAGGCAATCAACATAACAAAAAATCAATAAAATATAGTTTGACTCAAAGACCCCAACTCGATGTTACACTATCAGAGCAAGACCCTCAAAGTCAACCACAATGGCCAACGACCCAAAAACTTCAAAAGTCCTCGAGGCATCTGTAACACCCTTTTTTACCCCACAATTATTAAGGAAAAATAACACAGATATCAGAGTAAATTATTTAACTCAATAAAAATCACCTCAAAGGGTGTACATTTCTCAATAGCTCAAAATAAGTCAATGCTCCGTGTACAACGGGTTTTCTCAAAATACCTCAAATTGCACAAAGCAGCGGAACTCAAAAGGTATAAATCAAAGTTTTCCTCATACGGGAAGATAAGCAAAATAGCTCAACAGTATATAGTTTAACTCAAAAGAACCCAACCCGATGTTACATATCAGAGCAAGACCCTCTAAGTTAACCAAAAGGCTAACAACTCAAAGACTTCAAAAATCCTTAACGGCGTCCACAGCTAAACTTGATCATCTGCATGTTACCCACATGGAGGTAACATTCAAACAGGCAGGGTGAGTAAAACAATTCATAATAATCAATGTATAAAAATTAACATATTAATGGCACGATAATCATATTCAACACATTCATATCCTTCAATATGCCTCAAAGGCCACAACATCATAATTCATACAAAAGGACCCATAAATGCAAATGCAACAAGACTCAATGCATGTGGTACCAATCATCACAGCACGATGGACACTGGGCCATCAACCCTCTAAAGATCCCCATCAATAGGATCGATTCTACTTGAGAACCGGAGCACATCAAAACACTTCACATCCACACAATGGGTTTAAGCCAAAGTAATCGAGGTCCTAAACCGAAGTCCGGATGCACATGAATACATGATGCACACGTCACAAATCATCCTCATAACAACATCATAGGTGCATCATCATTCATCATATTCATCATCATCAAACGTCATAGCTCATCATCATAATCATCATCATATGTCATGTCATCGTAGTTCATCATAATAATCATCATCATACATCATGTCATCATATAATCATAATAATCATCATCATACATCATAAAAATCATCATATAATCATATACAAATCACATAGCGCTCACAGTCATACTCATATTAATTCATCATATTATCACATATTATCACATATTAATTCATAATTATACTTGCGGTAATTCTCATACTATCGCCTATTAATCACATAAACTTCACAGTCCTACTTATGTTAATTCATAATATTATCACATATTATCAAATTACCCTCATGGTAATTCATCAGGGAAATTGCAGCATCAAAACATCAAGACATCATTGAACCAGAACATGCTTCATTAATAGAACATATACACAATTCACTTTTCAAACATAATTAGATAGAAAAATATTGGGAAACCAATTCCCTTATCTATACTATGTTATATCCTTGTTCATTAGCTTTCCAACGCTTCGAACGGGGGCTAAAAAAGACTTACGGATCAAAAGTTACGTCCAAAACGATTTCGACCGAAAACATGAACAGTCGTGACAGATAGCAAAACGCTGTTACGCTCCAGAACCTAAATCAACCCAAAAGTCCACACGATTCACTTCCCCAATGCCCCCAAAACATCTCTAAATCATCCCTAAGGTCTTACGGCGATAAAGGCACAAAACCTACGGTTTACTAGGCCAATCCCGGAACATATTCACGCCCTAAATCACAATTTTTCCTTCAATTATGCCCTAAGCATCAGAGTTACTCACTATCAAATATTCTTATCCGTTCAGGGTTAGACATATAACAATTCAAGGTTTTGACCATGAAGGCCTACCTTTCCCCTTTTCCCCAACGGATTCCAGGTTAGATTCACACTAATAGGTTTAGGCCACGAAGGCCAAAGATTACTGTTTCTCATATCTATACTCTAAGAGTCAAGAATACTTACCACTACACCACAACCATCAGGGTTCTCACTATCAAATTTCCCTACAGGGTTAGAGTCAAATCATAGTTTTTGGCCATGAGGGCCTAGTTTCTCTTTTTCCCAAATAAATCCCTACGGTTAAAATTCTCAATAATTGATTTTAGGCCATGAAGGCCAAAAATCCCTTTTTTACACATGAAAAATTATAAAAGACTATACTCCCCATACCTTAGTTGTGGATCAAAGCCTTCTTAATCTTTCAGGGAATCTCTCGAAGCTTCTGCCTCCAATCTTCTCCTCAGAGCTTTGGCCTCAATACTTTTCACGATTAACAAAATAAATCCTAATTTCCTTCAGAATTCCTTTTTGTCAAACCTAGTCTTGGGCCACACAATTGGGCTTTTCCCATAACACCTTTACTAACTCCTCTTAATGCCCAAATTACCCTTATTTCACTTATATTTATTTTAACTAATAATAATACTAATATTTCCATATTGTATACTATTAATTAAATACATAATCCAAAAATGCACAATTCCCAATAATCCACAAAACCACTGAAAACCACTAAAATACGAATATTCTCAATTAAATAAATTAATTAGCATATTACAATTAAATTTGGGGTCTTACAGCATCCACGGCTAAACCTGGTCAGATGTGCGTTACCCACGTAGAGGCAACATTCAAACACGCAGGATGAGTAAAACAATTCATAATAATCAATATAAGAATCAATATTTAAAATGGCGTCATTTTCATATCTAACATCATCAAAATCATCAAGGAACATCAAAGGCCACAACATTATAAATTACACCAAATTGTCATATAAATACAAATGCAACAAGACTCGTGCATGTGGTACCAATCAACAAAATTCGATGGACACTGGGCCATCAACCCTCCAAAGATCCACAATAGTAGGATCGATTCTACATGAGAACCGGAGCACAACAAAATACCTCACATCCGCACAATGGGACTGAAGCCATAAGAATCAAGGTCCTGAACCTATGTCCGGAATGCATATGGATGCATGATGCACACGTCAATATCATCTTCATAATAATCTCATTAGGTGCATCATCAAACATCAAAATCATCATAATAATCATGTCATCATAAAATGATCAAAACCTCATGAAATCAACATCATAAATCATCACAATTATACATGGGAATTCATCATACAATCATGTATTAATCTCATAAAAATCACAATTATACTCATGGTAATTCATCAGAGAAATCACAACATCAAAACATCAAGACATCACTGCACAAGATCAGAATTCCCAAAATTCTGCTACGTTCGCTACAAAGTTCGCAGTGCGAGTCTGGGGAAAATGATCGCCATGTGAAGCATTCTTCGATGTGCGAACTCGCGATTACAGCAAATCGCTGTTACTCACCAGCACCAAACCAGCCCAAAAACCTCTATGATTTCCTTCCGCAATGCCCTCAAAATATCCCAAAATCATTCCTAAGTTATTACGACGATAAAGGCACAAAATCTACGACTTATTAGGCCAATCCCGTATCATATTTATGCCTATAATTCCCATAATTTCTTACAAATACCCCACAGTCATTAAAGTTCTCACAATCAATTACCCTATACGGTTAAAACCTCAACAACAGATTTTGGCCATGAAGACCTAATTTCCCTTCTCTCAAATTAGCCTCAAACCTATCAGACCATCAATTTAAATCTCTCTAACTCATTGAACTCACCATCAAAAAGGCAATAACAATGCAATACTCAAAAATCCCTAAACCATTAAATCTGCTTTAAACACATTGAATCACATATTAAAAACAATGAAGACAATACTCTCCATACCTTAATTGCCGACTCTAAGCCTTTCTTCTTAATTATTGGAAACCTTGCAAAGCTTTTGCCTTCATACTCTTCCTCAGAGCTCTGACCTATATTTCTTCCCTTTTTACGGTCTAACAGGAACGAAACCTAATTCCCTTAAAATTCCTTTTTGTTAAACCTAACTTTGGGCCTTTAAAATTGGGCTTTCCAACTTCACCCTCACTAACTCCTTCTCAAATGTCCACTTTGCCCTTAATTCACTTATATTTATTTAAATTAATAATAATACCAATATATTCATATTATATACTATTATTTAAATAAATAACTCAAAATCCATAATTTCCAATATTCACACCAACCACCGAAAATCACCAAAAATGTGAATATTCATATTTAAATAAATTAAATAAATATTCCAAGAATTTGGGGTGTTACAACTCTCCCCCACTTAAAAGAATTTTCTCCCTCGAAAATTACCTCAAGGAAACAGAGTCGGATACGACTCCCTCATCTGATCCTCACGCTCCCAAGTCATACTTCCTCCAGCTAGTCTTCCCCAAACTACCTTTACCAAGGAAATATCTTTACCTCGCAGTTGCTTCACTTCTCGTTCATCAATTCATACTAGCAATGCCTCAAGAGTCAAATTATCTCTCACTTGTACATTATTCATCTGAATCACATGTGACGGATTTGGAATGTACTTCCTCAACTGAGACACATGAAACACATCATGCAAATTCGTAAGCGGCGGTAAAGCAATCCGATATGCTACTTCTCCCACCCTATGTAAAATCTGATACGGACCAACAAAATGTGGTGTGAGCTTTCTGGACTTCAAAGCTTGGCCAACACTAGTTACCGGCGTAGCTCTCAGAAACACATGATCTCCTTCATGGAACTCAAGTGTTTTCCTTCTCTTATCATGGTAAATCTTCTGACGACTCTACGATGCTTTCATCTTTTCTTGGACCATGTTGATCTTTTCAGTCGTCTCTTGCACAATCTCAGGTTCGAGTATAACACTCTCGCCTGATTCATACCAACACAAAGAAATCCTACATTTCCTACCATACAATGCCTCATATGGTGCCATTCCAATACTAGAATGATAATTGTTGTTATAGGTAAAATCAATCAACAACAAATGACTATCCCATGATCCACCTTGATCCAACACACAAGTTCTCAGCAAATCCTCTAAAGTCTGGATAGTTCTCTCTGTCTGTCCATCCGTCTGTGGATGATAAGCAGAACTCAACCTCAGCTTAGTACCCAACGTTGTCTACAAGCTCTCCCAGGACCTCGATGTAAATCTCAGATCTCTATCATACATAATACTTGAAGGAATACCATGCAGTTTCACAATCTCATCAATATACAATTTGGCCAGCTTCTGTAACAAATAGTTGATCCTCATCGGTATAAAATAAGCCGATTTGGTCAATCTATCGATAATCACCCAAATTGAATCATATCCCTTCATCGCCTTCGGTTAACCTGTCACAAAATCCATAGAAATGATATCCTATTTCCACTCTGGAATATTCAACGGTTGCATCAGACCCAACAGTCTTTGATGTTCAATCTTGAACTTCTGACAAGTCAAACAAGCATACACAAACTCGCCACTTCCTTCTTCATCCATGGCCACCAAAACAATTTCTTCAAGTCTTGATACACCTTTTTGGCACCCGGATGAATACTTAACCCACTTTTGTGACCTTCCTGAAGAATACTTTTCTTAATTTCTAGCACATCTGGAATACACACTCCTTCTCTAAACCTCATCATACCATTCTCATCAACCCAAAAATCACCCCTATTACCTTGGTTGATTAATGCGAGACGATCCACTGAACTCAAATCATATTTTTGACCTTCTCAGATTTCTTGGAGAATACCTCTAGTCAACTTCAGCATACCCAACTTCACACTGTTAGGAGTCTCTTCACACACTAGACTCATATCTTTGAATTGTTCAATCCGTCCTAACTCTCGAACCATCAGCATCGACATATGCAAGGACTTCCTACTTAATGTATCAGCTACAACATTAGCCTTACCAGGGTGGTAACTCAATTCAAAATCATAACCCTACAGAAGTTCAAGCCATCTCCTCTGCCTCATATTCAACTCTTTCTGATCAAAAAAAATACTTTAGGCTCTTGTGATCACTAAACACTTCGAACCTGTACCCAAAAAGATAATGTCTTCAAACTTTCAACACAAACACCACAGCGGCCAACTCTAAGTCATACGTAGGATAATTCCTTTCACGAGCCTTCAGTTGTATGGAAGCATAAGCAACAACCTGACCATTCTGCATCAGTACGCCACCAAGACCCTTTGTCAATGCATCACAATATACCACAAAAGACTCACTCAGATTTGGCAAGATCAATACTATAGCAGTCGTCAGCTTCTTCTTGAGTTCTACAAAACTCCTCTCAGATGCAAAATCCCACACATAAGCTTGACCCTTTCGAGTCAGCTGAGTCAATGGCAGTTCCAACTTTGAAAAGCCTTTTATAATCCTACGATAATAACCAGCTAACCCAAGGAAACTTTGAATCTCAGTAGCAGACTTCGGAGTGTCTCACTGCAACACAACATCAACTTTTGATGGATCAACACAATTCCTCCACTAGAAATCACATGGCCAAGGAAACTGACTTCCTTCAACCAAAACTCATATTTGGTCAACTTGGCATAAAGCTTCTTGTCCCTCAAAACTTGCAATACAACTCTTAGATGTTGTGCATATTCTTCTTCGGACTTTGAATATATCAAGATATCGTCGATGAATACTGCCAGAAATTGATCCAAATAAGGATGAGAAATCCTATTCGTATATTCCATGAATACACCAGGTGCATTAGATACACAAAACGACATCATCATATATTCATAATGACCATACCTTGTGTTGAATGCTGTCTTCAGAATATCATCAGGCTTAACGCAAATCTGATGATAACCAGACCTTAAATCAATATTACTAAACACACAAGCGCCCACCAATTGATCCATCAGATCATCATTCCTCGGAAGTGGATACTTTTTCTTGATCTTCACTTTATTTAACTGTCGATAATCCAAACACAATCTCATGCTACCGTCTTTCTTCCTCACCAACAACACAGGAGCACCCCACGGAGAAACACTCGGTCGAATATACTTCTTCTCAAGTAGATCTTCCAACTGTTTCTTCAATTCTCCTAACTCAGATGCATACATCTGATAAGGAGCCATCGACATAGGACTAGTGCCCGGTATCACATCAACAGTAAACTCTACCTCACACTCAGGAGGTAAGTCACTTACATCGTCTGGAAACACCTCTGGAAATTCTCGAACAACTGGTAGCTCCATGCTCACTGCTTCATAATCAACTTGAAGTGATGCAAAAAATGAAAAAATCTGAGCCTCAACTTCTAATAGTTCTTCTACTTTCTTAGCAGATACAAACATCAGCTTTCCACAATCACCAAACTCTGGGAACCTCACAGTCTTACTGTAGTAATCGATATGAACATAGTTGAACTCCAACTAGTTCATTCCAAGAATAACATCAATTCGATGCAAAGGTAGACAGACCAAGTCCATCACAAAATTCTTATCATAAATAGTCAAAGGGAAGCTCAAACAGACTAACGCAGTAGTCACATAACTATTAGCCGGGGTATTGATAACCATACTTCCAACCATAGAAGATAATTTCAAATTCAATCTCGCAGCACATTTCAGCGAAAAAAACAAATGGGTAGCACCAGTATCAATCATAGCAATCAACTCAACATCATTAATAAATCAAGTACCTCTAATCAAGCTATATGTTCTGGGTTCTTCTGCACTGTTCAAAGCAAACACTCAGTCGTTCGTCTGAGCAGCAGTAGTAGTCTTCTTCGAGTGCTGGCACTGGGTGCTGATATGACCCTTCTCTCCACAGCTGAAGCAAGTCAGAGCTTCATCTTTGCAGTCAGTAACTCTATGACCTCTCTTGCCACAACGATGACATCTCAGCACCTTACAAACCTCAGCCCAGTGGCCTTTCTCACCACACTTATGACACCTTCTTGGAGCAGTAGCCACTCCCCCACTTGACTTTGTCCCATATGAAGCCTTCTGCTTCCCTTTATCACCAGAAGTCACATACGGATTCCCTCTATACTGTCCTTTATCTTTCTTCTCACTCAGTTTCTTGTAGTGAGTAGATCGAGCTCGGCTATCCTCATTATAAATTCTACTCTTGTCCACCAGTTCTGCAAACCGAGGAATCTGTTGGTACCCAATTCCCTGCTTAATCTCTGGTCTCAATCCATTCTCGAACTTGATACACTTCGACATCTCTGCGTCAGCATGATTATAATGCGGACAAAACTTCACTAAAGCCTCAAACTTTGTGGCATACTCAACCACAGTTATATTCCCTTGCTTCTGCTCAAGGAGTTCGACCTCTTTCTTGCCCCCAACATCGTCAGGAAAATACTTCCTCAAAAATTCTTCCTTAAACATAGTCCAAGTTATTGCAATGCCAACACCTCAGAATCTCTGACGAGTTTTATCTCACCAGTCCTTAGCTGCCTCTAGTAGCATATGTGTACCAAACTGCACCTGCTGAGCATCAGTGCACGCCATAACCCGAAAAATCTTCTCAATCACTTTCAGCCACTTCTGCGCACCATCAGGATCATGAGTTTCCAAAAAAGTCGGTGGATTGTGCCTCTGGAACCTCCCCCAAAGCACAAAACTCATTTGGAGGTTCATCATTCTGGGCCATCACTTGGGAAAGCGATTCCAGCACATCAGCGATAACACGATCATTTCTTCCAACCATCTGTAACCACCAACAAGGTTAGAAGAAAACAACTCATCCAATAGTGTTCTCACACTATTGACTGACAGGGGACTAACAACATAAAAACTTGGCCGGACAGACCGACCTGCTCTGATACCAATAATGTAACACCCTTTTCTACCCACTAATATAATGGCAAATCAATCATATTATTCAGAGTAAAATATTGAACGCAATAAAATCATCTCAAAAGGGCGCACATTTGTCAATAATTCAAATATAGTAAATGCTTCGTAAACAATGGGTTTTCCCAAAATTACTCAAAAGGCAACAGAACTCAAAAAGGCAATAATCCAAAGTTTTCCTTGCGCCGCATGGCCATCAACATAACAAAAACTCAATAAAATATAGTTTGACTCAAAGACCCCAACCCGATGTTATACTACCAGAGCAAGACCCTCTAAGTCAACAATAATGGCCAACGATCCAAAAACTTCAAAAGTCCTCGACGACATCCACAGCTAAACTTGGTCAGCTGCACATTACCCACATGGAGGCAACATTCAAACAGGCAGGGTGAGTCAAACGATTCATAATAATCAATATATAAAATGGCGTCATTTTCATATTGTCGCTACTACGAAAATCGGCGTCAGCAATACAGAAGAGTCGCCACCGTGCGTTATTTATCCCAAAGGAGGGAAAGGAAACGCTCAAAGTAAACCTACCGCAAAGACGGGAAAGGAATGGTCATCACAACCAAAACCTGGATTCGGGAGTCGGTTACGCAAGGGGAAGGTATTAGCACCCCTCACGTCCGTCGTACTCGACGGGATCCACGCTTGCTTGGTTTGTACGGATTACACTTCTATCTAAACTAAAGGATGAGGTCTGAAAAGAAAAGAAAACATGACTCGGCAAAGCATCGCACTTTATGCCTACGTATTCCCGTCTGGAACGAGAAATCAGAGTCAACGTAGTTCGCCTAACTACGGGTGAAGGTGGGAGAAGGTTGCTCGCTAGGATATCACATCCTATGCCTACGTACTTCCACACTGCATGGAAGATCAGAGCAAACGTAGTTCGGGCTACGTACGACACAAGCTGTTCAAGTGTCTTTTAGGAAAAATCTCACCTTAAACAAGGGTTTTCTTATTGCAAAAAGGTCGATGTTTGTTCAAATCTTTTGACGGAAGAAGTGAATTGATTTCTGTCATAACCTTTATTAATGTTTTTCTGTTGTTCTGAAGAAAGAAGAGATGACACTCTACAAATCCTAGGGTTAAAAAGGGGAATAAAATCTACCCTAATGTTATCAGGCATGGGTTAACACCTAATGTCTATCATGTTCCTCTCTTGCGCAGAGAGAAACAGAGATCCTAAGGGAATAGACGGAAACAGAAACAGCAGATATATACAATAAAGCAGTAAAATGCATGAATGCAACAATACAAGCGAGGCAAGGGAGTCCCACTCAACCTCGAACCTAGAAAACAATAGGCAAAAGTGAACAGGATTCACTTTCAACCCAGCAAGTTAAACAACAAACAATACAGTCCGGGAAATTCACACAATACATCAAGAATTAAACAGCTATAACTAAACAGCAAAGCAATCTTCATCAGCATTTGCAACCATCTTCAGGCTTCAAGCAGACATCAGTCTTTAATCTTCAATCTCCCAATGGCTTTTCTTCGAGTCCCACTCTCCAAGCTGAGGAATCAATCACAAGAATGAACTGGGTGTTAAGCAATTAGTTGACCACCAAAGGTGGCAAACAGATTGCTAACAACACATAGAATATTTCTCTCAAGAGTTCTATCTCTTAGACACTATCACCAAGCCTTCCAAAGGGAGGGGGTGAGTGTCTTAGAGAGACTCTGCATCACAGAGAGGAATGGAGGCAGTCAAGACCTTCCATGTTTGAGAATCAAGTTTACTACTCTAGAGCTCTGGCTAACTCCTAGATCCTACAAACTTCAACAGCTGCCGGCAAGAGATACTCCTCATCAACCCTGGAAGTTGGTCTTCATTCTCTAATCTTTAAATGGGCTTCATCAGCACAGTCTTCAGCTCAAACCCCAAGCCCCAAACAAACCCAATACCCCATACAGACAAATAATAACCCTAAAGAGGGCACACCACACAGTCAATCAAATATAAGCAATATACTAGTAGCAGTAGGGGAATCCTAACATTTTCTAAGGGATCTATTATCTACCCATAACCCCTATAGTCCCATACCCCAAAAATCAAATCAAAATTCCTAAAAGAAATGATCTATCTCACCTATATTCACTTAAAACCCTAATTTTAATCACTATAATCTCACCTAATCAAATCATCAAAAAATTAATCCTAAAATTACAAATTAAAGCCTATATACAAGTCGAAGTCCTAAGCTAATCACTCTAAAAAGAATGGGTCCTAAATTTAAAGGGAACTAATAGAACTAAAATCAACAAAATCATGTACCAAACTAAACTCATTAAAAAGCTAATTAAAAGGAAAATACACAAAAAATAGTAAAACAAAATAAAATGCTCTTTTTATTATTGGATATTTTTCTTAACAAAATTATGAATCTACCACAAAAAGAACCAATTAAAAACAAGCTTTTTTCAATTTTATATGGATTTTCTAAGATCAAAGAAAATATTAAAGAATTTAAAATCACAAACATGAAATAAAATGGGGAGGGGGTGTCAGAAGCAACTTCGCCCAGTTATTTATTCAGATGGGCCATGAAGTGGGGGGCGCGTATAGCGAATGCATTAAGCCCAGTACGTTTCAGAAACTCAATTGAAAAATTAGAAGAAAAAAAGATTAAAACCACGGTGCATTTAGTAACAATCTCAAGTTCATTTTCCATTGGGCTTTGGTTTGGGGGTGGGGATAGCGTTCTGAGTCCAGGCCCATGGTGGAGTCTTTAGTGAAACGTATCGTTTCACTTTGGAATTTCCCTCCGTTTTCTTCTTTAAATCTGGACCGTGCGATTAACCTAACAAGTCAATTGAAACGAACTAATCCAATGGTCATCAGTCATCTTCTCCAATCAGCACCTAGGGTTTCAGAATTCTTTCTTTCATGCAGCCATATTCAACCAACGCGTACTCCTTCATCTCTCAATGAAAACCCCTCATCCAAAGACCAAAAATGGTCTACTCCTCACCCTCTATAAAACCCTAGCCCTAGATTCTTCTAAAACCTCCTCAGTAGCCAAACCCGATAGCTATAAGTTAGGGTACCACTGGACTGCACCTGATATGCATGGTTATGAAATTTGCTCAAACTATACTAGAACGATCTAGGGATTATGCTGATCACTCTAAGCTAAAAAGCTAATATTATCTTGCCCTAATCCATGAGTTCTTGATCTTGAAAGATTCATCACCATGTTACCAAACTCCATGAAACCTTCTCAATCTCTCTGAAAATGGTCATCTAACCTAACCTAACAACTCTAACCTATTAAACTAAGCTAACAATGCATAATTAGTGGTGTAGAGATCAAAATGCATACCTGCACTTCTTGATGAAACAGATGGGAAATAGCTTGAATCAACACTTGCAATCCCTCACCAATGGTCCTTAGATGATGCTATGGTTTCTGTTTGCAAAAAGTTGGAAGATAAAAGCTTGTAGTATGAGATTCGAATCTGATATGCTTCTTGCAATTTCAAACCCTAGAGCTTCAATCCTCCATTGATGTGCCTTTGAACTTGCTTGTATGCACTCAAGAGATTCAATATATTGTGGATGAAGAAGAAAGATGAACAGATTTGGTGTTGAATATAGATTTTCACACTTTCTTACAATGGAAGCAACAATGGAATTCTCTCTCTTCTCTCTCTCTTTTCACCAACCTTTTGCACTAATGGATTCAATTCAATATATAGAGGATGATGGACAGATCTAGAAGTTTTTGGATTGATCTTAGAGGATTCTAGAATGTGGTGGAAGAATGTGGAAATTCTCATTTGATGACATGTTGAATATCTCTCATCTCATGCATACACCCTTATAAACTTGTGTTAAAATCTCTCCTCATGAGATATTGAGAGTGTATGTGTGAAAAACAAGCCTTTCCTTGCCTTGTGTTGAGTTTTGCAAGGTTGCCTTATTATGCAAGAAAGAACTTTACAAAGCAAGTCCAAAATTTAAACCCTAACTCAAAAAAGTGGCTGAACCAATGTCTTTAAAATGATGTTTGGATTCAATTTGGTATATTGGATGACCCGTTTTGGATTTGTAGATCTCTCAAACCATTTTCCAACTTGAACTTTTTCAAGTTATATGCCTTTTTTAAGTCATTTTCCACCAACTTTTATCAAGTCTTGTTCTATGCATTTCCAAACTTCCATGACCTCTTTTATAGACTTAAAATGACATTTTGAGCAACTTTGATGTTGTGAAGTTTTTCATTTGAAGCTTCCTTGAATGAGTTTTAGGCATAGGCTAAGAATGACCTGTAATTCTCAAATGACCAAAATACCCTTTGCTTGCCAAGACCATAAGTAGAGTTCCACAAATCATATGTAGGAATACCATACCTTTATAGAAAGCTAAGACAATAAGGAACAACTCTCATATTGGCCAGAAATCCATTTGAAATCTCCTTGAAGGTCAAAAGTTACTTGGAAGACAGACAACTTTCACAGACAAATTTCAGTGCCCTCAGATGACCTGTAACTTGCAAGAGCTATAACTTGAGTTCTATAAATCATCTTGATGACTTCCACCACTCAAATTAAATCTATGAAGATACTCTATAAGTTTCATGTGGACCAGAAATTCATATGAAGCTTGCATCTTGAGTTACACTGCTTTGAAGTTTGACCTAAATTAGGGGATTTTACACTGAAACCCTAATTTGGTAACTCCATTTCTCCTTGATTTCTTCTGATTTTTCTTGGGCACAAAACCATATCCATATCCATATAGAAAATAATGAATCCCACATTCTTCAAATGATCCTTGATGCCTTTCAAAACAAGTCTTTGACCTAGGATTGACCTAGTGTTGACCCTAGTTGACTGACTTCAACTGAGGCTCTTGCAATCATTTCAATGACTTGGCTCTCCTTCAAAATGATCATCTAGGCTCTTCATAACATCCATACACACCTCATGCTCTTGGCTCATGGCTCACACTTCCTCTGATGATCCCTAAATAACCTCAAGATAGGAGAGAACTCATTGATCCCCCTGTCAACTCTTCAAAGCTCAAATTCTTCCCTGATGACCTGAGTAGTCTTGAATATGAATGAAACCCTTGAATATACCTCTTGAGATAAGAATAGAACTTGATCCCCTGATTAAGATAGCTTGCTTATGCTATGCAATGCAGATGAATACACTATGTACATGATGACTATGCAAATGACTATGCAATTGAAACATAAACCTAGGTTAGAAAAGGTTGGGCAAATTTTGGGGTGCAACAGCTGCCCCTATTCAAGCGGCTTAGACCCGGCTGGATGAAGAGCGCGCAGGCTTCAAACATTCGAGGTACGAGATGGTTGAATACGAAAGAACCCGGAAATTTGCCAACCGAAAAAATAAATTGCGAATACGACTACTGCTTGGGAAAACCCTGGGAACTGGCTTCTGTTGTCACAGCAACAACTAGCCATCCATCCGTCAATCTGTTTTTTTGTAAAATAATCTGATATTTTCCGCAGACCACTCCATTCCGAAGAAATGAGCATACACCACACAACGAGGAATCATTGACATCACTTATCAACCTCTGTTGATCTCACTTATCAACCTCTGTTGATCTCACTTATCAACCTCTGTTGATCTCACTTATCAACCAAGCACACGCTAACCAGCGGGAGCATATTGACTTCACTTGTCATGTTGACTTCACTGATCAACCTTTCGTATCCTGAAGAAACGAGCAAACGCTTAACCAAGCGGGGCAATGTTCGAAGACATGAACAATCGACTCTGCGGGGAAACAAGAAACTTAACTAAGCAACTCTGAGAGGACAATTCTGACGACTGCCGTCAAACACCTGCTGGGGAAATTGGGAACTTAACCAAATACCCTGACGAGAATAACCTTGTTGAAAAATAAGAGGAATTTAACCAAACGACTCCTGTGGCGAGTACCCTGCTGGGACTATGAGGGACTTAACCAATTAACTCATTGAAGTGACATCCTGCTTGGAGCACATAACTCGGCTGGAGGAACTACGGGTAACGACCCAAAAATCTGCATTACCATCTTCTAATGCTGACTCCACAGCATCCTGAGAAAGCTCAGATGGGGGAATACAAGTAACTTAACCAAGCGACTTGTCGAAGAATACCCTGCCGGGGACTACGAGGAACTTAACCAAATATCTCGTTGAAGACCACCCCGCTGGGGATTACGTCTCTACTGGGGTAACTGTGAGTAACCACCCAAAATCTGTATCATGCTATTTCCACAGCACTCTGAGAAAGGACTCGGCTGGGGAGAAAGAGAAGTGCTTGATCAAGCAACTCTGCTAGGGGAACATGACATGACGAACACGACCACTACATGTCGTACGCCATAAATCCACAAAACTGCGACGAACACGGTCACTGCGTGTCTCACAAACAAAATCACTTAACGGGACAAACACGATCACTGCGCATCCTGGCGTTGCAAACAAAAATCACATAATGGGACAAACACGATCACTGCGTGTTGCGTTACAACCAAAATTACATCGACCATAAGTCCAACCGGATGAGATAAACACGATCACTGCGTGCCAGACGGAATACATCCACATAGAAGAGGCGAACACGTTCACTGCGTACTTCAACCAACCATATGATGAACACGATCACTGCATGTACTGCAATAGGGCGAATACGATCACTGCGCATCTCGACCAACAAACCTCTGCAACAAGATGAACACGATCACTGCGTGTGCTGCAATAGGACAAACACGATCACTGCGTGTATTGACCGACAAATCCCAAAATGATGTCAACACGATCACTGCGTGTGCCACAACACCAACCCATATAATAGGACGAATACGATCACTGCGCATCTCGACCAACAAAACCCACTGATACGATAGCCACGATCACTGCGTGCTCCGCGTCACAAGTTCCCATGGTATTATCAACACGATCACTGCGTGCCATACGAATACGATCACTGCGCATCTTGAACACGATCCTCTTGACTGGAGAAAACATGATCACTGCATGCTGTGTGTCTCAACTAACCCATATAATCGGACGAATACGATCACTGCATATTCTAACCACACATAGGGTGAACGCGATCACTGCGCGCTTCATGCCACGACCCTCTTGACTGGAGGAAACACGATCACTGCGCGCTGTGACACAACTTCAAACATGGGACGAATACGATCACCGCGTACTTCGACCACCAACAACCAGATGAACACGTTCACTGCGCCTTATCCCATAACCAAACCACGTAACGGACGAATACGATCACTGCGTATACCAACCAACAAAACTGGATGAACACGATCCCTGCGTGTCGATCTATAACCACTGTATAACGAACGAATGTGATCCCTGCGTATATCGACCAACAGCATCACATGATATGGTAAACACGATCACTACGTGTCCTGCTCAAATAAACCCCGAAGTGATACCAACACGATCACTGCGTGCCTTACAAAACAATCTTCTCAGATCGGGACGAATACGATCACTGCGCCATTCGACCACAGATACACATACCAAGATCAACACGATCACTGCGTGTCCTACAACATGAACCCCGTAGATGGTACAAGATACGATCACTGCGTACTTGGGCCACAAATCAACATCTTCCTGAATCGCAATTTCTCTTATCGGCAGGGAACAAACATATCTGAAACTGAAGAGGTAACCACCTGGCTTATGTTTCAAAAATGCACGTTTGATAATGACGTAATGCTTCCACCTAGCGTGGAAATGCTACGTGCTCATGTGAAATGCAAATGCTCCTGATGCATGTTTATGCAAAGAGTTACTTCAGCAAAATAAATGCTGAAGACAAACTGGATCCGCTGGGGATGACCGGAATACTACCGATATGCTTCCAACAAAATAAATGTTGGAAAGATGAACTAACTCCGCTAGGGACAACCATCCTGCTGGGAAAGTAGCTCACAAACTCAAAACTCCAAAATCTGCTGAAGACGATCCTCCTGACGAGGAAGAGCGACTTGCTGGGGAAAGAAAGGACAATCGTGCTCGGGAAAACTCCTTTCAGCAGCTCCAACCACCTGATTTCATTTTGTGGGGAACCCCTCCTGCTATCACTGAGCTGAGGAAATCATCCCGCTATCACTGAGCTGGGGATTGAATTACACATTCTGATTTGCACTGCACAAGAACTCTCTGGGAAGTTAATCACATTTGTCTTGACCTTCGCTGGAGAAGACTCTGCTCTGCTTGACAAGCTAATTCTGAACTACTGAAGATACATTGATCTTTTCCTTTGACACGATTTCCGCTCTCCTGGGGAGACAACATTCAATTTTTTCTGGGGCGACTTCACCAGGGAAGGACACAACGCTCATCCTTTGGAGAGGGTACCAGCCTGCCATGGACTCCGGCGGGGAACTTTGCGAGTTTTTGAATAACTTGCCCCCAGTGCACTCAACTTGCCCCTATCTAACTCCTGGGAATACTTGCGCTGAACCGCTTGCTATGAGACGACCTCGAGATTACTTGCCCCGGTATCTATACGACAAAAAGATTCAATCTCCATTAGCCCTGATCAACCCAGTTGGTTTCAACGCTCTCTGCGGCGACGTGCCCCTGAATGAGCGTTCTAGCGACTTATCCTGATCTGATTATCCACCTGAAGTATCTGCTTTCAAATCTCCATGTTCTGTATGACTGACCCTGATTGGATCTTCGAGGAGACTCACTTCTGATTAGTTGCCTCCCAAGCATACTGCCCTTTGGTCAACTGAAGCTTCGGGACTTGTCCTCAGACTAACTGATTCCGAACTCAATGGAAGTCAATGCCCCTGATTCACTGGGTTTCACAACATACGTCATGCTGGCTCAGACTGCTGAATTACTCCGTCCTGCTCGATTATTCCCTGTTGGAATCTCCTTCATGTCAACTACTAACCTGCAAGTAAAAATTGTCTGTTCACGAATGGTAATTCTAATGCAATGTTTATGCAGATTCTGAAAAAATTTGTGCTGTCACTCATTTACACGTCATGATTGAGTGACGAATGAATCAAAGTTCAAACGTAGTGCTTACGTGGTCAGTGAAAAACACAACAAGGATGTGACTAGCAAGTCACGAAGGAGTCAGGTTACTCAACCTTATCGTAATGCGCTTTCAGAATAAACCCTGCCTCAATTAGGTCTTTTAAGGGTTGTATCGTGGTCGGGTTCACGGTTCATGAAACAAAGGATATTTGGCTCAAATTTTGATTTGTACCCACCCCTTCTACGTGATGTTCTCCGATCCTACAGTTCAGCTAACCTGGCACAAGCGCTCGCCTCTTCGAGAGGTATGTTGAATGGTAAGAACCACAGTTAAGGAACTCACAGGGCTTTTCCGGAGTGAGAGTTACTCCTTTTCGTTTTCGGTGTCTGTGTACACGACTTTGTGATTTCACGGGATTTTTCTATCGGTATCCTTTCTTTTCATTTTTTGATTCCCTAATTTTTGCCTGGACTGACTCCTTTTGAGTTCCTTTCGATTTTTCTTTTGAAGTCCAGCGGGATGCCCTGATTTTTGCCTAAGTATTTGCTTTCTAGCTTTTCTTTCTTTTTACTTAGCGGGCTTTCTTTTTCTTTCTTTTGGAACAAAGTCGTGTGACATTAGTTGTTTTGATTGCTTCGAAAGGATTGTAACTGTCTCACTCCTGATTGGCGAGGTTTAACCACTGTAGTTGACGAGGTACAACCTCTTGAGAGGCATAAACTGTAATTGGTCCTCGAAAGACAACACCCCTCTGTAAGACTTGAACGCTCGGTCAAGCTAACTGACAACTACCCTGCCCCGGGTTAAGATGCGATGGTTTAAAAATCCGAAAGAAACTCCTACTTCTTGGCTCGAAGTGGTTAACAAGGGATTCTCTTCCTTATTTCTCCGGTGTTTAGGGGATTTGAAACAATGCCTTGTACGTCATCGGCAAGGCTTTATCTGAAAGCATACGATCATCGGTTATGAGTTTATTTCGTCATCCTCCCTCCAATCTTTGCTAGTCACAGTGATAAAGTGGAGTGAATAAAATGCAAGTGTCAGTGAAATGCAGTAAATGAGCGACAGCGACATGATTAATTCAGAAAAAATGCATAGTCACTTTATTATTATTACCATTCGAAACATACAATGTTTACAGCAAGTAGTAACTAACAGAAAAGAAACTACAAATACGAATGATATAAAGTCTGAGGACTGCCGATGCTGGGGGCGCCTGCCTGTCTGGACCACTGGCTTTTGCTGGGGAATACTTTCCGAGTCTACGAGCTTAGACGGCTGAGAAGTTCGTATGAACAAACAGAAATCCTTCTCGAAAGGAAATGCAATCCTGGTCGATCAACTGCTGTACCTTCGCCCGAAAAACTTTACAATCTTCAGTTGCATGCCCTGGAGAGCCACCATGGTAACCACACTGAACTTGGGGATTGTACCCAGGAGGGTAAGGTTCTGGCACAGGCTTGAGAACTTTCGGCTCCACCAAAGCGTTCTGAACCAACTGTGGCAAAAGCAGGTTGTACGGCACAGGAACTGGGTGGGAAGGACCATTCCTTCGTTTCAACCTGCTACGAGGTCTGTTCCGATTCTGACGCTGAGTCTGATAACCTTGGCCACGAGTTCGCTGAGCGACATAAGACTCCTGATATGGTGCCCCAGGCACAGTGGTCTTTCCAGCATAACGAGATGCAGAAGATACTGGTCGCTGAGAAGACGAAGAACCAACAGATTTCACCGATTCGTCTCGAGGATACCCAACATCATTCCTGACTGCGTTGCCCCCCACTCCTTCTTCGGTTAGATGAGCCTGACCGCCTGCAACATTATGGATTTTTCCAGTCTTTACACCATACTCGATGCGCTCTCCTGCCCTTACCCACGCAGAGAAATTTGGTGCGACTCCAATCATTCCTTCAAAGTACGAACTCTGCAAGGAGTTTACGAACATGCTTTTCAATTCTCGGTCTTGAAGCGGTGGTTGTACTCTAGCAGCTAATTCTCTCCATCTCTGAACATACTTTCTGAAAGGTTCATTGTTCCCTTGAGACAATTCTTGCAGTTGCACGCGACTAGGAGCTTCAACAAGATTGTAGTCATACTGCCCCAGGAAAGTTGTGGCTAAATCCACCCATGATTGGATCTGATCCCTCTCTAACTGCATATACCAACTCAAAGATGCCCCAGTCAGACTATCCTGAAAGCAGTGAATCATCAACTTGTCGTTGTGCACGAATGGAGTCATTCTTCGGCAGAACAACACCAAATGTTGCTTCGGGCAACTATCTCCTTTGTACTTTTCAACCTCCGACGTTCTGAACTTTGGAGGTAACACTAGGCCAGGAACCAGACACATGTCTGCAGCATTAGGGTTAACAGCGTCTTTACCTTTCAAGGCTTTGAATCCTTCATCCGTTGCACGAAACCTCCTAGTACACCCGGGAGCTAATGGGTCTTCAGTTTTTTCCATTAGGACTTCTCTTCGGGACTTTGGCATAGGGAAAGCAACACTCTGGTAGTCTGGAGTATCAACAGAAGGATAACGTTCACTTCGGACAACAAACTGCTCACGTAGACCCTGGTCTTCAACAGAAGGCTGTACAAGCTGAGCTGCAATAAGGTTGTTCACTTGTAGAAAGTCTTCGTCACGCGTAGATCCATACAAGGGATTGGACATCACAGTGAAACCTGACAAGGTATCAACGAACTAGAAGCTGCTCTCTGACATAGCTCCCAACAACTGCCACCTGACTTCACTGCTTGATTCTGCTCAAGTCTGCTTCAACCCCTTGGCGATGGTCTCCACGATTTGCATGAGCAGGGCCATCCTGTCACGCATCCCTTGCATTTCACTCTGCACGTTGTCCGTGATCTTCTTCTGGTTAATCCTTGTAGAGTAACGGTGGACCCGCTTTTCTGCAATCCTGAAAATACCTGGAACGGATGCAGGAGATAAGATACACGAATCACAAACCTATAATGCAAATATGAGTATGTATGCAAAATGCAATGTGTGTCTGTGCATTAGGGATTATCATTCCCTGATTCTAGTGTGAATGTGCCAGTGCAGTGACAGTGCTAGCAATACGGTGATCGGAGATGAATCATAGAAAACCTCATATATTGCAGAGAAATCCAAGAATACAATATCACTGAGTGTAAAAATAAGAAGGCATGACCTCAACCAACAATCCTGGTGATGGTCAGCGCTATGCAAAATAAAGCATACAAGCTAAAACATGAAATGGTCAAGTACTCCCATAAGCTCGGTACTCTTCTATTAACTTCTTGGTCTCTGGATGGCTTGGTCGGGTAAGCAGACCCTCGACAAGCTGGTTTCTTCTCTTGAGAACATGTCGCACGTCACCAGCGGTTTCCTCCCATGCCCCTTCTCCGAAGCGATCCTCTAGCTTCCGCTTCTGAGACACAGCTTCATTCCTGCCTTCGATGGCCTTGTTCAATGCATTCTGGAGACTATATCTGGCCATTACCTCTTCTTCATGCTTCTCAATGCTAGCCTTCAACTGCTCTTCGAGGTTAGAAATTTGCTGCTTCAATTTATCTTCCCTCTTTTTGTTGTTGGTCAGCGTAGCATTCCATGTCTTGTTACAAGAAGAGATCTCTCGGTGAGCGGCGTCGAGTGCTTTCTTTTTGGACTCCAACATGTCATGAGAGCTTCTGAACTCTTGACCCAGACGTTCGCGCTTCTTTTTCTCCTCAGTCAACTCAGCGCCTAGCCTGTTTACTAGTTCGACCTGCTGTTGGAAAGAACGTGGCCTTATTCTTCTCACTCCGCATCTGAGCTAGCTCCTTTTCTAACTCTTCATTAATCTTCATCAAGGCTTCCTTTTCTTTCACAACTCGCTCGTAGACCTCCATAGTGACAGTGGTTGGCTCCTCCACCGGAATATGAACAGGGACTGGTGCAGCTGGAAATGGCATCAGTAACTGCCTTGCCCTCTGTCGGATCCAAGCTTTGTAGGGTGTATAAGCCTGACAATCATTCTTCCCCAACAGTGGTTTCCCCCTTCTGTTAATACGCATCTAGGCATGCCAAAGCTTGGCTAGTAACTCTCCATTCAAATCACCGGTGAAGTACAGAGATTCCTGTACTTCTTCCTCCTGAGGTGGGCTCTTCAACGCATATCCAAACTGGCGGATGAACAGAGCTGGGTTGTAATTGATGCACCCTTTTCTTCCTATCAAAGGAACATTAGGATACCCAGAACAACTGAAAATAAGCTCAGACCCCAACAAGTCTCGGTCAAACCACTCAATATCTTCAGAAGATAGCCTCATCATACGCTCTGGCCAGTCAGCTATAGTTGCACTATCCACAAAAGGTCCCTTCAGGGGAAGATGGCTCTTGAACCACATGTACAGCAAAGGCACGCAACAAGAGACGTTCTTGCCTCTCCTGTTCTCATTTCGGTAGTGCATCGAATGGTAAAAGTCTCCTATCAGTGTAGGTACCGGGTTGTCAGCAGCAAACAGATGAAATGCATCCATGTCCACGAAGTTTGGGAAGTTGGGAAACAGCACTATCCCGTAAATGCATAGAGCCAAAATAGCGTTAAAGACCACCCAACACCCATTCTTGGCGTACTCTTGAGCCTTACCACCCAGAAACTGGAGAGAGAAACCTGGAACCCCTCGCCAAGAAGTCATCAATAGCTCAGAAGCATTCATGTGCAAGGCCTTAGCTAAATCCTCCAACTTGGGCTCAGCGGCAGAGTGAATAAAAGGGACTGCATTCTGCACCGGCAGCTCAGTAAACTCTACATACTCCTCCATGGTGGGCCCCAAGATAAAATCAGCAAATGTGAAACACCTCAAAGCCGAGTCATAGAATTGCATCAAGGTGTACAGCCCATTCAGTTCATCATCAGTGGATTTGCGAACCAAACTCAACAGTCGTCCGTAACTCTGCCTGAAGCTTCTACGGACATCCTCATCAGCAAGAGAAATCAGACCCAGGAGGGGAGTAATGTCGGGGATAGGTAGCTTGTAGGCAACTGCCATCCTCAAACCAGCCATGGTCAATACTCAGAAATCCAGAAACTAGAACCAGGAAATATGCAAATGCACCTGCAGCACAGACACACGTTAATGGGATGCAATGATAATGGTTATGCAAACAATGCAATGCAAGCAACATGCAACAGGGACCAAGTGCTATAGCTGAGAAGCCTGAACCATATCAAGAGCCTCAGATAGACCCTCCAGCATTCCTCAAACCCTGGTCTCGGATAGACCCAACATAAATCTCTAACACTGGCCTCTGATAGACCTCATAACATAACTCCAACTGGTCTCTGATAGACCTCACACCATCCATAAATACCCAGGATCTCTGATCAAGAAATAACCGGTATCTGAAGGTCTAGTTACCTGCATAACCCCAAACCCTCTCACAGGTAGGTGTCCTAGCAACTGACAAAGGTATGGCATCCTATGCGGTCGTCGGCGTCACAGACTTTCAGGGTTGATGATACGATTCCTAGAAGGAGTGGCATCATCAAATCCTGAAGAGGCCTCACTTAGCCAACTTCCAAATGATCGGTTCCCAGAGTCGACAGTCCAACGAACCAGCAACCCGAGCCACCCAAAGGGCAGGACAGGAGGCCAACCAGAAGAACCTCGTCTGAGTGTGGATTTCGCGGGACACTAGGACATGCAAAGCACGTGCGCGCCCGCTAATCTCCACTCTAAATCTAGGTGCACTCAAGCCCAGGTCCGGCTTATCTCTCAAACATAGAACCCCCATCACACCCCAATACAACAATAATAACAATATATAATGCTGAAAATAAAGGACAGAAATATAAATCCATACAAAATCCTCGACGGGAAAACAAGCGCTAGGATTGACTCTCTTAAGGGACGTTGGATCCCAAATGCATAAGGAACTATCGCAGTCCTTAGCAGCCAGGGGACGTTGGATCCCCAGCAGAGTCGCCAGATGTCGCTACTGCGAAAATCGGCGCCGGCAATACAGAAGAGTCGCCACCGTGCGTTATTTATCCCAAAGGAGGGAAAGGAAACGCTCGAAGTAAACCTACCGCAAAGACGGGAAAGGAATGGTCATCGCAACCAAAACCTGGATTCGGGAGTCGGTTACGCAAGGGGAAGGTATTAGCACCCCTCACGTCCGTCGTGCTCGACGGGATCCACGCTTGCTTGGTTTGTACGGATTACACTTCTATCTAAACTAAAGGATGAGGTCTGAAAAGAAAAGAAAACATGACTCAGCAAAGCATCGCACTTTATGCCTACGTATTCCTGTCTGGAACGAGAAATCAGAGTCAACGTAGTTCGCCTAACTACGGGTGAAGGTGGGTGAAGGTTGCTCGCTAGGATATCGCATCCTATGCCTACGTACTTCCACACTGCATGGAAGATCAGAGCAAACGTAGTTTGGGCTACGCACGACACAAGCTGTTCAAGTGTCTTTTATGAAAAATCTCACCTTAAACAAGGGTTTTCTTATTGCAAAAAGGTCGATGTTTGTTCAAATCTTTTGACGGAAGAAGTGAATTGATTTCTGTCATAACCTTTATTAATGTTTTTCTGTTGTTCTGAAGAAAGAAGAGATGACACTCTACAAATCCTAGGGTTAAAAAGGGGAATAAAATCTACCCTAATGTTATCATGCATGGGTTAACACCTAATGTCTATCATGCTCCTCTCTTGCGCAGAGAGAAACAGAGATCCTAAGGGAATAGACGGAAACAGAAACAGCAGATATATACAATAAAGTAGTAAAATGCATGAATGCAACAATACAAGCGAGGCAAGGGAGTCCCACTCAACCTCGAACCTAGAAAACAATAGGCAAAAGTGAACAGGATTCACTTTCAACCCAGCAAGTTAAACAGCAAACAATACAGTCCGGGAAATTCACACAATACATCAAGAATTAAACAGCAAAGCAATCTTCATCAGCATTTGCAACCATCTTCAGGCTTCAAGCAGACATCAGTCTTTGATCTTCAATCTCCCAATGGCTTTTCTTCGAGTCCCACTCTCCAAGCTGAGGAATCAATCACAAGAATGAACTGGGTGTTAAGCAATTAGTTGACCACCAAAGGTGGCAAACAGATTGCTAACAACACATAGAATATTTCTCTCAAGAGTTCTATCTCTTAGACACTATCACCAAGCCTTCCAAAGGGAGGGGGTGAGTGTCTTAGAGAGACTCTGCATCACAGAGAGGAATGGAGGCAGTCAAGACCTTCCATGTTTGAGAATCAAGTTTACTACTCTAGAGCTCTGCCTAACTCCTAGATCCTACAAACTTCAACAGCTGCCATCAAGAGATACTCCTCATCAACCCTGGAAGTTGGTCTTCATTCTCTAATCTTCAAATGGGCTTCATCAGCACAGTCTTCAGCTCAAACCCCAAGCCCCAAACAAACCCAATACCCCATACAGACAAATAATAACCCTAAAGAGGGCACACCACACAGTCAATCAAATATAAGCAATATACTAGTAGCAGTAGGGGAATCCTAACATTTTCTAAGGGATCTATTATCTATCCATAACCCCTATAGTCCCATACCCCAAAAATCAAATCAAAATTCCTAAAAGAAATGATCTATCTCACCTATATTCACTTAAAACCCTAATTTTAATCACTATAATCTCACCTAATCAAATCATCAAAAAATTAATCCTAAAATTACAAATTAAATCCTATATACAAGTTGAAGTCCTAAGCTAATCACTCTAAAAAGAATGGGTCCTAAATTTAAAGGGAACTAATAGAACTAAAATCAACAAAATCATGTACCAAACTAAACTCATTAAAAAGCTAATTAAAAGGAAAATACACAAAAAATAGTAAAACAAAATAAAATGCTCTTTTTATTATTGGATATTTTTCTTAACAAAATTATGAATCTACCACAAAAAGAACCAATTAAAAACAAGCTTTTTTCAATTTTATATGGATTTTCTAAGATCAAAGAAAATATTAAAGAATTTAAAATCACAAACATGAAATAAAATGGGGAGGGGGTGTCAGAAGCAACTTCGCCCAGTTATTTATTCAGATGGGCCATGAAGTGGGGGGCGCGTATAGCGAATGCATTAAGCCCAGTACGTTTCAGAAACTCAATTGAAAAATTAGAAGAAAAAAAGATTAAAACCACGGTGCATTTAGTAACAATCTCAAGTTCATTTTCCATTGGGCTTTGGTTTGGGGGTGGGGATAGCGTTCTGAGTCCAGGCCCATGGTGGAGTCTTTAGTGAAACGCATCGTTTCACTTTGGAATTTCCCTCCGTTTTCTTCTTTAAATCTGGACTGTGCGATTAACCTAACAAGTCAATTGAAACGAACTAATCCAATGGTCATCAGTCATCTTCTCCAATCAGCACCTAGGGTTTCAGAACTCTTTCTTTCATGCAGCCATATTCAACCAACGCGTACTCCTTCATCTCTCAATGAAAACCCCTCATCCAAAGACCAAAAATGGTCTACTCCTCACCCTCTATAAAACCCTAGCCCTAGATTCTTCTAAAACCTCCTCAGTAGCCAAACCCGATAGCTATAAGTTAGGGTACCACTGGACTGCACCTGATATGCATGGTTATGAAATTTGCTCAAACTATACTAGAACGATCTAGGGATTATGCTGATCACTCTAAGCTAAAAAGCTAATATTATCTTGCCCTAATCCATGAGTTCTTGATCTTGAAAGATTCATCACCATGTTACCAAACTCCATGAAACCTTCTCAATATCTCTGAAAATGGTCATCTAACCTAACCTAACAACTCTAACCTATTAAACTAAGCTAATAATGCATAATTAGTGGTGTAGAGATCAAAATGCATACCTGCACTTCTTGATGAAACAGATGGGAAATAGCTTGAATCAGCACTTGCAATCCCTCACCAATGGTCCTTAGATGATGCTATGGTTTCTGTTTGCAAAAAGTTGGAAGATAAAAGCTTGTAGTATGAGATTCGAATCTGATACGCTTCTTGCAATTTCAAACCCTAGAGCTTTAATCCTCCATTGATGTGCCTTTGAACTTGCTTGTATGCACTCAAGAGATTCAATATATTGTGGATGAAGAAGAAAGATGAACAGATTTGGTGTTGAATATAGATTTTCACACTTTCTTACAATGGAAGCAACAATGGAATTCTCTCTCTTCTCTCTCTCTTTTTACCAACCTTTTGCACTAATGGATTCAATTCAATATATAGAGGATGATGGACAGATCTAGAAGTTTCTGGATTGATCTTAGAGGATTCTAGAATATGGTGGAAGAATGTGGAAATTCTCATTTGATGACATGTTGAATATCTCTCATCTCATGCATACACCCTTCTAAACTTGTGTTAAAATCTCTCCTCATGAGATATTGAGAGTGTATGTGTGAAAAATAAGCCTTTCCTTGCCTTGTGTTGAGTTTTGCAAGGTTGCCTTATTATGCAAGAAAGAACTTTACAAAGCAAGTCCAAAATTTAAACCCTAACTCAAAAAAGTGGCTGAACCAATGTCTTTAAAATGATTTTTGGATTCAATTTGGTATATTGGATGACCCATTTTGGATTTTTAGATCTCTCAAACCATTTTCCAACTTGAACTTTTTCAAGTTATATGCCTTTTTTAAGTCATTTTCCACCAACTTTTATCAAGTCTTGTTATATGCATTTCCAAACTTCCATGACCTCTTTTCTAGACTTAAAATTACATTTTGAGCAACTTTGATGTTGTGAAGTTTTTCATTTGAAGCTTCCTTGAATGAGTTTTAGGCATAGGCTAAGAATGACCTGTAATTCTCAAATGATCAAAATACCCTTTGCTTGCTAAGACCATAAGTAGAGTTACACATATCATATGGAGGCATACCATACCTTTCTAGAAATCTAAGATAATAAGTAACAACTCTCATGTTTTCCAGAAATCCATTTGAAATATCCTTGAAGGTCAAAAGTTACTTGGAAGACAGACAACTTTCACAGACAAATTTCAGTGCCCTCAGATGACCTGTAACTTGCAAGAGCTATAACTTGAGTTCTATAAATCATCTTGATGACTTCCACCACTAAAATTAAAGCTATGAAGATACTCTACAAGTTTCATGTGGACCATAAATTCATATGAAGCTTGCATCTTGAGTTACACTGCTTTGAAGTTTGACCTAAATCAGGGGATTTTACACTGAAACCCTAATTTGGTAACTCCATTTCTCCTTGATTTCTTCTGATTTTTCTTGGGCACAAAACCATATCCATATCCATATATCAAATAATGAATCCCACATTCTTCAAATGATCCTTGATGCCTTTCAAAACAAGTCTTTGACCTAGGATTGACCTAGTGTTGACCCTAGTTGACTGACTTCAACTGAGGCTCTTGCAATCATTCCAATGACTTGGCTCTCCTTCAAAATGATCATCTAGGCTCTTCATAAAATCCATACACACCTCATTCTCTTGGCTCATGGCTCACACTTCCTCTGATGATCCCCAAATAACCTCAAGATAGGAGAGAACTCATTGATCCCCCTGTCAACTCTTCAAAGCTCAAATTCTTCCCTGATGACCTGAGTAGTCTTGAATATGAATGAAACCCTTGAATATACCTCTTGAGATAAGAATAACACTTGATCCCCTGATTAAGATAGCTTGCTTATGCTTTGAAATGCAGATGAATACACTATGTACATGATGACTATGCAAATGACTATGCAATTGAAACATAAACCTAGGTTAGAAAAGGTTGGGCAAATTTTGGGGTGCAACACATATCTAACATCATCAAAATCATCAAGAAACAAAATTCGATGGACACTGGGCCATCAACCCTCCGTAGATCCACAACAGTAGGATCGATTCTACATGAGAACCGGAGCACAACAAAATACCTCACATCCGCACAATGGGACTGAAGCCACAAGAATAACGGTCCTAAACAAAAGTCCGGAATGCTTATGAATACATGATGCACACGTCAATATCATCCTCATAATAATCTCATTAGGTGCATCATCATTCATCAAAATCATCATAATAATCATGACATCATAAAATCATCAAAAAATCGTGAAATCAACATCATAAATCATCACAATTACACATGGGAATTCATCATACAGTCATGTATTAATCTCATAAAAATAACAATTATACTCATGGTAATTCATCGGAGAAATCACAGCATCAAAACATCAAGACACCATTGCACAAGATCAGAATTCACGAAACTCTGCTACGTTTGCTAGCAAGTTCGCAGTGCGAGTCTGGGGCAAATGTTCGTCGTGCGAAGCATTCTTTGCTGTGCAAACTCATGATTACATCAAATCGTTGTTACGCACCAGCACTAAAACCAGCCCAAAAACTCTACGATTTCCTTCCCTAATACCCTAAAAATATCCCTAAATCATTCATAACGTAATACGGAGATAAAAGCACAAAATCTACAACTTATTAGGCCAATCCCGTATCATATTTATGCCTCTAATTCCCATAATTTCTTACAAATATCCCATAGTCATTAAAGTTCTCACAATCAATTACCCTATATAGTTAAAACCTCAACAACAGATTTTGGCCACGAAGGCCTAATTTCCCTTATCTCAAATCAGCCTCAAACCTATCAGACCATCAATTCTAATCTCTCAAACTCATTGAACTCACCATCAGAAAGGCAACAACAATTCAATACTAAAAAATCCCTAAACCCTTAAATCAGCTTTAAACACGTTGAATCATATATTGAAAACAATGAAGGCAATACTCCTCATATCTTAATTGCCGACTCTAAGCCTTTCTCCTTAATTCCTGGAAACCTTGCAAAGCGTTTGCCTCAATCCTCTTCCTCAGAGCTCTAGCCTCTATTTCTTCCCTTTTCACGGTCTAACAGGAATGAATCTTAGTTCCCTCAAAATTCCTTTTTGTTAAACCTAACTTTGGGCCTTTAAAATTGGGCTTTCCAACTTCACCCTCACTAACTCCTTCTCAAATGTCCACTTTGTCCTTAATTCCCTTATATTTATTTAAATTAATAATAATACCAATATATTCATATTATACACTATTATTTAAATAAATAACTCAAAATACATAATTCCCAAAAATGAGAATATTCATATTTAAATAAATTAAATAAATATTCCAAGAATTTGAGGTGTTACAAGTCCCACTTAATTTTTGATTAAGATGGGAGTAGGAGAGACACCAGACTTTCAATCCTTTGTATGATAACATTAGGTAGATTTTCCTTTTTTGACCTTAACCTTAGGACCATTTTGTATGATAACATTAGGGTTTTCAGTTCCCTTTAGTGTTTTTCTTTGGGTTTTCTCTTTTCATCTCAAAACAATTCAAAATACTTAATAAAAACGATGAACATTGTGTGCCACGAGCCTTAAGCATATGGAAATGATGAGTGAGGGGTTTCTCCTCACTTGTCTAGAGTGTTTAGTGTATGCCCCGTGGGCGATATGCGACGTATTTGTTCATATATCATAGTCTTTAGTGCAACGTGAATCTCAAACAAATTCAATTCACTTCTTTTAAAACTCACAAACAAAATTCAAACTTTTTATCCTTCGGGATTTGTTCTCTCAAAATCATTTTCAGAAAAGAGTATGTTATTTTTCCGTTCTACCGCAAACAGACATCGACTCTAACTACTACAATGGGAACTTAGCATCACTCATAAAAACACTTAACCAACCGGTGGTTTAGTTGTCTGAACTACGTTTGCTCTGATTTCTCATATCAGATGAGGATACGTAGGCACAAGACGGTGATGTCTTGGCGAGCAACCTCCCCCTTCAGCTGTAGTTTTCCAAACTATGTTGACTATGACATTCCCATTGCACGAGGGAATACGTAGGCATAAGGATGCGATTTCCTATCAAGTCTCTTTTTTCTTTTCCTGTTCCTGTTTAGCAGTAGCTTTTAGATAACTCACCCTTTGATTAGATAACAAGCATGGATCTTGTTGAGTACAACGGAAGTGAGGGGGTGCGAATATCTTCCCCTTGCGTAACCGACTCCCGAGCCCAAGATTTGGTTGCAATGACCTTGTCTTCTCCCTTCTTTCAGGTTTTATTCGATCGTTTCCTTTCCCTCATTTAGGATAAATAACATTCGGTGGCGACTCTTCTATTTGTTTTCGTTGGTTGCTTTTTCGCAATTGCGACATTGTGGATATAGAGTTGATAGAAGAATTACTTCTAAATATTTCTTCAAATATCTAGGAGGTCTTATTTCTTGGTGCTCCAAGATGCAACCGGTGGTTGCATTGTCAACCTCTGAAGCTGAGTACATTACATGTGCTTTAATTGCTTGTCAAGCTCTGTGGATTCTGAACTTTTTGTAGGATCTGAAGATCAAGGTGAGCAAGCATGTGAAGTTCATGATTGACAACAAATCATCTATAAGCCTTGACAAGAGTCAAGTGTTGCATGGAAGAAGCAAGCACAATGACACAAAGTTCTATTTTCTGAGAAACTAGGTTCAAATGGAGTGCTTGAAGTTGTGCACTGTAGCACTTAAAAGTAGCTGGAAGACGTGCTTACAAAAGAAATCAAGACTGAACACTTTATCCAGCTGAGGGATGAAATTGGTGTTGTATATTATAGTTCTGAATATGGATTAAGGGATGGTATTAAAGTGAAATCCCAATTCGGTTAGCATTTCATTTAAGTTTTATTTGATTTTAATTTGAATTTCATTTAGCTTAATTGTGTGTATATAAGTAGAAGTTGTGTTTTAAGTTGTAACAGATTTTCTGTAATCATTTTTCTATTAAGAAGTTAATTACGTCTCTCTCTCTCTCTCTCTCTCTCTCTCTCTCTCTCTCTCTCTCTCTCTCTCTCTCTCTCTCTCTCTCTCTATATATATATATATATATATATATATATATATATATATATATATATATATATATATATATATATATATATATATATATATATATATATATATATATATATATATATATATATATATATATATATATATATATATATATATATATATATATATATATATATATATATATATATATATATATATATATATATATATATATATATATATATATATATATATATATATATATATATATATATATATATATATATATATATATATATATCCCCTCTTGTGCATTAACGATGTCTTTGTTTTTAGAGCAGAAAATCACTTTCTTTTGTACCATAATTATGAACCTTTCCAAAATACTCTCCCATTTGTGTTTTTTAATTTTACATTGTGTACTTAGATTTGAAGTTATTGCCTCAACCTCTTTTATTTGACATTTATCATTTTGGTCTCTTTGAAAAAGTAACTCAAGTATCACTATTGTTATGATAATTTCTACTATTGTGGGGTTTATCGCATCTATCAATGAACTATTTCCTTTGAAAGAAGTAGGGTTTAATATTTTCCAACAAGAAAAAACCACTCCATATTTATGGATTCAAGGACCAAGATGATCTGACTTTATTATTCTCCATCATTTTCCTCTACCTTCTTGTGAATTGTAATATGTCAACCACCAATATTTCTTTTATGTCTTCTTATTTTAAGCATTTTCTTCTTTAGTTATATCTATAATCAATATTCAATAATACTATATAGGTATTTTATTGATTCATCAACAAATTTATGGATCATCATAGTGTATCTCACCTTCTCGATTTCGAGTTTCTTGCAAATAGTGTATCTCACCTCCTAGATAAATAAGAGGTTTATCGAAAGTTCTATTCTCAAAGGTACAAGAGATGGTGACACTACCAAAATCGTTAGCCTTTATGGGTTTTTATTTTTTCAAGCTTTGCAGAAAATACTTTCTGATTTTTGGTATTGGTAATTCTCCTATTTGTTTCTCCATGGGCTCGTTGCATTTCTTAACTCTCAACATTTTCATCATCTTTAGTAGCACTATGAATACCTACTATTCACCCTTTGACTTCTGTGAGATATTGGATTAAACTCTAGTATTTTTGACAGAGGTTTAGCATGTCGTCGAAATCTCCTTATATGCTGTTGTCGAAGACCTACATGCTGTAGTCGAAATGTGTTCTAGTATGTAGTTGTTGAATTGGTCCTTGTGTTAAGCATCCAATTGTTTAAGTTATCTTTTGTACCCTAAGTTTGCTTGTAATGGATAATTGTTAAAAAAGCACACTAGTTTAGTATGTTATATTTTATTATAAATAACATACTAATCTCTCATTTTAAGTGTGGTAAATCCTAATTAGGGTGAAAGGGTTATTTATTATTCTTGAGTACTTGTAATCTGATTCAAAGAGAAAGTAAAGTGTAGCAGTTATAACCAATCGTTGTTGTTTTTCTTATTTTTCCATTAACCATAACCATTGTCTGTTTCTTGATCATAAAGAAACTGTTTATACTTTGTTTCAAGGTATCATTTTTCACAATAAATTAGTGCAGTGAGCATGGAAGAAGATTCCTTCAATAAAGTATGAGATTAAAAAGTTCACCGGAGTGAACGATTTCGGTCTGTGGCGCTTGAAGATGAAAGCCTTATTGGTTCAGCATGGTTTTTTGGAAGCGTTGAAGGGAGAGGCAGCCATGGACAATGTGTTAACGGAAAAAGAAAAGATGGCCATGATAGAGAAAGCCCATAGTGTAATATTGTTGAGCCTTGGTGATAAGATTCTCCGACAGGTATCAAAGGACACTACGACATCGGGGTTATGGTTGAAACTTGAATGTTTGTACATGACCAAATCTCTGGTGAATTGACTCTACCTGAAGCAAGCTTTGTATTCATTCAAGATAAGTGAAGGAAATGCGTTGGTTGAGAAGTTGGATATGTTCAACAAGGTGATTCTTGATCTTGAAAGTATTGATGTGAAGATCGATGATGAAGATCAAGCCTTGTTGTTGTTGGGCGCTTTGCTTGGATCATATGCTCACTTCAAAGAAACTCTCTTGTATGGAAGGGAGTCCCTAAGCTTTGAAGAAGTTCAATAAGCTTTGTAATCTAAGGACTTGAACAAATGAAAGAAGCATAAACCTTCGATGGTCGGTGAAAGTTTGGCTGTTAGGGGAAATTCTTGCGAAAGGATGGTAAGTTCGACAAGAATAAAGGTAAAAGTCAGCATAAGTCTTATAGTGGAGAGGCATTTGGTATTTGATGCTATCATTGTAAGAAGGAGGGTCACACAAGAAAGGTGTGCCCTGAGTGCCTGAAAGATCATGGAGGTAAGGATAATGGCAACACAACCATTGTTCAAGATGACTTCGACTTATCTGATGTCATTATGGTTTCAAGCAGTGACTAAAAAAAGTGGATTATGGATTCAGATTGCACTTGGCACATGACTCCACACAGAGAACCGTTCGAGGATCTATGTGATCAAGATGGTGGATCAGTGTTGTTCGTAAACAACAAAGCTTGCAACTTTGCAAGTATTGTATATTTGAGACTCAAGCTCCATGATGAGTCAATAAGGCTATTGATTGAAGAGAAATTTGAAGAGAAATTTGATTTCTCTTGGTGAATTCGATAAGAAGGGATATGTTTTTCAAGGAGAGAAAAGTATCCTAAGAGTCATGAAGGGTTCGAAGGAAGTCTTGAGAGGCGTAAGGAAACAAGGCTTGTATACCCTTGAGGCTGAAGTTGTAAGTGGTTCGAGGAATGTTGTATCCATGAAACCTTTGTCGAAGATAAAAATTTGGCAGATGAGACTAGGCCATATCAGTGAAAGTGGTCTGGTCGAATTGGGGAAACAAAATCTGCTTGGTGGAGACAAATTCGAAAAGCTGAAATTTATTGAATCCTATATACATGGAAAAACTTGCAGAGTGAAGTTTAACAAAGGCAAACAAAGAACACATAGATCCCTTGATTACATCCATGCTGATCTTTGAGGGTCTTCAAGGTGTCCATCACATTCAGAAGCAAGGTATTTCTTATCCATTGTTGATGATTATTCTAGAAAGTTATGGGTATTCATCCAGAAGACTAAGGATGAAACTTTTGAAAATCTCAAAGGTTGGAAGACTCTGGTCGAAAATCAGACTTACAGAAAGGTCAAGAGATTGAGAACCGACAGTGGCCTTGAATTTTGCAATGAGGCGTTCGACCACTTTTGTGTTGCCTCAGGTATTGCAATGCACAAAACCACTGTAGGTACTCCATAACAAAATGGTTTGGCGAAAAGGTTTAATCGAACTATTTTGGAAAGAGTTAGATGCATGTTGACTAGATCTGGGCTAAAGAAGTTGTTTTCGGCTGAGGCTGTTTCGACAGCAAGATATCTGATAAACAAATGTCCTTCGAATGCGTTAGACATGAAGACAACTAAAGAGTTTTGGTCGGGACATCCACCAGATCTCGACAAACTGATAGTATTTGGCTACATGGCATATGCTCACATTAGGCAAGACAAGGTAGAACCTAGAGCTCTGAAATGCATGTTTATGGGATACCTTGAAGAAGTCAAAGCTTATAGGCTATGGTTCCTAGAGCCAGGTCATAGAAGGTGTATCACCAGTCGAGATGTAGTTTTCAATGAAGCTGAGATGACATTCAAGAAAATTGATGATGTTGTCGAAGAGATGGAATAGTGAGAGATTCCTGTTGAGGTGGAGCATATTGGTGCTGAATTGCGTACCCCAAATGAAGTCGAAGAAGAAGTAGAAGCTGTTGTCGAAGATGAGGAGACTGATAATGACTACCTGCTAGCAAGAGATAGGTCGAGGAGAGTCATCAAGCCACCTCAGTGACTTGGGTATGTAGATCTTATAGCTTATGCCTTAATCTCTGTAAGTGAGGTTTTAGTCGAAGAACCTAGAGACTATAAGGAAGTTATGAGGAGTCGAAATAAGACTGAATGACTGAAGGCCATGTATGATGAGATGAAATATCTTCATGATAAAAACACCCGGGAACTGATTAAGAAACCTGCTGGAGCTAGGTTAGTCAATTATAAGTGGATTTTCAAAGTTAAGGAAGGAATCGTAGGAGTGGCATCGAAGAGATACAAGGAAAGATTGATCTCTAGGGGTTTCACTCAATAAGAAGGTGTAGACTTTAATGATGTGTTCTCTCTTGTTATAAAGCACAAATCCATTCAAATGTTGCTTTTCATGGTGGCACAGTTGGCTCTTGAACTAGAATAGATGGATGTGAAGATTGTGTTAGAACACATATTGGTTCTTAATAATATCTCTTTGTTTGGATGATAACTATTAGGAAATTTTGTATTTAAGAATTATATAATCTAAAATTTGCTTGAGAATTTTTACTGCAGATAGTAATGAAATTAACACTCCAGAAGCAAATATGAATTGTATACAAGAAATTAACTTGACTCTGAAGCGCCAGATGCACTCATTAGAAGATTATGATTGCTGCTAACAGAAGATCCTGAGCGTAGCCTCCAGAAGGATCTGAAGCAAGAAGCTCCAGAAGATTCTGAAGCAGAAGCTCCAGAAGAATCTGAAGAAAGCAGATGCATCTGAAGCAAGGAAGAATATTGTATGAAGAGTTTTTCAAAGCATAGTTTCTACAGAAGTTTCTGAAAGTACTAAATCTGCCAGTACTGAAGTTCTGTGTCAAATATGCTCTGATGATTAACACGCTGAAAGCACACATGCTGCAGAAGACTCTGATACAGCAAAGTTCTGAACATCATTAGAAGACTCTGACCCAATCAGATTCTGATGAACTTGCTGAAAACTGAAGAAGAAATATTCAAAGATTATATCCGTTAGAGTAAATCAAACGTCTCTTTCCTTATTTGTGCTAGACACAAGAACACAGACAAAAAGGATTTTTCTGTGCTTTCTTCTTCTAGGAAAAGTCACTTGATGTGAAGACAAAAAGGCTCAGACCATTTTGGGACACTCTTCTCAACGTTCAGCTCTCCTTGGATCAGCTGCCTATAAAAGGAAGACTTCACAAAATTCTTCAGTTAGACATTTTGCTGAAAAGAAATTATAACATTCAAGCTCTCATACTTTCATATTCATTCTTAGAATTATTTGTACTTAAACTTAAGAGAAATGTCACTGTTGTGATAAAAGCTTTTTAGAAGCATTCATACTCTTGTATTAGATTTACATTGATTGTAAAGGATTTCCTTAAGAGGATTCAGTTGGAATCAGTAGCTCTTGAGAAGACTAAGAACAGTTGTTCTTAGGTGTTACTATTGTAATCTGTTTGATTAAATAGTGGATTAAGTCCTTGTTGAGAAAGGCAAATCACTCTAGGAAGGGTGGACTGGAGTAGTTGAGTTCAACGAACCAGGATAAAAATAATTGTGTTTTTAATTCTAAGTTTTAATCTTTCATACTTATTCAACCCCCCTTCTAAGTATTATCTCACCTTCAGTTGGCATCAGAGCTCCGGTTCTGTGTGTGCTACCACTTAACAGTGACAGTAAAGATCCAGAGAGAAATACTTTGATATATATTTATTTATTACAATGGCTGACAATACCAACATTAACAATAAATATGAAGAAAGGGACAGAATCAGCACCAAACCCCCTATGTTTGATGGGGAGAAATTTGATTACTGGAAAGACAGAATTGAAAGCTTTTTCCTTGGATATGATGCTGATCTATGGGATCTAGTCATAGATGGATATGTCCATCCCACAGATGGGAATGGCAAAAAGATAGACAGAAAATCTGTGACAGATGCTCAGAAGAAAGATTTTAGAAATCATCACAAGGCCAGAACTATATTATTGAATGCAATTTCTCATACTGAGTATGAAAAAATTACAAACAGGGAAACTGCCTTTGATATGTTTGAATCCTTAAAAATGACTCATGAGGGAAAGTCTCAAGTCAAGGAGACAAAAGCTCTGGCTCTGATCCAGAAGTATGAGGCCTTCAAGATGGAAGACTCTGAATCTGTTGAAGCCATGTTCTCCAGATTTCAGATCCTCACAACTGGGCTAAAGGTTCTAGACAAGGGATACTCTACATCAGATCATGTAAAGAAAATCATCAGAAGTCTACCTACCAGATGGAGACCAATGGTGACTGCCTTGAAGATGGCTAAAGATCTGAACAAGATCTCTTTAGAAGAACTCATCAGCTCACTGAGGAGCCATGAAATTGAGCTTGAGGAAGATGAACCTCAGAAGAAAGAAAAAGGTAAATCTGTTGCCTTAAAATCTAATAAATCTGCTAAAGCTTTGCAGGTTATTGAAGAAAGCTCTGAAGAATCTTCTTCTGAAGAAGAAGATGAATTATCCATGTTGTCCAGAAGGATCAACAGACTCTGGAAGCACAAGGGAAAGAAGTTCAACAACTTCAAAAGATCTGATCATAGAAAGGAATCTTCTGGGCACAGAAGATCTGGCAAGAAAGAAGTTGTATGCTATGAGTGCAAAGAACCTGGGAATTACAAGAATGATTGCCCCAAACTTCAAAAAGAAAAACCCAAGAAGAAGTTTAACAAAAAGAAGAAGGTTCTGATGGCAACATGGGATGACTCGGATGAATCTGAATCATCTTCTGAATCATAAGAAGAATGTGCAAATTTTGCACTGATGGCCAGCACAGAAGATCAGGAGGAAGGAACCTCAGGATATGAATCAGATTCTGAATCTGATGATGACACTGAAGAGGTAATGGCTAAACTTACCAAAGAAGAACTTATAAAAGTTTTATCAGAAGTTCTTAAAAGTTATAACAATATCAAACTCAAATACAAGAAGCTGAAAAGAAATCTTGAATCTGAGATTGATCTTCTGAAGACAGAACTTGTTGAGCAAAAAGAAATTAATCTGAAAATCAAAAATGACTTTGAAATAACTCAACAAGAATCTGAATCTGAGACTAAGTCATGTGAAAACATTTTAGAAAAATATGACTCTAGCTTTCAGAGATTCCTTACTAAGAGCATAGATAGAAGCAAGATGGCTTCTATGATCTATGGTGTTAGTGGGAACAACAGAAGAGGTATTGGATATGAATCTTCATCTGGAAGTAATCCAAAATCTGTTGACAAACTTTTCATCAAGAAGACACCTCTGTATTCTCAATTTAAATTTGGTCACTTAAATGACATTTAACACACAAGCTCTGAGAAGAATACTTATGTGTTTAAAGCCAAGGCAAGTCAGAATAAACATTATGTTGAAAAACAGAAGTTTAGACAAACCTACAAACCAACTAACCCCAAAGGACCCAAGAAGATCTGGGTACCTAAAAACAAAATAATTCTTGTTGCAGATGTTCTTAGCAGCAAGGTCAGGACGCCAATCATGGTACCTGGACTCTGGATGCTCACGACACATGACAGGAGAAAATTCTATGTTCCAAAGCCTGGAACTTAGATCTGGAGGTGATGTGAAGTTTGGAGGGAACCAGAAGGGCAAGATCATTGGATCTGGAACTATTGGAAATGGTAAACTTCCCTCTATTACTAATGTTTTACTTGTTGAAGGGTTAAAGCATAACTTATTGTCCATAAGTCAATTAAGTGACAATGGTTATGATATTACCTTTAATCAAAAATGTTGTAAAGCTATTAGTCAAAAGGATGGCTCTATCCTATTTAGTGGTAAGAGGAAAAACAACATTTATAAAATAAATCTTTCAAAACTTAAAGTTCAAAATGTTAAATGCCTCTTGTCTTTTAATGAAGAGCAATGGGTCTGGCACAGAAGATTGGGCCATATTAATCTGAGACGTATATCTCAGATTAATAAACTTAATCTTGTTAGAGGACTCCCTAATCTGAAGTTCACTTCAGATGCTCTTTATGAAGCATGCCAGAAAGGGAAGTTTTCAAAAACATCTTTTAAATCAAAAAATGTTGTTTCTACTTCCAAACCACTAGAACTACTTCATATTGATCTGTTTGGACCAGTGAAAACTGCATCCATCAGAGGCAAGAAGTATGGATTAGTCATTGTTGATGACTATAGTAGATGGACATGGGTAAGGTTCTTAAAACACAAGGATGAGTCACATTCTGTGTTCTTTGACTTCTGCAAGCAAGTCCAGAATGAAAAGGATTTCAAAATTATAAGTCAGAAGTGATCATGGTGGTGAATTTGAAAATAAATATTTTGAACAATATTTTTCTGAAAATGGCATTGCTCATGATTTTTCCTGTCCTAGAACTCCACAACAAAATGAGGTTGTAGAGAGGAAAAACAGAACTCTGCAAGAAATGGCCAGAACCATGATCAATGAGACAAATCTGGCAAAACACTTTTGGGCAGAAGCAATCAACACAGCCTGTTACATTCAGAACAGAGTGTCTGTAAGACCTCTTCTGAAGAAGACTCCATATGAACTGTGGAAGAACAAAAAGCCCAACATTTCATATTTTCATCCTTTTGGATGTATTTGCTATATGTTAAACACTAAGGAAAGTCTGAACAAGTTTGATTCCAAAGCACAGAAGTGTTTCATGCTTGGATATTCTGAACGCTCTAAAGGCTACAGAGTATACAACACTGAGACACAGATTGTGGAAGAATCCATTCATGTCAGATTTGATGATAAGCTTGGCTCTGAAAAGCCAAAGCAGTCTGAAAACTCTGCAGCTAGGGAAGTAGTCTTCATTGACTCTGAAGTTCTAGAAGCAGACAAAATTCAAGTGAAGGAACCAGAAGCAATGCCAGATGCTATTCCTTTAACTTCTCATATGAATAATCTAAATATTTCTGAAGAATCAACTATTAGAGGATCATCATCCAGAAATAAAGCTTCTCATACAGAGGATGTCATTATTGGAAAGAAGGATGACCCCATCAGAACAAGATCCTTTCTAAGATCATCTGAAGCATCACTATTTGGACTGGTGTCAGAAATTGAACCATCTTCTGTAGATGAAGCTCTGCAAGACAATGATTGGATTATTTCCATGCAAGAAGAGCTAAATCAATTCACCAGAAATGATGTATGGGATCTAGTTCAAAGACCTCAAGGATTCAATATAATTGGTACAAAATGGGTCTTCAGAAATAAGCTAAATGAGAAAGGAGAAGTTGAAAGGAATAAGGCAAGGCTGGTTGCTCAAGGGTATAGTCAACAAGAAGGTATTGATTACACTGAGACATATGCTCCAGTGGCAAGGTTAGAATCTATACGTCTTCTTATTTCATTTGCTGCACAAAATAACATCACTCTGTATCAGATGGATGTTCAAAGTGCCTTTCTTAATGGTATTATAGAAGAAGAAGTTTATGTCCACCAACCTCCTGGTTTTGAAAATGAAAAATTTCCAGATTATGTTTTCAAACTAAAGAAATCTCTATATGGCTTAAAACAAGCTCCCAAAGCTTGGTATGAGAGATTGAGCAATTTTCTTCTGGAGAAAAATTTCATCAGAGGCAAAGTGGATACAACACTCTTTTGTAAATCAATTAAGAAAGATCTTCTAATTTGCCAAATTTATGTAGATGATATTGTTTTTGGATCAACAAATATTATGCTTGGAAAGGAGTTTGCTACATGTATGCAGGCAGAATTTGAAATGAGCATGATGGGAGAACTCAGATTCTTTCTAGGAATCCAAGTTAATCAAACTCCAGAGTGCACTTACATACATCAGACAAAATATGTTAAAGAACTTCTGAAGAAATTTAACATGTCTGATAGTAAGCTGGCAAAGACTCCCATGCATCCTACTAGCTCACTTGGCAAGGAAGAGGTAAGTAAGAAAGTAGACCAGAAGCTCTACAGAGGTATGATTGGCTCTCTTCTTTATCTTACTGCTTCTAGACCTGACATATTGTTCAGTGTTTGACTGTGTGCTAGATTCCAATCAGATCCTAGAGAATCACACTTGACAGCTGTCAAGAGGATTCTAAGGTATCTGAAAGGTACTTCTAATGTGGGTTTGTGTTACAGAAAATCTGATAATTTCAAATTAGTTGGATTCTGTGATGCTGACTACGCTGGAGACAGAGTGGAAAGAAAAAGTACTTCTGGAAGTTGTCAATTTCTAGGAAGAAATCTAATCTCTTGGTACAACAAGAAGCAACCCACAATTGCACTTTCAACCACAGAGGATGAATACATTGTTGCTGCTGGATGTAGCACGCAGATGCTCTGGATGAAAAGTCAACTAGAAGATTATCAAATTTTTGAACGTAACATTTCTATCTTTTGTGATAATACTTCTGCTATATGTTTGTCCAAGAATCCCATTTTACACTCTAAGGTAAAACATATAGAAATTAAGCATCATTTCATCAGAGACTATGTTGAAAAGGGAATCATAAATTTAGCCTTTGTTGATACAGATCATCAATGGGCAGATATTTTTACAAAACCCCTTGTTGAAGATAGATTCAAATTTATTCTGAAAAATATTGGTATGGATTTTTGTCCAGAATGATATTTGTCAGAAGCAAATTTTTACTGATGCAAAAATGTCTAATGCTCTGAAGTATTTCTTCTGATTACTTATTTACTCTGCTTAATATTTTTTTTGTGAAACTCTGAACTAACAATCCTTAGAAGATCTGGACGTTGGTTAACGTTTCATTTCTCAAAAGAATTCAGAACACATGCAAGCAAACATGTGTCACACCAAATCTGAAGAGGTGGCGTGTACATAACTGAAGAGACGTTTGAGGTGAAGTTTGAATAGTGAAAATCTTGATTTTCCCCCCAAATTGTCAGAAGCAATTAATGTTTGAAATGATTATTATTCTTTTCATTTAATGCTTGTTAAAACGTGCAAATTCTGACTGATGGTATGCCTAAGTGTTTTAGTATAAATACATTCCTTATCTTCACTTTCACACTTTTCACACTCTCAGAAAATTACATGCGTTTTCATCTCCTCTTTTCTCTGCATAAAAACCTTATACCTAAGCGTGTGACAAAGCATTCTTCAATGGCAACTTCATCATCAACAGCTGCTCAATTCCAATCTTCAATGGTTGCAGTAACTTCTGCAAACATGGGTGTTGCTCTTTATTCTCCTCCCAAAAGAACTCTTTTAACCCCTTTTGAGAAGTTGGAGGTTTTGTGTGAATCCATGATAGAGTTTGATTCTCTTGCAGAAAATGGCTTTGAGTTTCATTCTATCATTGGAGCTCAAGGATGGGTTAAGTATTTTGATAGACTCTTTGGACCAGTTTACCCTTTCCTTGTGAAAGAATTCTGGATCCATGCCTCAGTTTACCCCAAGTTCATCTTATCTTCTGTACTGGGAAAAGAAATCATCATCACAGAAGATCTGATAAGAAAGTTAATTGGATATGAAGAAACAGATGGTGTTTCCCACTTGCCAGCTGGGCGTGTGGACATGGATGAAGTGTATGAAGAAGTAATGACTGCTGGTCAAGCTTCTAACAAATTCAAGGATCTGAAGCCTGACTACAAGATCTGGGCCAAGATCTTCATGGGATGCATCCATCATAGGAAGTCAACTAATTCTCCAGACTATGTCAATAATGAACAGCTCTATTTCATGTATTGTCTCAGTCAGAGCACCAAGGTAGATCTTCCATACATTCTGTTTATGCATCTGTGGAACCATATAAATGCATCTAGAGAGTATGTGAAAGAGAAAGGACAGAAGATCAGAACCTGGATCCCCTTTGGAAGGTTGATCTCAGATCTTCTAACTGAGAATGGTTTGGTCACTGCTCTGTACGCTGCTGGAGTTACAGAGGAATTAGAATTTATAATAGGAAAGCCTCTGAATGCTAAAATTCTTCAGAGACTCAAAATAGTTGATGAACTCACAACAGCTCCCAAGAAGCTGAATGTGTCTGAATTGAGTAAGAAGAGAGTTCCTGTAGATGACTTTCCATTGTTCTTTGCTGAAGAGCCCAGACACATTGTAGTGATGTACATTGATGAATGCAAGAAGGAAGGAAAGCTTGTTCCTGCAAATGTGATTCAGCTAGCTAGACAACCACTACCTGATGCAGAAGAAGAAGAAGAAGCACAACTACAGAGGAAAAGGACTCAGCCAGTAGTAGACTCTGCACCTGCTCAGAAGAAGGTCAAGATTGTTGAGAAGCCAAAGAAGCTCTTGAAGAGAAAAGAATCTGAAGACAATTCTTCTGTACCAGCCAAGAGGATCAAAATAAAAGGTACTAAATCTTCTGTATCTTCTGCAAATACAATTGTTATAAATGATTCCAATATTAAGTCTGTTCCAAAACCACCCTCAACATAAACTACTTCTGTTACTGCTCCTAATTCAAAATCACCACAAAAACAAACTTCTATTCCAACACCAACAACAACAACAATCACTCAAACACCAACAGTTTCTGTACCAAAATCATCTCAACCAAAAATCCATATCAAACAGTTTGTTCCACAAAGACAATCCTCACAGAAACAACCATCAGAACAACAACCTACAGAACAACAACCACAACAATCTGTACAACAAAAATCATCTGAACAACCAGAAAAACAACAAGAATCTCAACTAGAAAAAGCCTCTGAAAATCCACCATCAAAATCATCTGAACCCATTGCACCTGTTACTTCTGAACCTACAAAAGTAACTTCTGCTCCAATTTCATCAGAACCAATCACAATTCCATTTGATTCACCCATCTCAGAACAACCATCACAACCATCTGAAATTCCTTCAGAACAAACCAACACTTCTGAACCTCACATCCCTGAGACAGAAGTTCTTAATGTCACACCCTTAAAAACGGTGTTTCAAGTATCTTCTACTTCCTACACACCAACCACATCTTCTAACTCCTCAGAATCAGACCTCCACCCAGATTTTCTAATCTCTCCATCTCAAAAATACTCTGAGGTAAACCAACCTGAACCTACTATACCTTCAAAAGCTCCCAGTCCAGATCCTATTCCCAGACCTGCACCATCATCTGAGATATTAATCCCCAATTCAAACCCAAGATCTTCTATATCTTGTGCCCAAGTATCTTCTCTGTTTCATAATTTGGCCTATGGTTTCAAGCTAAAAGACTTTTATGACAGAGTTGAACCATCTGACCCCATCAACCCTCTGAAACCAAAACTCACCATGACCCTTCCATCTGTGATTCTTGACTATATAAAATCTATGTCAGATGTAGGATCTTTAGCAACCATATCATGTTCTGCAAAATCTGATAAAGTTGTTGCTTCAGCTCTGCCAATTGCATCTGATAACACTGCTGCATCTGATGAACCACCCAAATCTGCCTTCCAAACCTACTCAAATAAACCTTTTGATGTAGTTACCCTTCACACCAGAGCAAAACCTCATTTGCTAAATGCCTTATTCAGATCAAAAGAAAAAGCTCCTGAGATACCCTTCATTCCATACTATCCTCCTCCTCTGATCTCCATCCAAAAATCAATTTTTCCACCAACTCCCCAACCTAAACCTGTAACTCTGGAAACTTTGTTACGTCCAAAGCCCAGACTTAATGTTGATCATTTATTTCAAACATTTTTGCAAGAAATACAGATGTATTTAGGTACTGTTCAGAAGAAATGCTCAGCAACAATGGATGCTAAAGAATCTGACATCATCTGGAATGGATTCACTAACAGATTCAACTCTGTGGCCTCAAATCTGAAGAACATATGTTCTGATGATGCGAAGCTCAGATTTGCTGAGGCTGCAAGGACTCTATTCTGGACTGTCAAGAAATCTGAACCTCTACTTCTTACAGATGCTCCTCCACCTTCAACAGAATCTACTGCAACTGCATCTGAAGAAAATCAATTGGCCATGACTCTGGTAGACCCTCCTTCTAATTCCAATGCTCCAGACTCTACAGAACCAATGGAAATTGACTCTGTTCAAGTTCCAGAACCTAATCATACTTCTTCATCTGAGATAAAGAAAGAACATCCAGATTTTGAAGGTAAGATTGCTGCTCTGGAAGTTGGCCAGTCAGAGATCAAGTCCTGGATGGCTAAATAGGATAAGAAGTCTGAGGATATGACAGAATGGATGTCAAAGCAAGATCAAAAGAATGAAACTATGGCTAAGTGGATGTCCAAGCAAGAGCAATCATCCTCTGAGAATACAGATCTATTAAAGATGCTTTTGTCCAAATACTCTTAGATTTTTTTTCATTCTAATGTTTTTACATCTGTTGTTTGCATATGTACTTTATTGCTATATCTTCTGATGTTTGCCTATGTACTCTTGATCTGATCTTATGAATGAATCAAAGTTTTCTCCATTGAATTCTCTAATTTACTGTTTCCTTTTATTTGTCCTTTTAAAGTTTTTACTATTTGCTTATGACAAAAAAGGGGGAGAAAATATAGATCTGAACTGTTTAATATAACTTCACCAGAATGAAACTTCAGACATATCTATTCTATCTAACATTTAATCTGACTATTTCAGAACATTTGATAAGTACATTCTATAAAAGAAACTCTGAGTCTCTCAGATCATTTGACTATTATCAAACTCTGAATCTTAAATCTGCAAGACATTCTGACCTTCAAATGTTAAAAGAACAAACAAGATCTAACTCTGAAGATTACTCAAATACAAAAGGGAAGTTTCTATTCCTTATTTGTATTTAACTCAGGGGGAGATTCATCATCTCAGGGGGAGTTATAATTCTAATATTTTAAATTAAACAAAATTTCTGATGCTTTTTGTCATCATCAAAAAGGGGGAGATTGTTAGAACACAGATTGGTTCTTAATAATATCTCTTTGTTTTGATGATAACTATTAGGAAATTTTGTATTTAAGAATTATATACTCTAAAATTTGCTTGAGAATTAACTTGACTCTGAAGCGCCAGATGCACTCATTAGAAGATTCTGATTGCTGCTAACAGAAGATCCTGAGCGTAGCCTCCAGAAGGATCTGAAGCAAGAAGCTCCAGAAGATTCTGAAGCAGAAGCTCCAGAAGAATCTGAAGAAAGCAGAAGCATCTGAAGCAAGGAAGAATATTGTATGAAGAGTTTTTCAAAGCATAGTTTCTACAGAAGTTTCTGAAAGTACTAAAGTTGTCAGTACTGAAGTTCTGTGTCAAATATGCTCTGATGATTAACACGCTGGAAGCACACATGCTGCAGAAGACTCTGATACAACAAAGTTCTGAACATCATTAGAAGACTCTGACCCAATCAAATTCTGATGAACTTGCTGAAAATGAAGAAGAAATATTCAAAGATTATATCCGTTGGAGTAAATCAAACGTCTCTTTCCTTATTTGTGCTAGACACAAGAACACAGACAAAAAGGATTTTTCTGTGCTTTCTTCTTCTAGGAAAGGTCACTTGATGTGAAGACAAAAAGGCTCAGACCTTTTTAGGACACTCTTCTCAACGTTCAGCTCTCCTTGGATCAGCTGCCTATAAAAGGAAGACTCCACCAAATTCTTCAGTTAGACATTTTGCTGAAAAGAAATTATAACATTCAAGCTCTCATACTTTCATATTCATTCTTAGAATTATTTGTACTTAAACTTAAGAGAAATATCACTGTTGTGATAAAAGCTTTTTAGAAGCATTCATACTCTTGTATTAGATTTACATTGATTGTAAAGGATTTCCTTAAGAGGATCAGTTGGAATCAGTAGCTCTTAGAAGACTAAGAACAGTTGTTCTTAGGTGTTACTATTGTAATATGTTTGATTAAATAGTGGATTAAGTCCTTGTTGAGAAAGGCAAATCACTCTAGGAAGGGTGGACTGGAGTAGTTGAGTTCAACGAACCAGGATAAAAATAATTGTGTTTTTAATTCTAAGTTTTAATCTTTCATACTTATTCAACCCCTCTTCTAAGTATTATCTCACCTTCAGATTGTGTTCTTGTATGGTGATCTAGATGAAACAATCCTAATGAGATAACCTGAAGGGTATGTCGAAGTAAGGAAGGAAGATTATGTGTGCAAGCTGAAGAGATCTTTATATGGAATGAAACAATCTCCTTGATAGTGGAATAGGAGATTCGACAAGTTCATGGCACACATAAGTTTCATTAGAAGTCAGGTCGACCACTGTGTTTACTTCAGATTTCGACCTGGTAATTCATTTGTTATTTTGTTGCTTTATGTAGATGATATTCTAATAGCAAGAAACAATGTCGAATATGTAATGAGGGTGAAGGTTGAACTCAATAAGGAGTTCGACATGAAGGATCTCGGAGTTGCATCCAGGATTCTTGGGATTGACATCCGAAGAGATATAAATCAGTCAAAATTATGCTTATCTCAAGAGGCATACCTACGTAAGATTCTAAAAAAGTTTGGTATGTCGAATTCAAAGCCTGTTGTGACTCCGACAAACTCTTAATTCAAGTTGAGTATAGATCAGTGTCCCAGTATTGATGTCGAAAGAGCTTATATGAATAACATTCCATATGCTAATATAGTGGATTCTTTGGTGTATGTTATGGTTTGTACTAGACCCGACATAGCATATGCAGTAAGTCTTGTAAGTAGGTACATGGCGAATCCTGGAAAGGCTCACTGACAAGCATTATAGTGGATTCTAAGGTACATAAATTAGTCTCTGAACAGAGTCCTAATTTCTGGTGGAGCCTTGGGTGAAGATAGTAAAGCGACAATCAAAAGATATGTCGACTCAGATTATGCAGGTTGTGTGGATTCTAGAAAATCTATTTTTGAATATGTGTTCACTATCTTTGACACATCAATCAATTGGAAAGCAACACTTCAGAAGGTTGTTGTCTTATCAACCACTGAAATGGAATATATCGCCCTCACTGAAGCTGTGAAAGAAGCATTGTAGCTTGAAGGTTTTGCAAAGGAGCTAAAACTTTAAGGTCGAAGTATCACTGTTAAGTGTGATAGTCAAATTGCAATACACATGTTGAAGAATTCAACATATCATGAGCGAGCAAAGCACATTGATGTGAGGCTACATTTCGTCAGAGGGGTAATCGAGTGTGGAGAAGTCCAAATGCTAAAGGTTTCAACAGATCATAATACTGTTGATATGATCACCAAGACGTTGCCCAGTTGCAAGTTTTTCCACTGTATGCAGTTGATAAAGCTGCATGAAGAAAGCTAGTTTGTTTCTTGATGTTATAGAGTTTATTCCAAGGTGGATATTTGTGAGATATTGAATCAAACTCTAGTATTGTCGACAGAGGTTTAGCATGTCGTCGAAGTATGCTCACATGCTGTTGTCGAAGACCTACATGCTATAGTCGAAATGTGTTCTAGTATGTAGTTATCGAATTGAGCCTTGTGTTAAGGATCCAACTATTTAAGTTACCTTGTACCCTAAGTTAGCTTGTAATGGTAATTGCTAAAAAAAACTCATTAGTTTAGTATGTTAGGTTTTATTATAAATAGCATACTAGTATTTTATTTTAAGTATGGCAAATCCTAATTAGGTTGAGAGGGTTATTTGTTATTCTTGAGTACTTGTAATCTGATTCAAAGAGAAAGTAAAGAATAACGATTATAATCAATCCTTATTCTTCTTTTTGTTTTTCCATTAGCCTTAACCCTTATCTGTTTTTTAATTATAAAAAAATAATTTATACTTTATTTCAAGGCGTCGTTCTTAAAAAAAAAAAAAAATACCATACATATATTTTGTTGAGTGATTAACAAATTTTATGATGAGTTTCTTGGAAATAGTGTATCTCACCTCCTAGTCTTTTATAGAAAGTTCTGTTTCGAGTGGTATAAGAGATGGTGACAATACCAAAATCATTGTGCTTTATGGGTATCTTCAAGTGCTTCGATGAATAGAATGTTGATTTGAAGGTGATTAAAATCTCAAAGAATTCACCAAAAACTTTATCATATTTTTATTTTTTCAACCTTTGCAAAAAATACTTGCTGATTTTTGGTTTTGAAATTTTCCTCTTTGTTTCTCCATGGGCTCTTGTTGCATTTCTTGACTTTCAACATTTTCATCATCTTTAGTAGCACTATGAATATCTACTATTCACCCTTTGACTTCTATGAAACCTTCTATGAAAAAACAGCATTGGACAACCATTATAATTTATAACTTATACTCCTTTTTCTTGCCATTTTTTTTACTTTGTCATTTGATATTCCAGTTTTAAAATTAGAGTACTTAACTTCTCTTCTTTTATTATCACCCGGTCTTATCTCTATAACAACGAGTTTTTTTGGTGGGTTGGTAATTGGATACAATTGTTTTGAGTATTCCTTATCCTTTTTTTTAATAAAATCTTTGCTTATTAAAAATAGTCAAACAATAATAAAATATATATCCTATTTAAATTTGAAAAATAAAAACATCAAATGCTTAAATAAAAAGGTATAGCTCAAATAATTAAAATATAGATGGTGATGTTTTTATTAATTATTCTAAAATTTGAGTTGAATGTAACTCAACCCTTATAAAAGTATATTACATCAAAGAGCTTAACTTTCCCATAATGAGTTGAATCTAAGTCAACCCTTATTTGCAAGGACTACCTGTAACAGCACTTACAGGATAAAGATTAAAGGGTGTATCCCAAGCATAGGCAAATTGATCAGCATCATTTCCACTCAAGGCATGGCCATTATATAAGAGACAATTATCACCTCTCTTAAGAAGAATTGTATTGTCAACAGGCATTGTACTTTGAAACCCTTGACAATTCAATACTATTTGGCTTAGTGGACAGTTGCACTTGTTAACTACTGTAACCCTCCATTGAGTTTTGCCTCCTATTTTTGCACCAGTCATTCTTGTGATAATGAAGAGGCTGTTCAATGGACATTGGCCATAGGTTCCTGAAAATTATTATGGACAAAAAATTAAATTAGAAAATGTGCATGTTGCCCGCAGATTTTAACTCAGCTGACAAAACATTGATATTGATAAGTTGACCGTCATCATGAGACTTTGAACCGTGATGCTTGCGGTTGTGTGTGAATTTCTAAAAATTATTACTATTTTGTCTATGGACATATAGAAAAGAGAAAATGTGCATGTTTATATGTATTTGTCACATGAAGTAATTATCAAAGCATACCTGTGATGAACAGAGTAAGGAAGATGATGGCAATAAGATGCTTGCAGGTGGTTGCCATGGTTCTTGATAGCTTAATCTTGTGGTTTTTGTTGTTTAATTTATATTTGAAATAACTGCCAAGTCTTGAGGAAGGAATAGTACATATATATAGTGTTTTGTATAGGAGTTTCTCTTTGCTAATATGGTATGAACATAATAAAAAGTCTTTAACACATACTTTTTCTTTTAATACTTTCTTAAATTTTATAAATTTAGTTTTTAAACTTTGAAGAATATCCATATTTTATTTATCAGAAAAGACAAATTAAAATAATATAAATTGAGATTGAATCATATATTTTTATCAAATATTAAATATGACATCTGTCTCATAAATATATATATATATATATATATATATATATATATATATATATATATATATATATATATATATATATATATATATATATATATATATATATATATATATATATATATATATATATATATATATATATATATATATATATATATATATATATATATATATATATATATATATATATCATTTATTCAGTTTCATTATATTTTAATAGTTTTTATTTAATAATATTAATTTATATTTGTTAACTTTCCTATTAATATATTTTCTATTTATTGGATTTATTTTATTAAACTATTTACTATCTATTAAAACTATTCTAATAAATAATATTAATTTTATTATTACAGTTGACTTAATTAATTATTAATTTAAGAATTAAAAAATCATAAATGTGATATTTATTCTAAGATAGACGGTATATATATATATATATATATATATATATATATATATATATATATATATATATATATATATATATATATATATATATATATATATATATATATATATATATATATATATATATATATATATATATATATATATATATATATATATATATATATATATATATATATATATATATATATATATATATATATATATATATATATATATATATATATATATATATATATATATATATATATATATATATATATATATATATATATATATATATATATATATATATATATATATATATATATATATATATATATATATATATATATATATATATATATATATATATATATATATATATATATATATATATATATATATATATATATATATATATATATATATATATATATATATATATATATATATATATATATATATATATATATATATATATATATATATATATATATATATATATATATAATTTTGGATTGAGCTTGTAGTTGATCTACCGTCAAGCACAGTCCAATTCAATACTACGTCGAGGACGTTACACAATGTTGGCCCAACTCCTTGGGGTTAGTAGGAGGCGTTTTCCCGCGTGCTCGTTACACAAGGACACGTCATTAACTTGTTCCGCACAAAGTGTGTGCAGGTACACCCCATCTTCTCTTGTTGACCATTGCTGCTGCAGACGTGTTGCTAGCCATATTCTAATCGACAAGTTGGATGAGTGGCGACGTCTGTGGGAAACTTGTTGCCCCGTCTTTTCTATCCTTGAAACCAAGAGACCAAAATAGAAAACTTCAAAAACCAATCATGGTCGATCAACATGATAACAGCGGTCACAAAACCATCTTCTCTCCCGTCCTTAACGCCGACAACAAAAACGATATGTCAATTCTGGAGGAAGACACTCCAACAAGGAGAGACGGACACACTGCCTCCCTTTCCTCCAACGATGCGGTTGATAATGACGTCCAGTACGTCGAGACCCGTAGAGCCCAAAAAGCTTCGGAGAAGACACTAGAGAAATTCCAACCAATCCCAGTGTCGGTCAACGCCGACCCAACCATGGCGGCCCTGGTCGCGGCCCAAAACCAGACCAATGAGTTGATCTATCAACAGAATGAGAGAATCAAAGCATTGGAGAAAGACCGATGTCCACGCTCTTTCCCACGGAGACACGAACGATATGAGTTCTGCAGCTTGTCCCCACAACGACCAGGCCATCACCTGCGGTTGGAGAGGCCACAACCCTTGAATCGCAACCGTACTCCTTCCAGCGAGGACCGACGCTCACCGGTTGCCAAGAAGAGCAAAGCCAACGGACGGCCAAAAAACCTTCGTTCTCCCTCGTGAAAATTGAAGGTTCGACTGAGGGATTCGCCGCCATGCTGTGTCGACAACCCTCGGCGGGAGAAGTATGACTACTTTCCGCCGCGCTCACCGCTTCTCGTCACCATCTAAAGTCGGAGGCAACACTCGAAGTGATCATGCAGAGGAAAGTTTAATCCCTCCGAGCCTACATTGAGAGGTTCATTCGAGAAGTTGTCCAGGTCTCCACGACCGACGACATGAAGAAGTGTCTGCTCGAGCGCACAACACATGGGAAATCGTCCCTTCCGTCATGGTCATATCTGGTGAAGGGTTTAACAAGTTCATCGTGGGATCAGCGAAAAGGAAGTTTTAGCAACTCATCGATGCAAGGTCGAACCCAAAATCCACCATGGACAAAGGCCGGGAAAGAACACCATCAACTCATCGATGCGAGGTCGAACCCAAAATCCATCCATATTCCATCTGAAGATGAAGTACTACACGGCCAAGGGTCTTGTCACCACCCTCCACGAAGAGATAAAAATTGAGAGGAGATGCTTTGAAGTGGCCTCGAAAGGACATAACACCATCAACGCGCCATTCAGAACTCCCAGCAAGCCGGCTCGACCCAACACCTCTGAGGAGCCAAAGTCGATGTCCCACGTCGACTCGATTGACTTAGACATCTGTTTCACTAAGGATGGCTTAAAGAAGCAGAAGAAGAAAGACAAAGGAGCCCGACCAGCGAGTGAAGCCTCCCTAGCGCCAGATATCAACGAAAATCCTGCCCATCCTAGGCGCCTCATTCCTGACGGAGAGTTCAAAGTCATCGTCCTCGGCAGTGGCTCAAACAAAGGAGTGAAGATTGGAACCGACCTCTTTTACCTTACAAGGAAGCATCTGAAAGCATGCCTAAGAGAAAATGCTGACCTGTTCACGTGGAGCGCTGCGGAGATGCCCTGACGTGGCCTGCCAACAACTGACAATTGACCCCACTGTTAGGTTGTAGTACAATGTAGGCGCAGGTAGCCTCCTGAAAAGTAGAGGCTATTGAAAAAGCTGTAACAGACCTCTTAGAGGAAAACTTTATTTCGGAAGCCCAATACACAACCTGTCTTTCAAACGTTGTACTCGTTAAAAAGTCTAATGGAAAATGGAGAATGTGTGTTGATTACTTTGATCTTAAAAGGGCTTTCCCTAAATATGCTTACCTGTTACCTAACATAGATAGGTTGGTTGATAACTATATGGGTTTCAAATTATTGTCTTTTATGGACGTGTATTTGGGGTACAACCAAATCCCAATGGTAAAAGGGGACAAAAAATGCACGGCCTTCATGACTGAGTCGGGCAACTACTACTACAACGTAATGTCTTTCGGCTTGAAGAATGCTGACGCTACCTACTAGCAGATGATGAACAAAGTCTTCTGAGGTGAGATTGGATACATGCTGATAAATGCTAAAATATACTGATTTTGAGTGTAAATAATTGGCACTTATTGGCTTAATTCAACCAATAAACCTCAACTTTTGTGCATATGTTGTATAGTTTACATTATATTGTATAACGCGTAAATATCATTGAGTTTAATTGGTTTTCTCTCATTTTTGTAGTTATATAAGCAATGATATTTCGTCATTGTCTTATATAGTATTTAACCAGCTTTCCAACGCTTCCGAACGCGCGTAAAACAGAGTTACGGTTTAAAATTTATGGTCAAAACAAGTGCTGGTTTGCTGTCATGTTCGGTAGGCGAACATAAACTTCTAAAACGCATGAAAAACAATGTTTTGGCAGTAGAAAATGAGGCATAAGTTCGTTGTGCAAACGGGACTTCGCTAGGCGAACACTGGAACCTATTTTTGCATATTTAAGTGATTTTTTTTTAGCATTTTTTAAGTGATGTTGTTTGAGAACTTTTTACCCCAACTTCATCAAACATATTCTTGAGTAGATTTAGCTTAGAAACAACATTGGAGGGTGAATCTTGACGATCTGGAGTCGAATCCACTTCAATCGGAGTTGACAGACCATGAGATTTGTGTTCTTCTTCCTTCATCTCTATGTATTTTTCATTTGTTGGGGTTTTGTATGTAAGTTTTGAAGGTGAGAAAATACTTAGAAGGGGGGTTGAATAAGTATGAAAGATTAAGACTAAAAAATAATAACTCAATTATTTTTATCCTGGTTCGTTTAAATCAACTACTCCAGTCCACCCTTCCTAGAGTGATTTGCCTTTCTCAACAAGGACTTAATCCACTATTTAATCAAACAGATTACAATAGTAACACCTAAGAACAACTGTTCTTAGTCTTCTCAAGAGCTACTGATTCCAACTGAATCCTCTTAAGGAAAACCTTTACAATCAATGTAAATCAAATACAAGAGTATTAATGCTTCTATAAAGCTTTTATCATAACAGTGATTTTTCTTTTAAGTTTAAGTACAAATAATTCTAAGAAGAATATGAAAGAATGAGAGCTTTGAATAATATGATTTCTTTTCAGCAAATTGTGTAACTGAAGAATTTGGTGGAGTCTTCCTTTTATAGGCAGATGATCCAAGGATGCTGAGCGTTGAGAAGAGTGTCCCAAAAGGTCTGAGCCTTTTTGTCTTCACATCAAGTGACCTTTCCTAGAAATAGAAAGCACAGAACAATCCTTTTTGTTTGTGTTCTTGTGTCTAGCACAAATGAGGAAAGAGACGTTTGATTTACTCCAACGGATATAATCTTTGAATATATCTTCTTCAGTTTTCAGCAAGTTCTTCAGAATCTGAATGAGTCAGAGTCTTCTAATGATGTTCAGAACCTTGTTGTATCAGAGTCTTCTGCAGCATGTGTGCTTTCAGCGTGTTGATCATCAGAGCATATTTGTCACAGAACTTCAGTACTTGGCAGCTTTAGTACTTTCAGAAACTTCTGTAGAAATTAAGCTTTGAGAAACTCTTCATACAATATTCTTCTTTGCTTCAGATGCTTCTGACTAGCTTTAGAATCTTCTGGAGCTTCTTGCTTCAGATCCTTCTGGAGACTACGCTCAGGATCTTCTGTAAACAGCAATCAGAATCTTCTAATGAGTGCATCTGGCGCTTCAGAGTCTAGATAACTTCTTGTATACAATTCAGATTTGCTTCTAGAGAGTTAATTTCATTTCAATCTGCAGTAAAACTTACAAGCAAATTTTAGAGTATATAATTCTTAAATATAAAATTTCCTAACAGTTATAATCAAAACAAAGAGTTATTATTAAGAACCAATCTGTGTTCTAACAATCTCCCCCTTTTTGATGATGACAAAAAGTATAAGAAATTTTGTTTAACTGAACATATAGAATTATAACTCCCCCTGAGATGATGAATCTCCCCCTGACTTAAATACACAAAGGAATAGAAACTTCCCTTTTGTCTTGAGTAATCTTCAGAGTTAGATCTTGTTTGTTCTTATAACATTTGAAGGTCAGAATGTCTTGCAGATATAAGATTCAGAGTTTGATAATAGACAAATGATCTGAGAGACTCAGAGTTTCTTTTATATAGTGTACTTATCAAATGTTCTGAAATAGTCAAATTAAATGTTAGATAGAATAGATATGTCTGAAGATTCATTTTGGTGAAGTTATATTAAACAGTTTAGATCTATATTTTCTCCCCCTTTTTTGTCATAAGCAAAACGTAAAAACTTTTAAAAAGACAAATAACAGGAAACAGTAAATAAGATAATTCAATGGATAAAACTTTGATTCATTCAAAAGATCAGATCAAGAGTACATAGGCAAACATCAGAAGATATAGCAATAAGGTACAAATGCAAACAACAGATGCAAGAACATTAAAATGAAAAAAAATCTAAGAGTGTTTGGACAAAAGCATCTTCAATAGATCTGTAATCTCAGAGGATGATTGCTCTTGCTTGGACATCCACTTAGTCATAGTTTCATTCTTTTCATCTTGCTTTGACATCCATTCTGTCATATCCTCAGACTTCTTATCCTGCTTAGCCATCCAGGATTTTATCTCTGACTGTCCAGCTTCCAGAGCAGCAATCTTATCTTCAAAATCTGGATGTTCTTTCTTTATCTCAGATGAAGAATTAAGATGAGGTTCTGTAGATCCTGGAGCAATGGAATTGGAAGAAGGGTCTACCAGAGACATAGCCAATGCATTATTAGTAGATTATGTTGATGGTGGAGGAGCATCTAAACGAAGCAGAGGTTCAAATTTGTTGAGAGTCCAGAATAGAGTCCTTGCAGCTCTGAGCTTTGCATCATCAGAACAGACGTTCTTCAGATTTGAAGCTACAGTGTTGAATCTGTTGATGAATCCGTTCTAGATGATGTCAGATTCTTTGGCATCCATTGTTTCTGAGCATTTCTTCTGAACAGTACCTAAGTACATCTGTATTTCTTGCAAAAATGTTTGAAATAAATGATCAATATTAAGTCTGGGCTGTGGTCGTAACAAGGTTACCAGATTTATAGGTTTAGGTTGGGGAGTTGGTGGAAAAAGTGATTTTTGGATGGAAATCAGAGGAGGAGGATAATATGGAATGAAGGGTATCTCAGGAGCTTTTTCTTTAGATTTGACTAAAGCATTAAGCAAATGAGGTTTTGCTCTTCTGTGAGGGGTAACTACATCAAAAGGTGCATTTGAGTAGGGTTTGAAAGCAGATTTTGGTGGTTCAGCAGATGCAGCAGTGTTATCAGATGCAATTTGCAGAGCTGAAACAACAGCTTTTTATCAGATTTTGCAGAGTGTGATATGGTTGCTAAAGGTTCTACATCTGTCATAGATTTTAAGTAATCAAGAATCACAGATGGAAGGATCATTGTGGATTTTGGTTTCAAAGGGTTGAGGGGTTCAGAAGGTTCAACTCTGTCATAAAAATCTTTCAGTTTGAAACCATAAGACAGATTATGAAAAAGAGAAGAAACTTGGGCACAGGATATAAAAGATGTTGGATTGGAATTGGGGATTAATATCTCAGATGATGGTGCAGGTGGAGGAATAGGATCTGGAATGGGAGTTTTAGAAGGTATGGTAGGTCCAGGTTGGTTTATCTCAGAGTATTTGTCAGATGGAGAGATTAGAAAATCTGGGTGGATTTCTGATTCTGAGGAGTTAGAGGATGTGGTTGGTGTACAAGAGGTAGAAGATACTTGAAACACTGTTTTTAAAGGTGTGACATCAAGAACTTCTGTCTCAGGGATGTGAGGTTCAGAAGTATTGGTAGGTTCTGAAGGAATGTCAGATGGTTTGGATGGTTGTTCTGAGATGGGTGAATCAGAAGGGAATTGGTTCTGATGAAACTGGATTAGAAGTTACTTTTGTAGGTTCAGAAGTAACAGGTGCAATGGGTTCAGAAGGTGGATTAATTGATGGTGGATTGTCAGATGCTTTTTCTGGTTGAACTTCTTTTGGTTGGTTCTCTGGATGTTCAGAGGTTTGTTGTTGAACAGATGTTTGTTATTCTGATGGTTGTTGTTCTGATGGTTGAGGTCGTGGAACAAATTGTTTGAGATGAATTTTGGGTTGAGATGGTTTTGGTACAGAAACTGTTGGTGATGTTGTTTGTGTTGTTGTTTGTTTTTTGTGGAGATATGGAACTGGGAGCAGTAACAGAAGTGGTTTGTGTTGAAGGTGGATTTGGTACAGACTTAAAATTAGAATCATTAATAACAAGTTTTGCAGAAGATACAGAAGATTTAGTACCTTTTATTTTGATCCTCTTGGTAGGTACAGAAGCAGCTTCTTCAGAGTCTTTTCTCTTCAAGAGCTTCTTGGGCTTCTCAGCAATCTTGACCTTCTTCTGAGCAGGTGCAGATTCTTCTACAGGCTGAGTCCTTTTCCTCTGGAGTTGTGCTTCTTCTTCTCCTGCATCTGGTAGTGGTTGTCTAGCTAGCTGAATCACATTAGCAGGAACAGGTTTTCCTTCCTTCTTGCATTCATCAATATACATAACCATTATATGTCTGGGCTCTTCAGCAAAGAATAAAGGAAAGTCATCTACAGGAACCCTTTTATTCAATTCTGATAGATTCAGCTTCTTGGGAGCTGTTGTGAGTTCATCAACAATTTTGAGTCTCAGCAGACTTTTAGCATTCAGAGGCTTTCCCATTATAAATTCTAATTCCTCTGTAACTCCAGCAGCGTACAGAGCAGTTACCAAACCATTCTCAGTAAGAAGATCTGAGATCAACCTTCCAAAGGGGATCCAAGTTCTGATCTTCTGTCCTTTCTCTTTCACATATTCTCTAGATGCATTGATATGGTTCCACAGATGCATAAAAAGAATGTATGGAAGATCTACCTTGGTGCTCTGACTAAGGCAACACATGAAATAGAGCTGTTCATTATTGACATAGTCTGGAGAATTGGTTGACTTCCTGTGGTGGATGCATCCCATGAAGATCTTGGCCCAGATCTTGTAATCAGGCTTCAGATCTTTGAATTTGTTAGAAGCTTGACCAGCAGTTATTACTTCTTCATAAACCTCATCCATGTCCACACGCCCAGCTGGCAAGTGGGAAACACCATCTGTTTCTTCATATCATATTAATTTTCTTATCAGATCTTCTGTGATAATAATTTCTTTTCCCAGCACAGAAGATAAGATGAACTTGGGGTAAACTGATGCATGGATCCAGAATTCTTTCACAAGGAGAGGGTAAACTGGTCCAAAGAGCCTATCAAAATACTTAACCCATCCTTGAGCTCCAATGATGGAACGAAACTCAAACCCATTTTCTGCCAGAGAATCAAACTCAACCATAGATTCACATAGAACTTCCAATTTATCAATAGGGGTTAGAAGAGTTCTTTTGGGAGGAGAATAGAGAGCACCACCCATGTTTTCTGAAGTTACAGCAGCCATAGAAGATTGGAACTGAGCAGCTGTTGATGATGAAGTTGCCATTGAAGGATGCTTTGTCAAACGCTTAGGTATAGGGTTTTTATGCAGAGAAAAGAGGAGATGAAAACGCATGTAATTTCTGAGAGTGTGAAAAGTGTGAAAGTGAATACAAGTCAAGTATATATACTAAGACACTTAGGCAAATCATCAGTCAGAAATATGCACGTTTGAGCAAGCATTAAATGAAGAAAATAATAATCATTTCAAAGCATTAATTGCTTCTGACAATTTGGGGGGAAAACCAAGATTCTCACTATTCAAACTTCACCTCAAACGTCTCTTCAGTTATGTACACGCCACCTCTTCAGATTTGGTGTGACACGTGTTTGCTTGCATGTTGTTCTGAATTCTCTTAAGAAATGAAATGTTAGCCAACGTTCAGATCTTCTAAAGATTGTTAGTTCAGAGTTTCACAAAAGAAATATTGATCAGAATAAAATAAACAAACAGAAGAAATACTTCAGAGCATTAAGCATTTTTTGCATCTGTAAAAATTTTCTTCTGATAAATATCATTCTGGACAAAAATCCATACCAATATTTTTCAGAATAAAATTGAATCTATCTTCAACAAGGGGTTTTGTAAAAATATCTGCCCATTGATGATCTGTATCAACAAAGGCTAAATTTATGATTCCCTTCTGAACATAGTCTCTGATGAAATGATGCTTAATTTCTATATGTTTTGCCTTAGAATGTAAAATGGGATTCTTGGACAAACATATAGCAGAAGTATTATCACAAAAGATAGAAATGTTACTTTCAAAAATTTGATAATCTTCTAGTTGACTCTTCATCCAGAGCATCTGCGTGCTACATCCAGCAGCAGCAATGTATTCAGCCTCTGTGGTTGAAAGTGCAATTGTGGGTTGCTTCTTGCTGTACCAGGAGATTAGATTTCTTCCTAGAAATTGACAACTTCCAGAAGTACTTTTTCTTTCCACTATGTCTCCAGCGTAGTCAGCATCACATAATCCAACTAATTTGAAATCATCAGATTTTCTGTAACACAAACCCACATTAGAAGTACCTTTCAGATACCTTAGAATCCTCTTGACAGCTGTCAAGTGTGATTCTCTAGGATCTGATTGGAATCTAGCACACAGACAAACACTGAACAATATGTCAGGTCTAGAAACACTAAGATAAAGAAGAGAGCCAATCATACCTCTGTAGAGCTTCTGGTCTACTTTCTTACTTACCTCTTCCTTGCCAAGTGAGCTAGTAGGATGCATTGGAGTCTTTGCCAGCTTACTGTCATACATGTTGAATTTCTTCAGAAGTTCTTTAACATACTTTGTCTGATGTATGTAGGTGCACTCTGGAGTTTGATTAATTTGGATTCCTAGAAAGAATCTGAGTTCTCCCATCATGCTCATTTCAAATTCTGCCTGCATACATGTAGCAAACTCCTCTCCAAGCATAATATTTGTTGATCCAAAAATAATATCATCTACATAAATTTGGCAAATTAGAAGATCTTTCTTAATTGTTTTAAAAAAGAGTGTTGTATCCACTTTGCCTCTGATGAAATTCTTCTCCAGAAGAAAATTGCTCAATCTCTCATACCAAGCTCTGGGAGCTTGTTTTAATCCATATAGAGATTTTTTTTATTTGAAAACATGATCTGGAAATTTTTCATTTTCAAAATCAGGAGGTTGGTGGACATAAACTTCTTCTTCTATAATTTCATTAAGAAAGGCACTTTTAACATCCATCTGATACAGAGTGATGTTATATTGTGCAGCAAAAGAAATAAGAAGGCGTATAGATTCTAACCTTGCCACTGGAGCATATGTCTCAGTGTAATCAATACCTTCTTGCTGACTGTACCCTTGAGCAACCAGCCTTGCCTTATTCCTCTCAACTTCTCCTTTCTCATTTAGCTTATTTCTGAAGACCCATTTTGTACCAATTATATTGAATCCTTGAGGTCTCTGAACTAGATCCCATACATCATTTCTGTTGAATTGATTTAGCTCTTCTTGCATGGCAATAATCCAATCATTGTCTTGCAGAGCTTCATTTACAGAAGATGGTTCAATTTCTGACACTAGTCCAAATAGTGATGCTTCAGATGATCTTAGAAAGGATCTTGTACTGATGGGATCATCCTTCTTTCCAATAATGACATCCTCTGGATGAGAAGCTTTAATTCTGGATGATGATCCTCTAATAGTTGACTCTTCAGAAATGTTTAGATTATTCATCTGAGAAGTTAAAGGAGTAGCATCTGGAGTTTCTTCTGGTTCTTTCACTTGAATTTTGTCTGCTTCTGGAACTTCAGAGTCAATGAAGACTACTTCCCTATCTGCAGAGTTATCAAACTGCTTTGGCTTTTCAGAGCCAAGCTTATCATCAAATCTGACATGAATGGATTCTTCCACAATCTGTGTCTCAGTGTTGTATACTCTGTAGCCTTTAGAGCGTTCAGAATATCCAAGCATGAAACACTTTTGTGAATTGGAATCAAACTTGCTCAGATTTTTCTTAGTGTTTAACATATAGCAAATACATCCAAAAGGATGAAAAATATGAAATGTTGGGCTTTTTGTTCTTCCACAGTTCATAAGGAGTCTTCTTTAGAAGAGGTCTAACAGACACTCTGTTCTGAATGTAACAAGCTGTATTGATTACTTCTGCCCAAAAATGTTTTGCCAGATTTGTCTCATTGATCATGGTTCTGGCCATTTCTTGCAAAGTTCTGTTTTTCCTCTCTACAACCTCATTCTGTTGTGGAGTTCTAGGACAGGAAAAATCATGAGCAATGCCATTTTCAGAAAAATATTTTTCAAAATATTTATTTTCAAATTCACCACCATGATCACTTCTGACTTTTATAATTTTGAAATTCTTTTCATTCTGGACTTGCTTGCAGAAGTCAAAGAACACAGAATGTGACTCATCCTTGTGTTTTAAGAACTTTACCCATGTCCATCTACTAAAGTCATCAACAATGACTAATCCATACTTCTTGCCTCTGATGGATGCAGTTTTCACTGGTCCAAACAGATCAATATGAAGTAATTCTAGTGGTTTAGAAGTAGAAACAACATTTTTTGATTTGAAAGATGTTTTTGAAAACTTCCCTTTCTGGCATGCTTCACAAAGAGCATCTGAAGTGAACTTCAGATTAGGGAGTCCTCTGACAAGATTAAGTTTATTAATCTGAGATATACGTCTCATATTAATATGGCCCAATCTTCTGTGCCAGACCCATTGCTCTTCATTAACAGACAAGAGGCATTTAACATTTTGAACTTTAAGTTCAGAAAGATTTATTTTATAAATGTTGTTTTTCCTCTTACCACTAAATAGGATAGAGCCATCCTTTTGACTAATAGCTTTACAACATTTTTGATTAAAGGTAATATCATAACCATTGTCACTTAATTGACTTATGGGCAATAAGTTATGCTTTAACCCTTCAACAAGTAAAACATTAGTAATAGAGGGAAGTTTACCATTTCCAATAGTGCCAGATCCAATGATCTTGCCCTTCTGGTTCCCTCCAAACTTCACGTCACCTCCAGATCTAAGTTCCAGGATTTGGAACATAGACTTTTCTCCTGTCATGTGTCGTGAGCATCCAGAGTCTAGGTACCATGATTGGCGTCCTGACCTTGCTGCTAAGAACATCTGCAACATGAATTATTTTGTTTTTAGGTACCCAGATCTTCTTGGGTCCTTTGGGGTTAGTTGGTTTGTAGGTTTGTCTAAACTTCTGTTTTTCAACATAATGTTTATTCTGACTTGCCTTGAGTTTAAACACATAAGTATTCTTCTCAGAGCTTGTGTGTTTAATGTCATTTAAGTGACCAAATTTAAATTGAGAATACAGAGGTGTCTTTTTGATGAAAAGTTTGTCAACAGGTTTTGGATTGCTTCCAGATGAAGATTCATATCCGATACCTCTTCTGTTGTTTCCACTAACACCATAGATCGTAGAAGCCATCTTGCTTCTGTCTATGCTCTTAGTAAGAAATCTCTGAAAGCTAGAGTCATATTTTTCTAAAATGTTTTCACATGACTTAGTCTCAGATTCAGATTCTTGTTGAGTTATTTCAAAGTCATTTTTGATTTTCAGATTAATTTCTTTTTGCTCAACAAGTTCTATTTTCAGAAGATCAATCTCAGATTCAAGATTGTTTTTCAGCTTCTTGTATTTGAGTTTGATATTGTTATAACTTTTAAGAACTTCTGTTAAAACTTTTATAAGTTCTTCTTTGGTAAGTTTAGCCATTACCTCTTCTGCGTCATCATCAGATTCAGAATCTGATTCATATCCTGAGGTACCTTCCTCTTGATCCTCTGTGCTGGCCATCAGTGCAACATTAGCACATTCTTCTTCTGATTCAGAAGATGATTCAGATTCATCTGAGTCATCCCGTGTTGTCATCAGAACCTTCTTATTTTTGTTAAACTTCTTCTTGGGTTTTTCTTTCTGAAGTTTGGGGCAATCATTCTTGTAGTGCCCAGGTTCTTTGCACTCATAGCACACAACTTGTTTCTTGGCAGATCTTCTGTGTCCAGAAGATTCCTTTCTATTATCAGATCTTCTAAAGTTGTTGAACTTCTTTCCCTTGTGCTTCCAGAGTCTGTTGATCCTTCTGGACAGCATGGATAACTCATCTTCTTCTTCAGAAGAAGATTCTTTAGAGCTTTCTTGAATGACCTGCAAAGCTTTAGCAGTTTTGTTAGATTTTAATGCAACAAATTTACCTTTTTCTTTCTTATGAGGTTCATCTTCCTCAAGCTCAATCTCATGGCTCCTCAGTGAGCTGATGAGTTCTTCTAGAGAGATCTTGTTCAGATCTTTAGCCATCTTCAAGGCAGTCACCATTGGTCTCCATCTGGTAGGCCGACTTCTGATGATTTTCTTTACATGATCTGATGTAGAGTATCCCTTGTCCAGAACTTTCAGCCCAGCTGTGAGTATCTGAAATCTGGAGAACATGGCTTCAACAGATTCAGAGTCTTCCATTTTGAAGGCCTCATACTTCTGGATCAGAGCCAGAGCTTTTGTCTCCTTAACTTGAGAATTTCCCTCATGAGTCATTTTTAGGGATTCAAACATATCAAAAGCAGTTTCCCTGTTTGTAATTTTTTCATACTTAGTATGTGAAATTGCATTCAATAATATAGTCCCGGCTTTGTGATGATTTCTAAAATCTTTCTTCTGAGCATCTGTCATAGATTTTCTGTCAATCTTCTTGCCATTCCCATCTGTGGGATGGACATATCCATCTATGACTAGATCCCATAGATCAGCATCATATCCTAGGAAAAAACGCTCAATTTTGTCTTTCCAGTAGTCAAATTTCTCCCCATCAAACATAGGGGGTTTGGTGCTGATCCTGTCCCTTTCTTCATATTTATTGTTAATATTAGATATTGAATTATCAGCCATTGTAACAAATAAATATCTATCAAATTATTTCTCTCTGGATCTTTACTAACACTGTTAAGTGGTAGCACACACAGAACCGGAGCTCTGATGCCAACTGAAGGTGAGAAAATACTTAGAAGGGGGGTTGAATAAGTATGAAAGATTAAGACTAAAAAATAATAACTCAATTATTTTTATCCTGGTTCGTTTAAATCAACTACTCCAGTCCACCCTTCCTAGAGTGATTTGCCTTTCTCAACAAGGACTTAATCCACTATTTAATCAAATAGATTACAATATTAACACCTAAGAACAACTGTTCTTAGTCTTCTCAAGAGCTACTGATTCCAACTGAATCCTCTTAAGGAAAACCTTTACAATCAATGTAAATCAAATACAAGAGTATTAATGCTTCTATAAAGCTTTTATCACAACAGTGATTTTTCTCTTAAGTTTAAGTACAAATAATTCTAAGAAGAATATGAAAGAATGAGAGCTTTGAATAATATGATTTATTTTCAGCAAATTATGTAACTGAAGAATTTGGTGGAGTCTTCCTTTTATAGGCAGCTGATCCAAGGATGCTGAGCGTTGAGAAGAGTGTCCCAAAAGGTCTGAGCCTTTTTGTCTTCACATCAAGTGACCTTTCCTAGAAGTAGAAAGCACAGAACAATCCTTTTTGTCTGTGTTCTTGTGTCTAGCACAAATGAGGAAATAGAGGTTTGATTTACTCCAACGGATATAATCTTTGAATATATCTTCTTCAGTTTTCAGCAAGTTCTTCAGAATCTGAATGAGTCAGAGTCTTCTAATGATGTTCAGAACCTTGCTGTATCAGAGTCTTCTGCAGCATGTGTGCTTTCAGCGTGTTGATCACCAGAGCATATTTGTCATAGAACTTCAGTACTTGGCAGCTTTAGTACTTTCAGAAACTTCTGTAGAAATTATGCTTTGAGAAACTCTTCATACAATATTCTTCTTTGCTTCAGATGCTTCTGACTAGCTTCAGAATCTTCTGGAGCTTCTTGCTTCAGATCCTTCTGGAGACTACGCTCAGGATCTTCTGTAAACAGCGATCAGAATCTTTTAATGAGTGCATCTGGCGCTTCAGAGTCTAGATAACTTTTTGTATACAATTCAGATTTGCTTCTAGAGAGTTACTTTCATTTCAATCTGCAGTAAAACTTACAAGCAAATTTTAGAGTATATAATTCTTAAATATAAAATTTCCTAACAGTTATCATCAAAACAAAGAGTTATTATTAAGAACCAATCTGTGTTCTAACAAGTTTATCTTGATTGTATGTATATTTGTGGATCTTTGTATAAAATTTCTTTTACAAATCTTTATCGATGGTTATCTTGATTTTTTACTTAATGGGTTTGGATTGCTATAGACGTATACGGTTCAAACTCGATCTAAGATGAACATCTGTTAGATTTTAAATGCTAGACATAGATTTAGGACTAATATTCATGTGGGTATCGATTTTTAGTGCTCTGTGTTATCGAGTTGTGTGAGACATCAACAATGAGACGATACGGTGGATCTCTCGACTTTGCGTTAGACATAACCTCTGTTGTGAGCGATACGTGATGATATTGACGAGCGAATTAGGTTGCGCGCATTTGATCCATATATTTTTTAGTACATGATGGGTAGAACGAAATACAACTCCTGACGAGTTTTCTCATTTCTTAAGAATGTATTTATTTTCTTGTTTTATGTTTTTTTTCTTTTGCATTTTTATCCCAAACCATTTAAACCCAAGCTTAGAGACGTAGAGATTTTGAACGACATTCTTTCTCACATATTGATCCATGCGGAGACGATATAAATCCCGGAGGAAATTCTTCCAAAAATAATATTTTTGCTTGCTACTTTACCGCTCCAACAAAACGACTAGGCGAACAGAAATTTCTAAAACGCGTGAAAAACAATGTTTTGGCAGTAGAAAATGAGGCATAAGTTCGTTGTGCGAACGGGACTTCACTAGGCGAACACTGGAACTTATTTTTGCCTATTTAAGTGATTTTTCAGCATTTTTTAGCAGATGTTGTTTGAGAACTTTTTACCCCAACTTCATCAATCACATTCTTGAGTAGATTTAGCTTAGAAACAATATTGGAGGGTGCATCTTGACGATCCGGAGTCGAATCCACTTCAATCGGAGTTGACAGACAATGAGATTTGTGTTCTTCTTCCTTCCTATCTATGCATTTTTCATTTTTTGGGGTTTTGTATGTAAGTTTATCTTGATTGTATGTATATTTGTGGATCTTTGTATAAAATTTCTTTTACAAATCTTTATCGATGGTTATCTTGATTTTTTACTTAATGGGTTTGGATTGCTATAGACATATACGGTTCAAATTCGATCTAAGATGAACATCTGTTAGATTTTAAATGATAGACATAGATTTAGGACTAATATTTACGTGGGTATCGATTTTTAATGCTCCGTGTTGTCGAGTTGTGTGAGACATCAACAATAAGACGATAGGGTGGATCTCTCGACTTTGCGTTAGACATAACCTCTGTTGTGAGCGATACGTGATGATATTGACGAGCGAATTAGGTTGCGTGCATTTGATCCATATATTCTTTAGTACATGATGGGTAGAACGAAATACAACTCCTTGCGAGTTTTCTCATTTCTTAAGAATGTATTTATTTTCTTGTTTTATGTTTTTTTTTCTTTTGCATTTTTATCCCAAACCATTTAAACCCAAGCTTAGAGATGTAGAGATTGTCGAACGATATTCTTTCCCTCACACTGATCCCTATGGAGACGATATAAATCCCTTAGGAAATTCTTCCGAAAATAATATTTTTGCTTGCTGCTTTACCGCTCCAACAAAATGGCACCGTTACCGGGGATTGGTTTTGATATTGAGTCGCATTTCAATAGTTTCTATATTTCTAAGCTTTGCACATAATTATATATATGCTTGTATAGATACTTGTTTTCCTTTTGTCTTTCATTATGTTTGTTCAAGTGTTGTATATATTTTGTTCTCGTAAAGTTTGTTCATGTGTTTGGTTAGGACACTTTCTTTAGGTTGGCACTTTGACAAAACATTGGCGTGTATGTGAGGAAGTTACTAGCAAAGAACAATAAAGGTGTCGAGCTAACGACGTGAAACAAGCGCTTGTTGGGAGGCAACTCAACAGTTTTTAAGTTTATATAGATTTATGTTTATTTAGTTTGATTGAATTTATTTTGTTAGGTTGTTAGAATAATGTTTGTGTTCGCTCTCAAGTTTGTTTTTGATTAGTTTGAGGATGCATTTTGTGATTTTCCAAGTTTGATCGTTTCAACTTGCGAATGTATGGTTTTGATATTGTTTGAAGTTGGTACTTTGCAAGGTACTCGTTTATCGCTTTCTAGAACATAGCATGATTAAGAGACTTTTCATTTGTACAATTTTCATGTCATTCATTCTTTTGTCATACTTGTTCAATTTTGAATCACTTTAGAACAAAACCTTTTTGTGAGGAGCTTTCCATTGTTTACTATATGCAGGAGACCGACACTCTTGTTTAACTCGGTTTTATTATGTTTAATCTTGTATTTGTGTTGATTTGTATGATAGCACTAAAATGATCAAGGCATTTTGTTTGATTTTGAGCATACCCACTTGACCAAATAGTCAATCTACCTTGTGAGTCAGTGAGAATTTGCTTACCCCCTTTGAGCCTTTATTAGAATCCATATTGGTGTTAAGTTAATTTTTGTATGGATCCTAATACTTTTTCTTGAACTATAACCATGACTTGTTATTTGAGTTTTTACCCTTGCCTAATAAGTTTGGGAGCATTCATGTCATTATCTGTGGTTGTATTCAAGTTGGGGAGAAGAGGTTGGTTGTTAAGAGGTTGAGAAAAATAAAAAGTTTGAAAAAAAAAGAAAAGAAAAAACGAAAAAGAAAGAAAAGGGAAAGAATTGAAAAAAAGAAAAAAAAATAGAATAATGTTATGCTAATAAGTTGTGTGGAATGGTGTAACAATTTAGAAAAGAGAAAAAGGTGATTAAAATTTGTGAGTGCTTGAGATTGTGAGAAATGATCACTCTCATTTGATTAGGCAAGTTTTTGTTTCTTTTACCGTAAGAAAACCAATCATTTGTTACCCAAGCCACATTACTATCCTTAAAGCCCTTGTGATTTTTGCTTTTATACTGTTCAATATGAGTTTTTTCTTGATGAATGCATAATTTAACTTGTTGTTGGCTTGATTGTTGGGTGAGAGTTAAGCCCCTAATATTTTTTTTATTCATCTATCGATGAAGTGTGTGCTAGGTGTGATTCATTTTTGAATATTGTATTGTCTTAGAATTTTTGACATGTGTTTTGTATTTAGGAGTTGTTTCGTTTTCATGTTATCGTTGTAGTTTAGTGGTATGTTTTGCTTTGTATGTATGTTTTTGTGTTGAACCATACATTTATTTTTTGTTTTTCGAAACATGTTGAGTCGTGATTGCTTGATTGTTACTTTTGTTTCCTTGAGTTGATTGATTCTTGTTTGAGGACAAACAAGTTTAAGTTGGGGAGAGTTGATAAGTGCTAAAATATACTGATTTTGAGTGTAAATAATTGGCACTTATTGGCTTAATTCAACCAATAAACCTCAACTATTGTGCATATGTTGTATAGTTTACACTATAGTGTATATATTGTATATCGCATAAATATCATTGAGTTTAATTGGTTTTCTCTCATTTTTGTAGTTATATAAGCAATGATATTTTGTCATTGCCTTATAGAGCATTTCATAAGCTTTCCAACGCTTCCGACCGCGTGTAAAACAGAGTTACGGTTTAAAATTTATGGTCAAAACAAGTGTTGGTTTGCTGTCATGTTCGCTAGGCGAACAAAAGTTCGCCAGGCGAACAGAAATTTCTAAAACGCATGAAAAACAATGTTTTGGCAGTAGAAAATGAAGCATAAGTTCGTTGTGCAAACGAGACTTCGCTAGGCGAACACTGGAACCTATTTTTGCATATTTAAGTGATTTTTTTAGCATTTTTTAGGTGATGTTGTTTGAGAACTTTTTACCCAAACTTCATCAAACACATTCTTGGGTAGATTTAACTTAGAAACAACATTGGAGGGTGCATCTTGACGATACGGAGTCGAATCCACTTCAATCGGAGTTGACAGACCATGAGATTTGTGTTCTTCTTCCTTCCTCTCTATGTATTTTTAATTTGTTGGGGTTTTGTATGTCAGTTTATCTTGATTGTATGTATATTTGTATAAAATCTCTTTTACAAATCTTTATCGATGGTTATCTTGATTTTTTAGTTAATGGGTTTGGATTACAATAGACATATACGGTTCAAACTCGATCTAAGATGAACATCTATTAGATTCTAAATGCTAGACATAGATTTAGGACTAATATTCACGTGGGTGTCAATTCTTAATGCTCCGTGTTGTCGAGTTGTGTGAGACATCAACGATGAGACAATACGGTTGATCTCTCTACTTTGTGTTAGACATAACCTCTGTTGTGAGCGGTACATGATGATATTGACGAGCGAATTAGGTTGCGTGCATTTGATCCATATATTTTTTAGTACATGATGGGCAGAACGAAATACAACTCCTGACGAGTTTTCTCATTTCTTAAGAATGTATTTATTTTCTTGTTTTATGTTTTTTTTCTTTTGCATTTTTATCCCAAACCATTTAAACCCTAGCTTAGAGACGTAGAGATTGTCGAACGACATTCTTTCCCTCACACTGATCCGTGTAGAGACGATATAAATCCCGGAGGAAATTCTTCCAAAAATAATATTTTTGCTTGCTACTTTACCGCTCCAACAAAATGACTAGGCGAATAGAAATTTCTAAAACGCGTGAAAAACAATGTTTTGGCAGTAGAAAATGAGGCATAAGTTCGCTGTGCGAACGGGACTTCGCTAGGCGAATACTGAAACCTATTTTTGCCTATTTAAGTGATTTTTCCAGCATTTTTTAGGTGATGTTATTTGGGAACTTTTTATCCCAACTTCATCAAACACATTCTTGAATAGATTTAGCTTAGAAACAACATTGGAGGGTGCATCTTGACGATCCGGAGTCGAATCCACTTCATTCGTAGTTGAGAGACCATGAGATTTGTGTTCTCCTTCCATCTTATCTATGCATTTTTCATTTGTTGGAGTTTTGTATGTAAGTTTATCTTGATTGTATGTATATTTTTGAATCTTTGTATAAAATCTCTTTTACAAATCTTTATCGATGGTTATCTTGATTTTTTACTTAATGGGTTTGGATTGCTATAGACATATACGGTTCAAACTCGATCTAAGATGAACATCTGTTAGATTCTAAATGCTAGACATAGATTTAGGACTAATATTCATGTGGGTATCAATTCTTTTGGCTCTGTGTTGTCGAGTTGTGTGAGACATCAACGATGAGACAATAAAGTTGATCTCTCGACTTTGCGTTAGACATAACCTCTGTTGTGAGCGGTACGCGATGATATTGACGAGCGAATTAAGTTGCGTGCATTTGATCCATATATTTTTTTAGTACATGATTGGTAGAACGAAATACAACTCCAGACGGGTTTTCTTATTTCTTAAGAATGTATTTATTTTCTTGTTTTATGTTTTTTTTCTTTTTCATTTTTATCCCAAACCATTTAAACCCAAGCTTAGAGACGTAGAGATTGTTGAACGACATTCTTTCTCTCACACTGATCCGTGCGGAGACGATATAAATCCCGGAGGAAATTCTTCCAAAAATAATATTTTTGCTTGCTACTTTACCGCTCCAATAAAATGACTAGGCGAACATAAATTTCTAAAACGCATGAAACACAATGTTTTGGCAGTAGAAAATGAGGCATAAGTTCGTTGTGCAAACGGGACTTCGCTAGGCGAACACTGAAACCTATTTTTGCATATTTATGTGATTTTTTAGCATTTTTTAGGTGATGTTGTTTGAGAACTTTTTACCCCAACTTCATCAAACACATTCTTGAGTAGATTTAGCTTAGAAACAACATTGGAGGCTGCATCTTGACGATCTGGAGTCGAATCCACTTCAATCGGAGTTGACAGACCATGAGATTTGTGTTCTTCTTCCTTCCTCTCTATGTATTTTTCATTTGTTGGGGTTTTGTATGTAAGTTTATCTTGATTGTATGTATATTTGTGGATCTTTGTATAAAATTTCTTTTACAAATCGTTATCGATGGTTATCTTGATTTTTTAGTTAATGGGTTTGGATTGCTATAGACATATACGATTCAAACTCGATCTAAGATGAACATCTGTTAGATTTTAAATGCTAGGCATAGATTTAGGACTAATATTCACGTGGGTATCGAATTTTAATGCTTTGTCTTGTCGAGTTGTGTGAGACATCAACAACGAGACGATGCGGTGGATCTCTCGATTTTGCGTTAGACATAACCTCTGTTGTGAGCGATACTTGATGATATTGACGAGCGAATTAGGTTGCGTGCATTTGATCCATATATTTTTTAGTACATGATGGGTAGAACGAAATACAACTCCTGGCGAGTTTTCTCATTTCTTAAGAATGTATTTATTTTCTTGTTTTATGTTTTTTTTCTTTTGCATTTTTATCCCAAACCATTTAAACCCAAGCTTAGAGATGTAGAGATTGTCGAACGACATTCTTTCCCTCACACTGATCCCTGTAGAGACGATATAAATCCCTGAGGAAATTCTTCCGAAAATAATATTTTTACTTGCTGCTTTACCGCTCCAACAAAATGGCGTCGTTGCCGGGGATTGGTTTTGATATTGAGTCGCATTTCGATAGTTTCTATATTTCTAAGCTTTGCACATAATTGTATATATGCTTGTATAGATACTTGTTTTCCTTTTATCTTTCATTATGTTTGTTCAAGTGTTGTATATATTTTGTTCTCGTAACATTTGTTCAAGTGTTTGGTTAGGACACTTTCTTTAGGTTGGCGCTTTGACAAAGCATTGGCGTGTATGTGAGGAAGTTACTAGCAAAGAACAATAAAGGTGTCGAGCTAACGATGTGAAACAAGCGCTTGTTGGGAGGCAACCCAACGGTTTTTAAGTTTATATAGCTTTATGTTTATATAGTTTGATTGAATTTATTTTGTTAGGTTGTTAGAATAATGTTTGTGTTTGCTCTCAAGTATGTTTTTGATTAGTTTGAGGATGCATTTTGTGATTTTCCAAGTTTGATCGTTTCAACTTGCGAATGTATGGTTTTGATATTGTTTGAAGTTGGTACTTTGCAAGGTACTCGTTTATCGCTTTCTAGAACATAGCATGATTAGGAGACTTTTCATTTGTACAATTTTCATGTCATTCATTCTTTTGTCATACTTGTTCAGTTTTGAATCACTTTAGAACAAAACCTTTTTGTGAGGAGCTTTCCATTGTTTACTATATGCAGGAGACCAACATTCTTGTGTAACTCGGTTTTATTATGTTTAATCTTGTATTTGTGTTGATTTGTATGATAGCACTAAAATGATCAAGGCATTATTTTTCGATTTTGAGCATACCCACTTGACCAAATAGTCAATCTACCTTATGAGTCAGTGAGAATTTGCTTACCCCCTTTGAGCCTTTGTTAGAATCCATATTGGTGTTAAGTTCATTTTTGTATGGATCCTAATACTTTTTCTTGAACTATAACCATGACTTGTTATTTGAGTTTTTACCCTTGCCTAATAAGTTTGGGAGCATTCATGTCATTATGTGTGGTTGTATTCATGTTGGGGAGAAGAAGTTGGTTGTTAAGAGGTTGAGAAAAATAAAAAGTTTGAAAAGAAAAAACGAAAAAGAAAGAAAAGGGAAAGAATTGAAAAAAAGAAGAAAAAAAATAGAATAATGTTATGCTTATAAGTTGTGTGGAATAGTGTAACAATTTAGAAAAGAGAAAAAGGTGATTAAAATTTGTGAGTGCTTTAGATTGTGAGAAATGATCACTCTCATTTGATTAGGTAAGTTTTTGTTTCTTTTACCGTGAGAAGAACAATTATTTGTTACCCAAACCACATTACAACCCTTAAAGCCCTTGTGATTTTTGCTTTTATACTGTTCAATATGAGATTTTTCTTGATGAATGCATAATTTAACTTGTTGTTGTCTTGATTGTTGGGTGAGAGTTAAGCCCCTAATATTTTTTTTATTCATCTATCGATGAAGTGTGTGCTAGGTGTGATTCATTTTTGAACATTGTATTGTCTTAGAATTTTTGACACGTGTTTTGCATTTAGGAGTTGTTTCGTTTTCATGTTATCGTTGTAGTTTAGTGGTATGTTTTGCTTTGTATGTATGTTTTTGTGTTGATCCATACATTTATTTTTTGTTTTTCGAAACTTGTTGAGTCGTGATTACTTGATTGTTACTTTTCTTTCCTTGAGTTGATTGATTCTTGTTTGAGGACAAACAAGTTTAAGTTGGGGAGAGTTGATAAGTGCTAAAATATACTGATTTTGAGTGTAAATAATTGGCACTTATTGGCTTAATTCAACCAATAAACCTCAACTTTTGTGCATATGTTGTATAGTTTACAGTATAGTGTATATATTGTATATCGCATAAATATCATAGAGTTTGATTGGTTTTCTCTCATTTTTGTAGTTATATAAGAAATGATATTTTATCATTGTCTTATAGAGCATTCAATAAGCTTTCCAACGCTTCCGACCGCGCGTAAAACTGAGTTACTATTTAAAAGTTATGGTCAAAACAAGTGTTAGTTTGTTGTCATGTTCGCTAAGAGAACAAAAGTTCGCTAGGCGAATAGAAATTTCTAAATCCATGAAAAACAATGTTTTGGCAGTAGAAAATGAGGCATAAGTTCGCTGTGCAAACGAGACTTCGCTAGGCGAACACTGGAACCTATTTTTGCATAGTTAAGTGATTTTTTTAGCATTTTTTAGGTGATGTTGTTTGAGAACTTTTTACCCAAACTTCATCAAACACATTCTTGAGTAGATTTAGCTTAGAAATAACATTGGAGGGTGTATCTTGACGATCCGGAGTTGAATCCACTTCAATCGGAATTGACAAACCATGAGATTTGTGTTCTTCTTCCTTCCTCTCTATGTATTTTTCATTTGTTAGGGTTTTGTATGTAAGTTTATCTTGATTGTATGTATATTTGTATAAAATCTCTTTTACAAATATTTATCGATGGTTATCTTGATTTTTTACTTAATGGGTTTGGATTGCTATAGACATATACGGTTCAAACTCGATCTAAGATGAACATCTGTTAGATTCTAAATGCTAGACATAGATTTAGGACTAATATTCACGTGGGTATCAATTCTTAATGCTCCGTGTTGTGGAGTTGTGTGAGACATCAACGGTGAGACAATACGGTTGATCTCTCGAATTTGCGTTAGACATAACCTCTGTTGTGAGTGGTACGTGATGATATTGACGAGCGAATTAGGTTGCGTGCATTTGATCCATATATTTTTTTAGTACATGATGGGTAGAACGAAATACAACTCCTGGCGAGTTTTCTCATTTCTTAAGAATGCATATATTTTCTTGTTTTATGTTTTTTTTTCTTTTGCATTTTTATCCCAAACCATTTAAACCCAAGCTTAGAGATGTAGAGATTGTCGAACGACATTCTTTCCCTCACACTGATCCCTGTGGAGACGATATAAATCTCGGAGGAAATTCTTTCGAAAATAATATTTTTGCTTGCTGCTTTACCGCTCCAACACATGCTCGAGGTCTACATGGACGACATGATCGTGAAATCCCAAGAGGAATCTGACCAGACGTTCCTCCTCAAAAGAGTCTTCGACCAGGCGAGGAGATGCAAGATGATAACCAATCCGGAAAAATGCACCTTCGACGTTCGAGCAGGGAAGTTCCTTGACTTCTACCTAATACAATAAGGAATTGAAGCAAACCCCAACAAATGCAGAGCTTTCTCCGAGTTCTCGACTTCGAGCTCGAAGAAATCAATTCAATCCCTAAACAGGATGTTCGCCTCCTTATCTCACTTCGTAGCCAAATCTTCCCAGCACACACTTTCCTTTTTCAAACTTATGTGCAAGGAAGCAATCTTTGAATGGACCGAGGAGTGCGGACATGTCCTCCCCCACCACAAACGAGCTCTCTCACAACGACCGGTCCTCTCGCGACTAGACAACGGGGAAACTCTCTACCTCTACCTCTCCTTCGTAGCCGAGGCAGTCATCACGACTCTCATTCAAGAAACCCCTGAGGGGAAGAAACCCATATACTTTACTAGCAAGCGCCTACAAGGACCATAAGTTAGATACCAATAGATCGAAAAGGTAGCACTGGTCCTCATCAATGCAGAGAGGATATTGAGACACTACTTCCTGGTCCACAGATCATGGTGCAAACTGACCAGCCCATAAAGCAGCTATTCGGTCGTCCGGACATGGCCGACAGAATTCTCAAATGGTCATTTGAACTCTTCGAATTTGACATCCAGTATGAGACAAGAAAGGCCCTTAAAGCTCAAGTATTGGCCGACTTTGTGGCATAAATGACCATACAGGCCTCCCCGACAAGTGGAACCCACATGGACGGAGTGTCTAGCTTGATAGGAAGCGGAGAAGGAATCATACCTAAAAAGAAGTGGGTAGAAGAGCTACATTGCATACTCAGAGCCTACAGAATGACACCACACTCGACCACGGGAGAAACTCCGTTTCGACTAGCTTACAGGACTGAGGCAGTGATCCCAATGGAGATTAGAGAACTTTCTAGGAAAATTAGATTCCACCTCGATAAGGAGATGAACGACGATGCACTAAGAGAGGAGCTCGACTTAGTTTTAAATATTCAATTGGGGGCAGCCCTCTACGAAGCCTCGTTAAAGCAAAAGATAACTTTGTGACATGATACCAAATTCATAAAATGAGAATTCAAAATCGGTAGCCTAGTCCTTCGAAGAAATCACAAAGACTCTCGCGTGGGAAAACTCGTCGCAAAATGGGAAGGCCCTTACCATGTCCGAGCAAAAATGGAGAATGGGTCATACTACCTCAAAAACTTACACGGGGAAGAACTTGCTCGGCCATGGAACACCGAAAAACTGAAATACTACTACAGTTAGGCCTAACAATCGGCATACCCCAGAAGACAATAACAGGGTATGTCCCGACCAGGGAGGCGTGCTCGGGTAAAAGCATAGCGTCCCAAACTTAAACAAAAAGTCAGGTTTCCACTCTTTGGCAAGCAGATCCTTGGACCAACGGGGAAAACTCAACCGAGTTCCACCGTCGTCGTACCAGCAAGGCAGAACATGCAGCTCATGATAGGAAGTTCACGCTACAATGTCAGGATCCCGATCTGGATCTTTTCGTCGTTGTTAGTGCGGAATCTAACTCCGTCCACTCGAGGACTACAGTGGCTTCCAAATCGGAGATCCTGTCCTCGAGGACTTTCTTTTCAGCACCATGCTCGAGCCTCAAGGAATTTCTAGAAGCATTTAACTTTGCCAACTTCTCTTTCTTTTGGCCCATCTCAGGGATAAGCCTGGTCTAGATTTTATATTTCTCTTTATAGTCATCGAAGGCAGTTTCCACCCTGATCGCCTCTGCTTCGAGCTTCTTATGCGATGTCCATTGCTTCTCTAGCTCGACAATGGGAGAGTTCTTCTCGTCGTTGAGAATAAAGGAAACCTCTAAGAATCAAGTCCTAGGATAGCCGAAGAACCTGCCCAGGGAACGGTTAGAGAAGGGACCCCTTTGAAGAACCCCCTGTCGAAAAAGCAAAGAGGCAGCACAAGTGTGTCATTGACGCCCTCTTTCCCGTTAGATCTATCGCCTCAACATCATCCAATCGCTACCTCTTCTTGGTCGGGGTGTCTCTGTCCTGTTGAGGAGAAGACTGGTCGCCACTCAAGGAAGAAGAAAAGTCGATGCTAGAGTCAACCCTAAACTGGTTCTTGAGGTTGCCAAGCATGTTCTTGAAACCCTTATTTTCAACTTTCGCAGCATTTCCCTTGGCCATCACCATTTTTAGCACGCGTTCCTGGAGGTTTTACATGTTATATGCGACAAACAACGAAGACAGGTCAATACACCAAGAAGGAATAAACAAACAAATTAAAGGAAAAACAACTACCTAAAAGAAGTCTAGCATCCTTGGCGGTACTACACTCGAGGAGCTCCTTAGTACTAATAAATCAGGCCTCTAATATGGCTTCACTTTACTCGTTGAGAACAATCTCCCCATCCTTGGTCTACCACTGAGTGGGAGTAAAGATGTCGACAAACTTCACTAATTTTTCAAAGCCACGCTGGTTCTTAGGGTTCAACTCGTTGGGCTTAGTAATGTAGCAATTTGTGCTCGCGTCAAAGTGGGCGTTAGTTCATTGGAGAGTGAACTTTGAGACCCTCTTTGTTACCGCATTCCCATCTTCGATAAGACGGGCACTTCCATCTTCCTCGAGTACGGGCATACGCTCGAATATGGAGTCGATGGCTGCCCTGGACGCAGACTTAACCATGTAGTACTTGTCCTTAAAGGTATGAATGGAGTCTGTGAATGCCTTGAACAACTTCTTTGGCTGCTTGAGACACACCCATCAGTGTTTTCCGTGTGAGGTTTGTAACACCCCAAGATAATTAGAATATTTATTTTATTTATTTATTATAATTATTCGTGATTTTCAGTGAATTTTGGTGAAATATTTTGATGTCTGATGATTTGTGTTGCGGGGTATTGATGATGTTAAGAGGGTATTGAGGATATTTAGAATTGTTTGGTTTACTAGAATTATTTTGATAATAATAATAGTGGAATAATGTGAACAATGTTATTTATATTATTATTATTTTAAATTATAGGAAGGGAACACTGAGGGTAAGATGGTAATATTGGATCAAATAAGTGAGGACGAAATTGAGAAATCATAATAGGGATCCAAAGGGTAAGAATGAAAAAAGGGAAAAAGAGAGAGTGGAGAAGTTTATTTGGTACGATCGTGTTTTTCGGATATCGCTCTGAAGAAAGAAAGAGGAAGAGGCTAGGGCTCAGCGAGAACCAAAAAGAATTCAAGGAGAGAGTCGAAATCGAATTATCTAAGGTATGAGGAGTATCATTTGCCATTATAATCGATATAAGGGTAAATGTATGTAGGTAGTTGGGGATTTTGGGGAATATGATGAGATTATGATGAAATTGTTGTGATAAATGATGTTTTCTAACTGATATGTAAGGAGATATGTACATGTATGTGTGTAGAAATTCTGTTTTGGAAAATGTTGAAAATTCCTCCATTGTTGAGTTTTGGAGTTTCGAGTCGGAAGAATGAAATTATGATGAATTATTGTTAATCCATGAGTAAAGAATAACATAATCAAGATTTATGATGGTATTTTGGTATAAATTTGAGTCTATGGTGATAGGGGTTAATGGTATAGGCTTTGGTGTGAAATTCTAGGGTGAAAATGCTTTTTAGAAAACTGAACTTTGGGGTTCGGAATAGTACGCGTCGACTAATAGATACCCCTGGGTTGATTCATGGCCACTCAAATGCAAAATTATGGAAATTTTAACAGCATGCGTCGACTCATAGCTTTGTGCATTGAATCATAGCTCTGCGCGTCGGCCTTTGAGTCAACTCATAAGTAGAAAAACGCCAGAAACAATTTCGATAATAACTTTTTAACTGTTAATCCAAATGACGAACCGTTTGAAGCGTTGGAAAACTAATAAGTAGAACTTTAATTTGGTGTAATTATATCAATCATTTTCCTAATATATTTATGTCTAATATCTTGAAGAATGTGATTGTTGCTTGTTGTGTACCTTAAGAAGTCATGGTGTAAGTGACGAACCTTGAGTGTTGTTTGTATGCCTTGGGTAATTGATGTGATGTATTTTGATGACTGTAACATGATGATTTTATGGAGAAATGTGAAGAATTGTGATGCATAATCATTATGTAATACTATGATGTTTTGATAAATTTTCATGAATGATGATACAACTTTGACGATGATGTGATGATGATAATTATGACGTTTTGCATCATGCATTCATAGCATACTTTAGGACTTCGGTCCAATGATGATGTTAGGACCTCGGTCCAGTGATGATGTATGGACTTCTAAGTGATGTAAATGATGTTAATGATGATGTGATTTCTAAGTGATGTGTGACAACGATGATTATTTGGTTTGACGATACTATGAAGGTGTATATGAATTGTTGATGTTGTTGTACTGGTATATCTTTTCTTTATATCTTTCATAATGATTTGTGATTACTCACCCTGCCTTCCTTGAATTGTTGCCTCTATATGGGTAACATGCAGGTGATCGGGATTAGCTCTCTTGGTGCGTGAAGACTTAGTTTTGAAGTCTTCTGGTTATTTTTGTTGATTAAAGGGGCTTGCTCTGATATGTAACATCGGGTCGGGATGTTTGACTCGAACCATTATGTTCTTTTTCTTGTTGAAACCCCAACTCTATGAGTTCTTGTTTTTAAGACGATTTGAGTTATGAACTATGTTATGATTTGTGGTTTTTCCGCAGCATAGTATTTGATTGAATTTATGATGATCGATCCTGTGTTACAGAGTATGACACTATTATGAAGTTTTATGTTGAAATGTGGCACCCTTGTGGTGATGTACTCTGATATAATAGTTTTAATTATCGCGAATGTCCTTTGGGGTAGAAGGGTGTTACATTAGTGGTATCAGAGCAGGTCAATCCGTTTGGCCAGGTTGTTTAGTTATGTTGTTCCCTAGTATGCGACATGTATGTGAAAACACTGTCGATGCTTGTTTTGTTTTCCATTTGCAGGTTGGGAATGAAACAAGTGGGGAAGAAGCTTGTGCTTCTCCAAGATGCTTCAAGTGTGGAGTGATTTCTAAGTGTGTCATTGGACGCTACTATAGTTTAGTAAAGGTAGTTTGTGCCCCATCATGATTGTCGATTATTTATTGGCAAACTGAGGAAGTGATCACCCTTAATCTCTTGTTGATAATAGACGGGATCATGTTTGTAATACCCCAAATTTTACCCTTACATTTAGTCAGTCATTTCGCACAGCATTTCATTTTTGCATCCGTTAGTCACTAACTAGTTGTGGAGTCCGTTTTGTTTGCAGGAATTATACCAGGGGGGCATTTTAGTCTTTTTACTCCGTTTTGGCAAATTCTGAAGAAAAGGGGTCTTTAGGTCTCGAGGCATTTGGACCATGGTACTTGAGATAGTTGTCTGTCATACGGTTTGATCACCATCAAGGCGTCATTATTACTGGAAAATTGGTCAGAAACATATTTGAATGTGGGCCATCCGTTGCCCATGTTTTGTTCTAAGACCGTTTGAGCAGTTTTTTGTGCTCATCAATAAAGCATTTCGGACATACAATAAGTGGGATTATTTTGAATTTATTTGGAGTTAATCAGGTTGCGGTTAAAATGGTCAAATGATACAAAGATGGTGAGTATCGTTCATAATACTGTCTAATACGGAAAGGGAAGTGAAAGTTTAATATTTGTGAATATCATTCGCGAATATTTATACTTTATAATTAGGAAGTAAATTCAAATATTTGTGGAAATGAGTATAAATAATTTCAAGTTGATTATTCATGGATTGCGTTTGAGAAGTGAATAAATATTGTTGAATTTCATTTCATAAATATTTGATTTACAAATGGAATGGACCAAGACAACTTTTGAATTCAATTCATTCATTTACAAAAGGATTACATTTTTACATGGAGTATCTATTCCAAGAAAATCCTAAATCCTAAAAACCCCTAAGGCTTCTTCATGATATCCTTCCCTTGAGTGCTCCACGAAATTCTTGATCACCTGCAAAAGAACAGGTAAACAAAACAGAATAGAAGAAAATGTTAGAAGTTGTTTGACACTCTCAGAATATCATCATCACTGAGTGCCGGGAGTGGCACGACCGAAGCCGCATCCTACCCCCGTTACCGATCCGCGCCATTGGCGTCAGATCAGGTGATCCCTGTTCTTATCATACGGGACAACCGAGAGAGATAAAGGAAGCTTTTTCGAGCCGAAATGATTTGCGCAGATATGGATTCAAAAAGGGACCATCAAGTAAATATAGCAGCCTATCAAGTAAATATGTGGCTTTTCTCGAAACGGTTTCACAGCCAAAAGTAATTGGAAATACAAACTGAAAGTGCACAACAGAAACAATCAGAGGCAGCCATCATGTAGGCTCAGTTTAGCAACATCACAGCCCCAATCATCAAACTGTTTGTGAATCCAAATACTCCAGCCCTGAAACGATGGAAATGAGCAGATATTAGTTCAAAGGGACTGAGATTATGCGCCGAAAAAGAACCACACCAACAACACCAAACTGAATGTCACTGAAATCAAATTGTACCAAATAAAGTTCATAAGTTTCATAATTAAAATCAAGTTCAGTTCAGAAGAAGCAGAAGTTGGTTAAGCATAATCCAAAAGTGAATATCAAAAGAAGAATCTAAGCATCAATTCCGTCGAGAAAAACACAAACAGAATTACTGACAAAAGCATCACCGTAGGCCAACATCTGCAAAGAATCATCATAAGAAAATAGTGGTGAACATGTGCGGGTCCGAAACCGTATCGAAAAAACAGGTTATCCGAGTCTGGAAACGAGCCAACAAATCCACAGCAATGACCAGGATCGTATCAGAGAAATTCCAGAAATAAGCAGAATCAAATGGTAAATCCAAATCACATCGAATATGGCTCGTCTCAAAATCTTGGAAATCCAAACAAAACCAATATGTATCAGTAACAGGGTCAAACCGTATCAGAAAAACTGGATATCCACATCAAGAACAAGTTGCTCGAATCCACATCAGCAAAACCGAAATTGAAATAACGGTTTATCAAACAGGCCACAATATCCAAAACAAATCTGCATCTGCAAATATCCAGGAAAAATCCAATCAAACCGAATCAGAACTACCACAAAACAAAATCAAATCAAGTTTGGAAAAGAAAGGAAATAATATCAGAGAAATTGCAAATCACAATCAAATTCAATCAAATCTGCACAAATCAAAAACGTATCACATCTCATTCAATCTCAGTAATCATGATCCAAGCCCAAAGAGAAATCGAAAAAGATATAAAAGGGGTAACACAACCTGTTCAAAAGGGGGGGCCGAAAAATCACTGAGTAGAAACCCTAGCACGAACGGTAGCGAAAGCGGCCGCGAGAGAGAAAGAGGAGAAAGGTTTCGTCAAAGGTAATCATCAGAGCGCAAACCGAGAGATTGAGGAAGGTCCACCGACGCCGCCTCCATCCACGACGGGCAAACCTTCCCCGGAGGCTCAGTTCACCATCATCGCCTCCTCAATACGTTCATCACCGATTGCGAACGAAAACGTAAGCCAAAGATCCTGATAATTTCACATTTAACACGAGTATTTTGCTTTCAGAAATGTTCATCACCAAGGAGAAAACGGTGAAGATAGAACGGAGAAGGAGAGAGCTCCGGACGCGAAGGCACAACGGCGCCGCGAAGAGAATAGGGTTTTGAAACCCTAGCTCTCCCTTTTTTACATTTACACCAACCGGGTTGGGTCCGGAGGTGATTATCGGCCCAACCCCTTTCTTTTTATTTATTTTTTTTATTATTTATTTATTTAGTTTTTCTTTATTTTCTTTATAATTATTTTTAACATGTTTTCTAAAATCATTATAATTCTTTTAAAATGTTTTTTTCTAAAATAATATTAAAATCCACTTTTTTTAAAAAAAATAAAAATTAGGTTAAAATAGTTTTTTAGGATTTGAGTGAATTAATATTAAAAATCCTATTTTAATTTAAAGTTCATATCATAAAATAAAACCACAAAAAGATGCATAATTTTCACTTCTTCACCATCTGATAATTCATTTAATTCTGCCCACTGACGTTGTTTGTTCATTTTGCAGTTTATTGCGTTTACTGTTATTTATTTTATCATCGTTCAATTTAAATTTTAATATCATATTGTAACTGCTCCTCTCATGTAACCTCGCGAATCCTAACAATCGCATTTTAATTTCTGCCTTTAACATTCCTGCTTGCATGGTTTAAATTACCGACATTATTTCTCTGTTTGCATGATTCAATTATCTCACGCCTTTACCGTTATTCTGTCACACTACACCTCCGAAGGAATTAGGTCTAGCCGTTTGACCGCCGTGTCAATAGTCCTCAACTTCAAACCCTTACAACCCTTACAAACCCTAAATTTCACAAATGTCTCGCCGCAGGCAAAATTCACCATTTTACCCCTAGCATTAGGTCAAAGAGCCGCCGCGCTCATTTTAGGGTTTCCCGCCGTGGAATCCCTAATTTAACCCTAATTACAACTTAACAATTCAACGTAGAGATTTGGAGTTTCTACACTCCACGTAAGTGTGTCCTTAAGATGCGTTTATTCCCCTTGAGACCTTGACCACAGTCGAGAAGTCTCTAACCTCCCTTTTGAGGGGAACTACGATTACTCTGATTCACTCCCGTAAGGATACGTAGGCACAAGATGCGATGTCTTGCAGAGTAAACTTAGAATTAACCCCTTAGGTCTCTTTTCTCACTTTTAATCTTTTGTACATATACCTTAAGCAAATAAATAAAGCAAGATAGTAAACATTTGAACAAAAGGTTCCCGTAGAGTACTACGGAAGTTTAGGGTGCTAATACGTTCCCTAAATTTAACCAACCCCCGAACCCTAGATCTTTCCCCGCATTGTGTTTACGATGCAAAATAGGTTTTCCCTCTTTTGACCTTTTCCTTCGGATAAATCAAAGAGCGATTGTGAATTGAATTGTGATTCGAACTAATTAGTAGTTTGTGATCATACTTCCACCGCAACAGAAAATGGCGACTTCACTGGGGAGTCTAAACTTTTGAGGGTTATCCCTAATTTGTTCATATTTATTACTATTTGCTTTGCTATTCATTTGCATGTATCTATTGTACTTTGATTTTGGGACTGTTCCTTGTGTTGTGAGATAAGTCATACGCCTGGACTAGAGACATTATTATAGGATGGGGATATATTCGATGAGGCTTATAGGGAGTTGAGTCCCGACCAAGCTGATTCTAGAATCACCGCTCAGTTGAGACCTTTTCGAAAATGGTTCGGTTGAACGAGTAATCGTGAAAACTTTTTCCATGGTCGATCGGAGTCTGTGATATTGGGAACCGTAGTACCTTTACACCACCTCGGCCTTATTTAGGACGTAGTGCGGGAACTATGTGGGAGTAGTCCCACAATGGTTGCTACGCGATACTACACTCAAAAGAAGTTTTCTTGAGAATATTATTAACCCCCGAGTCAGTCGGAAAGTTGATAATATCCGAAAGATGGGCTGATGACTTTGGGCACTTTTTAGAACCTTGTTCGGCAGGTACAACTAACCTATAGTACACTCCTTTTTGGGATGGGTAGACCTTAACTCCATTCACGTCCTTTAACCTAGGACTTTGTGTGTTTTCATGCATTGCATCCATAAAACATCATATCGCATTAAGATTTCATGGAATTCAAACTCTATTTATGAACATTGCAGGATACCATGGATCGCCATAGAAAGCATACTTTGAAATTTACTTTTAAGGGTTTTAATTTGGAAGTCCTAGAGAAGCTAAGAGATTTGGTTCAAGATCAAGAAGAGTTCCAAAACAAATATGGAAGGCTATTGTCTTTGTTGAAGATTCAAGTAAACGAAGGACTTCTTGCGACTTTGCTGCAGTTTTATAATCCAGATTATCATTGCTTCACCTTTCCAGATTATCAGCTTTTACCTACCTTAGAAGAGTACTCTCAGTTGGTGGGATTACCTATCTTGGATAAGTCTCCATTCCCTTTCTTGGAGGAAGACCCTAAAGAACGAGATATTGCGAAAGCCATTTGTCTAAGGATATCCGATGTCAAAAACAATATGATCACTAAAGGGGGGATCTCCGGTTTTCCCAGGGACTTCCTAATTAAGAAGGCCCAATTTTACGCCGATCATAAAGACATGTTTGCTTTCGAGACAATATTCGCTTTGCTCATTTATGGGTTGCTGCTTTTTCCTAGTTTTGAGGGGTTTGTGGACCTTAATGCAATCAAGACCTTCATGAAGAGAAATCCAGTTCCAACGCTATTGGGTAATACTTATCATTCAGTACATCTTCGAAACTTTCATGGTGGAGGAATGATTATATGTTGTGTGCCATTACTATACAAGTGGTTTATTTCTCACTTACCCAAGTCCGGTCCGTTCTGGAGACCTAATCAAGAACGTTGGTCGCAAAAAGTTATGGCTTTAACTCACTATGATATTGATTGGTATAATCGCATGTACGATGGGATATCGATCATTAATAGCTGTGGAAACTTCAACAATGTGCCTTTGCTCAGTTTCAATGGAGGAATTAGCTACAATCCAGTCTTAGCTCGCCGACAGTTGGGATATCCCTTGAAGGAACCGCCTAAAGGTATTCATGTGGAGAAAATCTTTTTCAAAGACGACAAAAAGCTTCAAGATCAGATTCTATCTTCTTGGAATCATCTGCATAGGAAAGACAAAGAAAGTTTGGGAAGACCTAATTGTGTGTCCATGGAACCATACCTTCAATGGGTCCGAGGAAGAGCTATTGAGTTGAAGATGCCCTACTTTCGCCAAGATCCTTTACCTCAAAGAGAAGAGTCTGTCCAGTATTTCATGACTGAAGTTGAGACTTTGAAGATCACTTTGAAGAGATCACAACTCGAAACAGAATCATGGAAGAACAAATACCATGTGATGGTCAGCGAGTACGAAGAACTTCAAAAGCAGATTCAGTTGAAAAATGATGAGATACAATCCTACAAGAAGAGAAGGCTCTACGAATATTTATTTTCCTCCGGATCTCCGTCTGCTCACTGAAGTTGTGGAAGATGCTTCTCTAGGATTTTCTAGGCTTTTATTTAGCTATTTTGGTTGCAAGAATATTATTTGTAATTTGTCTTCAATGAATTAAAAGTTTCTTTGGTATTCCGCAATATTCGTAAATATTTGAATTCCATGAAATCTTCATTTGCATTCACATTTTAGCATCATACTTTTGCATTGCATGTGTCTCCCGATTTCTCATACTCGGTTCTCTCACCTTCCAGTTTTGTCACCCTAAGTTCTCTGCATCAATACGACCCTTCATAAGGATGGAAGATCAAAACCAAGAGATCAACCGTGTCAGCCATGAACTCGAAGATCTTCGAGGAAGTGTGGGGCAGATTTTGGAGATGCTACAAGCTCTTAGTGTGAAGGTGGATGCTCAGTCTACTGTTGTTTCTGAGACTACTAATACCGTTATGGAATCTCAACCAGCTGTTACTGTCGAGAATGTACCTCCTCACGGTCTTCAATCCGGTTTGGTGCCTCCTAGTGCTCAACCAGTTCGACGAGCTACCCCTCCAAAGTGCAAAACTCCTAACTCCGACCATGGTAAAGGACCTGCACGTTCGAGGAACCGCAAAATGGCTACTCCTCAACCTTGGCAACATCAGCAGAGTCATGTTCAAGGTTATCCGTTTCCATATGTCCAACAACCCTATGTAGCTACTGTTGCACCTCCTTTCGATCATCAGTTTCCTACATACCAGCCTGTGCAGTCAGCTCAGGTATATCAAGCACTGGTTTATCAACAACCTTCCGGTTATCCGCCCATGCAAGTTCCTGTCAACAGTCAACGAGTGCCCAACGCTGCTGTCCACCAACAATCACAGGATCAGGTTCCTTATCCCCGTAAGAGGCAGTATAAGCCTTGTCCTCCAATTCCGATAACTTTCACTGAGTTATACCCCCATTTGGTACAACAAGGTCTGATTACCACCCGTGCTTTGGGTCCTCCGCCTAATTCGTTACCTGCAGGTTACAACGCTGCCGCTCATTGTTTATTTCATGAGGGTGCGCCCGGCCATGATCTAGAGAATTGCTACGCTCTTAAGAACTTTGTCAGAAATTTGCTAGAAACGAAGAAGTTGTCTTTTAGCGATGCTCAGCCGAAGATCGAGACTCCTCTCGGGGTTCCCCACTTGTCAAGCTTAAATTCTGCAAAGTATGTTGACCCCTCAGCAAATTAGTCGAATCCAGTAATTATTCAAAGGCCTAGCTCGCTTCATTTCAGTAACCCTCAAGATGAGATGACCGGGATCAACAAAGAATCTGGGAAAGTTATTTTGAAGCAACGACTGAAAACTGTTGAAGATGTGACCAGCATAACTGGGGCAAGCCATGACGACTCGCAGCGATCATAAACCAAACGTCCTTTCCATTGAGGCTCCGCCAAAGGAAACTGTTACTCTTGAATGCAAGATTTCATAAACATTTAGAAGGATTTTTCCGACAGTTCATTTGTTTATATGCACTTCTCTTTGATTAAGCATATTTAGCATGTACGAATTTGTTTATCTTTGATTAATTAATGCAACGCATATGTTTGTCTTGAATAAATCCATTTGTTTCACTCATTCAAAATATATTTTTCATAAATTATAATGCCAACTTTACCCGATCTCTTGTTCTGATGGAGAATTGGGGGGAGGATGACGAACCTAAAACGTCAGATTTCTTGTCGTATGCTTTCAATTAAAACCTGCTGATGATGTAAGGCATTGTTTCAAATCCCAAACACTGGAGATATAAGGATGTTAATCCCTAGTCAACCCTTTAAGCCTTGAAGTAGGAGTTTTTCTTTCTTTTAAGAACCTTCATCCTAACCTGGGGCAGGGTAGGTTTCAGTTAAACCGATCGAGCGCTTAGATCCTCAAAAAGGAAGAGCAAACCTTCGAGAATTTATACTTAGCATCTTAAGAAGTCCAATACAATGACTATCCCTCGGTCACCTAAGGAGTGGGGCAGTCACGAGCCTTTCAAAAGATTTACACGACTTGTGCATAAAAGAATATTCAAGATAAGAGCCCGCTAAGTCAAAACCTATGAAGGAGACTTAGGCAAACTGGGGCATCCCGCTGGACTCCAAAGGCAAATCAAAAGATATTGTCCAGGCAAAAGTTAGGGAATAAGAACAACAAACCAATAGTTTTTTTATAATCCCTAGTAAAGAACAAAATCGTGTGACCAATTGCCACTAGAAATAGGTGAGTGACTGCCATGTCCAAAGCCTTGATAAGTTCTCGACCATAGCAAATCCGCTTGAGATATGAGCATTCGTATCCGATTAACTGAACTAGGATTGGAGAACATCACGAAGAAGGGGTGGGTACAAATATAACTTTGAGCCTATATCCTTTGTTTCTTAAACCGTGAACCGAGCCACAATACAACCTTTAAAAGACCTAATTGAAGTAGGACTTCGGTTGAAAGCATACTCGACAAGATCACGTTTCCTGACTCCTACGAGCTATGCTCAGAAAAAAAATTCATGTTGGCATTATAATTAAAACTTATATCCTGACTAGTGATTTCGGTCACAAGTTATGGCGATATTTTTTTCAAAACAAAAATTCAAGACAAATATATGTGTACATTGACAAGCTCAGACTTTGCTTGATATCTTAGAGACTTACATATGGACATAACCCGTGGAACTTGAAGATCCTGCTAAACAGGGGCAGGCAGTTTCCCAATTCGCTTACCAGCGCGAGTCTGACGCTCTTAAGGAGCTAGTTCTCAAAGATTTCGTCGTAACACGCTTAATTTGTGCGAGACCTGACAAATCTCTCCAAGAGTTGGAAAATAGTGGGGCATCTGGACTCCATGTTTCTCTGCAAAATCCTCTTGAGCTGACTTTTCCTCACAACACGAGTATCCTGGGGCACCGTGTTTTAAAAAGAAACAAATGGCGACTACTATAAGGTCCTTCAAGATCAAAACCATGTGGTTTCACAACTTTTCTTCATGCACCCGATGGATTTTACTCACGGCGGCCTTCATTCCCCAGTAAATCTCAGTGTTGCAACAGGCTCCTAAACTATTGCCTCGTCACAGTCCCCAGCGAGACTATAAGCTGACAACTTTTTCTTGGGTAACTCGAAAGTGTCCCTCAGGTTTTCTTCTCCCCATGTGAAGACGTGATACTGTGCACCCAAGCAGATTACTTTCTCCCTAGAGAATTCAGAACTTTAAAACCAGATTTGGTTCGACCATTGATCTTTCTCACCCATGATTGACGCATTGATTGCAGAGAACGCAGGGTATCTCCGTCGAGATGTTTATTTCATCTCTCGTCCCGTCTCTAGTCTGTTTCGTCAGCATACGCAGGGGCATAAGCATCACATGCCTATTTCGTACACATACTCATTACATACTCATTTCATTACATCCTGCATATTTAACTACATAGACATTAACATACATTCACATTAACATATGCATTAGCATTCACAGGTTCATTGTGTCTCACCATCGTTGGTTGTTACCGCCGAGTAACTGGGTTCGTCCATTCTCTCCAAATAGATTGTCAGCCCTAAGCATAAAATACATAGGTGTTTCCAGTTTCCCCACAGAGCTCGATCCTCGTGGATGATGGTTACTTCAGCTATCTTTCCTCGCCAGGATAAGATATTTACCCTTCGAGTTCATTCCCTCGATGGAGTCTTGATTGCCATTTTTCTTTCTAGCTCGATCCTAGATTGAATCTCAGTCTTGTCGGTCGTCGAGCCCAACCGGACGTGCATTTATTTTGCACCGTTTAAAATTTTTCACCGTACTTTTGGCAAATACGCGACTGTTCTCGCCTGAGAAGCTTATCACTGTACTCGGATGTGCATTTATTTTGCATTATCTTTCAAGAAAATCAATCACAATCCTTTGCAGATATACGCCAGTTCACGTCTGGAAAATCTATCAGTACATCTTACAGCATCGGTATGCAACTGTTCTCGCCTGAGAAGCCTATCGATATAACAATCCTACATGTTACAGCATCGGTATGCGACTGTTCTCACCTGAGAAGCCTATCGGTATAACACCTTACAATCTTACATCCTACAACATCGGTATGCGACTGTTCTCGCCTGAGAAGCCTATCATCGATCAGCAACAGTTCTCGCCAATGGAAGCTTATCACAACATTTTACAATCGATCAGCAACAGTTCTCGCCAAGAGAAGCTTATCACAACATTTTATCGATCAGCAACAGTTCTCGGTTAAGAAGCTTATCGTAACATTCTTCAGCAACGGTATGCAACAGTTCTCCGCCGAGAAGCTTATCATCATTATCACCTCTACAAGCAGTTCTTACCTGAGAAGCTTATTATTGCCACTCTTGCAAATAAGCGACATTTCTCGCCTGAGAAGCTGATCCTATCTTCGTTATGACTCGCAGCAAATGGCCATCTCCATCGAGCAGTTGGGCTTCCATTTTCCTTGTCGTCTTGAAGTATGGGGAGGTTTGAACCGAATCATATTCTGGAGAGCACAGATCTTGAAGTATGAAGAAGTTCATTTACCCTTTAGTAAAAGAAGGAGCAGAATCATATTCAGGAGAGCACAGATCTTGAAGCATGAGGAAGTTCAGTTTACCCTTTAGCAAAAGAAGAAGCAGAATCATACCTGACGCGTTGTCCTCGGAAGTATGAAGAAGTTTATTTTATCCTTTAGTAAAAGAAGAATCTGAAACGTATTCCAGGCACCGACCTTAAATACGAGAAGATTTGTATATCAGATAAGCAGCAACCTCTTTATTTGAGTGCTTATCCGTTTTGGCATGTAAGTCCCTTCCAACGATAAGTGACAGTTCTCCCTCGAGAAGCTTATCAGGGCATTTCCCATCAAAGCCCATTTATTTTGGCATACAGCCGGTTTTTACCCTGTATATCTAATATGGATTTCTGAAAAGTCCATTCGATCCCATCACGAAGGATAGTTTATAGAAGCTTGGATGTTATTCTTTGCTTAATGCTCCAGCATTCTGTAATCGATCTGGAAGTCGTGTAGGTCCAGTCTTATTGTTAGACATTCCCAAGTGGAGGCCATCTCATAGGCGCCATCTCCATTTAGGATCATGTTCTAACCACTTTAAGTCCATTTATTTTGGCATACAGTCGGTTTCTTACCCTGTATATTTGCTACGGAGTTCCGAAAGGCCCGTTTGATCCTGTCACGAGAGATAGTTTACAGAAGCTTGGATGTTATTCTTTGCTCAATGCTCCAGCATTCTGTGATCGATCTTGCAGTCGTACATGATCCAGTTTTACTTTTAGATTCCCCAATGGAGGTCGTCTCATAGGTGCCATCTCCATTTGAGAATCTCGTTCCAGTTATAAAAATGACAATTGGTCGTGTTCGCACCAGTTGACCATCATTTTAGAATTCCCCAGTGTTGTACTGTGTCCCAGCGCGTCGTTTTCCCCAGTGTGTTCTTCTCATAGCGTCTGTCCCTGTGTCGTCGTATTCTTCAGCATTTTCGCAATTCATCATTCCAGCATACGCATCATATCATTGTCTGCATTAGTCTGTTCTCGTTTTGTCCATAGCATTGCATATCGCCACATATAAGGGCAAAATTTTCGGTTATCTATATTTAAATCCCTCCACCATGATTCCTCGAGTCTCCGTCACTCAAATCATCCGGTGTAGCTATTTAAATAGGGGCAACTGTAATACCCCAAATTTTACCCTTACATTTAGTCAGTCATTTCGCACAGCATTTCATTTTTGCATCCGTTAGTCACTAACTAGTTGTGGAGTCCGTTTTGTTTGCAGGAATTATACCAGGGGGGCATTTTAGTCTTTTTACTCCGTTTTGGCAAATTCTGAAGAAAAGGGGTCTTTAGGTCTCGAGGCATTTGGACCATGGTACTTGAGATAGTTGTCTGCCATAGGGTTTAATCACCATCAAGGCGTCATTATTACTGGAAAATTGGTCAGAAACATATTTGAATGTGGGCCATCTGTTGCCCATGTTTCGTTCTAAGACCGTTTGAGCAGTTTTTTGTGCTCATCAATAAAGCATTTCGGACATACAATAAGTGGGATTATTTTGAATTTATTTGGAGTTAATCAGGTTGCGGTTAAAATGGTCAAATGATACAAAGATGGTGAGTATCGTTCATAATACTGTCTAATACGGAAAGGGAAGTGAAAGTTTAATATTTGTGAATATCATTCGCGAATATTTATACTTTATAATTAGGAAGTAAATTCAAATATTTGTGGAAATGAGTATAAATAATTTCAAGTTGATTATTCATGGATTGCGTTTGAGAAGTGAATAAATATTGTTGAATTTCATTTCATAAATATTTGATTTACAAATGGAATGGACCAAGACAACTTTTGAATTCAATTCATTCATTTACAAAAGGATTACATTTTTACATGGAGTATCTATTCCAAGAAAATCCTAAATCCTAAAAATCCCTAAGGCTTCTTCATGATATCCTTCCCTTGAGTGCTCCACGAAATTCTCGATCACCTGCAAAAGAACAGGTAAACAAAACAGAATAGAAGAAAATGTTAGAAGTTGTTTGACACTCTCAGAATATCATCATCACTGAGTGCCGGGAGTGGCACGACCGAAGCCGCATCCTACCCCCGTTACCGATCCGCGCCATTGGCGTCAGATCAGGTGATCCCTGTTCTTATCATACGGGACAACCGAGAGAGATAAAGGAAGCTTTTTCGAGCCGAAATGATTTGCGCAGATATGGATTCAAAAAGGGACCATCAAGTAAATATAGCAGCCTATCAAGTAAATATGTGGCTTTTCTCGAAACGGTTTCACAGCCAAAAGTAATTGGAAATACAAACTGAAAGTGCACAACAGAAACAATCAGAGGCAGCCATCATGTAGGCTCAGTTTAGCAACATCACAGCCCCAATCATCAAACTGTTTGTGAATCCAAATACTCCAGCCCTGAAACGATGGAAATGAGCAGATATTAGTTCAAAGGGACTGAGATTATGCGCCGAAAAAGAACCACACCAACAACACCAAACTGAATGTCACTGAAATCAAATTGTACCAAATAAAGTTCATAAGTTTCATAATTAAAATCAAGTTCAGCTCAGAAGAAGCAGAAGTTGGTTAAGCATAATCCAAAAGTGAATATCAAAAGAAGAATCTAAGCATCAATTCCGTCGAGAAAAACACAAACAGAATTACTGACAAAAGCATCACCGTAGGCCAACATCTGCAAAGAATCATCATAAGAAAATAGTGGTGAACATGTGCGGGTCCGAAACCGTATCGAAAAAACAGGTTATCCGAGTCTGGAAACGAGCCAACAAATCCACAGCAATGACCAGGATCGTATCAGAGAAATTCCAGAAATAAGCAGAATCAAATGGTAAATCCAAATCACATCGAATATGACTCGTCTCAAAATCTTGGAAATCCAAACAAAACCAATATGTATCAGTAACAGGGTCAAACCGTATCAGAAAAACTGGATATCCACATCAAGAACAAGTTGCTCGAATCCACATCAGCAAAACCGAAATTGAAATAACGGTTTATCAAACAGGCCACAATATCCAAAACAAATCTACATCTGCAAATATCCAGGAAAAATCCAATCAAACCGAATCAGAACTACCACAAAACAAAATCAAATCAAGTTTGGAAAAGGAAGGAAATAATATCAGAGAAATTGCAAATCACAATCAAATTCAATCAAATCCGCACAAATCAAAAACGTATCACATCTCATTCAATCTCAGTAATCATGATCCAAGCCCAAAGAGAAATCGAAAAAGATATAAAAGGGGTAACACAACCTGTTCAAAAGGGGGGGCCGAAAAATCACTGAGTAGAAACCCTAGCACGAACAGTAGCGAAAGCGGCCGCGAGAGAGAAAGAGGAGAAAGGTTTCGTCAAAGGTAATCATCAGAGTGCAAACCGAGAGATTGAGGAAGGTCCACCGACGCCGCCTCCATCCACGACGGGCAAACCTTCCCCGGAGGCTCAGTTCACCATCATCGCCTCCTCAATACGTTCATCACCGATTGCGAACGAAAACGTAAGCCAAAGATCCTGATAATTTCACATTTAACACGGGTATTTTGCTTTCAGAAATGTTCATCACCAAGGAGAAAACAGTGAAGATAGAACGGAGAAGGAGAGAGCTCCGGACGCGAAGGCACAACGGCGCCACGAAGAGAATAGGGTTTTGAAACCCTAGCTCTCCCTTTTTTACATTTACACCAACCGGGTTGGGTCCGGAGGTGATTACCGACCCAACCCCTTTCTTTTTATTTATTTTTTTTATTATTTATTTATTTAGTTTTTCTTTATTTTCTTTATAATTATTTTTAACATGTTTTCTAAAATCATTATAATTCTTTTAAAATGTTTTTTTCGAAAATAATATTAAAATCCACTTTTTTTAAAAAAAATAAAAATTAGGTTAAAATAGTTTTTTAGGATTTGAGTGAATTAATATTAAAAATCCTATTTTAATTTAAAGTTCATATCATAAAATAAAACCACAAAAAGATGCATAATTTTCACTTCTTCACCATCTGATAATTCATTTAATTCTGCCCACTGACGTTGTTTGTTCGTTTTGCAGTTTATTGCGTTTACTGTTATTTATTTTATCATCGTTCAATTTAAATTTTAATATCATATTGTAACTGCTCCTCTCATGTAACCTCGCGAATCCTAACAATCGCGTTTTAATTTCTGCCTTTAACATTCCTGCTTGCATGGTTTAAATTACTGACATTATTTCTCTGTTTGCATGATTCAATTATCTCACGCCTTTACCGTTATTCTGTCACACTACACCTCCGAAGGAATTAGGTCTAGTCGTTTGACCGCCGTGTCAATAGTCCTCAACTTCAAACTCTTACAACCCTTACAAACCCTAAATTTCACAAATGTCTCGCCGCAGGCAAAAGTTACCATTTTACCCCTAGCATTAGGTCAAAGAGCCGCCGCGCTCATTTTAGGGTTTCCCGCCGTGGAATCCCTAATTTAACCCTAATTACAACTTAACAATTCAACGTAGAGATTTGGAGTTTCTACACTCCATGTAAGCGTGTCCTTAAGATGCGTTTATTCCCCTTGAGACCTTGACCACAGTCGAGAAGTCTCTAACCTCCCTTTTAAGGGGAACTACGATTACTCTGATTCCACTCCCGTAAGGATACGTAGGCACAAGATGCGATGTCTTGCCGAGTAAACTTAGAATTAACCCCTTAGGTCTCTTTTCTCACTTTTAATCTTTTGTACATATACCTTAAGCAAATAAATAAAGCAAGATAGTAAACATTTGAACAAAAGGTTCCCGTAGAGTACTACGGAAGTTTAGGGTGCTAATACCTTCCCTAAATTTAACCAACCCCCGAACCCTAGATCTTTCCCCGCATTGTGTTTACGATGCAAAATAGGTTTTCCCTCTTTTGACCTTTTCCTTCAGATAAATCAAAGAGCGGTTGTGAATTGAATTGTGATTCGAACTAATTAGTAGTTTGTGATCATATTTCCACCGCAACAATGTTGGATGGAATGGACGCATCTTGCTAGCTTAGATGGTGTGAGCAGTGAATTGTTGGAGCTAACCCAAGTGCTTATAGATGGTTGTGATGAGTCGATACAGATTATTATATCTAGAGATGGGGCGGAATTGAGTTTCTTATTCGTCGATCAAGTTAGGATGTCTCCAAGGGAGAACGATCAGGTATCGTTGATGGTTGTTTTTCAGAGGATAGGTAGCAAAGTGACGACTAGAGATATGCCATTGGTGTGTAAATCCTTATGTTTTTTTTCTGAAGATAATTGTAACCTTCCTCTAGAGTGTGGATCGAGGTTTGGTGATAGTAAGGAGCTGACGTTGTTGGCTGCTAAGCAAGTGAATGAACTTCTAGAAGATGAGGCCTTGATGTTGGTAATGTTTGCATACTTGCAAGTTGATTATGAAGTTGCAAGTGTTGAATTACCTGTGGTCCATGAATTTCTAGAGGTGTTCCCAGATGACATTAGTGATTTGCCTACAGAGCGTGAAGTAGAGTTTGCAGGGGACTTGATACCAGGTACGAGTCTGGTGTCAATGGCTTCTTACCGGATGTCCGCTTCTGAATTAAGTGAATTAAAGAAGCAATTGGAAGATTTGCTTGAGAAGAAGTTTGTTCGACCGAGTGTTTCTCCGTGGGGTGCTTATTTGTTGTTAGTTAAGAAGAAAGACGGTTGTATGAGGTTGTGCGTTAATTATCAGCAGTTAAATAAAGTGACTATCAAGAATAAATATCCAATTCTGAGAATTGACGATTTGATGGATCATTTAGTAGGCACTTGTGTGTTTAGTAAGATTGACTTTACGTCGGGTTGTCATCAAATTCATGTTAAACCTGATGATATTCCGAAAACAGCTTTCAGGACGAGGTATGCTCACTATGAATATATTGTGATGTCGTTTGGTGTATCCAATGCACTAGGTGTGTTCATGGAGTATATGAATCGGATTTTTCATGAATATATGGATAAGTTTGTTGGGGTTTTTATTGATGATATTTAATATACTCTAAATCTGAAGAAAAGCATGTTTAACATTTGAGAATTGTGTTGCGAGTGTTAAAAGAGAAGAAGTTGTATGCGAAATTGTCGAAGTGTGAATTCTGGTTGAAGGAAGTGAGTTTCCTTGGCCGTATGATATCTAGTGGTGGAATTGTTGTTGATCCTTCTAAGATTGATGATGTGTTTCAGTGGGAGACTCCGAAATCTGCTACGGAAGTACGAAGTTTTCTTGGGTTGGCAGGATATTATAGTAAGTTTATCAAAGGTTTTTCTAAGCTAGCATTACCTTTGACTCGGTTGACTCGAAAGGATCAAGCTTATGTGTGAGATGTTGAATGTGAAAAGAGTTTTTTGGAATTGAAGAAGAAGTTGACAACCGCTCTGGTATTGATCTTACCTAATTTGAATTAATCTTTTATGGTGTATTGTGATGTGTCGAAGATGGGTCTTGGTGGGGTGTTGATGTAGAATGGACAGGTTGTTGCTTATGCTTCGAGATAATTGAGAGTACATGAGATAAATTATCCTACGCATGACTTAGAGTTGGCAGTTGTGGTGCTCGTGTTGAAAACTTGGAGACATTATCTTTTTGGTTCTAAATTTGAAGTGTTCAATGATCATAAGAGTTTGAAGTACTTATTTGATCAGAAGGAGTTGAATATGAGGCAGAGGAGGTGGTTGGGATTATTGAAGGATTATGATTTTGATTTGAGTTACCATCCTGGTAAAGCAAATGTAGTGGCTGATGCATTGAGCGGAAAATCATTGCATATGTCAAAGCTTATGGTAAGAGAATTGGAATTAATCGAGCAATTCCGAGATCTGAGTTTAGTATGTGAAGATACTCTTGATAGTATGAGGTTGGGTATGTTGAAATTAACTAGTAGTATTCTGGAAGAAATGAGAGTGGGTAAGCAATCTGACTTGAGGTTGGTTAATTAGTCGACCTTGATTAACCAAGGTAACGGAGGTGAATTCCAGATTGATGAGAATGGTGTGATGAGGTTCAGAGATAAGAGTGTGTGTTCCAGATGTTCCAGAAATTAAGAAGAGTATTCTTGAAGAGGGGCATTGAAGTAGATTGAGTATTCATCTTGGTGCTACGAGGATGTACTAGGACTCGCAGAAATTGTTTTGGTGGCCTGGTATGAAGAAGGACATTGCAAAGTTCATTTATGTCTGTTTGACTTGTCAGAAGTCAAAGATTGAACATTAGAAGCCTTCGGGTATGATGCAACCATTGAATATTCCATAATGGAAATGGGGTAGTATTTCCATGGATTTTGTATCGGGATTGCCGAAGACTGTGAAGGGAAATGATTAAATTTGGGTGTTTGTGGATAGGTTAACTAAATCAGCTCATTCCTTACCGATGTAGATTAATCATTATATGCAGAAGTTGGTTGTGTTGTACATTGAGGAAATTATGAAATTTCACGAGATACCTTCGAGTATTGTGTCAGATAGAGACTCGAGATTTACGTCGAGGTTCTGGACAAGTTTGCGAGATGCTTTGGGTACTAAGTTGAGGATGAGTTCTGCATACCATCCTTAGACGGATGGTCAAATAGAGAGGACTATCCAGTCCTTAGAGGATTTGCTGAGGGCTTGTGTACTGGACCAAGGAGGATCTTGGGATAGCCATTTGTCGTTGATTGGGTTTACATACAACAACAGTTTTCATGCTAGTATTATGATGACATCGTATGAAGCTTTGTATGGAAGAAGGTGTAGAACTCCATTATGTTGGTATGAGTCAGGCGAGAGTGCTATACTCGAACCTAAGATTGTAGAGGAGACGACCGAAAAGATTAAGATGATCCTAGAGAGGATGAGAGCTTCACAGATTCGTCAGAAGAGTTATCATGATTAGAAAAGCAAAGCACTTGAATTCTAAGAGGGATATCGCGTGTTTCGAGAATTGGACTTGGAAGCGTGAAGATCATATGAGGGAGTCGTATCCGACTTTGTTTTCTTCAGATAATTTTCGAGGAGAAAATTCTTTATGTGAGTGAGAGTTGTAACACCCCAAGATAATTAGAATATTCATCTAATTTATTTATTATAAATATTCGTGATTTTCAATGAATTTTGGTGAAATATTTTGATGTCGGATGATTTGTGTTGGGGGGTATTAATGTTGTTTAGAGGGTATTGAGGATATTTAGAAGTATATTATTTACTATAATTATTTTGATAATAATAATAATAGTGGAATAATGTGAACAATGTTATTTATATTATTATTATTATTATTTTAAATAATAGGAAGGGAAGACTGAGGGTAAGATGGTAATGTTGGGTGGAATAAGTGAGGATGAAATTGAGAAATCTTAATAGGGGTCCAAGGGGTAAGAATGACAAAAGTGAAAAAGAGATAGTGGAGAAGTTTATTTGGTACGGTCGTGTTTTTGGGAGAGCAGTATGAAGAAAGAAAGAGGAAAAGGCTATGGCTCAGAGAGAACTCTGAAGAACTCAAGGAGAAAGTCGAAATCGAATTATCTAAGGTATGGGGAGTATCATTTGTCATTATAGTTGATATAAGAGTGGATGTATGTAGGTCGTTGAGGATTTTGGGGGAACATGATGAGATTATGATGAAATTGTTATTTGATTGTGTGATAAATGATGTTTTCTAACTGATATGTGATGAGTTATGTACATGTATGTGTGTAGAAATTATGTTTTTGAAAATGTTGAAAATTCCTCCATTGTTGAATTTTGGAGTTTCGAGTCGGAGGAATGAAATTATGATGAATTATTATTAATCCATGAGTAAAACATAGCATAATCGAGGTTTAGGATGTTATTTTGGTGTAAAATTGGGTCTATGGTGATAGGGGTTAGTGGTATAGGCTTTGGTGTGAAATTCTGGGGTGAAAGTGCTTTTAAAAAAAGTGATTTTTGAGGTTCGAAATTGTATGCGTCGACTCATGGCCACCCGAATGCAAAATTGTGGAAATTTTAACAGTATGCGTCAACTCATAGCTCTGTGCGTCGACCTTTGAGTCGACTCATAGGTAGAAAAACGCCGGAAACGGTTTCGATAATAACTTTTTAACCGTTAATCCAAATGACGAACTGTTCGAAGTGTTAGAAATCTAATAAGTAGAACTTTAACATGGTGTAATTATATGAATCATTTTCCTAATATTATTATGTCTAATATCTTGAAGGATTTGATTGTTTCTTGTTGTGTACCTTAAGAAGTCATGGTGTAAGTGACGAACCTTGAGTGTTGTTTGTATGCCTTGGGGAATTAATGTGATGTATTTTGATGACTATAACATGATGAATTTATGGAGTAATATGAATAATTGTGGTGCATAATGATAATGTAATACTATGATATTTTGATGATTTTTCATGAATGATGATGCAACTTTGACGATGATGTGATGATGATTATTATGACGTTTTGCATCATGCATTCATAGCATACTTTAGGACTTCGGCCCAGTGATGATGTTAGGACCTCGGTCCAATGATGATGTTAGGACTTTGGTCCCGTGATGATGTTAGGACTTCGGTCCAGTGGTGGCTTCAATCCCATTGTGTGGATTGGGGTATTTATGACGTGTTTCGGTTCTTATGTAGAATTGATCCTATTGGTGGGGATCTTTGGAGGGTGATGGTCCAATCTCCATCAACATGATGTGTTTGGTACCACATGCATGAGTCTATGTTGTTGCATTTCATACTATATGGTATTGCATAATTGAGTGTTAAAATGATGTTTGATGATGGTGTGACTTAAGTGATGTTTTGGTGACGAATGTTAATTTGATGATTTTATGACGAAGATGTATATATGTTACTATGATAGGAAGGTATGTGTATAATACTTGGTAAATGATGATGTATGGATTTCTAAGTGATGTAAATGATGTTAATGATGTATGGATTTCTAAGTGATATAAATGATGTTAATGATGATGTGATTTCTAAGTGATGTATGACGATGATGATTATTTGGTTTGACGATACTATGACGGTGTATATGAAATGTTAATGTTGTTGTATTAGTATATCTTTTCTTTATATATTTTATAATGATTTGTGATTACTCACCCTGTCTGCTTGGAATTGTTACCTCTATGTGGGTAACATGCAGGTGATTCAGATTAGCTCTATTGGTGCGTAAAGATTTAGTTTTGAAGTCTTCTGGTTATTTCTGTTAATTAGAGGGTCTTGCTCTGATATGTAACATCGGGTCGGGACATTTGAGTTGAACCATTATGTTCTTTTTCTTGTTGACACCCCCGACGCTATGGGTTCTTGTTTTTAAGACGATTTGAGTTATGAACTATGTCATGATTTGTGATTTTTCCGTTGTATAGTATTTGATTGAATTTATGATGATCAATCCCGTGTTACAGAGTAAGCACTATTATGAAGTTTTATGTTTAAATGTGGCACCCTTGTGGTGATGTACTCTGATATAATTGTTTTAATTATTGTGAATGTCCTTTGGGGTAAAAGGGTGTTACAAGGTTTTTCATTGGAGGTGGAAGCAACGAAAGAATAAATAGATGGTAGTGAAAATCTCGAGGTACTCATACATGATCTCGAAAGCTCGGATAAAGGAGATCAAGTTCGGGTGCAGTTGTGAGGGGGCTAGGTCTAGCCAATCGAAATTTCCCATTTGAAGGCCGTTGAACAGAAACTGGAGCCCTAGCTCCTTAAAAATGAACTCGTACATGGCGAAGCAATTCCCTAGGAAATGCGAGTAGATCTGGTCGTCCCGGTCAAGCTGATAGACTTCCCAATTCTCCGAAGCTCCCTCAATACCCTCGACTTCCTCGAAAATGGTGAATGGGCTCTCCAAAAAATATGTGAAATGCAAGGCTATTCCTCGGGGTTCTAGCCCAACCCAGGCCAATTTAGGATCAATAATGGTGTCGACCAGGTGGAGTCCTTCAGCATTGTGAGCCATATAAACTTGTAATGCAAAGTACAATAGCCATTTCGATGATCAAATCAAATTCACCCTTCCACTGCAAATCAAGTGAAAGGGTAAGGTAAGGCACGAGGACGCTGTTCTCGACCAAGGCCTTACTTAACAGCGAGCGAGGAAGTCGTGAGGATCCTCTCCCCGTCGGAGGACTCGGTCAACCCATCAAGAGTCACGAGGAAATCCTCCTCGACACGAGGATTCATCCAATAACTATATTCATCCTAAAGTCCACGAGCGTCACGAGGAAAATCCTCCTCGGCGCGAGGATTCATCAAAACATAAACAGACATTCATCCTAAAATTCATGAGCGTCACGAGGAGAATCCTCCTCGACGCGAGGATTCATCAGAAAATACACGGATATTCATCATAAAATTCATAAACTTCGCGAGGAAGAGCGTCGTTGACCCGTAGCTTCATCTGAAACTCATGAGCTTTGTGAGGAAGACCCTCATCGACACAAGAACTTCATCGGAAAACTCATGTTCCACTGGCGCAAGTGATGTACACCGCCGTAATAGTGGCGCCGTGGCGAATTTCTATCCAAATCCTAACCTTTCTAACATAATACTCTCCTACCGCCGGTGTTTGGAAATGGCTAAACAACCACCAAACACCAATATCGTCGGAACCCAGCGTAGAGAAAAGCACGCATCCTAAATTAATCTACATTCTAAAGCAATCTATGTTCTAAAAACTAGCATACAAATTGAGGATTAGAGGAAAAATGCTTACTTGATTTGAAGAGTACTTGAAGTGGACTTGAAGAAAATTGGTGATAGCGGCGGATGACGGAGAGACAATATGAAGCTAGAAGGAAAGTTGAGAGAAGAGTGAAAGCGAAGTGAGCAAATGACCCTACTTCTGCCTATTTATAACCCATGTCCATGGCATGGGTAAACGTGTCGTTGCCTAGGCTCTAAAGTACCCCTACTCATAGGCCATCATAGGCATTTAATGACTCTAGCACGTGGCGTGAGGGTGCAAAAGGATTCTTCTTCTCGTGTCCTATTACGTGGCTCGAGGAACCGACGTGTTTGTCCCTTCGAGTCCCATCAGCCTTGTCGAGCACAAGAAGCGTGCCTTCACATTGATTCGCAAGTATAGCCCCGGCAAAATTTTGAAGCAAATATATGAGCGCCTTGAAATAACACGATCAAAGATCATACGCTCAACACGAATGTAGGTTAAGTCCTTAACCGCAGACCCTGTGCGATACTTCCTCCTCGAAAGACAAACTCTACAAGTTACGGACAAAACGTCGTGCACGTGGGAGTGAATTCTCAGACAGCGTCCACGACAGCACGAGCACGTAATAGCGAGTTCAGGTAAAGGATCTCCTCATATAGAGTCTCTTGTTCCTCCTTGACAAACGAATTGGCTTTAAGTCATTGACCCCCATGCCTGGGGGCAACGACATGGGGGGCTCCTGTTCTAAACTAGGCATGTGGCTGACCCAGCGTCGAGCATAGCCCAATCCAGTCCTACGTCGAGGACGGTATAGAATGTTGGCCCAACCCCTTGGGGTCAGTAGGATACATTTTCCCACGTGCTCCTCACCCGAGGACACATCACCAACTCGGTCTGCACACCTTGTAGAACCATTATGCTCTTCGTAACGGGAAAAGTCCCCCCAGTATCCCATTATCTGGGGAATGCGGAGCAGTTGACCCAGGACGATGAGCACAAGATGCCCATCCTTACCTCCATGTAGAAATTCTGGCAGTCATCTGTTATGGGTCTGAACGCTCAGCCCATACCGATGATCATTGGCCCAACGCTAGGGGATATATATAAAAACCCTCCTCTGCAGGAGGGCCAGGTATTTTATTCTCCACCCTTTCTTCCTACCTCTTCACCCAAACTAAATTAAGTATTAGAGTGACTGCAGGTACACCCCCTCCTCTCTTGTTGACTGTTGTTGCTGCAGACGTCTTGCTGGGCACATTCTGATAGACAAGTTAGATCATATATATATATATATATATATATATATATATATATATATATATATATATATATATATATATATATATATATATATATATATATATATATATATATCACTACTAGAAAACTTCATTTTAGCTGTGAATTTAACCTCGGCCACCAACACCGAGGCTAACTAGCCTTGACAATACCAAGGCTATTCAAACGCAAAAAAGCCATTTTAAAGTTTTTCTTTTACAATTATTTTTATTTAATTCATTAGACATGGCTAGGCCGAGGCTAGATATTTTTTAATTTTTGAATTATTTTTTTAAAATATTAGACACAGACGAGCCGAGGCTAACTATTTTTAGCTGCGAATTTAGCCTCGGCCACAGACACAGAGGCTAACTAGCCTTGACAATACCAAGGCTATTCAAACGCAAAAAAAAAACATTTTAAAGTTTTTCTTTTACAATTATTTTTATTTAATTCATTAGACATGGCTTGGCCGAGGCTAGATATTTTTTAATTTTTGAATTATTTATTTTAAATATTAGACACGGATGAGCCGAGGCTAACTATTTTTATTTTTTTCGAATATATTTATTTTATCTGATAGACACGGATGAGCCGAGTCTAACTATTTTCCACTCTTGTTTTTCCTGTTTCCCTCTTAATTCCTTTCAGAATGAAGAACCCTAAAATTAAACCAAATAGATTTTCAGAAGAAAAAAACCCCTAAAATCAAACAAAATCGATTTTGTATGGTCCTTGAGAGGTCATCTCTATGTTTTCATCTTCAAGATCATCGATTCTTCTGAGTGGAATTATTGGTCTCAATACACTGATCGTTCACACTTTCCTGCTTAAATTCAACCTCAAAATATCTCTGATTCTTCTTCTGCTTCTTTTCAATGTAGTGAGTTTCAGTCTTGGCCTTTACCTGTTGAAGGAAGTTTAGAAGATAGAGCTGCACGTGCTTCCAAGAGTCATAGTCAAGCAGAGAAAAGACGCAGAGATAGAACCAATACTCAGCTTGCTAATCTCAGAAAACTTATTCCTAAGTATGATAAGGTAGAACAATTTGTTTGTGTTATTTGCCATTTTAAGGTTAGATTTTATAATGTTTTTCATGCAAGAAAATGGAATTAGCCACTTAGGGAAAAGTTATGTGATTATGATGTTTTGCATTCAACTCATGAATTTCTAATTCCAACCCTAACTGAGATTTAACACAATCCTCGCTCTCAACTGAATTGAACTTGGATTAATTAACAGAGCCTAAACTCTGGCGCGACGGTGTTGGTTAGAGACTACAGCGAGGCAATCAGAGAGAAGAAAGTATATTGAACGTATTTCTGAACATGTGAGTTTATGAATGTTACCTGAGTTTGCTGAACTCATGTTTGTTGCTGTTAAAAACTTATCACCATGCTAAATGTTTGGTTGTTAAATGGAAGACTGCCATTAGGGCAGTATGTGCATGTTATTGCTTTTTTTTGTAAAAATGCTGATATATGCCTTTGAAACATAGGGTGAGTTGAGGATTAACATTGTTATGTTGAACTCATGTTTGTTGCTGTCAAAACATGAATTTCTAATTCCAATCCTAACTGATATTTAACACAATCCTCGCTCTCAACTGAATTGAACTTGGATTAATTAACAAAGCCTAAACTCCGGCGCGACGGTGTTGGTTAGAGACTACGGCGAGGCAATTGGGGAGAAAAAAGTATATTGAACGTATTTCTGAACATGTGAGTTTATGGATGTTACCTGAGTTTGCTGAACTCATGTTTGTTGTTGTTAAAAACTCATCACCATGCTAAATGTTTGGTTGTTAAATGGAAGACTGGCATTAGGGAAGTATGTGCATGTTATTGCTTTTTTTGTAAAATTGCTGATATATGCCTTTGAAACATAGGGTGAGTTGAGGATTAACATTTTTATGTTGAACTCATGTTTGTAAAATTGCTGATATATGCCTTTGAAACATAGGTTTTGGCTAGTTTGAGTGATTTGGACATTGTTATTTACAATGTGCTGTCATTTTGTTTTGAGGTGTTAGTTTGTTCAACTCATGACAGTTGCTTTTAGATTGTCTCTAGGGTAATGTAGGTAGTTTGTTGCTTTTGTAGAGGTGATAATATATACTGTTGAAACAGATGGTGAGAGTTGAGGATTGACATTGTTATGTCAAGCTTATGTTTGTTGCTTTCAAATCTATTTTCATAACATAAAATTGTTTGGATTTAGCATTTGTCATTTTAAAATGGATAATAAACTAGTTGTAGGAGGATTTGAACTTGGCAATATTTTGAACTCTTGATCTTCATGTTAGAACTGTGTTGGTTTGACAAATTGGAAATTGATTTTGAAAACAATGTTTGAATTAATGTGAGTGTTGACATTGGTAAACACCAAGTTTGTTACTGCTTCTATTTAGATTTTACTCATGAGTTTGTTAACTTTCAAAACATTTTTGCGTGACTGGTGCTTGCATCTTGTTTTTACAACTTGTTGTTAAAGCTATGATAGTTGTAATTCATCAATGAATGTTGATTGAAACACCAAGAATTATGTCAACATTTGCTTTAAGGTTTGTCAACTTCTAGTACCATTGAGCTCTATCTTTAAAACCATATGTGTTTAGTAATTGGCATTGTAATGACCAACTCTCATCGTCATGGATTTTTGTGTATTGAATATTGTCATCAAGTGTTCCATACATGGAGGGCACATTGTGCATCATGGTTTGCTAATCCATGATGACAGGTTTTAGGCAGTCTAGGTAGGGACTTAGTAGATTTCTTTGTATGTTCTTTGCTGGTGTGGTCTGTTGAAAGGGTGTTGTCATGTGTGTTTAGTTTAATTCATGACAAGACTAAGTTTCAAACATTGATGACATAGTGAAGAATTCTTGGCTCTTTACTTTTCTTACTGTCCAACTTTGTTGGGAGGTTGGTCAACCTAGATTCCCATCAGAACATTGTTTGGTTTCGTATTTGGCGGTTGAAACCTTGATGCATGATGTTTAGGACACAATGTAGGATGAACAATGTACTAGTATTTATTTTGAGTACATTTAAGTTCAAAAATTGGAACAACACTAAACATATTGGTTCCTCTAAATTTAGACAAGATATGTTTTAATGTTTAGTGACTCACATGTTAATTGTTTGCTATATAGAAAATGGATCGTACTTTGATGTATAATAGAGCATATTCCAATAGACATAGATTGAAAGAAGAGTTTGTTCATGGGGTTAAAAATTTTGTGAAGAAGGCTTTGAATCAACCCATTTGTATGTCTGAGGGAGGGATAAGGTGTCTGTGCATAAATTGCAAGTGTTGTAAGATAAGTACAACAACTAATGTAAGACTTCACTTATATCGAGATGCATTTCAACCAGACTATTGGATTTGGACTCAACATGGAGAAGTGGAGCTCAATATTGATACAAGGGGTGGCTCAAATAGTAGTGAACATGTGCGTCAAGCTGACCAGTTTGAGGCAATGGATCAAATGGTGTATGATGCATTTAGGCCTCATGGAGGTTTCTCTCACGCGAATGATAACATAGAACAAGAGGAATTTTTGGAGGATGAGTTTCCCAAGGAAGAAGCTAAACAGTTTTATGACAAGTTGATATCTTTCAACAAGCCTATCTATGAGGGAGCTACCCAGTCTATGTTATCAATATCTACTCAACTTCTTGAAATTAGGTCTAACTGGCATGTTCCACAAAAAGGTTTAGATTTTGTTGCACAAATGCTTAAAAGTGTATGTCCAGTTCAAAAATGTTTGCCTAAGAACTATTACCAAGCATCACAGTTGGTGTCTAAGTTAGGGCTAAAGGTTAAGAAGATTGATTGTTGTAAGAATGGTTACATGTTATACTACAAGGATGATAGTAAGTTGTCTGAGTGCAAGTTTTGTAATGCTCCTAGGTTCATTCCTCGCAAGATTGGCATGGGAAAGTACAAAGATATCCCAGTGAAGAGGATGTTTTATTTTCCAATCATTCCTAGATTACAAAGACTATATGCATCAACCGAGTCGGCAACTGAAATGAGATGGCATCAAATGAACAAAAATAGTTCCAACGTCCTTCATCATCCATCTGATGGAAAAGCGTGGAAACATTTTGATGATGTATATCCTGACTTTGCTAGGGAACCTAGAAATGTAAAATTGGGTTTGTGTTCAAATGGATTTACTCCTTACATTCAAGCATCTGCTTCTCCATACTCATGTTGGGCAATAATAGTTACTCCATACAATCTTCCCCCTGAAATGTGCATGACCAAACCATACTTGTTTCTTGCTTGTCTCATACCTGGACCTCACAATCCTAAATTGAAGATAGATGTCTACTTGCAACCATTGATTGATGATCTATGTCTATTATGGTCCAATGGAGTTTTGACATATGATATATCCACAAAACAAAACTTCATCATGAAAGCCTGCTTGATGTGGACAATTAATGATTTTCCGGCCTACGGTATGTTATCTGGATGGGGAACACAAGGTAAGCTGGCATGCCCTCATTTTATAGAACACACAGATGCTTTTACCTTGAAAAGTGGCCATAAGAATTCCTGGTTTGACTGTCATCGTCGTTTCTTGCCAACTAATCACTCTTTCAGAAGGAGTAAAAGAAGTTTCATAAAAAAATAGGGTTGTGAAAGACGACCCACCTCCCGTTTCCATAGATCAAGATATATGGGAAGTAATAAGTAATTTTCCAAAAGTGACTAAAATTGGATGGGACGAAAAATGGAAAGAGTTTGAAGGGTATGGAGTTGATCATAATTGGAAAAAGGGAAGTATTTTTTGGGATCTCCCATATTGGAAGGATAACTTGTTAAGGCACAACCTCGATGTGATGCACATAGAAAAAAATGTCTTTGATAATATATTTAACACTGTCATGAATGTTAAGGATAAAACAAAGGATAACGAAAAGGCGAGAGAAGACTTGGCTAAATTATGCTTTCGTGGGGACTTAGAGCTCCAACCCTTAACTAACGGAAAAAGGGGTAAACCAAAGGCAAGCTACACTTTGACCAAACTTGAAGTCAAGTTGGTTTGTAAATGGCTGAAGGAATTGAAAATGCCAGATGGCTACGCTTCAAACCTCTCTAGGTGTGTCAATGTCGAAAAGGGTACGGTGCATGGGATGAAGAGCCATGATTGTCATGTTTTCATGGAGTGTTTACTCCTAATTGCATTTTGTTCATTGCCGGATTTGGTTTGGAAACCATTAACCGAGCTAAGTCGATTCTTCAAAAACCTTTGTTGTAATACATTAAGGTTGGATGACTTAGTTAAGTTGGATGAGAACATTCCAGTTATCATATGCAAGTTAGAAAGGATATTTCCACCTGGTTTCTTTGACTCAATGGAGCATCTTCCAATTCATCTTTCTAAAGAAGCGATGTTAGGTGGTCCAGTATAGTACCGGTGGATGTATCCATTCGAAAGGTAATGGTTGTGGTTGCTTTTATTTAGTAATTATTTGTTTATCATACCTTAATAGATGTCGTATTGTTGAATGTGCAGATTTATGGGAGTCTCAAAGAGGGCAGTGACAAATAAGGCTAGAGTTGAAGGTTCCATATGCCCCGATTATATACATCATGAGACAAATTACTTTTGTTCTCATTATTTCAACTCATTCGATTTGTTGCCAAACACAAATATTTGTAACAATCCTCGTTCAGACCATGATGACATCCTACCTACAATGTCCCTCCTACAAAGTGGTGGTCGACCAAGTGGGAAGTCTGGAAAACATTATCTATTAGATAAGGAATGGAAGTCTTCACATGTACATGTCTTGATAAATTGTGATGAGGTTAAACCATATCTTGAGTAAGTATGCATCATAACACATCAATCAAGATCTTGATACATATCATGATAAATATTTACTCATGAATTGTGTGGTTGATTACAGCATATTCTTAGAGAGTCATTCTATAAGTATAGAAGATTCATCTGGACAAATACATACAGAGTTTCCCATATGGTTGAAGAAATATGTAAATGAGAAGACAAATGGAGTTACCAACAAAGACATAATTGCCTTATCACACAGTCCTTCATCATTGGCAATCTCTTGGAACATGTACTTTGTAAATGGGTATAAGTTTCATACCGAAGAATGGAGCAAAGGTAAAAAAAAATGTCAATTGTGGTGTGCACGTGAAAGGTCTAGCTGAAGGAGGAAAATATTATTTTTATGGCATAATCAAACATATCTATGAACTAGATTACTTTGGTTTGAAGGAGAATATTCCACTTTTTTTATTGTGAATGGTTTGACCCAACAAAGAACACAGGAACAAAGGTTCATCCACAATATAAAATTGTTGATATTAAGATGGATAAGCATTATTGTCCTTATGATCCTTTCATCCTTGCACAAAATGCAAGACAAGTGTATTATGTCCCATATCCAGAAATGTATAGAGATATGCGTGGATGGTGTGCGACAATCACCACAAAACCAAGGGGTCATGTGATGATTGATAACATAGAGGATGAAATGCCATATCAGTCTGATGGAATGTTACCTGTTCTACCCACTATTGAAATTGAATCAATATCTTGTTTGCTTGACGACACACAAGTAGATGTGTTTGAAGAGATTTTTGATACGTAGTGAAGCAACGATAGGATATTGATTGAAGATGCACAACTATGTTATGGTTTATTATATGTATTTTGTATTCCAATATCTTGATGAATATGATATTATCATTTCTCTTTTTCCTAAGTGTTACTGCTCTAAATTTATCTTTGTAATCACAGTTTGTAATCACAAATATGCATTTATAGAATTTACTGCTCTAAATTTAGTGAGAAACACAAATATTTATATTCAGTGTTTATATGCATTTTATATACATTTTGTTACTGCTCTAACAAACTGATTCTTAGAATTTATGCATTTATATACAGTTTGTAATCAAAAATATTTAGTGAGAAACACAAATATTTATATTCAGTGTTTATATGCATTTATATACAATTTATATTCAGTGAGAAACACAAATATTTATATGCATTTTGTAATCACCTGAGAATTCCAACTGTTGATGCATTTATATGCATTTTGTAATCACCTGAGAATTCCAAAAATATTTTAAGATGCATTTTATAGTTATTTCTTCAATTCTTATTATATTTTGTCTAATTTTTTTTGTATTTTATGACAACAGACGACTAACAGAAGTGGAGGTGAGAGTGGAAAGGAAAATCCAAAAAAAAAGGAAAATCTAAGTGCTTAGCACCTGGAAAGCTTATTGATAATCGAAATAGCATGTTTCGAAAGAAATCTACATTTGTTCAGTCATCACAAGTTATTACAGCACCCCCCTGCAACAACTCGGACTCCATCGTCGGCTTCGACTCCATTGTTGGCTCCGACTCCCTCGGTTGCTTCGACTCCGTCACTTGCTCCGAATCCATTGCCAGTGCGGACTGCACCCATTTTGCGGATTGCGCATGTGCCGCAGGCTGTACCACTATTGCAGACTACATTGTCATCTGCACCTAATCATACCTCTACCTCTGAGGTATTTAGTTTTATGCCTACTCCGGGTTAATCATTCAAAATGTGGCTGTCCCTCTAGATCATGCCTCATGTGAGATTCCGATGGAGGAAAATGAAGAGGAAATTGAGGATGAGGACGCGAATGAGATGGTCGTGGGTGAAGGTAATGTTCCCCCTCATTTGATAATAAGGGATGATAATGGGAAGGTTATTATACAAACTTGTGGTAGCGGGTAAGTTTAAAATATTTATTCAATGTTGTAACAGGCTTCAACATTATCATTGGTTTCAACATTATATCATATGACATCATTGGTTTCATTCAATATTGTAGGCTTGTTCCGGTCAAAGAAGTAGCAAATGCCATTAATTATGCGATACACAAACAATTTTATAGGGGTTTCTATAATTGGACAGGAGTTCCTGCTGATGTCAAAGAAAAATGGTTTTCTCTTTTTGCGGTAAGTATTTATTGAATTTTATCTAAAAGCCTCAGCTTGTACTTTGTGGGTCTGATACAATGTGCAATAGTAACAACAAGCTAACTTCTTTTTAAACCAAACAATACTAACATCACCAAGCACTAGTTGAATTACGACTTACATATAACTCACAGCAGCCATTTTAATTCCTTAACACCAATAACCATCTAACCTTTAACACATTTAGAATTGGACCTAAGGGTTGTTGTTCAACATTTATAAACAACTGAGTATAATTATAGAAGTATAGAATTGAGTATAAATGATAATTCCATAGATGATGAAGTAAATCTAGGCCTAAACTTGAACCAACTAAATCCAGGCCTAAACAAAATCCTGAATTTGAAATTACAATGCCAATTCTATAAGGGATTCAGACCAACATGAAGAGCTAATCACCCCTAGCATCACCATGCTTGACAGGTCTAAAACTCCAAAAGTAGACATAAACATTGGCCTCAAACCTACTTAGAAGGAAACCACACCTATGTGGAATAAAACTCTCCAACAGACCTAGGCAGCAGGCCCAACATCAAACCAACAGTGTCCACTGAAGTTCTAATCTGTCAAGATCTCCAACTGGCTCAAGAATTCTCATGACCCCAAATCTGGCCATACCCTACCTCAGCTGACAAAACAAAGTGAAACTCACTACCTATCACAAGGAAACCAAACTAGCTATGAGAAACTAAGAGTGATAGCCGCCAAATCTGAGTTGACAAACTCAGTTTCCTTATGGATAGATGCTGACAAACCGAACAAAACTGACATTACAATTCCTAGGATGTTTATACTATTTTAATCATTTTCAGGACAAGGTTTCATGGGATCCTCAATATCAGATATTTGTCAGGAAAGCCTTTTATTCAAAGGCAGCCATTAAACTAAATGACATAATGAGGAAGGTGAGGTTAAAAGGGATTCGTCCTTCATGGATTGGTGAGGATGCCTGGAATGAGCTTCAAACTTATTGGAAGAGTGATTCATTCTTGAAATTGTCCTCTCAAAACAAGGCCAATCGAAGTTCAGCAAGAGGAGGAGCAGTCCACACCTCAGGTCGTAAGGCTCATGTTGATGTAGCGCTTGAGCTTGTAAGTAATAAAGTCGATTTTTATTTCAATCTTTAATTATTTATACTATCAATTGGTGTATTCCTACCAAAAACAAATAAATAAGAATCCTTGGTTATATATGAACTTAATTTCAATTGATGTCGAGAGGTTAGATGGAGGGACCGTTTTTAAATTAGGAACTGTGAGCTCAGCACCAATTGCAATGTTAACAGAAGCATAGTAATTCTGACCCGTTAAAGCATATCCAAGTTGATGTTGAATTTGTGTAGCTTAGATGAGTCAACGGTGTTAACAGGATGCTTGGATTTGAATAGAGTGAAAGCCAGAATGAGAATTAGCAATAAAATTGCAATGAAAATAATAGTAATCGTGAGACATGCTTTTCTCCCTTTACCAGATCCTACTATCATCCTGTTATGATATGAAGGAATAAACACAAGAGTGGTGTGTTTGTTTCAATATTTCCCAAAATCATATGACATGGTTCAAATCTCAACAAATTGGATCTCTTTTTAAAATCCTAAACACAACGTGTATTTGAAAGGGTTACGCAGTTACGAGAGTGACCTATTCAATAGTTTATGGTTTAAGGAATGAGTTTACACCCTGTTCAACCCGACTTTAATTTCTAACTCTTTCACTGGAGTGTAACTCAACAATATAGGAAAATAGGTATTAATCCTAGATAGGCAAATCTAACATGTTGTAAGTAAGGAAACAGATGATTGAGTAAGGAAACAGAAATAAGAGAAGGATTATTGTGGAGAGAAACTCCATGAGTTTGAGATCCAAGGCATTGATTCATTACCTATGTTTTTCTTTAATGATTTGTATGAGTCAAAGTTGCAATAACTTGAAATTGTAGTAAAGTCATTAATTATTGAAATGTTGTACTAACTCATGCAGGCACAATAACTCTTGTATAACTCATGCAGGCACAATAAGAATCCTATATTTAGAAATGATTCCTTTTTCTGTTTTACAGTCCACTTTAAAGGAAAAAGTTGGAGATGATGTCGAGAGCTTAGATGGAGGGACCGTTTTTAAATAATTGACAGATGCTGCTCGGGGTCGTAGTCGTGGTCGAGTTTATGGAACAACGAATTTAGCTATCAATCTGAAGCATGGATGTACATCCTTTATCCAACAAGCTCAAAATTCACACGGATCTATGTTTGGGACATCCTTTGAATCAGAGAGAGCATCTAGAATTAGAGCTGAACAATTGGCTGCAGCTACATCAGCTCAACTCGAAGAGGCTACCAAAGCTATTCAGGCGTCAAATGAGATTGCTCGGAAGGCAACAGAACAATATCAAGCGTCTAATGAGTTTGCTAAGAAGATGGAGTCTGAACTGAATGCTTTGAAGGCTTTTATCATGCAGAAGCTTGACGCTACAAATGGTCAATCTGCTAGTGTTGTCATTCGATCGTCAAATCCTCACTATGATGATGATTTAGATGACCAATCATTAAGTGAAGATTGATCATGCAGTGTTAGTAGAAGTAGTCTCGGATGAAAAAAAATTTGGACATGATTTTCAATGTATTCCGAGTTTTTGGGGCTATTTTTTGTTATAGCTATGACTACTTTTTTGTTGTTGTTTCAATCATGTAATATTTTGATAACTCTTACTTCATATGTGTTATATATTTTGATAAATTATTTATGATCTTGATAAATTGATGGAAGGAGAACACGACATGACATAATTGTCATTATTGGAAAACATGGTCAGCATGTATAGATTATACAATTGGATAGCATACATAATTTTGTTGATTTTACAATTTGACTTTAGCCTTGGTTAGGCCAAAGTTAAATATTTTGTTGACTTATAAAGTTTGAACTTAGCCTCGAATAAATCGAGGCAAAATGTTCCTTTAGCCTCGACCAGGCCCAAGGCTAAATATTATGTTGACTTATGGAGTTTGACTTTAGCCTCGGTCAGGCCCAGACTATTTTTTGTTTTTTGACACGGCTTAACCGAGGCTAATGTAGACACGGCTAAACCGAGGCTAACATAGACACGGCTAAACCGAGGCTACTATAGACACGACTCTTTATGGCCAAAGCTAAATGTTAGCTTTGATCGTTTTAGCCTTTCTCCGACACCGACGCTACGCCGAGGCTAATTGGCTAGTAGCGGCGGTTTTTTGCCTTATAGTGTCGATAAATGGCCGAGGCTAAATATAGTATTTCTAGTAGTGTATATATATAACGTATCATATGAGAATGCTATTTTTATGTGAGAACATGATAATGAATATGAACCCTTAGATTTTAAAATAAATGATCGAGATTATGTGTCAATTTTTTTCTCTCTCCTCCTTCATTTATTTTAATAATGGAGGATAGAGAAAAAAACCATACATAATCTCCACCATTTATTTTAAAATCAAATGGTTAAGATTCATTGTCATTTTCTCACATAAAAATGACATTCTCATATATATATATATATATATATATATATATATATATATATATATATATATATATATATATATATATATATATATATATATATATATATATATATATATATATATATATATATATATATATATATATATATATATATATATATATATATATATATATATATATATATATATATATATATATATATATATATATATATATATATATAAAATATATATATATAGAAGTACTTTAACCAATCAAACGCTTAATATAAAGGATTAAGTTTTTTATATGAACTTATTGGATACCCATGCGTTCAGATATTGTTGTGTTAGGCACATTTGTTTTTAAAATATAATAAGAATGTAAAAAAGAAAAACAAAATTTATTTATCAAAAGAGTTTATTATTTTTAAAAGAAAGACATGTTTTAATTTTTAGATGGATTATTAATATAATTTTTTCATATATAAATTTATTTGGATGAACGGTATATTTTCCTGTATATAATATTAGTTTTGTTTAGAAATTATTTATAAAAATATTTATATGAATACAACTTATTCCTAATTTTTAAAAAAATAAATATATTAATATTCACTCAATAATTTAAAAATGATATTTTTCATTAATAACATATATTAGTGAAATGATCACATCAATAATATATAACTCACCTTTTCATACTTAAAAAATATTGTATGTTAAATTTAAAATAATTTGAAAGTAAAAATATTGGTAACATAAATAATTTAAAAAACAAAATATTTTCCCTTGTTTGAATTCATACATTATTTTAAATAAATTTTCTTTTATTTTCTTTAATTGTACAAAAAATATAATAATACATGTGTTCGCACGAATTCTCGTCTGGATACCTGTGCGTTCGCACATGTACTAGTGTGTTATACACATTTGTTTCTAAAATATAATAAGAATGAAAAAATAGAAAGACAAAATTATTTAACCAAGAAAGTTTATTATTTAAAAAAATATATTTTTATTTATATTTGGAGCAAAAGTATAGTTTTTCCATATAAACAAATATTTGGATCAACCATGTATTTTCTTTTATATAAATATTAATTTTGTTTTTACATTATTTATATAAATATTTATGCAATCATTTAGTTTTATAAATATTAACTAATAGCATAGTATTTCTAAATATTATTTTAATTGTGTAAACAAATATGAGTAACATAAATAAACAGATTTTGTCCGTGTTTAGATTCATACATTATTTTAAACATATTTAATTTTATTTGTCTTAATTGTACAAAAAAATAATAGCTCGTGCGTTTGCACAGATTTTGGCCAGGATACGTCTGCATTCGCACAGGTACTGGTGTGTTACGCCTAAAATGTAATAAGAATAAAAAAATAGAAAGACAAAATCATTTAACCAAGAAAATTTATTATTTTGAAAACAAAAACATATTTTTATTTATATTTGGAGCATCAATATAGTTTTTCCATGTATTCTAATATTTTGATCAACGGTATATTTTCCCTATGTAAATATTATTTTGTTTTGACATTATTTATAAAAATATTTATGCAATCATTTAGTTTTATTGAAATTCTGGCACACAGATACCAGATGTCAGGACACTGGAATCAAGACAACAACCAACACTTATGCAGAAAAAATAAGAGGTTGAATGTAAACAATAACACACTTAATTGTTAACCCAGTTCAGTGCAACCTCGCCTACATCTGGAGGCATCCAAGCCATCATGGAAATCCACTATAATATTATTAGTTCAAAGCCACAACAAACACTCACAGGTTTACAAGTTTCTCACCTAATCACTGCTCATGCTAACTTCTACCTAGAAACTCCTAGATATGAGACCCTTCTCACTTCCTACCAGTCACACAACAGTGACAAACTCAACAATAAAGAATACTGAAAGTCAAACTTCCAAAGATACAAAAATCCACTTTTTACTTAAAAGCTTAGGAGTGATTACAACTCAAAACTCAGTCCAATTCAAGTACCTAAGAAGTACATGAATGACTCACAAATGCACAAAAAAACACTCAAACTCAAATGTCAAGAGACATAAGAAAGGATCACAAAGAATAAAGAACACACTAAACCCTTAAATCTCCTTGCACACACACGACTTTACCACTTCATTAGGTTTAGAACTCCTCCTTAAATAGCCTTCAGATTAGCGTGGGCTTGGGCTATTCAATTAAAAAAAACGCAAATAACAAAATCACAACTTTAAATCTTCTGCACAAAAATGAGAACTGAATTAAAAGTTTCCTAAAAATTCTCCAAGAACCTTTTTATAAAAAACATGCAAATCTGTCAAGACAGAAGTTCCTAAAATATCTCTCCTTAGATTGCGACACTGTGTGAATTAAAATACAATCAAATCTCACACTTTAAATACCAAATCATCCCAGCCCGAATCTTCTAGTATAACACGTCCTGCCACATGTCACAACATCATGTTGAACATGTTGTCTGACTGACTTGTCAAGACATCTATCTCAACATCTTCTTGTAAACTTGTTTTAACAAAATTATTGCCAAACTAAAACCATAGAACTTTGCCTAAGAACCAAAAATAACACAAGATAACCAAAATCATACTAGCACAAATCAGAGGTACACACAACGGAGATGGCAAGCACCTCACAAAGAGAAATAAACTCTCACACAACAAGAACAAAAAAAACTTCAAAAATCTTCACTCCCCATGAATTGCATAGCCAACAATTCAGCAAACAAAACTAATGTCAAGACATCTTGTCTGACATCACAGAAATTCCAGCAGAACTCCCCATGTCACAAAGCTTCCCCTTAATAGAATAACCACGCAACTCCCAGACACAGGATGAAACGATGTCAGAACATATAGAATGACATCTCAGTACCACCAGCAAAGACCTCCCAACAACACAAAAGAAAACATGTAAAAGTAAGGATCATTATAATTTATGTGCTCCACACTACCATCACTACTACTCCCCTCTCAAGTAATACTCAAGGAAACAAACATCTACCAAGAAAACATATTAATTACTCCCCCTTTTTAGCCACAAATTATTCAAACCAACCATACATTCACCAAGAGAGAAAAATAACCTATGTAGCATATACAGACAAAAAAATAAGGCACAACTGATGTCAACACTACTATCTGTTTCCTCATCTTTATCACCACCTCACCAGATGTCACAACCTTGTTTCGGACATGTGTTCTTATAAACAACTTATAGTGCAAAGAAAGAGAAGATTCCCTCTTATATGCAACATCAGAGCTGACCAAAATACTAGGATACTGACTGAGAATAACACCATTATCAGTCACTTCAACCTCAACTTGCTCCTCCTCGATCCTACCCATAAACCTATTGATAATTTCAGGAGAAAATCCACACATTTACCTCTGTCATAAACCTTCATGTACTCCTTGCTCATCTTACAGTCCTAAAAAATGTGTACGATGAATTTTTTCACCAGCATCCCATAATAGTAACCAACACCAGAAAAACTCTTCACCAAACCAACATCCTCAGTAAGATTCACCACCGAATGGAGGGAAGAGAAAGTATTCTTTGCGCTTCTCCACACCTGTAATTGCTATAAATCATAAAATGTGTAAATTCCCAATTATCCCCTTAACTTATCAAATTAATTTGCATCTAAAGCCTTAGTAAATACGTCTGCCAGTTGCTTCTCAGTGGCCAGATGCTTAAGGTTAACAATTTTTTCCTTAACAAGATCCCTAATAAAATGATGGTGAATGTCAATATGCTTTGTTCTGCTATGTTGGATGGGATTCTTGGATAAATTTATTGCACTCAGATTATCACAATATAATTCCAGGACATCATATTTGACATTATATTCCTTTAGCATTTGTTTTATCCAAATTAATTGAGAGCAAATGCATCCTGCAGCGATATAATCATCCTCAGCTGCCCGGTCTGCATCATAATTCCCTACAAGCATGAAATTTGGATTATGAGAATACAACATTCTGTAATCACTAGTACCATTAATGTATTTCAAGATCCTCTTCACTTGATTAATGTGGCTTATGTTAGGGTCGGGCTAATATCTAGCACAAAATCCTACAACAAAAGTGATGTCTGGTATGCTAGCTGTAAGATACAGCAGACTACCAATCATACTCTTGTATAAACTTTGATCTACATCAACACCTTTTTTCTTAGAGGAAGGCATGATGTCGTTGTCATACCCTAATTTTTAACCCTAAGATCCCACATTCATTTTTATTTTTTGAAATGCATCAACCACCTTTTTTGTGTGTCTTTTATGTTTTACTAACCCCATTGAAAATACAAAAATATATGCCTTTCTTGGTTTGTCCACAAGTTAGGGTTTTGTATCAAGAAGTTCAAGCAGATGACCAAATTAATGATTTTTGTGGTCCTCAGTATCTTAAGATACCAATTCATCCAACATGATAAATAGATTCCCTTTATCAACAATCAAGTGCCATATTGCATCAATTTGTGCCATATTGCATCAATTTTAGTTCATCAAGCTCCAATTCATCTGGTGCTCCAAATTAGGGTTTTGGGCAAAATCAGCTTAGGGTTGACTTTTTGGTCAAGACATGATCTCATGATTTGGAACATGATTCAAAGGTCTCAAGTGCATCATTTTAGTCTGTTGATGTGTTTGGATTAACTCAAGAAGTTTGATTTATTGATAATTAAAAGATTTTGATTCAACTAATGAAAAGTCAACTGATGATCAAAGTCAACGTTTAACTTTGGGAATTTTTGGTCAATTATGGACTTCACAAGTAAAGGATCTTGAAAATGTGGAAAATGATTGAGTTTGATCAATCTAAATCAAATAAATCATTCAAAGATGCAAACTTGCCAAAAATCAGGGTTCTTGAATTTTCTAAGTACAAAATTCCATGATCAAGTGACCTACTTTTCAAGGCCATGACTTTTGACTCAAGCATCCAATGAAAACACTTAAGATCTTCTTTAAAAGAGGGAATTTGATACTACAAGTTGATGAAAATTAGTGGCCAAAATATTTCTTGTAGTGGGAGAAATTTTTGGCCAAAGTTGGAGTTTCAAGTTAGTTCAAGATTCAAAATACTAAGAAATTATTCTAAGTTTTTGACATTGTCAAGTGCATGACTTTGTGAACAATTCAAGTAACCACCCTTGATGCTTGATAGCTGCATTTAAAGAGCATATTCCCTACTTCATCTTGGTGGGAAAATGGATCAAAGAGCCCTTAACAATTGAAAGATATGGTTGGCCAAAGTAGAGGTTTCATCATGATCAACATAGACCAAACTAAACCAGATTTTTCTAAGTCCTAGTCAGATTGTGCCACACGAATTTGGAATCCCTTTTAACAACTTTCTAAGCCTCTTCCCAAGATACTATCAACGTGAAACTTGTAATATCCCATGAAATCTTCATAATGGTGCCAAATTTGTGGAATATTGATCTCAATACAAAGTGTAAAAGCTCACTCCAATTGTCCATATTGAATTACATGTTGCACATCAAATAAAGATTGATTTTTGATCAAAACCTTTTCCACAAGTTATGCAACTCATATAAACATCAAAGGTAGTTTAACCAATTAAGAGTGATTTCTCATAATGTTAACTTAGGAGTTGTACCAAAAGCAAGGGCTAGGTTGTATCTTCCACCAACTTTATGGAAAAGGTTCATTATCCATTGGACCAAGCTTGCATCTGATGCAAACCTTGTCTCTAAGCCTAGATCATTTCTATATATAGAAAGGCTTCATATCAGAATAAACACACAGGAAAACCTCAGCAAGAACCTCCATCATCAAGCAAGAAAAATCCTTGTATCATTCTTGTATTTTTCACATTTTTCATACCATTATGAATTTCCAAATGACACAGTCATCACACATCCCTTTCCTTCACTCAAACACATTTTAATAACCTTATAAAAGCTTCTGAAACACCTGAGAACTCACCTTTCCCTATTGAACTAGAAATCACAAAGTCAAAACACCATTGTTGTCCAAGAAACCAAACTTTCGAATTCCATCATTCCCTCAACAAACTTACATTTTTTTCACACACACACCTTCCATACATCAAACATAACTCATCCAATACATTGAAACCAAGTTGTAACTCACCAAACACCATAAACACAAACCACATTTTAACTTCTACAACTTGATTTGGGCAGAGGGATTGAAGGCATTTCAAAGCAAGCCAAGCATTCCAACACACTTCTGGGGGTTCAGTGAAGCTTTAGGCATCATCGCAACTCATTTGGAAGTGCTCTAGAAGGTGAATTGGACACACTCCAATAGGTAGGAGCATCAATTTGATCATTTCTTGATACCACATTACTTACCATGATGTGAGGAATAAAAACCCTATGTTGGTGTTCATTGATTGTTCATACATGTCATTTAATTTGAGTTTAGAAATTTAGGGTTTAACTGTTATTTGCATAATATCATGAGATACTGTTAAAATAAGTAAAATTAAATGTCATATTTGATTTTCTCATTGAATTTTAAGTGAAATACTATCTTCATTCGTCGGATTTGATGTTTGTATGAGAAAGTTCCATTTTGTGAACTTTCATTGATGGCTCGAGGAAGAAGATGGCCAGCTGGCGCGTTTTTTATTTCAAATATTTTTTTAATATATTATCAATTGAGGGGAATTCTCCACTGGCAAGCCAGCCTTGGCGCATCGAAGAGTGTGTTGGTGCCGCGTATGTATGTATACTAAGGACGCGGGTTCGCCTTTTAATCATTTTCCCCACTTTTTCTTCTTCTTTCTCCTTCTTTGTTATTTCTTTCATTTTCTTCTTTTCATTATTTTATTTTAATTCTTTTATTTTATTTGTTTCTTTCTTCACCTTTTAATCTCATTTTATTTTAATATTTTAAAAAAAAACCAAAAATATTTAATAATTTATTTATTTCCTTCTTATTTTTATTTTTCAGATTAAACATCCAACGACATTAAAAATCCAAATATATATATATATATATATATATATATATATATATATATATATATATATATATATATATATATATATATATATATATATATATATATATATATATATATATATATATATATATATATATATATATATATATATATATATATATATATATATATATATATATATATATATATATATATATATATATATATATATATATATATATATATATATATATATATATATATATATATATATATATATATATATATATATATATATATATATATATATATATATATATATATATATATATATATATATATATATATATATATATATATATATATATATATAATGTTTAGTTATTTATCTTTTTTATTTTATTTAAACCTTAAAAAACAAAAACTTTTTTATTCATTCTTGTGAATCATTTATTTTCATCTAAAACTATATTCATGCTTTTATTAATTTATATTTTAGGATTTATATTAGTACTTTGATTTTATTTTTAAAACATCTTTGATTAATTAATTTTTGTATCTTGTTTGATTTCTTTATTAATTATAATGTCCATGTTATTTTCATATTTGTTTCAAATGATTGTACACTTTGTTGAAAAATCTTAGAATAGTTAATGTTTGATGCTTGAATGATAAATGATGGATCCATGTCTCATTTCACTTTTAATGTTTATGTGTTGGTGTTGTCTTGTTAAAAGCATATTTTGGTTGATAATGATGTTGTATTGATAACTTGTGCCATCTTTATACTTGATGATTCATGTGTTGATCTTGTTTATACTTGAGCCATGTCTTGATGTTGCTCTTTGTTTGGTCATGTGTTTAAAATCATGTTGATGTTGCGTATCATGTTCCTAAACTTAATCTAATTGTTGAATGTCATGTATGTGCTTGTGTATCCATGTTTATCTTATTCTATTGTTGCCTAATCCAAGGGAAATGAACTTCTTGTTGACTTATTATCATGTGCATATATATAGTTATTGCATTCCTTATTCACCCTCTACTTAGACCTAGTTCAAACCTTAGGATCTTCTTAACTTTAAAACAACTTCATTCAAACCTTGGCCATTTTGGCTTTTCAAATTTAAAACCCTTCCAAAGAGATTAGACATGAGTCATCTCTATAGAAGAGATGTGTCTTATATCCCCATATTATAATTGAAAAATTATGATACTTTTCCATTTAAGAGAGTTATATGGCATACTTGTTGATTCTACATCCAAGTTGGAGCCCTTCTCTTAATATGATACAAAGATCTACTTTTTGATGTTTGTGGTGGTATAGTTGAGCATTTCCTCTTAATATGACAACTTGTCTCTTGTCCTAAAAGAACCAACCAACAAATTTGCTTTTACCTGTAGTGTTCCGAACTACGATTGCTCTGACTTCCTATTAAGGATTCGTAGGCACAGGATTGCAAGATCCTGGCAAGCTACCTTTTTATTTTTTCCTTTTTTAATAAGACAAATAAAACATATCCCATACTTTCTCAATTAATACCAAACAAATTCAGCCAAGAACACATTGATATTTCAAGAGGTTTCTATAGGATACTATATATACTTAGGGTGTTAGTACCTTCCTTTAGTATAACCAACCCTCGTACCTTTGATCTCTTTTTTTCTTAGCCTTTAGTCTTATCTTTTGCTTTACATACATACTTTGGGCTTATTTGATTTTTTCCCCTTCACTTGGATAAATTAAAGTTCGATGGTGACATTTTGTTTTGTGAGTCAAGTTAACTAATAGCTTGGTCTCTGATTCTCACGCGATATCCTTAAACATCTTGTTCGACATCATACTCAAGGTCACTTGAAGGCACTTCCTTTATTGTCAATTACTTTTTCTTGGTAGTAGGGGCCACACTTTTACTCCATCTTTTGTCAGGTCCCACCTTAGTAATTTTCTTGGATGCCTTAGAAGGCTTGCTTGTAGACACAATAACCTTCCCTTTTTTGTTCCTTAATCTTTTAACAATACCAGGAGCTAGTTTCTTTCCTATAGGCTCATCATCATAATCTAGACCATATACATTGAAAATGTCAGTAGAATGATCCTTCTTCACACAAGCACTCTCTTATTTATCTTCAGCAAACATACTATTATCATCAAAATCATCTCTTTTACCACCAACAGAACCATCTTCAACCACATTCTCATGAGATTTTTCAAAAGACTCGCTCTGAAATTTTTCTTGTGCAGTTTCAACAGGATGATCAATTCGAGCCAAGGATGTTGCGACATCCAACACAATAACAGACTCGAAGTTAGTAACCAAGATCTTAGAGAGAGATATAAGAACACTTGTATCAACAGTGTCATTAATAATAACATTCAAACTAGATTGACTTAGAGTTTCTTCCGCTTTAGGGTTATCTAGACTCATAGTTTCAAAGGTAACAACATTTGAAACAGTAACATTCAAACCAGAAGTATCAAAAACACCCACAAGTACATACCTCTTTACACCAAGTCTTTCAAATTGCATCTTCCCCATCAAGTCTATATGAAGAAGTTCTAAAACTCTGATCACAACCTGATGTTGTGACTTTGGGTGTGACATCTTGATTTGCTTCTAAAATTTGTACTTACTACAGATTTTTCCTTCTTCAATTTTTTTGAACTTGGGTAGACCTCTAATAGCTTCTTCAAACATAATATTCTTCACACCTTTGAGATTCATATGTCTAAGCTCCTGGCGCCATAACTTTACTTCATCTTCCTTGGACATTAAACATGTCGAAGAATAAGTAGTTTATTGAGGTACCCACAAACAACAATTGTCTCTAGTCCTAACTCCCTTCATCATAACATCACTCTTCTCATTTGAAACTAAATATTCTGACTTGGTGAATTTTACATAGAAACCTTGATCACATAACTAACTGATACTGATTAGACTAGCAGTCAACCCTTTCACAAGTAGAACATCATCTAGTCTAGGAAGTCCAGTACACCCTAACCTTCCTACTCCCTTAATCTTTCCTTTAGCTCCATCACCACATGTGACAAAACTTGTGGAATAGTGTAACACGGTGGGAGAACTGACTTTAAACAATGTTGCGGATAGCAAGAGTCGCCACCGACTTTTATTTTATCCATAAGGAAAGGTTATAAAAGAACAGGAAAGACCTTAGAGAATATTTTGGGTCCGGGGGGTAGGTTATGAAAAGGGAAGGTGTTAGCACCCTTTTCATCCATGGTTATCCATGGGCTCTTAGGTACTTAAGCTCACTTTTGAATTGTTTTGAAAGTGTAGTGTGTGAATAGCAAAAAATTTCAGAATAGTTTAATAATAATCCGTGTATGGATGTGAAAAAAACTTGTTTGAAAATTTTGTTGGAAATTTGTTTAAGTGTGAAAAAGTTTTGAAGTGAGCAAGTATCTAGGAGTAGCCTACCCTAATGTTTTAAGGTCTTTCTTATTCTTTATCCTTTCCTTAGTAAGACTATCCCTACTATAATGGAGTAGGTAGTCCTTACTTTGGATGTTAAGGGGTATGTGAGGGACAATTGGATTTTTGAAGGCCATTGTGGGGTGTAATAAGCACATATAAGGGACCATCATCATTTTTCGAAAGGGACTTGATTCGTAAAGGCAACCATAAGGGACTTTGATGATTTTTTTATTTGAGGGACTTGCTTTATACACCCCACTTAACCATTATTCGTAGGCAACTTGAGGGATATCCTTAGGAAGTGAGACGGCGATTAAAATCGACTTACGTGTGTGACGTGTTTATTTTAATTATCTTTATTTAAAAGTGATCTAAATTTATTTTAATATTACATACATGTTGTTACACTCCCTAATTACTAACCATAATAATAATTAAATAATTAAACAACTTTACATCCAAGAAACAATTACAAAATAATAAGCAAAATAATTAAATAGAAAAGATAAATAAAATATAAATAAGCAATAATAAATAATAAAGGGGGTTAATTCTAAGTTTACTCGGCAAGACATCGCATCTTGTGCCTACGTATCCTTACGGGAGTGGAATCAGAGTAATCGTAGTTCCCCTCAATAGGGAGGTTAGAAACTTCTTGACTGTGGTCAAGGTCTCAAGGGGAATAAACGCATCTTAAGGACACGCTTACGTGGAGTGTAGAAACTCCAAATCTCTACGTTGAAATGTTAAGTTGTAATTAGGGTTAAATTAGGGATTCCACGGCGGGAAACCCTGAAATGAGCGCGGCGGCTCTTTGACCTAATGCTAAGGGTAAAATTGTAATTTTGCCTGCGGCGAGGCATTTGTGAAAATTAGGGTTTGTAGTTTGTAGTTTTGAGGATTTGAAATTGAATGTGTGAAGTTTTACGGACTATTGGCGCGGCGGCCAAACAGTTAGACCTAACCTTCGGATGTGTGCAATGTGACAGAAATAATAGTAAACGCGTGAGATAATTGAATCATGCAAACAGAGAGATAATGTCATAATTTAAACCATGCAAGCAGAAATTTAAAGGCAGAATTTAAAGAGCGATTGTTAAGTTCGCGAGGTTACATGAGAGGAGCAGATACAATATGATAATGAAATTTGAATTGAACCATAATAGAATAAAATAAATAACGGTTCTAGTTATTATTTTAAAAAAAAGATTTTAGTTATTATTTTAAATTTATCTAAAAAAAAAGTTTTTCTTAAAAATAATAGGTTTTCATATTAATTTGGAAAAGATGTTAATGTTATTTATTTTAAAAAAACAGATTTTTATATTATAACAAATTTTAATAAATTAATGATAACAATAATAATAATAATGGTAATAATAATGATAATAATGATAATAATAATAAATAATGATAATAATAATAATAATAATAATAATAATAATAATAATAATAATAATAAAGCAATAATGAATTTTAAATGTGCCCAAATAACCCAACAATGTTGCTAACGCAGAAATGCGCTCATCGCAACCAGATCTAAATCGGACGAAACAAAATTTATCGCAAAGAAAAAGAAATTAAGCAAAAAATAGTATTATTGCTCACACAAAAATGCGATCATCGCAACCAGATCGAACTAACACAAATGTCACGCGTCATGCACACAAATGTGCAAACATCGTATCGACATAATTCGATCAAAAATCTTATATATATAAACTCTAACAATTTAAAAATTATATATATATATAAACGTAACAGTAATAGATAAAGAAAAAGAAATAACGGTAATAGATGAAGAAAAAGAAATAACGGTAAAAGATGAAGAAAAAGAAACAACAGTAATAGATGAAGGAAAAGAAATAACGGTAAACGATGAAGAAAAAGAAACGATAGTAATGGATGAAGAAGAAAACTAAATAACGGCAAACGGCACTCACTCCTCTTAGGTTTTTTTCAATCTCTCCTCCTTTTTTCCAACAAGGCAACACATGTATATATAGGGAACAAATTAGGGTTAACACCAAATTGTCAATAATGTCCCTAAAGCCCATTTTAAAGCCCAAACTAAATAATTAGTTAAGAAAAAATAAAATTTAAATAATTTAAAATAATTAAAATAAACTTAAAATAAAAACTAATAATCCTATTGATTCCTAAAATAAAAAATATTATAAAAAGAACAAAATTTTTTTCAATATTTTTTATTTTATGATTTTTTGGATATTTTTATGAATAATTTAGAAAAAAGTGAAAAAAATAATATTTTAAAAAATGATTTAATTAAAATACGAAAATAATAATTAAATAATAATAAAAAACTATTTTTGTTATTTTTTTAATGAAAGATAGAAAAATTTAGAGTAAAAATAATAAAAAACAAAAAAAGTGACAAAGGTGAGATTCGAACTCTCAACCTCTCACACTCATAACTCCTTACACATGTCCTCCTGCCAATTGTGCCATTTTTACTTTTTAGAAAAAAAATGCATGCCATATGATATTTACCTGCAAAAAGTCAAACGACTACACAAATTTGTTAGTAATTGATTAAATGCAATGAAATGCGACGACAAATCTTAGGGCAAAATTTGGGGTATTACAGTTATTATGATAATATTTCTCACCCAACCTCTCTTTGATGTTGGCAAAAAAAAAATCATGAAGTTTGACTTTGGTTTGACCACAGTTGACCTCAGTTTGACCTTTTAACTGCATTGACTGCTTTTGACTTATCTGATCATCTGACTGAGCAAACTTTTGAGAAAAGTCTTGAAACTTGACATGGGGGTTCTTATACACATATAAGATGTTATGAAGCTCACTTGAAATCTTGGAAGTCCATTTAGCCTGATTAAAGTCAAAACCCTAGTTTTGGATGCACTGCTTAGGAGGTGCATTGTCTGAGGGAATTGTCAACTCTTCTGACCAATTGTGAATTTTGTGAACCTTGTGAACCTTCTTGGAACACAAAGTCTTGTATTGTGAGGGCAAATTTTGGGGTGCAACAGCTGCCCCTGTTCAATTTTCTGAAACCTGAGGGGTTAGATTGGTATATTTGCCTGTCGTAACCTGGAAGGTTGAAGGGGATTGAACACAAAAGCCCAAAAATTTGCACTCACTAGTGCACTAGAGTGGTACAGACGGCTAGTTGAATATGATTGAGTGGGCTTAAAGATGCCACTAGGGGGGAGCAGTTCAAAATATGGGTGTATGATGAAAGCTGTCAAGAGTCTGGAATAATAATGATGTAGCAGCATGTCTTCATGAGGATAGAGCAATCAATAGTGATGACCCTAAAGCAGTCTTGAAGCAATGATATGATTTCAGGAGGATAGAACAATGAATGGCTCTAAAGCAGTCTTGAAATAATAATGTGATATGTCTTCAGGAGGATAGAGCAATCAATAGCTCTAAAGCAGTCTTGAAGTAATGATTTCAGGAGGATAGAGCAATGGATAGCTCTAAAGCAGTCTTGAAATAATAATGTAATTTCAGGAGGATAGAGAAATGGAGAACTCTAAAGCAGTCTTGAAATAATTAGATGGCTTCAGGAGGATAGAGCAATGAATAGCTCTAAAGCAGTCTTGAAGTAGTAATATGACCTCATGAGGATAGAGCAATGAATAGCTCTAAAGCAGTCTTGAAGTAATAGGATGATTTCAGGAGGATAGAGCAATCAGTAGCTCTAAAGCAGTCTTGAAGTCATGAGAGGCTATCAGGAGGATAAAATAACCCTGAGGTTACAATAAAGCAGTCCCAAAGTAATAAGAAGCTCATCAGGAGGATAAAGTAACCCTGAGGTTACAATAAAGCAGTCCCAAAGATCATAAGATTGTTTGTTGGATAATTAACCTGAAAACAAGGTAGCATTCTGTATAACAACATTAGTTTATGCTTTATGTATGCATGTATGACATGATGCACTTAGGTAATGTACTATAGACATATATGTTATGGTATGATGTAAATGATGTATGTATGCTATGACACTGCTGGAAGTGTCTGGATATCCTTGTATAACAACTGCTGGCCAAGGAAAATAAATCCCGATTCGTTGTTGAAGAATATATAACCCTCCGTCTGCTGGGGATAACAAGGTATAGATAACCTCCCGTTGTTGGGGATAACCAGGTATAGATAACCTCCCGTCTTCGTTCATCGTGCCCTTATTGGAAAGTAATTTCCCGTATATCCGTATGAGGATAAAAGAGATGGATATAAAATTCCAGGGGAGATTAGACTTTGTGAAAATGGATTAGTCCTACTGATGGTTTGTAACTGCCTTGTAAAGATGAACCGGCGAAGCTTCGTTGAAATCCTTCCCTCGTTCGTCCTTAGTAAATACTATTACTGCATTTTCATGCATTTCTGGTAAACATCAATCATATTAAAAGCATACATGCATTTCTGGTAAACATCAATCATATTCAAAGGCATACATACATTCAAACACAACCAATGGACGTTTCGCTTATGTAAATAGGGTAAAAGTAAGTCTGGATTCAAAAGATGGAATTTATTTATATCAAAAGTGACCCATACACGGGTAAGTTTGTACAAGGAGACATAAACCCTAGTAAGAGAATTTTGTCATGAAGTTTTACAAAAAGAATCAGCTATGTGGGAAATAATCCTATTGAGTTTCAATTCTACTATTGCCACTCAAGTATCTCATCTTCTTGCTGTTGAGACGGAAACGATTAGATTGAGCTTTATCTGTTTGAGCTTGAGTAAGTAGTACAACTGGTTGCAGTTTCATGAGTGATCCAAACGAGACATAGTCATACGCTTTAATCCCTAACTTTTGCCTGGATTGCCCTTTCAGGTTTTCAATCCACCGGGATACCCTTTTTTGTCCAAGCCGCCTTTTCAGGTTTTCGACTTGCCGGGTGTACATCTTTTTTATATATATATCCCTAATTTTTGCCCAAACCCTTTTGGTTTGCCGGGATGCCCTTATTTTTGCCTAGGCCTGTCAACCTAGCGGGTATCTTTTTATGCGTAGTATTTTTTAACTATATCTGCGTTTACAGGTTGTGGGAAGTCTTCACCATCCATTGTAGTCAGTATCATGGCACCTCCTGAGAACACTGTCTTGACTACAAATGGTCCCTCATATGTTGGAGTCCACTTGCCCCTAGGATCACCCTGTGGTAATATGATACGCTTGATTACCAAGTCACCAGCCTGATATACCTTTGGCTTAACCTTCTTGTTAAAAGCTTTGATCATCCGTTTCTGGTACATCTGGCCATGACAAACTGCTGCTAACCTTTTCTCATCAATCAAATTTATCTGGTCAAGTCGAGTCTGAATCCACTCATCTTCATCCAAGCCTGCATCCTTCATAATTCTCAAGGAGGGGATCTGAACTTCAATAGGCAGAACTGCTTCCATACCATAGACTAAGGAGAATGGGGTTGCCCCTGTTGAAGTACGTATTGTAGTACGATAACCATGCAGAGCAAATGGTAACATCTCGTGCCAATCCTTGTAAGTAACAGTCATCTTCTGTACAATCTTCTTAATGTTCTTATTAGCAGCTTCAACTGCCCCATTCATCTTTGGACGATACGGAGAAGAGTTGTGATGCTTAATCTTGAACTGCGTACAGAGATCAGTAATCATAGTGTTGTTCAGATTAGAGCCATTGTCAGTGATAATCCTTTCAGGGATACCATACCTACATATGAGATTATTCTTAATGAACCGAGCCACAACATTCTTAGTCACAGATGCAAATGAAGCTGCCTCTACCCACTTCGTGAAGTAATCAATAGCAACCAGGATGAAACGATGCCCATTAGAAGCAGTAGGCTTGATCTCACCAATCATATCAATGCCCCACATGGCAAAGGGCCAAGGAGCAGTCAACACATTCAATGGAGATGGAGGTACATGTACTTTATCAGCATAGATTTGACATTTGTGACATGTTCTGGAGTGTTGATAGCAATCAGCTTCCATGGTAGACCAATAGTAACCTGCTCTCAAAATCTTCTTTGCCATGGTATGACCACTAGAATGAGTGCCAAAGGTCCCATCATGCATCTCTTCCATAATTTCTGTAGCTTCCTTCTTATCCACACAACGAAGCATAGTTGAATCATGATTACGCTTATACAGAATGCCATTACTCAGAAAGAACTTAGCAGAAAACCTTCTCAGGAACTTCCTATCTTTGACAGATGCCCCTTCAGGGAACTCCTGAGCTTCAAGATAGTTTTTCACTTCATAGAACCAAGGCTTCTCCTCTGCCCCTTCAGTGTCAATCTCATTGCAGTATGCAGGCTTCTCAAATCTATCAATGGTAATCTTGGGAGCTTCATCATCCCAGCTGATCTCAAACATAGATGCCATGGTGGCCAATGCGTCTGCCAACTGATTCTCTCTTCGTGGAATATGTCCAAAAGTAATCTCTTTGAAATGTGGGATCAAAGACAACACATGCTCTCTGTAAGGAATGAGATTATCATGCTTTGTATCCCAATCTCCTTTAATCTGACTTACTACCAGAGCTGAATCTCCATACACCTCAAGGAACTGAATCTTCATATCAATAGCAACTTGCATACCCATGATACATGCCTCATACTCAGCCATGTTATTGGTACAATAGAAACAAAGTCTGGCAGTAATTGGGGTATGACAACCTTCAGGGGAACTAATCACAACACCAACACCATTACCATGTGCATTGGAGGCACCATCAAAAACCATAGTCCATCGGGATCCTTGTTCAGGTCCGTCATATTGTCCAGGTTCTTTGGTAACAGACATAATGTCTTCATCAGGGAACTCAAAATTCATTGACTGGTAATCACCTACTGCTTGATGAGCCAAATGATCAGCAACAACACTCCCCTTAATGGCCTTCTGAGTGGTATACTGTATATCATATTCCGTCAAGATCATTTGCCATCTTGCAATTCTTCCGGAGAGAGCAGGTTTCTCAAATATGTACTTGATTGGATCCATCTTCGAAATCAACAAGGTAGTATGGGTCAACATATACTGTCTTAGTCGGCGAGCAGCCCATGCCAAAGCGCAGCAAGTTTTCTCGAGCAGTGAGTATCTTGTTTCACAGTCGGTAAACTTTTTGCTAAGGTAGTATATTGCCTGCTCTTTTCGACCAGACTCGTCATGTTGCCCCAATACACACCCCATTGAGTTGTCTAATACTGTTAAATACATAATCAAGGGTCTTCCATCAACTGGTGGCATTAAAATTGGAGGTTCTAGCAAATATCTCTTGATTTCATCAAAGGCAGTCTGGCACTCATCATTCCATTCCATCACCTGATCTTTCCTCAACAACTTGAAGATTGGCTCACAGATGGTAGTTAATTGGGAAATAAATCTTGCAATGTAGTTCAATCGTCCCAAGAAACCTCTAACCTCCTTCTCAGTACGGGGAGCTGGCATCTCTCGTATAGCTTTCACTTTTTGCAGGATCCACTTCAATACCTTTTCCACTGACAATGAAACCCAGGAGCTTTCCAGATCTAACTCCAAAAGTACACTTGTTTGGATTTAATCTCAACCTGTATTTCTTCAACCTCTCAAACAACTTGTGCAGATGATCAAGATGTTGTTCTTCATTCTGAGACCTGGCTATCATATCATCCACATATACCTCTATCTCATGATGAATCATATCATGAAACAAAGCCACCATAGCACGCTGATATGTTGCCCCTGCATTCTTCAAACCAAATGGCATTACCATATAGCAAAAGGTGCCCCACTGTGTCACAAATGTAGTCTTCTCCATATCTTCAGGTGCCATCTTGATTTGATTGTAACCAGAGAAACCATCCATAAAAGAGAATACCTTATGCTGAGCAGTGTTGTCTACCAGAATATCAATATGAGGAAGTGGAAAGTCATCTTTAGGGCTAGCCTTGTTCAGATCTCTGTAGTCTACGCACATACGTACCTTACCATCTTTCTTAGGAACTGGTACCACATTTGCAACCCACTGAGGATAAGAAGTTACGGCCAAGAACCCTGCATTGAACTGTTTCATTACCTCTGCTTTGATCTTTTCTGACATTTCAGGACGCATACGACGAACCTTCTGCTTCTTTGGACGACAATCTTCTTTCACTGGCAAACGGTGAACCACAATGTCGGTATCCAACCCTGGCATATCTTCATAAGTCCAAGCAAAGATCTCCACATAGTCACGTAGCATCTGAATCAACCTGCTCTTGACACTGTCCTCTAAATCAGCTCCTATTTTGACCTCTTTTCTGTTTTCTTCAGTTCCCAGATTCACAACTTCGACTGGCTCTTCATGTGGCTGTATAGCTTTCTCTTCTTGTTGTAACAACCTAGCAAGCTCTACAGGTATTTCACAATCGTCCTCGTTTCCGTCTTCAGTTTGATAGATCGGATTATCGAAATTGTAATTGGCAATAGTAGAACTGTTATCAACTGGATCCAGAGTGGATGAGGATCTGCATTTTAGTGGCGTGGGTGTGTGTAAGAACACATAGCTGATAAAGCAAAAATAAAAGAAAAAGAAAGACAAGGAACACAATATTTACGAAAACGAAACGTCCACTGATTTTATTGAATGAAGTATGCAAATGAAATGACAACCCGTAACAAGCACACCATTGTGCCCCGGGTAAGGCACATGGCTTGAAAGTTTTAATTGTTCCAGAAATTATAAATTTAAAAACATAACACAGTAATAGTATTTACTCCTGACTAAAGGAGATAGGGATAACATCTTCAGCTGTCCAATTATTGAGTCCAGCACCCACAGTAGGAAAAATCCATGCCTCCAGGTTGTAGTCTTCATCTTGATCTCCCACAGCATTGATAACCCCTTGATTGGTGATACGAACAGCACGGGCACGACGGACAGCCTTCTGGGACTCTGCAGTGAAACCCAAACCAAACTTGTCAGACTTGTATGGAATATCAGGAAGCTGACCCCAAATAGTACAACCACCTTCTTCCACCACAGCTTTTGCATCATTGAGGGAGGCCATTGCCATTGTTGGAGGGTTTCTGATGACCACAGGAACCTTCTTCACAGCAGGAGGAGTCACACAATCCTTAACAGCCCAGGGAACCACTTCAAATGACTGACATGGAGTTTCAATGTATTCACCTTCTACTTCCAGATACTTGAAAGTGTTTACATGGCTGACAAAGTATTCTTCCTCTCCAAAGACAGTAACAACTTTTCCATTCACCGGATATCTCAACTTTTGATGTAATGTGGAGGTCACAGCACCTGCCCCATGGATCCAGGGACGACCAAGCAGACATGAGTACGAAGGACGAATATCCATCACATAGAATGTAGCAGTGAACACCTGAGAGCCAACCTTGATTGGAAGATCAATTTCCCCATGCACTACTCTTCTAGAACCATCAAAAGCCTTTACCACAATATTACTGGGCTTCAATACCGTATCTTCAGGACTCAGCTTGTTCAGGACTTCCTTAGGCAACACATTCAGAGAGGAACCATTGTCTATCAGCACATGAGACAGGGTAGTGCCCTTGCATACAATTGAAATATGCAAGGCCCTGTTATGATCCCTCTTGGCAGGGGTCAAGTCAGCATCAGAAAATCCTAACCCGTTGTCATAGGTCAGGTGAGCAACACAATTCTCAAACTGGTCCACAGAAATTGCACTGGGTACATGAGCCATCTTTAGAAACTTGATCAATGACTTGGCATGAGCCTCAGAATATAATAACAGGGAGAGCATAGAAATCTTTGAGGGAGTATGCCCCAGCTGATCAACAATATCATAATCACTCTTGCGAATGATTTTCAATACTTCTTCCATCTGCTTAGAGAGGTCATCAGCAGCTGGCACATCAGTAGATACAGGCTCAATAACAGGACCCTTGCCCCGAGCATCAGTGGTGGAAGTAACAGCAGGAGTAACTGCACTCTTAGAAGCAACTGGAGGAGAGAAGACTCTTCCACTACGAGTGATCTTGCTAGATCCGGCAATATTATCAATGTCAACAGACATATCAGGTAAAGGCTCCTGTTTGACACCATGGATGTAAACATCAGACCCATAGTGCCAAGGCACAGCTTTGTCAGATGTATAAGGAATAGGACCGGGAGTGGTAATGATCAGAGGAGCTACTCTGGCTTCAGCGACAACTTTCACAGGACCTTCAGCAGTAATCTTGATTGGGCCCTGATGAGTAATTTTAATGGGACCCTTTGAAGTGATTCTTAGTGGTACTTTGTCAACCATATCAACCTCTTCAATCTTCTTACCCTGAGTCAGATGATCTACCATACTTTCTACAGATGCTGGTCTTCTTTCAAACACTATAGTACACTTATCCATGAGACGTTGAATCCCATCTCTCAAAATGAAGCAACTATCCGGCTTATAGGTACAATACAAACAATCTTCACGACAACCTGGAAAGGTCCCAGCTTGTACTAACCTCTTTTTGATAACAGACAATGGTGTGCTCAACTCCATAACCGAATAGACATGCAGATCTTCATCAATATCTTCATCAATGGCGTTGACAGTCTTCTCGTGATTTGGCATTGGAGCTGTAATTACATTTGGAGTACCTGGTGGATCAAACTCAATTTCTCCAGCATCAATCATATCTTGAATTTTGTTCTTCAAGACCCAGCAGTTATTAGTATCATGTCCTGGACAGTTTGAATGATATGCACATCGTGCATTGGGATTGTACTTGGGAGAGGTAACATTGGGATTCTGAGGAGCCTCCCTCAGGGTAATAAGTTCAGCCTTCAACAAGTGTTGCAATGCCTGAGCCATTGACATGTTGATCTTCGTGAACTGTCTTCTAGCCCTCTGTTGGTTGCCTTGAGGCTGCTCTGTTGTTGCAGGAGTTGGATTTGAAATATGAACTGCACTAACAGACTGATGCCTTCTGTTACGATCAGGCTGACCATACACAGCATTAGATTCTTTCTTCCCAGTGGGAGGCTTCTTTGCAGCACCTGATGAAGAAGTGCCCACTTGGATCTTACCACTCTTGATACCATTCTCTACTCGCTCTCCTGTCATGATCAACTCAGTGAAGCCAGATGATGAGCTTCCAATGAGATGACTGTAAAACGGACCATTCAGCGTACACATGAACATATCAACCAATTCCCTATCAGTCAAAGGGGGTTGAACTCTTCCAGCTAAGTCTCTCCACTTCTGAGCATACTCCTTAAAGCTTTCTTTGGCACCCATAGACATGCTTTGAAGCTGCATGCGAGTGGGGGCTAAGTCAGCATTGTATTGATACTGCTTGTAGAAAGCTTCAGCAAGGTCATTCCAATCTCTGATGTTGACACTCTCCAACTGATAATACCACTCTAGCTGAGCTCCAGATAAACTCTCTTGAAAGAAATGGATCCACAACTTTTTATCAGCAGTGTGGGGTTGAATTCTTCTGACATAAGACCTCAGATGCAATTTGGGACAAGAGACCCCATCATAGACAACAAATGTAGGAACTTTGAACCCAATGGGTATGACCACCCCAGAAATCAAGCTCAAATCCTCAAAATCCAGCCCAGATGATTTCTGTAATTCCATAGCATCCATTCTATCCACCAGCATCTTGAATTTGTCTTCGTTAGGCTCATGGTAGTAGTTAGCCTCAGAATCAGAGTCCCCCATAGTGTTGTGGAGACTGCCTCTCTCCTGCTCAGATTCTTCAGATTCATAGTCTTCAACCTGTTCCTTGGTCTTGGCAGGACCTTTGAACCTTCTTCCCATGTTGAGCAACCCAGCAGACCTTCTAGCCTTCTTAGTCTTCTTGGCCAGCAGTGTCTTCAATTCATCCTGCCCCTTGGATAGGTTCAGGATCAGCTCTTGGAACTGTGCATTCTGTGCCTGGAGATCCTTAACTGATTGTTCAAGAGCCATTGCTGAAATAAACAGCGAGGAGATGAGAAACCTGTGCACAATTATAAACCTGTGATGCAATGATATGGGAATGCATATGCAATGTTTTCAAGGACCGCAGGATTTAAATTTGCTTAAACAAACAAGAAAGTAACTTTTTATTAGTAATAACTTGTTTTGCTTTTTAGGCTTACAAAAAATGAAAACGAAATAAGTACAAAAGATGGGGTTTTAAGTCTCCCATGGACGTTTTCTCTTTGGGTTGAGGTATGAGTTGAGGTTTCGTTCCTCATGAAGTAGCTTTGTTAGCTCTAGGATCCTTGCTTGGCTTGATTTGTGATGAGCCTCGAAAGTATCCCTTTGCTCTTTCAGTTGGATCCATGATCTCTGCAAGTCTTCCATATCAGTAGGCATGTCTGGGTGAAGGATGGTATAAGCTGTGTCTCCTTCAGCAACAGGTTCCATGGTAACTGGTAGGACGGCAGGATATGGCATCATGAGTGTCTGAGCACGAGATCGTACCCATCTGAGATAGGCCTCCATAGGAATAGTGTACTTAGGCTCCAGTGTCTTGCTGTCAATCCTGTTTACCTTTCCCCAAGCTCGGATGAATCTCTGACGGTGACCCTGAAGATCGTTGTCGTAATCAAACACAATGCCCTGAATCAACATGTCATGTGGACCGTCACTTCGGGCGTAACCAAACTGTCGTAAAGCTAGAGAGGGGTTGTAGGTGATGCCTCCTCTTATGCCTAGAAGTGGCACATTAGGAAACTCCCCACAACGGTCAATGATGGTGACATTCTCCATAGATCTGGAGCACCAATGGATGTCTGAGTGAGAAAGTGACATGATCCTCTTGGACCATCTGAACCCTTGCTCATTCTTCATTACTGAGCGAGGAAGGTGAGAAATAAACCACCTAGAAAGTAAAGGTATGCAGCACATCAAAGTTCCTCTTGCCCTTGTAGTACGGGTGTGAAGAGAATGTAGGATGTCTCCAAGTAAGGTAGGCACTGGATTGTGACTCAGGAATATGTTGATGGCATGACCGTCTATGAACTGATCAGGATTGGGGAACAACACTAAGCCATAAATCAATAAGGCTAAGATCTCCTCAAAAGCATCGTAGCTCATAGCCTTCAAGAACATTTGAGCTTTATCCACTAATACCTTGGCAAGAATACCTTTAACTCCACTTCTCGTCTCTAGAACAATGTCAGACTTCTTCAGATGTAGAGCTGCAGCAATAACTTCTGGTTTAAGCTCCTTCTCTAAGCCTGTGAATGGCTTCTGATCAAGAACAGGTATACCCAGAAGTTTAGAGAACTCCTCCATGGTTGGAACCAGCTGATAATCAGGAAATGTAAAGCAATGGTGCTTAGGGTCAAAGAACTGAAACAGCACACTCATCATGTCTTCACTGAACCCTGAAGTAACTAGATCCAATAAGTGACCATGTCTCTTGTTGAACTGGGAATGATCAGGCACTAGGGAAACCCACTCCTTGAGCTTAGCAGGTATCCCTACAAAGTTGATCCTGATGGTGTTTCTACGAGCAGAAGCCATGACCTGCAACAAAGAACAAAGATAAATCCTTTGGTCCTTAAAATGGTTAGGGAAAATGATATGCTTATGATGCATGATGATGTCATGATGTCATGCTCAATCACAAACATGTGGCACACACAAACAAGTCACACCATAGCCCTAGGTTTAAAGGCTTGCATGAGGTTCAAAGGCAAGTACCCTCCCCTGAAGTTAGATGGTTCATCCTGTCCTACAAAAGTAACCAGGTTCTAAAGGATCTCAATATCATTGATCCTTCACAAGGGTGGTTGTTCAGAAGGCAACTTACTTGCCAACCAAAACCCTCCAAGTTTAAGATCTCAATGAGCGTAGTATCGAGTGTCAACCAACTTCAGTCTGCACCAAAGCCGGTTACCTCACTACTTTCTAAAGGCCAAGATGAGTTAACTAGGGTTCTAAAAGTCAGTTAGTGCATTGACAACATATGGCAGCCTCAATATTATCCTCAACTTGACTTAAGGAATGTAAGCACCAACCAAGAAGTCGCACTAACTATGGCCACCAGATCAACCGTATCGATATACGTCGTACAGTTTCCTTGGTCTATTGCCATTTACCTAAGGTACACTAGATCCGGGTTAGGACCTTTCACACATAAGAGCACCCCAACAATATAATAATAAAGCAAACAAGGCAAACAATTTAAAGTGATCTTAATTCCTAAGGGTACCCCTCTTAAATAGGTCCCCAGCAGAGTCGCCAGTTCTGTAACACGGTGGGAGAACTGACTTTAAACAATGTTGCGGATAGCAAGAGTCGCCACCGACTTTTATTTTATCCATAAGGAAAGGTTATAAAAGAACAGGAAAGACCTTAGAGAATATTTTGGGTCCGGGGGGTAGGTTATGAAAAGGGAAGGTGTTAGCACCCTTTTCATCCATGGTTATCCATGGGCTCTTAGGTACTTAAGCTCACTTTTGAATTGTTTTGAAAGTGTAGTGTGTGAATAGCAAAAAAATTCAGAATAGTTTAATAATAATCCGTGTATGGATGTGAAAAAAACTTGTTTGAAAATTTTGTTGGAAATTTGTTTAAGTGTGAAAAAGTTTTGAAGTGAGCAAGTATCTAGGAGTAGCCTACCCTAATGTTTTAAGGTCTTTCTTATTCTTTATCCTTTCCTTAGTAAGACTATCCCTACTATAATGGAGTAGGTAGTCCTTACTTTGGATGTTAAGGGGTATGTGAGGGACAATTGGATTTTTGAAGGCCATTGTGGGGTGTAATAAGCACATATAAGGGACCATCATCATTTTTCGAAAGGGACTTGATTCGTAAAGGCAACCATAAGGGACTTTGATGATTTTTTTATTTGAGGGACTTGCTTTATACACCCCACTTAACCATTATTCGTAGGCAACTTGAGGGATATCCTTAGGAAGTGAGACGGCGATTAAAATCGACTTACGTGTGTGACGTGTTTATTTTAATTATCTTTATTTAAAAGTGATCTAAATTTATTTTAATATTACATACATGTTGTTACACTCCCTAATTACTAACCATAATAATAATTAAATAATTAAACAACTTTACATCCAAGAAACAATTACAAAATAATAAGCAAAATAATTAAATAGCAAAGATAAATAAAATATAAATAAGCAATAATAAATAATAAAGGGGGTTAATTCTAAGTTTACTCGGCAAGACATCGCATCTTGTGCCTACGTATCCTTACGGGAGTGGAATCAGAGTAATCGTAGTTCCCCTCAATAGGGAGGTTAGAAACTTCTTGACTGTGGTCAAGGTCTCAAGGGGAATAAACGCATCTTAAGGACACGCTTACGTGGAGTGTAGAAACTCCAAATCTCTACGTTGAAATGTTAAGTTGTAATTAGGGTTAAATTAGGGATTCCACGGCGGGAAACCCTGAAATGAGCGCGGCGGCTCTTTGACCTAATGCTAAGGGTAAAATTGTAATTTTGCCTGCGGCGGGGCATTTGTGAAAATTAGGGTTTGTAGTTTGTAGTTTTGAGGATTTGAAATTGAATGTGTGAAGTTTTACGGACTATTGGCGCGGCGGCCAAACAGTTAGACCTAACCTTCGGATGTGTGCAATGTGACAGAAATAATAGTAAACGCGTGAGATAATTGAATCATGCAAACAGAGAGATAATGTCATAATTTAAACCATGCAAGCAGAAATTTAAAGGCAGAATTTAAAGAGCGATTGTTAAGTTCGCGAGGTTACATGAGAGGAGCAGATACAATATGATAATGAAATTTGAATTGAACCATAATAGAATAAAATAAATAACGGTTCTAGTTATTATTTTAAAAAAAAGATTTTAGTTATTATTTTAAATTTATCTAAAAAAAAAGTTTTTCTTAAAAATAATAGGTTTTCATATTAATTTGGAAAAGATGTTAATGTTATTTATTTTAAAAAAACAGATTTTTATATTATAACAAATTTTAATAAATTAATGATAACAATAATAATAATAATGGTAATAATAATGATAATAATGATAATAATAATAAATAATGATAATAATAATAATAATAATAATAATAATAATAATAATAATAATAATAATAATAATAATAATAATAATAATAATAATAAAGCAATAATGAATTTTAAATGTGCCCAAATAACCCAACAATGTTGCTAACGCAGAAATGCGCTCATCGCAACCAGATCTAAATCGGACGAAACAAAATTTATCGCAAAGAAAAAGAAATTAAGCAAAAAATAGTATTATTGCTCACACAAAAATGCGATCATCGCAACCAGATCGAACTAACACAAATGTCACGCGTCATGCACACAAATGTGCAAACATCGTATCGACATAATTCGATCAAAAATCTTATATATATAAACTCTAACAATTTAAAAATTATATATATATAAACGTAACAGTAATAGATAAAGAAAAAGAAATAACGGTAATAGATGAAGAAAAAGAAATAACGGTAAAAGATGAAGAAAAAGAAACAACAGTAATAGATGAAGGAAAAGAAATAACGGTAAACGATGAAGAAAAAGAAACAATAGTAATGGATGAAGAAGAAAACTAAATAACGGCAAACGGCACTCACTCCTCTTAGGTTTTTTTCAATCTCTCCTCCTTTTTTCCAACAAGGCAACACATGTATATATAGGGAACAAATTAGGGTTAACACCAAATTGTCAATAATGTCCCTAAAGCCCATTTTAAAGCCCAAACTAAATAATTAGTTAAGAAAAAATAAAATTTAAATAATTTAAAATAATTAAAATAAACTTAAAATAAAAACTAATAATCCTATTGATTCCTAAAATAAAAAATATTATAAAAAGAACAAAATTTTTTTCAATATTTTTTATTTTATGATTTTTTGGATATTTTTATGAATAATTTAGAAAAAAGTGAAAAAAATAATATTTTAAAAAATGATTTAATTAAAATACGAAAATAATAATTAAATAATAATAAAAAACTATTTTTGTTATTTTTTTAATGAAAGATAGAAAAATTTAGAGTAAAAATAATAAAAAACAAAAAAAGTGACAAAGGTGAGATTCGAACTCTCAACCTCTCACACTCATAACTCCTTACACATGTCCTCCTGCCAATTGTGCCATTTTTACTTTTTAGAAAAAAAATGCATGCCATATGATATTTACCTGCAAAAAGTCAAACGACTACACAAATTTGTTAGTAATTGATTAAATGCAATGAAATGCGACGACAAATCTTAGGGCAAAATTTGGGGTATTACAGTTATTATGATAATATTTCTCACCCAACCTCTCTTTGATGTTGGCAAAAAAAAAATCATGAAGTTTGACTTTGGTTTGACCACAGTTGACCTCAGTTTGACCTTTTAACTACATTGACTGCTTTTGACTTATCTGATCATCTGACTGAGCAAACTTTTGAGAAAAGTCTTGAAACTTGACATGGGGGTTCTTATACACATATAAGATGTTATGAAGCTCACTTGAAGTCTTGGAAGTCCATTTAGCCTGATTAAAGTCAAAACCCTAGTTTTGGATGCACTGCTTAGGAGGTGCATTGTCTGAGGGAATTGTCAACTCTTCTGACCAATTGTGAATTTTGTGAACCTTGTGAACCTTCTTGGAACACAAAGTCTTGTATTGTGAGGGCAAATTTTGGGGTGCAAGTATAGGACTTGATGTCTACCAAATACTTCTTGACTCCAGTCATATGTCTAGAAAACCCACCGCCAAAGTACTAGTCTCCTCTAGATGAAGCCCTAAAGAAAGTATGGGCTATAAGACTAGAATTATCAACCATAGTGTGGATCGATTTCTGTGACCCCACCAATCCTGAGATGGTGAGATCCCCGTGAACCGTGCTTGTGCCACTTTCGAATTTCTAATATTTATCCTATGATGCTTAAAAGGAAGGGGAAGAAATCTAAATTAACCCTGAGTGCAAGTGTTATCCCTATAAATGCAAAGAGATCTGGAATCGGGAGTTGGTTATACTAAGGGAAGCTATTAACATCCCAAGTATATGTAGTACTCTATAGGAACCTTTTATATACGTTTTACTATCAGTCATTTCATCTACTTAAGTTGTTTATTGTCGATTGGGAAAGTTTTAACCCATGGGTGAGAATGAGAATATGAAGTGTTTTGGGAGTTTTTGTTTTATGAAAGGTATGGAGACTTAAGGGGTTTTATTCAAAGGTGTGCTTACTAAGATCTCACAATCTTATGCCTACGTATTCTCAAAAGGAAATTGAGAAATCATAGTGTTCGTAGTTCCACCTAACTATGGGTGGAATTTGTATCTTGTTCAAAGTCCAAGATGATGAAGCTAAAAGTTTTGTTGGTTTGAAAGAAAAGACAAATTTTCATTCTAAAGGGAGATATTCCATCTATTCATCACAAACATTTGATAATGATATCATAAGGGAAGAAGCTTTTAACTTGGATGTTAAATAATCCTAAGTAATGCCACACCTTCCTTTATGAGTATTTGCATGCTAAGAGGAGGACCTTAACTTGAATATAGTATTAACAAGTGTGCCACTTACATCACTTAGATGAAAGAAGAGTTTTGGACCATGATAAGAGAGGGGCTCCAGCTTGGATTTTAAATCAACAAGTGTGCCACTTACATCACTTCTATGGAGAAAACTTTTTAATGTTTGATTTTGAATTGTGGTGTATAGAAGAGATATCTTCCTACAAAGATGACTCAATGTCTCATCTCTGGGGAGAAGTTGATTTATTTGGTTATCTTGTTCAAAGCCCAAGATGTGAAGCTAAAAAGTTTTGTTGGTATCTTGTTTAAAGCCTAAGATGTGAAGCTGAAAAGGTTTGTTTGCTTGAGAGGAGGATGGCTTAACTATGGAGAGTTTTGAATTGATGGTATCTTGTATGAAGCCTAAGATGGAAGCTATGATGCTTTTAAGAAGCATGAAGATCTCTATATGAAGCCCAAGAGGAGGCTGGGGTGCTTGGATAATACCCAAGAGGAGGCTATGGTGAACTTGGATAACACGAAATCGTATATATATTTTGATGCATAATTCAACTAAAGTCTAACCGTTTTCGATCCGATTTCGGGTTATTTCCGTGTTATTTGTCTGATGTTTTGCAGGTATTCAACGATCACGTCTAAACAAGGCAACATGAAGAAAAGAAGCAATCTCAGATGAATTATGGACGAAAAAAGAGTGAAAACATCATAAAAAGCGCAGAAGCTGTTTTTGCTGATGTGACGACCGTCACAGCTTCATGACGACCGTCACACGGGTGACGACCGTCACACCTTGTGACGACCGTCATGCAGGCAAAAACGCCCCACTTCAATTACATGTTAAAGAAGCAGTTCCAATTCCCACAGAGTGGACCACTACTCCCAAAATTATCTGCCTCAAAGTCCATCATCTTCAATGATAACCGTTGGAATTCCACTTCTATAAAAGGGGAAGCAGGGGACTTCAGAAAGGGTGTTGCATTCATACAACGAAGTGCTGCCAAATTTATTTCCAAAGGATATTTTCCAGCAATATTCTTATTTGTTTCTCTTTACCTTTCCTGTATTCCAATTTTCATTCTTCTGTAATTTCTACTTTCATTTGTACGATCAATTTGGCATAAAGACCAGAATCCTGCCAACATCTGTGGAGGATCTGCCCAAAGGCCAATTGGAATATTTACAGGTTTCTCATTTCAATCGATTCCAGTTTTTTTATAATGCAAATCATTATTTATTGTTTTTATTTATGTTTTATCTTTCCCAAATCCATGTCTAGCTAAACTTAGGTGATCGATATGTAGTAATAATTCGAATGGGATTTGATAACAACTGGTTGAAAAACTTTCTTTTCAAAAGTAACTTATGGTCTGATGGTTTAAAATTGATTTACTGAATAAACTTCGTCGCGAAAGCGAGAACTTATTTAAAAGTAGTTTTGCCTCGAAAGTGAGAAATTAATTAAGATACGAACCAACAAGCGAAATTTGCGGTAAAGTCAGATAGTAAACACTAGTCATTCATTTTAATAACAGCGAAAGCACTTTAAAATGAATTAGAACTTAGAGATTTCCAAAAAATAATTTTAACCCCGAACGGGATACGAAAGTGTACGTTTGGCCCTTAGGATTATGATTAGCGTCAATAACCATCGTGAGGCGAGAGTCTTCAAATCACCATTTTCTGCTTAAATAAACTTTGAAAATTATTTCATACACCATTGACTTATCAAATCCCTGAAGAACACAATTACTACGTATCGATTCAATCATTTATAATCTAAATAGTACTCTTAGTTCCCTTTTAGTGACAATCTTATTCCATTAAAGATATTCTACCTAGCTAAACATAGTAACTCCCGATAACACTAGTTTGATTACGAGTCCCTGTGGGATCGATATCTATTATTACTACGCGATAGACTGTGCACTTGCAGTTAGGTTGTATTAGACATAGAAAGTCGCGATCAAGTTTTTGGCGTCGTTGCCGGGGACACGTTTAGTCAATAGTGTAACCTTCTGTTACGCCGTATAGACTAGGTTAACAATTTTCATTTTTCCTTTACTAGTTATGTCGATTGTATGCCAAGTAATCGCCCGCAAGGCGATATCGTAAAACCATCAGTCGCAGAACTAGAACGCTTCTTACATTTAAGAAGTCGAATCATTGAGTACCAACTCAAACAACTCAAACATAACACTCCCGAACCTCTCACTCCCATTCCCAAATCAGAAGAAGAAGAACCAGAGATGGCTGAAGGACCTCCAAACAAACCGCTGAAGGCATACGCTACACCATCTCAGATGGAGCCTAGAAGTAGCATTGCTGCCCCAGCTATTACCCGAAATGATTTTGAGCTGAAACCATCATTGTTGTCGGCTGTACAACAAAACCAATTCTCAGGAAACGCAAATGAGGATCCGAACGAACATCTAACGAAGTTTGTACAATATGCGGACACAGTGAAAGAAAATGGAGTAACTCCAGACGCGATAAGACTTCGTCTTTTCCCATTCTCTCTTAGAGACAGAGCGTGGACATGGTTACAATCGTTACCATCCAACTCCGTTACGACGTGGGAGTAATTGAAGAACGTCTTCTTAGCGAGATATTTTCCGCCAAGCAAAACTGCCATGCTTAGAGCTCAAATCAACGGATTTCGACAGAAAAATACTGAATCTCTTTACGAAGCATGGGAACGATTCAAAGATATGATGAGAACATGTCCTCACCACGGTCTAGAAGACTGGGTGACAATCCATACTTTCTATAATGGGCTTCTATACAATACTAGATTGACAATAGACGCTGCCGCGGGCGGTGCACTTATGGATAAGCCATACGATGAAGCCTATCAACTAATAGAAAACATGTCACAAAACCATTGCCAATGGGGAGGTGAACGCACTCCAACAGAGAAAACCACAGTGAAAGGTGGGATGTACGAGATCAGCAGCCTTGAAAAGTTCAACGCTAAAGTAGATGCTCTAGCACAGAAGATTGATAGTCTGACCGTTAACCCCGCTGCAACTGTCGCTGCAGTAACTCCAAATTGCGAGTTATGCGGAAGCACCACTCATAATGCACCCGAATGCCCATTGCTAGCCGGAATCCCACCATACCAGGTAAATTATGCTCAAGGAAATCCCTACGCAAATACCTACAACCCAGGTTGGCGAAATCATCCAAACTTTTCTTACAAAAGCGAAAATGCATTGCAAATGCCTATTGCTCCACCAGGATATCAGAAACCAGCTGCTCAGAATGCACCTAGGAAATCAAACCTCGAGTTGATGATGGAAAAGTTCATAGCAACTCAAGCTCAAACAAACAAAGAATTTCTGAATCAAAACCTACACACTAGCGAGCAAATTAAACAGTTGACAGGAAAAGTAGACGCTTTAGCCACCCACAACAAAATGTTAGAAACACAGATATCACAAGTGGCTCAATAACAAGCCTCTGCTGCCGTACCTGCTGGCACATTTCCTGGACAACCCGAACAGAATCCAAAAGGCCAAGCAAATGTTGTAATACTAAGAAGTGGAAAAGAATTGGACGAACCGATCGATCCGAGGACCGAAAACTCAGCCATGCAACAAAAACCAACTGAACAAGCAGAAAAGGAATCCGAGTTAGAGAAGAAGGAAGACAACGAGAAGGAGGATACCGCAAGTGAAAAAACTCAAGCACCTCTAGCGCCATATAAACCACCTATTCCTTACCCTCAAAAACTAATAAACTCCAAAACTTCAGGACAGTTTAAGAAATTTGTAGAGCTCCTTAAACAGCTGAATATCACTATTCCTTTTACAGAAGCGATAACTCAAATGCCGTCATACGCTAAATTTCTCAAAGAAATCCTGTCGAATAAGAGAAAGATCGAGGATAATGAAACAATTACACTTACTGCAGAGTGTAGCGCTATTATTCAAAACCGCATGCCTCCTAAATTAAAAGACCCAGGTAGTTTCTCCATACCCTGCGTCATAGGAAAGTTCGTAATGGACAAAGCTCTATAGGAGCCAGTATCAGTGTTATGCCCTTATCTATATGCAAAAAGCTGAATATGGGAGACCTCAGACCAACCAAAATGTCCGTACAATTAATTGATCGATCAGTAAAATACCCCGTCGGAATATTGGAAAATGTTCCAGTACGCATAGGACAATTCTACATTCCAACCGACTTCATAATCATGGACATCAAGGAGGACACTGTAACCCCAATTATCCTAGGAAGACCATTCCTAGCTACAGCCGGAGCGATTATAGACGTGAAGAAAGGAAGGCTAACATTCGAAGTAGGAGAAGAAAAGATAGAGTTCATTCTCACCAAGTTCTTACAAGCACCAGCCATAGACAATACCTGCTATTTAGTAGACGAAATTGACGAATGCATAAGAGAACTTGAAAATGAAGAGACCACGTATTCAGAAATAATAAAGATTCAAATACCCGATATTTCTGAAGATGATAATTGGCGTAAACCGTACAAAGACGACAACCTAAGCGAAAGCTTAGCACTGACCCCAAACCATATGCCAGGTCCGAAGAACCCATCTTTAGAACTTAAAACACTACCCAAAAACCTTAGATATGAATTTCTAGACGATGAACTAAAAAGACCAGTGATAGTCAACGCCGACTTAGGACAGCCAGAAACCGAAAAGCTATTAGAAGTCCTAAAGAAGTACCCCACCGCGTTAGGCTATAACATAAGCGATCTAAAAGGTATAAGCCCTTCGATATGTATGCATCGAATTACAATAGAGGAAGACTCTAAAACCTCTCGAGAGCACCAGAGGAGACTGAACCCCATCCTGAGCACTGTAGTCAGAGATGAAGTAAAGAAATTGCTAGATGCAGGAATCATCTATCCGATCTCCGATAGTAAATGGGTCAGCCCAGTTCATGTCGTACCGAAGAAAGGAGGAGTCACAGTAGTTAAAAACGAAAAAGGCGAATCAATAACAAAAAGAGTCGTGACTGGAAGCAGGATGTGCATTGACTATAGAAAGCTTAACAAGGCTACACGCAAAGACCACTTCCTGTTACCCTTCATAGACCAAATGTTGGAAAGATTAGCCAAACATTCATATTTCTGCTATCTAGATGGTTACTCAGGATTTTTCCAAATTCCCATCCATCCTGATGACCAAGAAAAGACTACATTCACCTGTCCTTATGGTACTTTTGCTTACCGCCGAATGCCGTTCGGACTCTGTAACGCTCCAGCAACCTTCCAAAGATGCATGATGGCAATCTTGGCAGATTTCATAGACAACATCATGGAAGTATTTATGGACGATTTCTCGGTATGTGGACAAAGTTTCGAAGGATGCCTACAAAACTTAGAAATGGTATTAGAACGTTGCGTAAAAGTAAACCTCGTCCTAAATTGGGAAAAATGCCATTTTATGGTCCGACAAGGAATAGTTCTAGGACATGTCATATCAGATAGAGGAATTGAGGTAGACAAAGCTAAAATAGAGATCATAAAAGATCTCCAACCTCCAAAATCCGTACGAGAAATACGGAGTTTTCTAGGACATGCCGGTTTCTACAGAAGATTTATAAAAGATTTTTCGAAAATCACAAAACCTCTGACCGGCCTGTTGATGAAAGATGCTGAGTTCGTCTTCGACGACGACTGTCTAAAAGCATTCGAAACATTGAAATCAGCCCTTATCACCGCACCAATTATGCAACCACCCGATTGGCGATTACCGTTCGAAATCATGTGCGATGCGAGTGATTATGCTGTAGGCGCAGTTCTAGGACAAAGGAAGGACAAGAAACTCCATGCCATCTACTATGCCAGTAGAACCTTAGATCCTGCCCAAATGAACTACGCTACCACAGAAAAGGAACTTCTAGCAGTTATATTTGCGCTTGACAAATTCCGTTCTTACTTAGTAGGAGCAAAAATTATCATATACACAGACCACGCTGCCATAAGGTACCTAATAAGCAAAAAGGATGCCAAACCAAGACTATTGAGATGGATCCTGTTATTATAAGAGTTTGACTTAGAAATCAAAGATAAGAAAGGAACCGAGAACGTTGTTGCAGATCACTTATCCCGAATAGAAGGCATCAGACATGAACCAGTACCGATAAATGACGATTTCCCGTACGAACGTCTGATAGCCAAATTAGAAAGTGACACACCCAATTCAATCTCAGAAGATCCAGAATTCGAAAAAGCCGTAGAAGCCGTCTATGCCCAAGTCACATTACCTTGGTACGCTGACATCGTTAATTACCTCGCTGCGGGCGTGCTTCCACCGGATCTTACTTATCAGCAAAAGAAGAAATTCTTCCACGATCTGAAACACTATTATTGGGACGAACCTCTACTCTTCAAGAGAGGGGTCGACAATATATATCGTCGCTGTGTCCCAGAGGAAGAAATAGAAAATATCATTTCCCAATGCCACTCAGCACCATACGGTGGTCATGCTAGTACATCCAAGACATGCGCTAAGATTCTCCAAGCCGGCTTATTCTGGCCTAATCTCTGGAAAGACGTTCACATCGCTGTGCAAAAGTGCGATCGATGCCAACGAACTGGCAACATCTCACGACGCGATGAAATGCCTCAGAAAGGAATCTTAGAGGTAGAAATCTTCGACGTCTGGGGAATAGATTTCATGGGACCATTTCCACCTTCTTTTGGTAATAACTACATACTCGTCGCTGTCGATTACGTGCCTAAATGGATAGAAGCCATAGCTGCTCCAACAAACGACGCACGAGTAGTAATCAAACTCTTCAAAAACACAATCTTTCCTAGATTCGGTGTACCCAGACTCGTCATTAGTGACGGCGGATCTCACTTCATATCGCGAATATTCGATAAACTTCTCTCTAGATATGGAGTCCGACACCGAGTAGCTACACCTTATCATCCTCAAACTAGCGGACAAGTAGAGGTCTCGAACAGAGAAATAAAACAGATATTGGAAAAGACTGTCGCTACCTCAAGGAAAGATTGGTCGTCAAAGCTACAAGAAGCTTTATGGGCTTATAGGACCGCATTTAAGACACCAATAGGTACTACCCCCTACAAATTAGTTTACGGTAAATCCTGCCATCTCCCTGTAGAATTAGAGCATAAGGCCTTCTGGGCCATTAAGACACTCAACTTCAACTACACCTAGGCAGGAGAAAAGTGAATCTTGAACTTACACGAGTTGGAAGAACTTCGATTAGACGCTTACGAAAATGCCCGTATCTATAAAGAACGAACTAAAAAGTGGCATGATAAACGTTCAGTCAGGAAACAATTCAGTGTGGGAGACATCGTATTGCTCTTTAATTCAAGATTAAAACTCTTCCCAGGTAAACTAAAATCTAGGTGGTCTGGACCTTATGAAGTGACTAAAGTACTTCAGAGTGGAGCTGTAGAAATTACCGATAAGATGAATGCACCGTTTATCGTAAACGGGCAACGTCTAAAACATTATAATAAGAACGACAACAGTCCTCAAGTCAGCAGTATAGCATTGCTTGAGCTTCCAGCTCAAACACCCGAATAGCTTCTCACCAAGCTATCGTCAGGCTTTAGACGTTAAAAACAGCGCTTACTGGGAGGCAACCCAATTTCCCTCGTTATTGTATTTCATTTTTCTTTAAAATTTTACTTTGAAAATCCAACAAAAAAAATTCTAAACTTATAATTACTACTACTTTCTACTTTCGTTTGTTTTATTTCTCTCTTTTGTCTTTTGTTTCCACCGCTTTTCGTTTCTAAAAATCCTGACTTCAATTTCCTGTTTTAAACTTTTTAGGATTTTTAAAGTCTTCAAAACATTCCTTCTGTTTTCTCCGAATTACCTGCGAGTATGGCCGAATACGACTTCACAAAGGTTCACTTCCAAGGACTAGCTCAAAAGGCAAGATTTGCAGCACTGACCGAAAGAGAACTCGCCTTAACGCTGTATTATGATAAGGCTACTATGGATAAACTAGGGATCACGGATAGCATTCAATACCTGTTCAATCAACTGGGTTGGGAGAACACTGCTCTGAAAACACGTTTTGCTACCTACAAGGATCTTACCTATGAATTCCTTAGTTCTTTCAGATATATACCCAACTATGGCTTTGGATCCAACACAGAGCTGATTACCTTCCGATTATTTGGAATGGACCAAACCCATAGCCGGATGTCACTGGCTAACCTCCTGGGATTTCCTAGCGGACCGCATGTGTTCATCAGTGCAGAAGATGACAATATTGATTTTCAACTCGATCAATTCTGGGGTAGAATTACAGGCGACTATCACCCTGAACCAGACAAAATGTATAATGATGATATCCATAACCCAGCTTTCAGATACTTCCATAAGATACTAGCTCACACCCTGTTTGGGAAAGAAGAAAATATTACTGCAGTATCTAAAGAGGAGTTATTCATCATGTTCTGTGCTTCTCAGGGACGTATAGTAAATGCAGTGCCTTTCATGATGAGATCTTTCAAACGCCTCACTCAGGAACCACAGGCACCTATTCTTATAGGAGGCCTCGTGACAATGATTGCCCACGAGCTTGGCCTTAGATTCCACTTAAATGCAAGCACTCGTTTTGTGACCATCCGACCCATGAACATACAATTCTGCTTTAACAGACGTATTTTAGGAACTATGGGACCTGGACCGTATGAGTACCTCATTAACGAAAAACCAGTACAGCTATTCACACTGCCTGATCATCTGATGACGAGTATCCACAATAAGGATAACTGGCTCTATGAACTGGACGAGCCTATGGGACCCCCTTCACCACAGTCAACACCACAGAACTATATGTATGACAGTGACCACATCTCTGAGGCACACGACTATATGTACTATGAGGATGTTGTATCCGAAGCTGAAGTAGACCCCATGGCCCCTCCGCACTACAACACCTATCCGGAGCCTATCCCTGAGGAGACCACCGATAAAATGGATACTGTTCTACTATGATTGGACAACGTTGATGCAGCTCTGACTACTGTAAAAGATGACATCGCAGGCATACACAGCGAACTGGTAGTTTTCATGGATTTAGTCTGTGACCAGCTCGACTACTACGCACGGAAGTTTGATCAGTTGAAGACACGAAAAGACTAGATACTAGTTTTTAGCAATAGATTTAGTTTAGTTTAGTTTAGTTTCATTTAATCATTTGGATTTTTCGCATTGTTAGTTTTCTTTATGTACTACATACAATCATTTCAATTTTATGTTATTTCAATTCTAGTTTTTATTCAATTATTCGTTTTCGCATTATTCGTTGTTTGTTGGCTGCTATATTACATTGCCGTATCATACTAAGCCTCACTACGAGTACGCCCTCGGAGCAAAATTCTGCGTTCTGCAGATTTTGCTGCTGTGACGACCGTCACAGGACCCTGACGAGTGTCACGCGGGTGACGACCGTCACACATACGTGACGACCGTCACGAATTCAAAAACTGATATCTGATATAACAGGGTTCGTGTTCTCTCCCACTACCCCCATTACCACTTCCAATCATCAGAACTCCTACCCCACTACAAATTTTCGTCCTCCCCACATTGCACCATATATTTCAACTCCAATCTCAACCTTCAAACCATACTTCTGTCAGTTTCTTCCCACTCTGAAGAAAAACCCCAATCTTCAGAAACCTCTCAATCTTCCAACAATGGCAAGAAATGTAGAAACCCCAGATATCAGCAACATCATCTTCAGTGAAGGAAACTTAGGCGAGAGACAGCGAACAAACTACATCGCATTTCATCAGAGGTCGCTCCAGCCGACTCATTATCCACACATTCCTTCGCTTACGGAGCTCGGACTCCTTGAAGGCGTAACCTGGATGCTTCAAAGAACAGGCATCTGGAACCTCTGCACCAACCCACAGCCAACATACGAACAACTCACTCTTGAGTTCTTGAGTTCGTTCACTTACGCCACATCCAACGGCGAACTTAACCAGCACTCAGGTGCCGCATGCTTCCGGATGTTTGGCACCAACTATCAGGTGAACCAAAATCAGATTGCCAGCATCCTACAGCTACCTCGCGGCGACAACGCTCATCGCCGCATCACCGATCAGTTCCAGCACGAAGCTTTCACGCTGTGGTACCAGTTGACCGACATCAATGCCGATGGTTGGGACTCCCTGCACGCCACTCATATCCATAACCCAACCATCTGGTACTTTCACAGAGCGTTGAGCAACACTATTTTCACCAGAGACAGCAACCATAAGGTGAACTCGAAAGAGCTCTTCTTCCTTCATTGCATCTTCAACAATGGACCTGTCAACGCTGCTCCGTTCCTGCTGGCTCATATTCAGGCCAACTGCAACCGTGGCTCAAAGCCATTATACTTTGGCGGGATTGTCACTGCTATTGCACTTGGGCTGAACCTTGGCGACCGCCTCCAGCACCTCCATTCCATCCCCTCGGTGTTGCTTGACACCGACCACTGCAGAGCCTCTCATCTTATCCGCTCCCGAGCTGACGGCAAATATCATCCGGTAGTGCGTGGCAAGATCGTCCGAAGCATCATCCTTCCGTCCCGCACCCGCACACACCCAGAGGACCGTACCAACTGGTTATTCGACCTTACTGCCCCTCTTGCTGCCGCTGTTCCTACTCAGGATCACACTCACGGTTCCGACGATGAAATCTAAGCTTAGTTGGACAGGTCCGAGCAGCCAGAGGCATCGCAGCCTCCTCCTCCCGAAGGTACATCCTCTCGCCGCTGTCGCCATCATCCCGTGCCAGACTACATAGAAGAGGACCTCCGCCGCTCCCTAGACCAGTAGGCACAGATACTCGCGATGCTGCAGCAGCAGAATCAGCGAGCTGACCAGTTCGAAGCTTGGCACCGGACTCAAATGCAACAACTTCAAATCGGCCAAGCTACTATCACTGAGAACCTGGCAAATCTGACTTTGCAGGTCGAAGGACTCTGAGACACCGTCTACCATACCGGAGCTATGAGTTATGAGGACAGAGTAGCCCTTGCCAGAGCCAGAGGACGCCAGCGCGGACGTGACAGAGGCCGTGACTAGATTTCCATTTTTCCTTATTTGTTTATTATATTTCCAGTTTATTTGTACTTTCATTTCAGTTGTATCTCCCTCTCGCATGCTTCAAAATCAGTGGGGACACTGATTGAGATAGTGTGGGAGCGGAGCCTTTATTTCCATTTCACTGTTATTTCCATTCCACTGTACTTTGAATTTTGTAAGTTCTATTTAAACACTTTCTATTTTTAGCAAATAAAGCTCGTTTATATATCTTTTTCCCGTTACGCAAACAACCCCACATTATTCAACGTAAACAAAAACTTTCGTTCGTTCCTCAAAAGCAAAAGCACCACGAGAATGCACCAAAGTTCAAAACAAGTTTTGAAACTCCGAGGAAACGACAGTTCTAACAAAACCAGTACCGTCCTGACACCTTAGATCTCCGGTTTATGCGAGTCGGTTTCACTACCTACGCGTACCAAAGTCTCAAGTGTCTACGCAAACTCAACCCCAAGTAGTTTATACTAGCAGTCAGCACCATCCTAAAACACTTCTAAGCGAGCGACCGATGCAAATAAGTGTATGATCTCCAAAAAGATGAAAAATCATGAAAAGAGAGCTAAATAGCCCAACAATATAAAACATGTTTCCTTCTAAGTTAGGCGCTCCTCACCCGAGCATTTAGCCCAACGACACGAAAAACTCATTGAAAAATCAATGACATAAGCTTATGATCAATGAAGAAGATCAAAAACAGAAATGAGATCATATTCACTAACAGGTCGACTTGCCATGAAAGTGTACGGACAACGGGCTTAATGTGATTGCGCTAGAACAAACAGGGTGAACTTGCAGCGAGAACCTTGACACCAAGCTACAGTAGCATGACTGGGACCGATTTTCATAAAAAGGAGACCTCCGAAGACTTGTAGTCCAGTGTCGTCATGATACTCGTCTTGTTCCTACCAAGAATCCCGGTTTTTCCCAACTCTGCGAACGAAGAAGCTGCCTCGTGCTTGCCGACTTTTTCATGTTTTACTTGAGGACAAGCAAAGATTCAAGCTTAGGGTAGTTTGATAACACGAAATTGTATATATATTTTGATGCATAATTCAACTAAAGTCTAACCGTTTTTGATCCGATTTCGGGTTATTTCCGTGTTATTTGCCTGATGTTTTGCAGGTATTCAACGATCACGTCTAAACAAGGCAACATGAAGAAAAGAAGCAATCTCAGATGAATTATGGACGAAAAAAGAGTGAAAACATCATAAAAAGCGCAGAAGCTGTTTTTGCTGATGTGACGACTGTCACAGCTTCATGACGACCGTCACACCTTTTGACGACCGTCATGCAGGCAAAAACGCCCCACTTCAATTACACGTTAAAGAAGCAGTTCCAATTCCCACAGAGTGGACCACTACTCCCTAAATTATCTGCCTCAAAGTCCATCATCTTCAATGATAACCGTTGGAATTCCACTTCTATAAAAGGGGAAGCAGGGGACTTCAGAAAGGGTGCTGCATTCATACAACGAAGTGCTGCCAAATTTATTTCCAGAGCATATTTTCCAGCAATATTCTTATTTGTTTCTCTTTACCTTTCCTGTATTCCAATTTTCATTCTTCTGTAATTTCTACTTTCATTTGTACGATCAATTTGGCATAAAGACCAGAATCCTGCCAACATCTGTGGAGGATCTGCCCAAATGCCAATTGGAATATTTACAGGTTTCTCATTTCAATCGATTCCAGTTTTATTATAATGCAAATCATTATTTATTGTTTTTATTTATGTTTTATCTTTCCCAAATCCATGTCTAGCTAAACTTAGGTGATCGATATGTAGTAATAATTCGAATGGGATTTGATAACAACTGGTTGAAAAACTTTCTTTTCAAAAGTAACTTATGGTCTGAGTGTTTAAAATTGATTTACTGAATAAACTTCGTCGCGAAAGCGAGAACTTATTTAAAAGTAGTTTTGCCACGAAAGTGAGAAATTAATTAAGATACGAACCAACAAGCGAAAGTTGCGGTAAGGTCAGATAGTAAACACTAGTCATTCATTTTAATAACAGCGAAAGCACTTTAAAATGAATTAGAACTTAGAGATTTCCAAAAAATAATTTTAACCCCAAACGGGATACGAAAGTGTACGTTTGGCCCTTAGGATTATGATTAGCGTCAATAACCATCGTGAGGCGAGAGTCTTCAAATCACCATTTTCTGCTTAAATAAACTTTGAAAATTATTTCATACACCAGTGACTTATCAAATCCCTGAAGAACACAATTACTACGTATCGATTCAATCATTTATAATCTAAATAGTACTCTTAGTTCCCTTTTAGTGACAATCTTATTCCATTAAACATATTCTACCTAGCTAAACATAGTAACTCCCGAGAACACTAGTTTGATTACGAGTCCCTGTGGGATCGATATCTATTATTACTACGCGATAGACTGTGCACTTGCAGTTAGGTTGTATTAGACATAGAAAGTCGCGATCAAACTTAACTTCATCCAAGGGGAACTAGAGTTTGGACTAAGTTGTAGTTAAGGGAACCCTAATGTTGAACCAAGTCTAAACTAAGGATGAGGTGTTATAAATGTCAAGAGAAACTTAATATAAATAAGTATATGACAAGTATTTAATAAGTATTGACATGAATTAAAAGTGGAGAGTCTTACACTCTAATAAAGGCCCATGTCTAAGAATGGTTGACTTGAAAACATGGTGGGTCTTACACTCTTATAGAGGCCTAAAGGTTTGAAAATGTAATGAGTCTTACACTCTAATAGAGGCCTAAAGAGTTTTGAAAATGTAATGGGTCTTACACTCTAACAGATACCCAAAAGGGTTTTAAAATTAAATGGGTCTTACACTCTAATAGAGATCCAAAAGGTTTTGAAAATGTAATGGGTCTTACACTCTAACAGATGCCCAAAGAGTTTTGAAAATGAACATGTGAATATGCATCAAACAAAGAGATATATTTATCATGGTAAGAGTTTATGAAGGAAATACTTGATACTGTGAGCAAAGATTTAATCCATGGGAGCAATTACAAAGAAGTTCAAGCATGTATATAAATTCAAGATGAATCGAGGATCCAATGAACATAGTAAGGGTAACAACCAAGCATACTTGAACAAAAAGGACATGTTCATAACAACAACATGTGGATGAAGGTGTAAACATATAAGAGATGGCATGTGAGAATATTTAAAGATGACAATTTTAAAGTTTAAACATCATGTGAACAAATTAAGGCAATACTTGAACATTTAAGTATGGATATAAGTCAAACGTGTTAAGACAAGTTGGTAACAAACAAACATGGATACTAGGGTTCAAACATGGTCATAAACAAGTAAGAACATCACAAAGGTTTAAGCATACAAGTATGTATTCATAGTCAATTTCAAGACAAAATTCAAGCGTATAAGGACACATAAACATGGTAAAAGCAACACAAAGACAAACATGCACATCATGATCATGTAAAAATGGAAAGAAAATCTCATGTTAAGGAAAAATAGTTGGACAAAAGCTCATGGTATGGACAAAGTTCAACATACACTTATAACATGTAAACATGCATTAAAAGGCATAAATATTTAAGCAAAACACGATGTACAAGTTCATAAAGTCATACAAGGTTTATATAAGGTGTGTAGGGTTCACACAAGTCATCATGTACAATATAAACTAGGGAATCATTCAAGAGAATCAAGAGAAAACCATGGAAATCCTAAAATGGTCATACACTTTGACCACTCATAAATGCATCAAAAATAAATATTTTTGGAAATTTATTTTCACAAAAAGAAAATACAAAATGTCAAGAATAATTTTCAAAAATAATGGCCTCAAAATGATTAAAAATGAGAAAGTTATTATCAAATGAAGTTACAACCAAAATTGAGAAAATAAGTGATAAAAAAAGATGGGGAAAGGTCCCCATGGGTGTTGAACGCATGATATTTTGCCTACGGGTCAAGACACTAGCTAATCCAACCACACACGTGTGGTGATAATAAAGGGAAAGCAGAGCATAATATGTGTTATTCAGTTAAATAATCAGAAAAATAAAAGAACTGGGCAAGGGAGGATTCGAACCCCAGTTCAGGCAGTGACAAGGTTATATAGAGCGCAGGTTAAACCACTGAGGTGGTGATACATCCATTGTATCACCCCCACCCATTAAATGATATGCCTAGAAGTGACCTAGGCCTGGCGAGACAAAAGACGCCGAAGGCCAAGTCTTGCCCAACAAATTCAAGTTTTGGACCTGATGTAAAACCTATCCTAACTTCTTCATTTCTCCATGAAAATGGATGAAACAAAAATGAAACTTCCTTAAAATTTCCTAAGCAATCCAATGGTGGTGGTGGTTTTGTTAAATTATTCTCTCATTTTAAAATTCGAAGGCTACACTAAAATTGACCTATTTTTGCAAGTTCTATGCCAAACTCATATACAGTCAATAATAGCACATAAAAATAGTTCAAACATAACATATATGATATGTCAAGTATGCCTAAACTCAATGAACATCGAAGCACAACATATTTTGAAAAGTTCAAGTTCTATAGGAACTTACCTCTTGAATTACACTTGCCAACTTTCGAGATTCTTGTTATAGAAGTAAACCAATGCTTTGGACACATCAAATACACCTCCAAGGAACTTCTTAGATGTTTGGAACAAGAGGAAAACTTCTAGGGTAGAAACTAGCTCCTTCTTGCAAAATGGTTGAAAATGGCCAAAATGGAAACTCCACCAAATGATGTTACAGTTGAGAAACTATTGTCGGAACATTTTAAGGCTGTTATTTAGAGGGTGTTTAACATGTTGGATGGTTTGGAAATGGACAGAATCAAGACATGGCTTATGAAATGCAAAAAGTCAAAGATATGAGGTTTAGACAGTTGAATTTTTTATTCTGGTGTTTAGAGGGGAAGGTAAAGGTTTGAAAATCTTTAAGGGATGATTTGTGATGTGTTTGAGTGGTTTAAGCTCTGGTTTTGAAAATTCAACTCTCACTTTTTGAAAATTTGAAAATTTGAAGTGAAAGAGGAAGAATGAGAAAATAAGTGTTGTATTTGTTTTCATTTGTTTTGAAACATCAGATGTGGTCTCTATTTATAGGGGAGCGAGCAAGTTTGTTTTGGAGGAATAATGATGGTTTGAATGATGAGCTCAATGTTCAATGGTTTTGTAAATGCATCATTACTTTCAATTCAAGGTACCTTAGCCTAGCTCTTCTTTTGACCAATTATACATTTTGCAGAGGTTTTATTGTTGTTTAAGAGTGCATCTTGACTAGTGAGAGTGGTTTCTTTGACAATGCACTATTCCACATAAATGCCTCTTGAATTCAAGGCTTAAAGTGATGATGTCTCATTATTTTAAAGGGATTCCTCTTGACTTAGTGGCTCTATCATGTAGGTTTTGTATGATTCATTCAGATTCCTATTGAATTAACTTGGCATGATCATCACACTTGGACTCAAAAGTCATGTACCACAAGTAATGTCAAATCTGCCTTACCAAAACAGCTTCATCAAGGCATGTTATGCACTTCATATCTCCTTGCTCAAATGGAATTAGATTATGTTCTTGGACATTTTGGAAAGCTGAGATGTCATACTTCAACTTTGATGTTTGAGGTTTTCCTTGGATCATTGTGGATCATGGAGAAAAATGGCCTCATAGTTGGCTAAAACACAAAACAGATCCTGTCCAAAATTTTATAAGTGTCAAAGTTCAAAAAGTCTTGAAACCCTAACTTCATGGCTTCATATCTCAATACCTATGTACTTTTTGGGAATCCACCATAAGTTTCAAAGTTGTAGCATGCAACAAGCTCTTCAATTTGATCTTTGGATCAAAGAAAATGGTTGCTTGTTTTGGAAGTTATGCCTTTGCAAAGTTTACACCAAATTAGGGTTTTCTTCATAACTTAGAAATTTTTCATTTCTTCATGGTTACCCTTTTTGCAAGTAACCTCACTTTCCTTGATTTTCCTTGATCAATCATGATTCAAATCATATATTGTCATCATTCTTGTCTTGAAGAGGCCATGTTTGACCAAAAACTCCAAAAGTCAAACTTGATTTTGACCACAGTTGACTTTTTGTATCAGATGAATTTTGAACTTTGTAATCCTTTATGAAATCAAATCCTTGGACTAAATTAATCATCATGTATGGACTCTAAAGGTGTTTTTGAATGTCTTGAATCATGTCCCAAGGTTTGAGATCATGCCTTGGTCAAATGTCAGAGGTATAATTGACTTTTCATTAGAAACCCTAGTTTGTGGTCCAGATGAATTTGAATCCTTATAGTGCTTATGAATCAAGTTCTTTGGGTTAATACAATCATATGAATGGACTAATATGAGGCATTTGAGGTCTTTTAAACACATCTTGAGGTATTGGATCATGCCCAGATGAAAAATTCACTTTGGAGGCCCTGATCAACCAAAACCCTAATTGGTGCACCAGATGAACTTGGGGCTTGATTGACTTGAAATGATGTAGACTTTTACTTGAATATTGATGAATGAGATATATTGATATACATTGGAAGAATAAGGTACTTGGTAAGTTGAAGATCATGCTCATTCTTGATAAATCCTTTGCCTGAGTTTCTTTTGAGGCTTGAAACCCTAATTGGTAATCAAATGAAACAAACAACAATCTTTGGATATCCAAATGGGTTAGTGATGCATAAAGGGGTACACATGTATGATGCTAATGAAATGAAAATTATGTGTGATGTTAGGGTCAAAAATTAGGGTACGACAATTAGGTTTCCACTTCTGACTATTTTAGTCATCATATGATTAGTCTTAGGTTGTGTTGGATATTTCGGATACCCATACAACATGTAATAGAAAGACTTTATATGACCATATTTAGCATAATAATGAAATTTTCAAGGAAATAACTTGCCTCTGGTCTGAGTTTTATGAATTCTGGCAAGATGTTGTAACATTTGGTTAGATATTATGAGCTCACCCTTTACTTCAGCAGGAACAAACTTTTTCACAGGTGAAATTCTGGAACGCAGATACCAGATGTCGAGACAGATGTCACAACACTAGGGTCAAAATAGCTTGAACACACAAATAAAAATATTGATATTTAAATGACAGAAAAGTAAAAATAACACCAGCAATTGTTAACCCAGTTCGGTGCAACTCACCTACATCTGGGGGCTACCAAGCCAGGAAGGAAATTCACTATGATAGTATTACTTCAAAGCTAAACTACCTCGTTTACAACTTCTCGCATAATTACCACCTTGTACAACTTTGACCTAGAAACCCTCTAGATATGAGATCCCCCTCTCACTTCCTAATCAGGCATAATTCGAATGACAATTCAACAACAACAAACAATAAAAGTAGCACGCTTCCAAGACAACACTTGGTTTTGCTTAAAAGCTTCAACCAAGAAGAATACACTCTTGCTTAAAAGAATTAGAGTGGACAATTAACAATGAACAATCAATCAACCTCAATGTATCAGGAGATACATGAGTGATATACAATTAACAAGCACTAAAACCTAAAGATCAACCAAAACACGACTAGTCCTTATTCCCCAAATTCTTCACGTGTTCTTATTTTTCCAATAGGGTTAGGTCTTATCTTTAAATAGCCTTCAGACCTAATGGGATTAGGCTTATCAAAGCGCACAAATAGCAGCAATTAGTTTTAACTCATTGCAAATTACCATGCATAATAATAGGAATAAAATACAAACTTTCCTAAAAAGGCTCAAAACTAACATAATTTGTCATAACAGAAATTCCCACAATATACTCCCATGAATAACGCACATGTGGGAATCAGAACATACTAAAAATGACACTAAAAATACCAAAATAGTCATGTCCTAACTTTCTAGTATAGCATGTCCTGGAACAAGTCACAACATCATGCAAAATATGATGTTTAACTGCCATGGTAGAACATATAGTATAAATCTTGCTAACAACATGTTATTTTACCAAAATGTAGCCAATCCAAAAAACACAGAACTTACAATCTTCCCCCTTTGGAATGTTTTGGCTAAAACAACCTTAGCACACATCACAGAAACAAACATAAACAAAGAAACCCAGACAACAAGAGACACTAACCTAAACAAAATGCTGTCAAAATAAAAGAACACAATTGACAGCACAATGTCAAGACACTTGGTCTGACATCACAACCCAAACAGAACAATATAAGCTACATGAACATGTAAGCTTTGTATAAACTACAACCTTACAGATACATATCAGACAAGTACTTAACTCCCCCTGTCACACATAACCAGTACTCCCCCTGAAGGGGAAAAGCCAAATCACCATAAAAGAAACACATGAACATGAACTCATGCAAGTTCATATAATAGAACCACACTTCAAAAACACCAAACACAAACACATTCCCCCTGAACATCACAACCAACTGCAGAGAATAATGCATTCTCCCAGACACAACAACACATACTCCAACTTACAAGCACACTCAAAATCAAGCATTATGTTCTTGTACACCAAATAGTAGAGGATCTTACCTTTTAGCACAAACACACAACAGATTATTATGCTCCCCCTAAATGTTGCATACAGCCATTCAACAACAATGAAAAACTACTCTTCCAAAGCAGTAGTATAAACATGACATAAACTCATAGCATCTGATCTAACATCAACAATAACTAAGCATACTAACACTTCACTCCCCCATTTTAGCCAAAAATTGACAAAAAGAACACAGAGTAAATGTAAACAAACAAAAATGGAAACACACATATATGGAAGCACACAGTAGCAAGAGCTACAAACAAATCTAATGGAAGCAAACAACCAAAATGCAAAAGCATAAACATTGATGAAATCGCAAATATCTATAATGGAAACACAACAGAAATGCTATAAATATTGCTTCCTTTTTCAGATAGCAAGCAAAATAAAAGTACAAACCAATTACATAAGGTGCTAAAATAATCCTGGGCAACCCCCCCAAAACAGCATAAACAACAAGAAAATAGAACAATTCATCAGTTCCTAGTGGAATCATTTGTACTGGAAGTAGCACGACTTGTATCATCATTATCGTCATTTTCCCTTTCAATATCATTACTAGCAGTATGCCCTTCTTCAGTCAGAGACCTAATCATTCTCTCAAACTTGAGCTTCTTTTCGGTGCTTACACGAATCACATCATCCAGCTCCTTGCAAGCTTCTTTCAGCTCAACTATAATTTCAGCCTTTGAAGTTGAATGCACATTCTCTTTAGCAGATGTTAGAATAATGTCTAGGACATGTGTTCCTGCAATCAGTTTATAGTGGAGGGACAAGGTAGATTCCCTTTTGCAAGCACTATCAGCACTAGTTAAGATACCAGGATGCTGATTTAGGAAGATACCATAGATAAGGGAAGGAAAAGCTATTGACATCTTTACTGCAGAAGTTCCAGCATGCTTTAAGGTTTGGTCAAAAATGTAAGGCCCATAACCAAAAATGGCCTTTGTCCTAACAGCATAGATGAACCTACCCAAACAGGAAGAAATTGTTGATGGGCACCCAATTAGAAGCTCCAATTCTATGCAGAATGGCATACTTCACACTAAGTTCCCAGCCAAGAGTTTCCTTTTCCTAGGCCAATGTTCAACCTGATTTGCAATTATTTCCTTGTAAATTTTGTTGTCTGATTCTTCAAGCTCAGCTTGAGGGTCTTCACTTCTTCCCAAGTACCTATTAATTATGGAGGGAGAAAACTGAAAACACTTGCCTCTAACAAACACCTTTCTTAAGTTTTTACTTCTCTTGTCATCACACTCAAAAGGGACATCCACCATAAATTCGTTCACCAGAACCTCATAGAATTTTGTAAAACTAGTTACTGATCTAATCAGTCCAACATGTTTTATGAGATCCATGACTTCCTTACACTTCAAAGCATCCTGTCATAATTCTCATTCTAGAGTTTTCCTCCTCTGATACACATATTTCCATCTCTCCACATTCTCAACAGAGTGAAAGAGGATTTTGTCCAATGGTGCATCACACATTCACAGAGGCTCTCTTGACCATAAGTCTCTTAGTAGGAGTGATGTCCTGGACATCATCCTCGACATCATATTCTGACTCACTGGCAAAGATGACCTTCATTTTCCTAGAGGGAGTAACCACTTTACTCCAAGTTTTGGCAGGACTAACAACATATTTCTTATTAAGGCTCTTTGAGGGTGTGCTCTCAACGGCAACAGCTTCACCTTTCATATTCTTCATCCTTTTGGCAATTCTGGGGGCAAGATTTTTAGTGATGACCTCTTCATCAGATATCATTTCATCAATGTTGACGACAACAGTAGGCACATCCTTCCTCCTACTTGGAATACTCTATTTTTTAGACATACCTTGATCCTCAATACAATCTAGGTCCTAGTGATTAGAAGAACCAGACGCATCACCGGTAGGACCAATAATGGTTGTACCAACATTAGCATCTTCTTGTACCATAAATGTTTCAACATCTGGCACATCTTCTTCCCTAACCTCTCTCAACACAGAAGCAACAAGTCTACTAATGTTTCTATCAATAATCTTTTTTTTTCCAATTCATCTTAATTGGAGTTTTTAGTCACGGGTTCAGAAATTTTCTTAGAATCCGCCTTAGTAGTCCCAGTTCTAATAGGATCAACATATAGACTTGTCATAGTGTGAACCTTCTTAACAATAGTGGAAGATGTAGAAGACTTACTATTTGCATGGCTCTTCGAAGTCTTGGAAGGGGTTTCTATCTTTCCTTTGCATGTTATCAGCGCAAGGCACCATTAATAATGGCATTACATCAAGCACTTCATTTACAGTTCCCATAGGTGAGAAAGGATCAACCCTAACCCTTGAGGGGGGAAAATCTTCACAAGCATTTGTGGAGGGCGAAACATGATGTTGAGACATCTTGCAGATGTTGTGAACAGAATAGAACATGATATCCTTGTTGAGTTGGAAAATGAACGGACTACAGGGCAAAAACGCAGAAGAGGGATAACAAGAGGGAGAACAAATTTGAAATGATTTCCTTAGATAGACGTGCGCCTCTTGATTGAAGAAAGAGAAAAACTTATTGGCATACTTGATCAACATTAATTGATATAGATCTGCAAATATGCATATTCCTAATTTGCCCCTCAATTTTTCAAACTGACTATCATCCAACACTTCAGTGAAAGTGTCTGCAAATTGCATACAAGTCGTCACGTGTTCAAGAGCACCAATCTTGTTTTCTACATGTTTTCTTATGAAATGATGACAAATATCAATGTAGTGTTGGGTGAAATTTATCACACTTATATTGTCATGACATCTTTCTTGACATTATATTCTATCAACATCTGTTTCATCCGTTTTTCATCTACTTCAATCTGGAGTTTTGGAATGCCTCCGAGAGCTTCCTTAGTGATGATCTTATTCATACTTTTCAGATGCATGTGGCCAAATTTTTGGTACCCTAGTTTAACTTTATTATTTTTTAGTAGAGGACATGTGGAAAGACAACTTGTTTCTCGAGGAACCCACAAATAACAGTTGTCCTTAGATCTGAATCCCTTCATAAGCACTTCATTTTCTTTATTTTTGACAAAACATTCAGACTTAATAAAGTTGACTTTGAGACCTTGATTACATAGTTGACTGATGCTGACTAGATTGGTCGTCAACCCTTCAAAAAGAAGAACATCGTCAAGATTAGGAATCCCTAAGCAATTCAGCTTTCCAATTCCCTTGATCTCCCATTTAGTCCCATCACCAAAAGTAGCATAGCTAGTATAGTGGGATCTAATGCCTACCAAGAATTTTATGTTACCTGTCATATTCCTGGAGCACCTAGTGTCAAAGTACCAGACTTCTTTAGAAGAGACTCTGAGAGAAGTGTGAGCTACAAGACACTTAGCAGCCTTGGGAATACACTGTTTAGTAGTGTCATGTTTAGGTATGGGTTAATTAATAGGCTTAAGATATCTATACAACTTGAATCAGAAAGGTTTTATGTGACCAAATCGACCACAGTGATGACATCTCCAGCGATGGAACTTGCCTCTAGAGTGATTTTTTCTATGTGGTTGATACATTTGATTCAACATCCTTGACTCAGGTTTAGCAGGAATAAAGTTTGTCGTAAGGGCTTTCCATTTTTTGGTTTGATTATTAAAGCATATTCCATTCATGTCTCCAGCCACTTTTACAGCCTGAAGAATTTCATCTAAAGTGTCAGTATCATTGTTCAACATTCTAACAGACTTGGTCATGTTTTAAAGTTTTAAAGATAGCAAGGTCACTTCTTTTTCCAGTTCAGAGATAATTAACAAGTGTTTTTCTTTTTCAGTCTGTAATTTGGATATGCTTCTCTTTTGTCTTTCTACCATTTGACATACTTCTTCACTTTTAATATATAATTCCTTGTATGAAGCAGCTAACTCATCATAAGGCACTTCTTCATCACAAAAGTCTTCATCAGAATCACACCTTCCAGTCAAGACATATGTATGCTCGGCATACTCTTTATCAATCCCACTTTCAGAGTCATCATCAGACCAACATACAAACATCCCCTTCCTCTGTTCCTTGAGGTATGTAGGGCATTCAACTTTATTGTGAATAAATCCTTTACATCCATGACATTTAGTCCTTTTGCCTTGAGTGAATTTTTCCTGAGTTCTTGCCTTGTCCATAGTACCAGAATACAAACTCCCTAGAGCTCACCCAAAAACAAAACAAGGTGACCTATTATAATGCCAATTGAAATTCTGGAACGCAAATACCAGATGTTGAGATAGATGTCACAACATTGGGATCAAAACAGCTTGAACACATAAATAAAAATGTTGATATTTAAATGACAGAAAAGTAAAAATAACATCAGCATTTGTTAACCCAGTTCGGTGCAATTCATCTACATCTGGGGGATACCAAGCCAAGAAGGAAATTCACTATGATAGTATTAGTTCAAAGCTAAACTCCACCATTTACAACTTCTCGCCTAATCCCTACCTTCTGCAACTTCTACCTAGAAACCCTCTAGATATGAGATCCCCCTCTCACTTCCTAATCATTCACAATCCAAGTGACAATTAAACAACAACAAACAATAGAAGTAGCACGTTTCCAAGACAACACTTGGTTTTGCTTAAAAGCTTCAACGAAGAACAATACACTCTTACTTAAAAGCTTTAGAGTGGACAATAAACAATGAACAATCAGTCAATCTCAATGCAATAGAAGATACATGAGTTATATATAATTAACAAGCACTAAACCCTAAAGATCAACCAAAACACGGCAAATCCTTATTCCCCAAATTCTTCACGTGTTCTTATTTTTCCAATAGGGTTAGATTTTGTCTTTAAATAGCCTTCAAACCTAATGGACTTGGGCTTCATGAAGTGCACAAATAGTAGCAATCAGATTTAACCCATTGCAAATCATCCTGCACAATAATTAGAGTAAAATACAAACTTTCCTAAAAAGGCTTAAGGAACCTTTTTACAAAAACTAACAGAATCTGTCATAGTAGAAATTCTCACAATATACTCCCATGAATAACGCACATGTGGGAATCAGAATATACTAAAAAATTACACTAAAAATACCAAATTAACCATGCCCTAACTTTCTGGTATAACATGTCCTGGAACATGTCACAACATCATGCAGAACATGTTGTCTGACTGTTGTCGCTACTGCGAAAATCGGCACCGGCTATGACAGAAGAGTCACCACCGTGCGTTATTTATCCCACAAGAGGGAAAGGAAACACTCAGAGTAAACCTAACGCAAAGAGGGAAAGGAATGGTCATCGCAACCAAATCCTGGATTCGGGAGTCGGTTACGCAAGGGGAAGGTATTAGCACCCCCACGTCTGTCGTACTCGACGAGATCCACGCTTGTTTTCTATCTAAGGGTGTGTTATTCTATCTACTCTACAGGTCTGGGTTAAAAAGAAAATAAAATGAATCGACAAAGTATCGCACTTTATGTCTACGTATTCCCGTCTGGAATGAGAAATCAGAGTCAACGTAGTTCGCCTAACTACGGGTTATGGGGGGAAGGTTGCTCGCCGAGATATCGCATCTCGTGCCTACGTACTTTCATACAGCATGAAAGATCAGAGGAAACGTAATTCGGGCTACGGAAGACACAGGCTTGTCTGACAGTTTTTTATCTCCTTCTAAAAAGGGTTTTCCTGATTAAAGGTACAAGAGGACAAAAACAAAGTTTGAATATTTGTTTGATTTTTTTTACGAAAGAACTGTTTTTTAGGATGTTTGCAATCTCAGTCGCACTAGAGACTATGACCCAGGAGTGAACGCTTCGTATGTCACCCAAAGGGTACCACACTAACATCCAGATTACTGGAGAGAGACCCTCCACCAACCTTTTCCCAGATAGCTTAAGGCTCGTAACGCACGACTTCAATTAACCTTATTACTGTGTTTTTGAATTGATTTGAGATGAGAAAAGTGAGACACCCTAAAACTATGGTTGAAAGGGAATCTACCTACAGTTATCATGCATGGGTCAAAACCTAATTTCTGTCATAATTCCCTCTTGCACAGAGGAAATCAGAGATCCTAGGGGAAAACAGTAAAAGAAAGCAAGCAGCAAATAGTAAACAGTAAACAGTAAACATGCATGCTATGCAATAGTACCAGAGAGGCAAGAGAACAAACACCAGGCAAGAGGAGACAAGCTCCACCTCAAACCTAAGGATAATCAACACAAGCAAAAAGACAATACAGAGAAAGATAACAGACACAGAGGAGGCAACCCAAGCAGCAGCAACAAACTCCTACAGCAGACAGCAATAAACTCCTACAGCAGACAGCAACAGCAAGCTCTAAACAGCACAGTTGACAAGACAACAAAGTTGACAGCAAGACTTCATCTCCAAGCTAGCTTATATCTCAAGCTCTATCAAACTTCATCTTCAAGCTCTAGCAAGCACACTCCAAGCAGAGGATTAATCACTGAAATCAAGGTTGAAATGTTGAAAACTTAATGAAAACCAAAGGAAATCATCAAGTACCAACATTGAAATGGAAAGGTATCCTCAAAGTTCTACTCAACTATGGGCATACCACACATCCCTCCAAAGGAGAGATGGAGTTTCCCTAGGAGGACTTCATGTCATTGGATGGAATAGAAGCACAGAATGCATTCTATGTTTGATGAAGAAATCAAAACTAGCTCTAATGGCTCTTCTTAAAACCCTAATTCCTAAGCTCCTAAAACAACCCCTAACGGAAAAGTAAACTTCAACTCCAAGCTCCAATATTCAAGCCATAGCATCTATATCAAGTCCATAAGACCTCCCAAAAAGGATTCCAAGCCAAGCAAGCTCCAAAATCACCAACCAAGCCAAACAAGCAAAGGTACTCAAGAGAGAACAACACAAACACAAGCAATTTGCAAAATTCAACAAAAATAGGAAACAAAGTTGTAAAATTATAATTAAATTCCTAGGGGAACATGAATATTTGAACAAACTAATGTGAAAAGATTGAAGCCTAATTCAACTTCTAAGTTATCTAAACAATTTCTAAAGTGAAATAGGTCAAGCGGATCCACAAATTTGGGAAGGTTCTAAACTCAACACCTAAAATAGAACCTAATATTGTTCTAAAAATCCACCAAAAATTCTAAGGTAACATACATGTCTACCCTAACACATACTAAAAAATCAAAGCCAAACTCATCACCAATTGGAAGAACAAAATTCCACAAAACAGATGGTCAAATATGCAAAATTAAAAGAATTAACAAAAATAAGAAAAATTAAATTAAATTGAAAAATGCATGAAAATGCATTTTATTGATTTTAGAAAATCAAAAACTCTTTCAAGATCATGGAGATATTTTTAAAATAATTGTTTGATCAAGAATGAATTTAATATGATTTTTTGAATCAATAAAGCATTAAAAATAAAACAAAATGAATAAAAGAAAATCAAATGTTGAAATAAAACGTGAGCCCTAGGATGAGGAGATTAGTCAGCTGATCCAATGCACTAGAGCTTGCCAGCGCATTAAGTGAAACGCCCGCGTTTTGGACTCAAAAAGTCCACTCTCAGATTAAAACACGTCCATTAGATCTGGTGGTTAGTCAAGGTCAAAGGTGAGATCCAATGGTCCAGAGGTCATCTTCTTCATTTCTCAGGCTGGCCAGATGGAGATTCAGGGCGGTGGCCGGAGAAGACTCTGGTCGTCTTCTCCGGTGAGCATGTGGTTTCAGGTGTCCAGAAATAGCAATCCTCATACCAATCTCACTCAGAATTTCATCAGGAATCCAAATCTCCTATTCAAACACTCTAACTCTCCATAGATTTTCAAATTCGAAGCAATGTTCAGAACACACATCCAAATCAATCATCATCAATTACAAATATACTGATATAGAAATGTTCCTCATGTTTCATACATCAAATTGATCTATCCAAATCATGTCATAGCCTTAAGATCAGATCTACTCGAATCAAAACAGAAATGGCACCTCATGATCAAACATCACCAATTACTTCCAAATTGATCCTAAAACGATCTACATCTTGTCTAGATCCTAACCACAAGTTCAATTCTAATCATATCATGCTAAATCATATGGAAATTTGAAGTTTACTAACCTGATGTAGATCCACCAACAAAGATGCTTAGAGCTTGATTCAACCTCCAAAACTCTCCAGAATCTTTCAAGGATGCAAGAGAATGATGTTTCAACCTTCAATTTGGCTTGAATTGGTCTGAATCTCAAAACATGATTTGAAGTTGCAGCTCTGAAAATTTGATTTCTATTTCTGGTTTCAGCACGAAATGAAGCTCAACCTTACTCTGAATTCACTCTAAACAATATATAGAAGCTTTCCATGGGCTTTTGCAATCCATTTGAGGCCCAAATCCGTGGTTCCCATTTTCTGATTTTTGCTTGCAAGTTCATACACCAGTCATGCCATACAAGCTAGTTTCTTGTTCTAGAAAGTTCTAACACCTTGCACATGTCATTTAGAGTGAATTTGGATTGATAGAATGGCATGTTATGCATTGTGTGATGATTTGGTCATGTAACTTTCAAGTGAAGCAACCACATGACAACTCTCAAAATTTGGCTTAAACTCAAAATTCTGGTATTGCCAATGCTCTTAGAATGTGATTTCCAATCAGAAAATGTACTTATTTGCTTGGTTTTGGTCATATAACACAAAATTGCATTTTTCCCTCCTTTACACATTTGAATTTTCCCCTTTTTGAAACCAATTCAAACCAACTCTTGCTATGAGCTCAATCAATCCATAATGACCTCTTGGATAGCCTAAAAACCCCATTTTGAACAACTTTCATGTTGAACAAAATTGCATTTGATAAGTGCAAGTTGGAGATTTTGGCCAATGATTGAAAATGACCTATAATCTCACTTTCCCAAAATACCCCTGACTTGTAAACCTCATAACTTGAGTTCTACAAATCATATCGAAAACTTCTAGTACAATTTAGAAAGCTAAGATCATGAGGAACAACTTTCATGTTGGACAAAAGTTCAGGTGAAACCTCCTTCTAGGTCAAAAATAGCTTTGAACTCAGATGATTTTCACAGACAAATTTCAGTGGCATCTGAGGACTTGTAACTTGTCTGGACCATAACTTGAGTTCTATAAATCCAATGGAGGACTTCTAATACTAAAATTAAAGGTATTGAGATTATATACAAGTTTCATGTTTACCAAATATCCATTTGAAACTTTTATCTTGACTTATGTGGCCTTGAAGTTAGGCACTAAATAGGGGATTTTTGCACTGAAACCCTAATTTAGCAACTTCCCACACTCTTGATTCTTCTTGATTTGATCTTGGAACAACACCACAAATGTCTTATCACATCTTTTCATGAACTCCATGACCTAAAAGTAGGCTTTGATACTCTTCAATTGCTCAATTGACCTAGAACTGATCCAGATGAAACCCTAATTGCTTGCACCTCAACTGTGGCTCTTGCATTTGACACAATGAATTGATTAAACTCTCCCATGGACCTATAGGCATTCTATGAGATCCATACATATACTCTTCTCACATTCAACACTTCACAGCCCTCTGATTGTCTTCAGTTGATCCTCAAGTTAGGAGAAGATTCACACTCAAACATCTAAGTCCTTAGGCATTCAAACCACCTTCTGATAACTTTGACCACTCCTCAATCTTGAATGATACCTCTTGCTAGGCTTCCCTTGATAAGAATAACACTTGATCCCCTTCTATATGAATGATAACATGATATGCAAATGATATAACTATGCAAATGCTAATGCAATGAAACATAAGCCAGGTAAGAAAAGGTTGAGCAAATTTTGGGGTGCAACAACTGTCATGGGAGAAATATGGTATAACATCTTGTTAACAACATGTTGTTTTACTAAAATGTAGCCAATCCAAAAAAAACACAAAACTTACAACAGAGGGTTTTCTTTGATTATTTAAAGACTGATAATTAAACCATATACCAGTAAACATTATACCTCTTTTCCCAACTTGAATAATATCATCCAACACATCAAATCCATTGTTCACCATTCTTATAGATTTGGTCATATTTTCAAGTTTAGAGTTCAATAGAGTTACCTCATCTTGAAGACCAAAGACAGTAGATAAAAGCTTCTCTTTTTCATCCTGCAGTTAAGTTATAAGACTCTTCAGCTTTTCTCCTATCTTGCACACTTATTCACTTTTGATGCAAAGTTCCTTGTAGGAAGCAACTAATTCTTCATAAGTGACCTCTTCATTATAAGAATATTCATCAAAATCACATCTACCAGTGAGTGTTGGTTAGCAGTTTCATCATCAGGTTCACTTTCAAAATCATCATCAGACAAGCCCTTCTTTTGTTTCTTGAGGTACTGGGACATTCTGGTCTAACATGACTAAAACCCTCACATTCATGACACTGAATACCTTTTCCTTTATTTGGCTTCTCCTCTGTTCTTGCTTCTTTCTGAAAATTAATGTTCTTCCTGATGTAGAATGACATGTCCTCGACATCTAGTCTTGACTTCCTATCCATACTCTTCAACACCTTATTGAATTACCTCCTAAGAAGCACAATAACATTAGAAATTCCTTCACAAGTCTCCATGTCAAATTGAACCTCTTCATCATTAGTGTTGGAGATAAAGGTTATGCTTTTGTTCTTTTTTTCAGATCTTTCATTGATAGCCAATTCAAAAGTTTTAAGTGACCCAACAAGTCCATCCACTCTCCGTTTGCTTATTTCTTGGGCTTCTTCAATGACCGTGAGCTTCATGTCAAATCTCTTAGGGAGAGACCTGAGAGTTTTTCTAACCAATTTTTCTTCCAAGGCACTAAAATAATTTGCTATTTCTAGAATAGTCTTGTGAAAGTCATCAATGCTTTCATCATCTTTCATCTTTATATTTTCAAATCTGGTAGTCAGCAGCTGAAGTCTAGATATTTTAACCTTAGATGTGCCTTCATAAGTGGTTTTGAGAATTTCCCAAGCATCTTGACCATACTAAAGGTGTTTATTAATCTAAACATGTTTTTTTCAACTCAATTAAATAGGGCATTCAAAGCTTTGGAGTTTCCAAGATCAGTTTCATCTTCTTCCTTAGACCAGTCTTCTTTTGGCTTCAAAGTCTCCTTCCCATATTTATCTTTAACGACAGGATCCCAATCCTTGATGATAACTTTCCAAATTTTTCTATCCATAGATTTTAGCAAAGGAGATGAATGGCTAACAAATACCATATGGCTTTCCTAATTGAACACAGATACCAGATGTCAGGACATTTGGATCAAGATATCAGCAACCAACACTTACGTAGAAAAACTAAGAGCTTGAATGTAAATAATAAAATAGTCAATTATTAATCCAGTTTGGTGCAACCTCGCCTAAATCTGGGGGCATCCAAGCCAGGAAGGAAATCCACTATAATAGTATTAGTTTAAAGCCACATCAAACACCCATAGGTTATAAGCTTCTCACCTAATCCCTACATGTGCTAACTTCTACCTAGAAACTCCTAGATATGAGACTCTTCTCACTTTCCACCAGTCACACAACAGTGACAAACTCAATAATAAAGAATACTGGAAGTCACATTTCCAAAGACACTAAAATCCACTCTTTTCTTAAAAGCTTAGGAGTGATTACAACTCAAAACTCAATCCAATTCAAGTACCTAAAGAGTACATGAATGGCTAACAAATGCATAAACAAAACACTTCAACTCAAATGTCAAAAGGCATAAGAGATGATCAAAAAGAACAAAGAATGCACTAAACCCTAAAATCTCCTTGCACACACATGGCTTCACCACTTCATTAGGTTTAAAACTCCTTTTTGAATATCCTTCAGATCAACATGGGCTTGGGCTCTTCAATTAAATAACAACTTCAAATCTTCTGCACAAAAATAGGAACTGAATTGAAAGTTTCCTAAAAAGTATCCAAGATCCTTTTTATGAAATAATGCAAATCTGTCAAGACAGAAGTTCATAAAATATCCCTCTTTGGATTGCGACACTATGTGAATTAAAATACAGTCAAATATCACACTTTAAATACCAAAATTCCCCAACCCTAATATTCCAGTATAACATGTCCTTCCACATGTCCCAATATCATGTTGAACATGTTGTCTGACTGACTTGTCAAAACATTTATCTCAACATCTTATTGTGAACTTGTTTTAACAAAATTGTTGTCAAACTAAAACCACAAAACTTACATTTATAAATATCAACTTGTTCTGGACTGGACTGGCACTTGCCCGCAACTGGGCAAGGCTCAATCCAGTATACCTTAAGGTCAGGCCCAATACGATCATAGGGCACAATATAGCCGTTGGAGTACATAGCTGTTGGGGACATGTCCCTCACGCGTTTGGTAGTTCACGCGACCAACTATCCCTCTGAAAGTCACGCAGACAGTTGGACCAGGTCAAAGATCACGCGTTAGATCTTCCACCTGGAAGTCCCCATTGGCTGACCAGATATTTCGGTTACATGGGAGACCTTGGTCCCGCGCTGAGGGGAATCTTATAAATATCCTCTATCTTGAGAGGGTCAGGTACTCTAATCATTCTTGCTCATACCTAAACATTCATACTTTCTTTCTCTCTTTAGCCCAAACACTTACTTTGCCATTGTAGTACCTTGCAAGTACAACCCCTCCTCTCCTGCAACCACTATTGTTGCCCTACATTGAAGGCCAAGACTATCCATTCTGATCATTCTAGATCACAACTAATAACATAGTATTTCTAAATATTATTTTAATTATAAAAATTAATATTAGTAACATAAATATTTAATAAATAATAAAATATATTGAATGAAATTTTTACATAATTAAACCTATTTTTTTACGATAATTAAAAAAAAGTTGAAAATTTTTTATTATTCAATATTTTGATCAGTAGCTTCATTTGTTCAATTATAATTTTCATATTAGGAGAAAATAATTTTATTAATGCAAAAAGAAAAATGTCTTAAATTATCAATTACTTTATAAATTTAATTCAGCATTAATATTTTTTTATGTAATATATAATATACTATTTATTAGTCATTCTCTTTCTAATTTTTTAGTTTATTTCTTTTTATAATTAATGAAAGACGATATTATAAAATAATATATAATTTTATTTTTTTATTCAAAATTAGTCTTGCTTTTTAATTTGTGTGAAATACTTACAATAATTTATAATTTTGAGACACAGTGAATATTTATAAACTTATCTTTAATTAGTGATATCAAAAATTATTTAAAAACTAAAAAATAGATAATAATAAATACTTTATAATATCCCATTAAAATAGTTATTAATAAATACTTTATATTATTTATATTTAATCAAATTATTCACTTTAATGACCACTTATTCTTCCTTTTGAATGACTTTCCATTCCCCTTCAATATCTCAAATAATTATTTGTATATAATTACTAATTTTTAAAATTGATTTTATTTTCCATAATTTATTATCAATGTCAATAATTAAAATTTTATTCATATTTATTTTTCATAATTTTATATAAATACCAATATTTGAAATAAATTTTTATCATATTTTTTTTTAAAGACCACTCATTTCAATTTTTTTAATCCTTCATTCTTTTATTATCTTTGCAGTCTGCCTTTCTTTTATTTTCCATTATTACCTTCAACCTTATTTCCAGTAAGAAATATCCATCTGAAAATTTAATTATAGTTTTTATATATGTATTCAATGAATTATCATGTAGTGGGAAAATCTTATGCAATCATTTTTCATAATAGTCATGCATCCTACATTAAATCAGTGATGTACATCATCTACAATCTTACTTGTTGACCTAAGTGGTTGAAAGCAGATTTGTATACTTACTCTGATGAATGTAAGTATCCTTGGGATCTAGAGTAATTTGAATTCTCATAAAGAACTTCAATTCTCCCATCATGCTCACCTCGAACTCATCCAGCATTGACTTAGTAAAATCTTGACAAAAGAAAAGCATTAGCAGAACTAAATATGATGTCATCAACATAAATTTGAACTATAAAAATGTAATTCTTGAATGATTTACAGAACAGAGTTATGTCAACTTTTCCTCTTGAAAAATCATTATGCAGAAGAAAGTTGTCAAGTCTTGCATACCAAGCTCTAGGAGCTTGTTTTAGACCATACAAAGAATTTTTAAGTTTAAAAATAAATTCAGGATTTTTGCGATTTTCAAACCCATGTGGTTGATAAACATACACTTCCTCTGTTATATATTCATTCAAGAATTCACTTTTAACATCCATTTGATATAGAATAATGTTATGATTAATTGCAAAGGCTATTAAAAAAGGATATATATTTTAACATGGCCACTGATGTTAAGGTTTCAATATAGTCAATTCCTTCTCATTGACTATAACCTTGTGCAACTAGTCTAGTTTTGTTTCTTACCACTTCCCCATTCTCATACATCTTGTTTTTTAAGAACCATTTGGTTCCAATGACATGTTTTCCTTTTGGTTTAGGAACTAGAGTCCACACATCATTTCTGGAGAATTGATTTAGTTCTTCATGCATTACCAGAATTCATTCAGACTATAGAAGAGCTTCATTAATGGATGTTGGTTCTATAATATACACCAATCCCATAAGTTTCTATTTATCTCTTCTGTATGATGGTCTGTGTCTGGCAGGTTCTGTCTTTTCCCCCCTTCTTGTGTATTTTTCTCACCTTCAGTTGATACTAGATCTCAGCTGTGCTTCATCACTTAACAGTGAAACATTAAAGATCTGGTGATAAAAACTACTCAATCAAGAGCTCCAGCTTGGATGAAGTTTACTTCATTAGATCAAAGAATGGAAACTTCATAAAGAAGAGATGATGAAGGTCATCCTGAATGCTTGAACTTAAGCATATGACCTTGAAGGAACTCTTGAATAATCAAAGAAGGAGTTCTTTCAAATTTTTGTGGATCAAGAAACTTGTTTCTACTATAAGTCACTTGTTTTATGAGTATGAAAGGATTTTTAATCTTTAAATCTGACTCGTGGGACAAGTGCACTTATTGAAGAAATCAAGAAATTGTTTCTACTTTAAGTCATTTGCTTTGTGAGTATGAAAGGATTATTTAATCATTAAGACTGACTCATAGGGAAAGTGTGCTTGTTGCAGGACTCAAGGTTTAATCTTGATCTTCTTAAAGCAAGATGTCCACTCACATCATTAGTTGTGATGATAAGGTATGTGACACTCTTGAAGGTATCATTGACCAGAAGATCAATGGTGTTGGAATTGTAAAAGATCTTGAGGAATTTTTCCTGCAACATACAACTTCAAGGTTACAGCTATTCAGGAGTGTTGTTTGCTTTCTACGTGTTTACTTTATGATGTTTATTTTAAAGCAAATGTGTCACATGCAAGTATACATGTATGTTTGATTGCAGCACATAATGAAATAAGAGATCATACCCACAGAGAATGAAATTGATGTAGCTTTGAACTTTAAAGTATTCAACTCTTGTTTAAAACTAGTATGGGCGAGGTAACAAAATAATAATAATAGCAGCAAGAGTTTCACACAACAAACTAAAATACTAAATAAGAGAGGATAAGATATCAGAGAGAATGATTGATGAGCTAAGATCCATTAATATATTATTGCTAAAATGTATCCATGATGTGAAGTGGCGTGTCTTAAAAGGTCAGAATATGATCTAGTGGTGTATCTCTACAACATCAAAGCATGCATAACTAGGTCAAGGGAACAAATCTCTAATCCAAACTTATAACCCTAAAATGTGTCTTGTTTTAATTATGAAAATCTTTATGGTCTCAACTTCTTATCTCTAAGCAAGTTGAATTAAGTGAATATCTCTATCCTACTTTACTAACCACTTTTGTTATGAAGTCCACACGTTGTTGGATCTCTCTCAACAATATGCTTGTACCTTTTTCTAAGTTGATCATTCTAAGAAGCAGATGTATAAAGTTAAAACACATAACAAAACAAGACACTACTTAACACATCATTTCAACATAAAAAAGAAACTTTATATTAACTTCACTTTGCTTATCAAATACGAGTTTAGCTCATAATGAGATGAGTACAAACTACTGGAATGAAGTTACAGGATGGCATATTCTTAGCAAAATTATGCAAAAGAAATGAAAACCTAGTAATACTTTGAAGATCTCTTGTGTTGGGTAAACAACAACATACCTCGTTAGTCACGACAACTCCAAGCAGTAAATACATGATTATATGAGAAGAAGAAAAACTCTTTAATTCTTCCTAACCCTCCAAATGAAAATAAACTAATACTGAAAATAATTCTTAGTGTGTTGATTTCTAGCTTGTGATCTCTCTCTTTCTCTGATGGCCAAGGCTTGCTTTTATAGACTTTGAGTATGAGTGTAGAAGTTGATGGGTCTTAGATCATGGGCTTTTGATAAGAATAAGGTTCGGCCCATATCACATCACTAAAAATTCCAGTTGTCCATCTTCCTTTCGTGAACAAGTTATCTAGTACAAACAACATTGGGAGACAATATGTCTTTGACAGGCTGCTGTAGCAGGTAGTGGCGCAGAGCAGACGGTAGATGGCTGGATGCAGGATGCGCTTTTGCAGGCATGGTCCCTATTGTACTACCTTTTATCCTCAAGCTTCTTTGATCTTATCTTTATGCTCTAGCTCTTTCTTGACACGAAGCCTTGCCACGTGTGCCCTAGTGATCACCATCCTCCCAAGCTCTTAGTGAATTTGCAGCTAACAAGACTTAACATCTTCCTTCCATTTATCTTCATTCTACTCCAGACTATGTCTTGAGGTGTCATGCCTCAGCTTGCCTTTATTAGATTCTCTTTAAAACAAAAACACATGAAAAACCATAAAAGGTGCACCTAATGCACTTAGGGTAAAAACATACTAAAACAAGAAACTATAGCTAAATCATAATTAAACCTAATTGAAACCATAAGAGAAAATAGGTTATCATGACACATCAAAATAGCATTATCAAGGAGGCTAAAGATCTGAATACTCTAGACCTTGAAAGGTTGATTTGTAACCTTCAAAGCCTTAGAATGGAACTGAATGGTGATGGACCTGTGTTGAAACCTAGATCTCTTTCCTTGAGGTCTAATTTTGAAAGATCTGGTGATAAAAACTTACATACCCTCATATGTCAAAAAAACCGGAAGAAGCTTATGATGGAGAACATAATATGGGGACTCTGATGATGATGAAATGGATTTTATCATCGAAAGATTTCAAAAGTTGACCAAGAAATATAAGATATTCTCTGGTAGAAGTTCTAACTTTAAGGGTTTCAGTTCCAGAAACAATTGTCCTGATCTACAAAAGGATATATTCAGACAGAGAAACTGAAGAAGTCAACCTTGCACTTATGGCTGACACACTCTCTAATTATGAATTCTAGCCAGGTTCTGACTCAGAATCTGATGAGGCTGTTAAGAAACAACTTGGATTTTTCTTAAAGAAGAATTGAAATCTTATAAAAAAACTTTTGAGACATTGGAAAGAAATCTAACTGCTCAAGCTGAAAGGAATACCATGGAACCTTTAAATGAACAAATTGTGGGTCTTCAATATTTCTTGACAATGTGTCTTAATAGAACTTAGCTTGCACCCATGATATTTGGAGTAAGCAAAGGAAAAGGTCTGGGTCTTCATAAAAATATTTTGATTCCAAAAATCTTGACATGAAAGAAACGCAAAGAATCCTCTTTTTAGCTATGCTGATAAAAGGATTAAAGACCTTAGTGTATCTGCTGTTGAGTGTAGAAAGATTCTGAATACACCAAAATCAATGATAAAGAAGTTAAAGGTTTTGATTGATATTGTACCTAAAACTTCAAAGTCATTAGTTTCTGTGGATATCAGAAACTAAGGTAAATGTCGAAACATTTGCAGTAGAGTCTGGATGATAGACACCTACAACCCACAACTGGAGGAAAGCATGTATCCCAAATCGCAACTCATTGGAGAAGAAGGAAAAGAAGGCTACTGTCTCCAGTCTTTGGAACTGTAAGTCTCTGATGAACATGAATCTGCTTCAGTAACAGACAATCTTAAACACTTATTCTTTTCATAAGAATCTACAAAGGTATGTCAATCATCCTTAGTCTTTAGATAGCATCTGTGCATGATAGGTTATCTTTAATCGGTATATGTATATGATATATCTGTACATAACCAGTTTGGACAACTTACTCTTGTGAGGATTTTCAAACCTATGAAAAGAATCTTTATTCACTTTAGATAAATACTATAGCTATTTGAGTATATAAACAGAAAGTGTTGTTATTCAAGCCAATTTATAATTGAGTCGTGTTGCCTGTTTTACCCTTTGTCTTTTAAAGACCTAAGGTTTTTTAAAGAAAGGGTTTCCGATCTTGTTAAAAAAACCTTGACTCTAAGAGTATCAAAGATTGGTGCTGGAAAAAGTAGCCTCATCAAAAACTGTAATAGTTTCTAATGATGTATGGTTTCTGAGAAGTATCAGACTCTGAGACTCAACAAAGGAATAAAAAATTTCAAATAGAATTTAAGTGAAAATATTTTTGACAACTGTCTCACTTAAAGATTCACGGGTTTGAAAATTTATCATGCATACTTTATAGTTGTATGTGTAGAACCTATGCAGTAGTAATGCTTTACCCTCTGGATATTTTGTGGACTCTCTCTTGTCATGTCTTACCTTTTTATTTGTACTTGTTTATCGTACTTGTTGGTTTTCCAAAATATTTTCTGTGTTTTGTCTTTTCAAAATATAGTTGTCCTAAATATTTTTATCTCTTGGTTGATCCTTTTTGTTTCCTATTTAAAGTGATTTTCCTTAGTCTAGACTTTTTGTTCTTATCTCTCAAACCTGGTTGACACAGTTGTACAACCTTGCTCTGCTTTTTCAAAAACTCTTCTCTCTCGCTTCTGTCCTAACTTGAGATAACCTCTAGCTCAAACCTTGGCATAACAACCAACTTGAGAGCATCAATGAAAGGCTAGTCTTCTTTGAAGAATTGGGAGCCTCTGATTATGATCTTATGATTCTTTGCTCAAGGGAAAGAATAAAATTTCCTCAAGTAATGTTCAACCTTCTAAAGATAACACTTTCTCTCCTTGAAAGAAAAGTGTTCTTCATTCCTTTTGAATAAGTTCTAGGTGAACTTGTCTCTCTGCAAGGAATGGTTGTAACTCTGGATGAAATTTCATTTGACCTTGGGATGAAGAATTTGTTAGAACACAGATTGGTTCTTAATAATATCTCTATGTTTTGATGATAACTATTATGAAATTTTGTAATTAAGAATTATATACTCTAAAATTTGCTTGAGAGTTTTTACTGCAGATAGCAAAGGAATTAACACTCCAGAAGCAAATCAGAATTGAACATAAGAAATTTGCTAGACTCTGAAGCGCCAAATGCATCCATTAGAAGATTCTGATTGCTGCCAACAGAAGATCCTGAGCGTAGCCTCCAGAAGGATCTGAAGCAGAAGCTCCAGAAGGATCTGAAGCAGAAGCTCCAGAAGGATCTGAAGCAGAAGCTCCAGAAGGATCTGAAGCAGAAGCTCCAGAAGAATCTGAAGCAAGTCAGAAGCATCTGAACCAAAGAAGAATTTTGTATGAAGAGTTTTCAAAGCATAGTTATTACAGAAGATTCTGAAATTACTAAAGCTTCCAGTACTAAGGATCTAACTCAAACATGCTCTGAACTTACACACGCTAAAAGCACACCTGCTACAGAAGACTCTGATTCAGCAAAACTCTTATCAACATCAGAAGGCTCTGATCAAAGTAGACTCTGATGAATTTGCTGAAAATTGAAGAAGAATTATTCAAAGATTATATCCGTTGGAATGATCCAAACGACTCTTTCCTTATTTATGCTAGACACAAGAACACAGACAAAAAGGATTTTTTTGTGCTTTCTTCTTCTAAGAAAGGTCACTTGATGTGAAGACAAAAAGGCTCAGACCTTTTGGACACTCTTCTCAACATGAAGCTCTCCTTGGATCAGCTGCCTATAAAAGCAAGTTTTCACCCAACTTCTTTAGTTGACGTTTTATCCAAAAGAAATAATATTCAAAGCTCTCATACTATTCATATTCTTTCAAGAATTAATTTCTTTGTTCTTAATATTTAAGTGAAAAATCACAGTTGTGATAAAGCTTTCTAGAAGCAATTTAAACACTTGTATTTGTATTACATTTGATTGTAAACCTTAAGAAGATCCAGCTAGGATCAGTAGTTCTTGAGAAGACTTTGAACAGTTGTTCTAAGTGTTAACTATTGTAATCAGTTGATTAAATAATGGATTAAGTCCTTGTTTGAGAAAGGCAAATCACTCTAGGAAGGGTGGACTGGAGTAGTTGAGTTCAACGAACCAGGATAAAAATACTTGAGTTTTTATTTCTAAGTTTTAATCTTCATACTTATTCAACCCCCCCCCCCCCTTCTAAGTATTTTCTCACCTTCAGTTGGCATCAGAGCTCCGGTTCTGTGTGTGTTACCACTTAACAGTGACAGTAAAGATCCAGTGAGAAATACTTTGATATATATTTGGTTGTTACTATGGCTGATAATACAATGTCTAACATTAACAACAAATATGAAGAAATGGACAGAATCAGCACCAAACCCCCTATGTTTGATGGGGAGAAATTTGATTATTGGAAAGACAGGATTGAAAGTTTTTTCCTTGGATATGATGCTGATTTATGGGATCTGGTCATAGATGGATATGTTCATTCCACTGATGGAAATGGCAAGAAAATAGACAGAAAATCTATGACAGATGCTCAGAAGAAAGAATTTAGAAATCACCATAAGGCCAGAACAATATTGTTAAATGCAATATCTCACACTGAGTATGAAAAAATTACAAACAGGGAAACTGCATTTGACATGTTTGAATCCTTAAAGATGACTCGTGAGGGAAACTCTCAAGTCAAGGAAACAAAGGCTTTGGCTCTAATCCAGAAGTATGAAGCCTTCAAGACGGAAGACTCTGAATCTGTTGAAGCTATGTTCTCCAGATTTCAAATACTTACAGCTGGACTAAAGGTTCTGGATAAAAGCTACTCTACTGCTGATCATGTGAAAAAGATCATCAGAAGCTTACCTACCAGATGGAGACCTATGGTGACAGCGCTGAAAATGGCTAAAGATCTGAACAAGATCTCCTTGGAGGAACTGATCAGTTCACTAAGAAGTCATGAAATTGAACTTGAGGAAGATGAACCTCAAAAGAAAGGTAAATCTGTTGCTTTAAAATCTAATAAATCTGCTAAAGCATTGCAGGTAATAGAGGAAAGCTCTGAAGAATCCTCATCTGAAGATGAAGATGAACTATCCATGTTGTCCAGAAGAATAAACAAACTCTGGAAGAATAAAGGAAAGAAGTTCAGAAACTTCAGGAAGCCTGACCAAAGAAAAGAATCTTCTGGACACAGAAGATCTGGCAAAAAGGAGGTTGTCTATTATGAATGTAAAGAACCTGGACATTACAAAAATGAATGTCCAAAGGTGCTGAAAGAAAAGCCTAAAAGAAAATTTGATAAGAAGAAAAAGGTTCTGATGGCCACCTGGGATGATTCAGATACATCTGAATCTGAATCTGAGTCAGAAGAAGAATGTGCCAATGTAGCTTTGATGGAAGACATAGAAGATCAGGAGGAAGGAACTTCAGGATCTGAATCTGACTCTGACGCTGAAGAGGTAATGGCTAAACTCACTAAAGAAGAACTTATCAAAGTGTTATCAGAAGTTCTGAAAAGCTATAACAATATTAAACTCAAATACAAGAAGCGTCAAAGCAATCTTGTATCTGAGAATAATATTCTCAAATCAGAAGTAGCTGAGCTAAATGAAAAGAACTTAAAATTGAAAAATGATTCTGAATTAGCTCAACAAAACTCTGATTCTGAAACTGAATCTGAATGCAAAAATATTTTGGAAAAATATGATTATAGCTTTCAGAAGTTTCTTGCTAAAAGCATAGACAGAAGCAAAATGGCTTCTATGATCTATGGAGTTAGCAGAAATAACAGAAAAGGAGTTGGATATGAATCCTCCTCTGGAAAGGATTTAAATCCAAAACCTGTTGATAAAATTATAATCAAGAAAACTCCTTTATATTCACACTTTAAATTTGGTCACTTTAATGATATTGAACAAACACGTTCTGAAAAGAATATTCATGTGTTTAAATCTAAGGCTAGTCAGAATAAACCTTATGTTGAAAAACAGAAGTTTGGACAAACCTTCAGAACAACTAACCCTAAAGGACCCAAGAAGATCTGGGTACCTAAAAGTAAAATAATTCCTGTTGCAGATGTTCTTAGCATCAAAGTCAGGATGCCAATCATGGTACCTGGACTCCGGATGCTCACGACACATGACAGGAGAAAGGTCTATGTTCCAAATCCTGGAGCTAGATCTGGAGGTGATATGAAATTTGGAGAGAACCAGAAGGGCAAGATCATTGGATCTGGCACCATTGGAAATGGTAAACTTCCCTCTATTACTAATGTTTTACTTGTTGAAGGGTTAAAGCATAACTTATTGTCCATAAGTCAATTAAGTGACAATGGTTATGATATTACCTTTAATCAAAAATGTTGTAAAGCTATCAGTCAAAAGGATGGCTCTATCCTATTTAGTGGTAAGAGGAAAAACAAAATTTATAAAATAAATCTTTCAGAACTTAAAGTTCAAAATGTTAAATGCCTCTTGTCTGTTAATGAAGAGCAATAGGTCTGGCACAGAAGATTGGGGCATATTAATATGAGACGTATATCTTAGATTAATAAACTTAATCTTGTCAGAGGACTTCCTAATCTGAAGTTCACCTCAGATGCTCTTTGTGAAGCATGCCAAAAAGGGAAGTTTTCAAAATCATCTTTTAAATCAAAAAATGTTGTTTCTACTTCCAGACCACTAGAATTACTTCATATTGATCTGTTTGGACCAGTGAAAACCGCATCCATCAGAGGCAAGAAGTATGGATTAGTCATTGTTGATGACTATAGTAGATGGACATGGGTAAAGTTCTTAAAACACAAGGATGAGTCACATTCTGTGTTCTTTGACTTCTGTAAATAAGTCCAGAATGAAAAAGATTTCAAAATTAAAAAAGTCAGAAGTGATCATGGTGGTGAATTTGAAAATAAATATTTTGAAAAGTATTTTAATGAAAATGGCATTGCTCATGATTTTTCCTGTCTTAGAACTCCACAACAAAATGGGGTTGTAGAGAGGAAAAACAGAACTCTGCAAGAAATGGCCAGAACCATGATCAATGAGACTAATCTGGCAAAACACTTTTGGGCAGAAGCAATCAACACAGCCTGTTACATTCAGAACAGAGTGTCTGTAAGACCTCTTCTAGAGAAGACTCCATATGAACTATGAAAGAACAGAAAGCCCAACATTTCATATTTTCATCCTTTTGGATGTATTTGTTATATGTTAAATACTAAAGAAAATCTGAACAAGTTTGATTCCAAATCACAGAAGTGTTTCATGCTTGGATATTCTGAACGCTCTAAAGGCTACAGAGTATACAACACTGAGACACAGATTGTGGAAGAATCTATTCATGTTAGATTTGATGATAAGCTTGGCAATAAAAAGCCAAAGCAGTCTGAAAACTCTGCAGATAGAGAAGTAGTCTTCACAGACTCTGAAGGCCCAGAGGCAGACAAAGCTCAAGTGAAGGAACCAGAAGCAACGCCAGATGCTATTCCTTTAACTTCTCAGATGAACAATTTAAACATTTCTAAAGAATCAACTGTTAGAAGATCATCTTCCAGAATCAAAACTTCTCATCCAGAGAATGTTATAATTGGAAAGAAGGATGATCCCATCAGAACAAGATCCTTTCTAAGAACATCTGAAGCATCATTATTTGGACTGGTGTCAGAAATTGAACCAACTTCTGTAGATGAAGCTCTGCAAGACAATGATTGTATTATTGCCATGCAAGAAGAGTTAAATCAATTCACCAAAAATGATGTGTGGGATTTAGTTCAAAGACCACAAGGATTCAATATAATTGGAACAAAATGGGTCTTCAGAAATAAGTTAAATGAGAAAGGAGAAGTTGAAAGAAATAAGGCAAGGCTTGTTGCTCAAGGGTACAGTCCACAAGAAGGTATTGATTACACTGAAACTTATGCTCCAGTGGCAAGGTTAGAATCTATACGCCTTCTTATTTCATTTGCTGCACAAAATAACATCACTCTGTATCAGATGGATGTTAAAAGTGCCTTTCTAAATGGTATTATAGAAGAAGAAGTTTATGTCCATCAACCTCCTGGTTTTGAGAGTGAAAAATTTCCAGATCATGTTTTCAAACTAAAGAAATCTCTATATGGTTTAAAACAAGCTCCCAGAGCTTGGTATGAGAGATTGAGCAATTTTCTTCTGGAGAAAAATTTCATCAGAGGCAAAGTGGACACAACACTCTTTTGTAAATCATTTAAGAAAGATCTTCTAATTTGTCAAATTTATGTGGATGATATAATATTTGGATCTACCAATACTATGCTGGGAAAAGAGTTTGCTAAATGTATTCAGGCAGAATTTGAAATGAGCATGATGGGAGAACTCAGATTCTTTCTAGGAATTCAAGTCAATCAAACTCCAGAGTGCACTTACATACATCAGACCAAATATGTTAAAGAACTTCTGAAGAAATTTAACATGACTGATAGTAAGCTGGAAAAGACTCCAATGCATCCAACTAGCTCATTGGGCAAGGAAGAGAAAATCTGATGATTTCAAATTAGTTGGATTCTGTGATGCTGACTACGCTGGAGACAGAGTGGAAAGGAAAAGTACTTCTGGAAGTTGCCAATTTCTAGGAAGAAATCTAATCTCTTGGTACAGCAAGAAGCAACCCACAATTGCACTTTCAACCACAGAGGCAGAATATATTGCTGCTGCTGGGTGTAGCACGCAGATGCTCTAGATGAAAAGTCAGCTAGAAGATTATCAGATATTTGAAAGTAACATTTCTATCTTCTATGATAATACTTCTGCTATATGTTTGTCTAAAAATCCCATTTTACATTCTAAGGCAAAACATATAGAAATTAAGCATCATTTCATCAGAGATTATGTTTAGAAGGGAATCATAAATTTAGCCTTTGTTGATACAGATCATCAATGGGCAGATATTTTCACAAAACCCCTTGTTGAAGATAGATTCAAATTTATTCTGAAAAATATTGGTATGGATTTTTGTCCAGAATGATATTTGTCAGAAGCAAATTTTACAGATGCAAAAATGCCTAATGCTCTGAAGTATTTTCTTCTGATTACTTATTCATTTTCTTTAATTATTTTCTTGTGAAACTCTGAACTAACAATCCTTAGAGGATCTGAACGTTGGTTAACGTTTCATTTCTCAAGAGAATTCAGAAGCACATGCAAGTAAACACGTGTCACTCCAAATCTGCAAAAGTGCCGTGTACACTACTGAAGAGATGTTTGAGGTGAAGTTTGAATAGTGAAAATCTTGATTTTCCCCCCAAATTGTCAGAATCAATAAATGCTTGAAATGATTTTTATTCTTTTCATTAAATGTTGTGTTTAAACGTGCCTTCTTCTGACTGTTTGTATGTCTATGTGTTTAGTATAAATACATCATTTCTCTTCATTTTCACACTTTTCACATCTCAAACCTTTTATGCATTTCTGTCTTCTCTTCTCTTTTCACAAAAACCCTAAGCGTTTGACAAATTCATCTTCAATGGCAACTTCATCATCAACTGCTGCACAATTTCAATCAACCATGGCTGCAGTTACTTCTGCTAATATGGGTGTAACTCCTTATACTCCACCAAAAAGAACATTGCTAACACCTGTTGAAAAGCTGGAAGTTCTATGTGAATCAATGGTTGAATTTGATTCACTTGCTGAGAATGGGTTTGAATTTCGCTCCATTATAGGTGCTCAAGGATGGGTGAAGTATTTTGATAGACTTTTTGGACCAATTTACCCTCTTGTGAAAGAATTCTGGATCCCTGCTTCTGTATACCCCAAGTTCATTTTATCTTCTGTTCTGGGCAAAGAGATAATCATAACAGAAGATCTGATAAGAAAACTCATTGGGTATGAGGAAACAGATGGAGTATCACACTTGCCAGCTGGGCGTGTAGATATGGATGAAGTTTATGAAGAAGTGATGACTGCTGGACAAGCTTCTAATAAGTTCAAGGATCTGAAGCCTAACTACAAGATCTGGGCTAAGATTTTCATGGGATGCATTCATCATAGAAAGTCTACAAACTCTCCAGACTTTGTCAATAATGAACAGCTCTACTTTATGTATTGCCTAAGTCAGAGCAACAAGGTAGATCTTCCATATATTTTGTTTATGCATCTATGGAATCATATAAATGCCTCTAGAGAATATGTAAAAGAAAAAGGTCAGAAGATCTGAACTTGGATTCCATTTGGAAGGTTAATCTCAGATCTTCTAACAGAGAATGGACTTATAACTGCTCTGTACGCTGCTGGAGTCACAGAGGAACTGGAATTTATTTTGGGAAAGCCTTTGAATGCCAAAAGTCTTCAGAGACTTAAAATAGTAGAAGAACTCACAATAGCACCCAAGAAGCTGAACATTTCTGAACTGAGTCAGAAGAGAACCCCTGTAGATGACTACCCTTTGTTCTATGCTGAAGAACCAAGGGAAATTGTAGTTAGATATATTGATGAGTGCAAGGCAGAAGGAAAGCCTATTCCTGCAGATATTATAAAGAGAGCAAGGCAACCATTGCCTGTTGTAGAAGAAGAAGAAACACCAAGAAAGAGGACTCAACCAGAAGCAGAAGTTGCACCTGTTCAAAAGAAGCCCAAGATTGCTGAGAAACCTCAGAAGCTGCTAAAGAGGAAAGAATCTGGAGACACTCCTTTTGTTCCTGCTATACGCATCAAAATTAAAGGTACTAAATCTTCTGTATCTTCTGCAAATACTATTGTTATAAATGATTCAACTGTTAAGTCTATTCCAAAACCACCCTCTACACAAAATAAATCTGTTACTGCTCCACCTCATGTTTCTACTCCATCTCCATAAAAATCTTCTAATCCAATTTCCATCTCACCAGAAAAACAACCCACAGAACAACAACAACCACAAAAACCATCTGAATAACTTAAAGAAAAGCCATCTGAACAACAAAAACAACCACAAGAAAAACAACCAGAAAAACAATCTGAACCTCTACTAGAAAAGGACTTTGCACATCAACAACAACAAAAATCATCTGAACCTCAAATACAACAACAAAAGACACAACCACAATCACAAAATCCACCATCCAAAACATCTGAACCCACTGCATTTGTACCAATTACCATTGAACCAATAAAAATTTCATCTGATCCACCCACCTCAGAACCCCCATCAAAACCCTCTGAAAATCCTTCAGAATCAACCAATCCTTCTGAAACCAACATCCCTGAGACAGAAGTTCTTGATGTTACACCTCTGAAAACTATTTTTCAAGTGTCTTCTACTTCTTGCACACCAACCACTTCATCAAATTCCTCAGAATCTGACATACACCCAGATTTTCTGATATCCCCTTCTCATAGAGATTCTGAGGTAAACCAACCAGAACCTCCTATATCTTCTAAAGTTCTTATTCCAGATCCTACTCCCACACCTACACCATCATCTGAAATCCTCACTCCAAATTCTATCCTAACATCTACCCCAAGAACATCTATCTCATGTGCACAATTCTCATCTCTTTTTCACAATCTTTCCTATGGTTTCAAACTCAAAGATTTCTATGACAAAGTTGAACCATCTGACCCTATCACTCCCTTAAAACCCAAACTTACAATCACCCTACCATCTGTGTTTCTCACCTATATTCAATCAATGTCAGAAGTATGTTCATTAGCTACAATATCATACTCTGCAAAATCTGCAAAAGTTGTTACTTCAGCTATACCTGTTTCATCTGATAAACCTACTGCTTCTGATGAACCTGCAAAATCTGCTTTCCAACCTTACTCCAATAAACCCTTTGATGTGATTTCCTATCACACCAGAGCAAAACCAAATTTGATCAATGCTCTGAAAAGATCAAAACCAGACAAATCCCCTGAAATTCCTTTCATACCATACTACCCTCCTCCTCTGATCTCCATTCAGAAATCCTTATTTCCACCTACTCCCCAACCAAAACCAATAACATTGGAGACTCTGTTACACCCCAGACCTAGACTAAACATTGATCATTTATTTACATGTTTTTTTGCAAGAAATACAGTTGTATTTAGGTACTGTACAGAGGAAGTGTTCAACAACAATGGATGCCCAAGAATCTGATGTCATCTGGAATGGCTTCATCAACAGATTCAACACTGTAGCATCAAATCTGAAGAACATATGTTCTGATGATGCAAAGCTCAGATTTGCTGAAGCTGCAAGAAGTCTGTTCTGGACTGTCAAGAGATCTGGACAATTACTTCTTACAGATGCTCCTCCGTCATCAGAAGAAACTACTGAATCTGCATCTGAAGACAACCCTTTGGCCATGACTCTGATAGAACATCCTTCTGGCTCTACTGCTCCAAGCTCTGAAGTGCCTATGGAAATTGACTCTGTTCAAGCTCCAGAAAATGTTCAACCTTCTTCATTTGAGATTAAGAAAGAACATCCAGATTTTGAGGATAAAATTGCTGCTCTGGAAGTTGGTCAATCAGAAATCAAGTCTTGGATGGCTAAACAGGATAAGAAGTCTGAAGACATGACTGAGTGGATGTCTAAACAGGATCAGAAGAATGAAACAATGGCTAAGTGGATGTCAAAGCAAGAACAGTCTTCTTCTGAGATCACGGATTTGTTGAAGATGCTTTTGTCAAAACACTCTTAGTTTTTTATTTTTTTTCATTCTGATGTTTGCATCTGATGTTTGCTTATGTTTGTTGAATATCTTCTGATGTATGTATTCTTACTCTGAACTGAATTGAATGAAATCTCAAAGTTTTCTCCACATGATTTATCTCATTTACTGTTTCCTTTTATTTGTCTTTTCAAAGTTTTTTACTTTTTGCTTATGACAAAAAAGGGGGAGAAAATATAGATCTGAACTGTTTAATTAAACTTCACCAGAATGAAACTTCAGACATATTAATTTTATCTAACATTAAATCTAAGTATTTCAGAACATTTGATAAATACACTCTGTAAAAGAAACTCTGAGACTCTCAGACCATTTATCAAACTCTGACTCTGAAAATTGCAAGACACTCTGACTCTCAAATGTTAAAGAACAATCAAGCTCTAACTCTGAAAAATACTCAACACAAAAGGGAAGTTTCTATTCCTTATCTGTATTTAATTCAGGGGGAGATTCATCATCTCAGAGGGAGTTTTAATTATTATATTTTCAATTAAACAAAATTTCTGATGTTTTTGTCATCATCAAAAAGGGGGAGATTGTTAGAACACATACTGGTTCTTAATAATATTTCTATGTTTTGATGATAACTATTATGAAATTTTGTAATTAAGAATTATATACTCTAAAATTTGCTTGAGAGTTTTTACTGTAGATAGCGAAGGAATTAACACTCCAGAAGCAAATCAGAATTGAACATAAGAAATTTGCTAGACTCTGAAGCGCCAGATGCATCCATTAAAAGATTCTAATTGCTGCCAACAGAAGATCCTGAGCGTAGCCTCCAGAAGGATCTGAAGCAGAAGCTCCAGAAGGATCTGAAGCAGAAGCTCCAGAAGAATCTGAAGCAGAAGCTCCAGAAGAATCTGAACCAAAGAAGAATTATGTATGAAGAGTTTTCAAAGCATAGTTATTACAGAAGATTCTGAAAATACTAAAGTTGCCAGTACTAAGGATCTAACTCAAACATGCTCTGAACTTACACACGCTAAAAGCACACCTGCTACAGAAGACTCTGATTCAACAAAACTCTGATCAACATCAGAAGGCTCTGATCAAAGTAGACTCTGATGAATTTGCTGAAAATTGAAGAAGAATTATTCAAAGATTATATCCGTTGGAATGATCCAAACGACTCTTTCCTTATTTATGCTAGACACAAGAACACAGACAAAAAGGATTTTTCTGTGCTTTCTTCTTCTAGGAAAGGTCACTTGATGTGAAGACAAAAAGGCTCAGACCTTTTGGACACTCTTCTCAACGTGAAGCTTTCCTTGGATCAGCTGCCTATAAAAGCAAGTCTTCACCCAACTTCTTCAGTTGATGTTTTATCCAAAAGAAATAATATTCAAAGCTCTCATACTATTCATATTCTTTCAAGAATTAATTTCTTTGTTCTTAATATTTAAGTGAAAAATCACAGTTGTGATAAGCTTTCTAGAAGCAATTTAGACACTTGTATTTGTATTACATTTGATTGTAAACCTTAAGAAGATCCAGCTGGGATTAGTAGTTCTTGAGAAGACTTTGAACAGTTGTTCTAAGTGTTAACTATTGTAATCAGTTGATTAAATAGTGGATTAAGTCCTTGTTTGAGAAAGGCAAATCACTCTAGGAAGGGTGGACTGGAGTAGTTGAGTTCAACGAAACAGGATAAAAATACTTGAGTTTTTATTTCTAGGTTTTAATCTTCATACTTATTCAACCCCCCCTTATAAGTATTTTCTCACCTTCAGAATTGTTGGAAAAAATCATGCTGGGTCATAAGGACCATCCAGTTTCATCTCCTTCTTCTTCTTTCACCAAACCTAGGCAGTCTTTCTAAGCTGCTCGTGTTTGATTTTTTTAATTTTTTATAGTCATTTCCTTTTCTTTCCATTTTTGTATCATGCTCTTAGAGCATTTCTAGATTTTTATTTTGGTAAATACTTATATTTTCTGACTCTTAGTGTAATAATTATGTATTCTTTCTTACCCTCTGATTGTATAACCATAGTAATCTCTATGGTAAATTGGATGTATTTGATGAGTCTAACGAAAAATAAATATCAAGTTAAAAGAATTGTTGTGTTTTAATTATGAACTTCCTAATCAGTTGACATTAAAAGAAATAATTATGATCAAAAGGATGGTATGCAAATTAAAACGAGAAAAGAACTTCATTGACTTAAAGGAATGATTACAAAAGGATGTTTATAACATTAATTCCAAATCATCCCTAATATTCCAAGCATGGAAATTTTTTTCTCATTCTAAATCTAATTATTCTTCTTCTTCTTCTTCTTCAGAAACGAAATGAATCACTTCTTTAAATCTTCTTCTCTTGGACTTCTTCTTCTACTTAATCTTCTTCTGTGGCTTCAGTACCTAAGGAAGAGAGGTTGAAGGAATTTGTTCAGAGAGTCTGACTCCCTGATCAGAAGTTGCCTCAGAGACTGTAGGAGCCTCTAGAACAATATGAGTAGTAGATTGCTCAAAAGTTGTATTCACCTTGAATCAAATGTACGTGGAAGTGAATATGAATTTGTGATTTGACTTAAACAAAGTTGTGTGCTTTATAACGAAAATCTTGGAAGTTCAAACACTTCGCGTGTTTCAGTTTCTCATCTTTGAAATTCTCAAAGGCAGACACTAATTAAGCATGTCATACTGAATCATAATTACTTCTTGAAAACTGAAACGGTAGTGATTTACCATCAGAAGTAAAAAATTTCTCTAGTTAAAAGACTTTAAATTGTTTTCAAATGTCCTTTTCTTTTGAAATTTTTTTTAAACATTTAAATTGGTATTTGTGTGGTTCAAATTTTGTCGTGTTTTAAAACTCCTTCAAGTTTTTGTGTATTTAAACTGTTTCAAATATTATTTTTTTAGTTTTTATGTTTTTCTCTTTATTTTAAAATCTTTTTGATAATGACAAAGGGGGAGAAAATACATGAAATATTTAAGAAGAGATTAATGCATCAAAACCTGAACAAAGTAGTTTCTGCATAAACGGCTTTTAAGTTATAAGCTTTAAGTTATTTATATTTTTTATTTTGTGTAATTTATTTTACTGGGTTTAAATGATAAACATAATTAACAAAGACATAAATTAGAGAAAACTTAGATGTATTGGTATGTCCTCCATAAGAAGAAGTATGACAGTGGGTCGTGACACTTTCCATTTCTTCTTCAAGAACATGCCTTCAAAATATTTTACCAGCGTCTCTCTTAAAAAGAAGAGGCTCGTCCCAATAAAATGTCATAAGTCTGAAAATAACTTATTCTTTTGTTGATATTTCATATATGAAAGTAAGACTCCGACTCCAAAATAGTTGATAAAGTCATCATATCAAGACACTTTGTTATGTATTAACGCAAATAACTTATCATCGGAAAAAAAATCATACGGAGACAACTCTTTTCTTCTCATGTCAACTAACCTAGACAAGTGGTCTGTGACCACATTCTCAATCCCCTTGTGTCCTTAATTTTCATATTAAACTCTTGAAGTAACAAAATCTATCAGATAAATATAAGCTTAGCCTCCTTTTTGCTCATAACATATTTGATATTTGTGTGATCTATGTAAACATATATCTCAAACAATACTAAGTAAGAACAAAATTTATCAATTGCAAACGCCATAGTTAAAATCTCTTTTTCTATTGTTCTATATTTATTTGTGTCTCATCTACTCACTCAGTAAATAGTATGGTAAATAGCATGCATCTTTATGTCCTTCTTTTACCCTAAAACAACGAGTACACGTGGTTATCACACATAGGCAATGCACATTATTAAAGTTAAATTCAACGTTCTGGAGGTTTTATTTTTTCACTTCATTCTTTGCCTTGGCTTTACCTTTACCTTATCCGAACTTCTCCTCTCTTCAACAAACATAAATAAGTTCAAACAACATAGATATCATAAAAAAATATAATAAACTAAAATAAATAATATTTGTTGATAAAATATATATGCAACGAAATACAATATAAAAAGTTGGATAGCATCTAGTACATGTATTTTATTTTTGTTAATTATGGTTCCAAGTTCTTGCTTCAACTGGTGGGTTAATTGGGTGTTGTGTTGTTCCACCTTATACATTTTTGTCCAGTTGTATTGAAATGAGACATCTCTTCTCATCTACTTCATCTTTATTATAAAAAGAAAAATAAATTTTAAAAGAATTAAGTTAACCTTTATCAAGATATTCCTATTGAAAATGAAAATAAAAAAGAATGAAGTAACTTTACTCTAATGAAAATGAAAAGATAGTAATTGATGAAAGGTGGTAGGCCAAGGGACCTGTGGTGGCATGGAAAATAGAGAGGTTCGATGAAGAGAATATAAAAATAAAATAAAGACAAATGTGAGTCCCAAAGCAAGTGGAATAAAGCAAAGACAGCCCAACATGCGAGTTTGGATTATTACAATAATGTCATTTTCTTTTGCCGTTCAAACAGATAATCTGTCTCTTTTGTCCCTTCCTCTTAACCTACTACTTCTAGCTAGTACTCTTTCAAAATAAATAAATTGGAAAAGAAAAATCATCTTTCAATATAGGCCATGTATTGAATTTTTTACACAATTGCCACAAGCTAAAATAAAAAACACCAAATTGCCACTAGCTGAAAAAAATTTACAGAATTGCCACAACTTCTTTAAGGGTTCGTCCTATGGTTGGACGACCCATTGAGGGCATTTTTGACGCAGCATGGGTTCGGCCAATGGATGGCCGACCCTGCTCTAGCTGCTTTTTTTTTTTTGTTTTTTTTTTGTTTTTTTTTTATTTCAGAAATTATTATATTATTTTTTTAATAATTTTGTGTTTTTAATTGTTTTTGATATATTAAAATTATTTAAATAATATTATATAATAATAAAAAAATAATTTAGTTATTCTAAAAATAATTTAATATAAATAATATTAATTTCATATTATATAATTAATTATTAAATATAAATAATTGTTTTTTACATTATCTAATTAATTATTTATTATGTATTAAAATTAGTTAAATGATATTTTATATTACCTAATGAGTATATAAAATAATAAATTGAATCATAAAAAAAGAAAATATTATTAATATTTAAGAGTGGATAAAATACATTTTTAGACGGGCCGATTTGATGGGCCTGCCACGTTTGGACATTTTCTCCGCATATGACCGATTTCTCGACAAATCCCACATCTTCTCTTTTCTTTCTCAAAATCGTCCATTTCAGTTGTAATTCTTGTACTATTTGGACGCCCTTTCTTATTTCGTCGCATTGTCTCGTCATGGCAAAGAGTGAATCCTTCATATGTTGGCCAATTTTGCTGGTGTGGTAGTCCAAGGAAGCTTTGGCTGTATACTTTGAATACACTTAGAACTTTGAAAACATCTGGTATGTGCATGGTATGGTCCTGTCGTATACTGGCACATGCTGCGATTACATGAGAGCAAGGTAAATGAAATGCCTGAAACCTCCCACAATCGCACCACCCTCTCCTGAGATCAACGCTAAAAGTACCTAATGGTCGGCCATCGCGTTGGTTAATGCATTCGGCAACCATAAAACAGAATCTCTCGCGATCAAATTGAATGACGTTATGACTGCTAGATTTAATAGCCTCGTCGGCCATTCCCTTGATACAGTTTTTCGTGAAAGTTTGACCGGATGCCAACAGTTTTGTCCAATCGTGTCCTCGTTTTCCAAACAGCGATCCTAGACGATAGTACGTTGACTTGACCAATGCTGTAATAGGAAGGTTTCGGGTAGCCTTAAGTACCGAGTTCATAGATTCGGCTAAATTTGTGGTCATGTGTCCCCACCGCTGTCCTCCGTCAAACGCCCTCGACCACTTCGCTCTGGGAATATTGTCAATCCACTCCAAAGCTGCTCTATCTGTTCTTCGTAATTCGCCCCTGTAGTAGTTAAATGTTGCCTCTGTTAGTGCATATCCTGAAAATAATTAAACAAAATGATTAGTAAAACAAAATGATCAAAAAATTATCAATAAAACTTGTGAAGATGTAGACATACCCATGTTGACAACTGTTTTTCGTAGTGCTTTGTTTCTGAACTCACGCATGAAGTTTTGCGCAATATGTCTGATACAGTAAACATGTGAAGATGGAGGGAACTGCCACCCATTTTCAGGATCATCGTAAGCACTCTTGATTGATGGATGTCGGTCGGATATTAGACAAAGATTGGCCTGGGGGGTCACGTGCATTCTCAAATTCTTGAGAAAGAAACTCCAACCATCCTTTGTCTCTCCTTCAACCAATGCAAACGCTATCGGAAAAATGTTACCATTTCCATCTTGTGCCACAGCCATTAACAAAGTCCCTTTGTACTTGCCGTACAACCAGGTTCCGTCTATTTGCACGATTGGTTTACAGAAACTAAAACCACGGATACACGGTTCAAATGCCCAAAAAAGTCGGTGAAATTTTCGTCTGTCACCCAACTGGGTTCCGTCATCTGTAATAATCGGCAATGTTTCCAACTGTATAACAGTTCCAGGAAGATATGTCTTCAGCACCAACAACCACTGTGGTAGGTCATTGTAAGACGTCTCCCAATTTCCATAAAGTGCTTCTACAGCTTTGATCTTTGCAATCCAAGCTTTCCGATACGAGATTCTATAACCGTATTTTTCAGCAATGTGGGCTTGTATAACTTTGACTTTCAGTGAAGCGTCGCTGTTAACAAGTTCTCTGATGCTGTGGCTAATAATTTCAGAATCTAATTTTCTATGATCCTGTGACATTGAGGTTGTAGTGCACGTGTGTGAACCCTTTATAGTAGCGATCTCCCATAATGTACTTTTTTTACGCACAGCAGCTCTACATTTGAAGACGCATTGTGGGTTTGTACATTTTATTATATACCTTACTGAATCAGATTTATATACTGCATAGTCAAGGTTGTTACTAATATGCCAATGTTGTAAAAAAAGAACACATTCTTCCTTATTTTCAAACACCAAGCCTACTTCTAATTTTTCACCATTATGGTTTGGTTTTTCATTTTCAAAAATATAGATGGGTTGAGATGACTCCATACATATGTTTGACATATGCACTGGTGGATTGTACAGATTTATGGGTTGAGCATATATTACCTCTGACTGCATGAGTTCATCGTGACCGTCGTCATCGTCATCACCGAATAGGTCTTCAAAGCGAACATCATCGAGCTCATCGTCACTGTATTCACCAACCTCCTCGTTCCGGATGAAAGGTTCATTATTTTGCGTTATTTCATCATCAGTTGTTTGGCTCACCCCGTATTGATGCGAATATGATGATTGCGTTGGATATGCCTCGTCTTCTAGGCGAACATATAATTCAATTGTCTTCAACTGGGGCATTGTGTAATGACATTGAAACATTGATTTGACTGCGCTGTCTGTATCTATCTGCATCATTACGTAGAACACATCATCGTCTACCCCATTACGTATTGGTTGACGGTAAGTAATATCCTGGACAGAACGATTCACTTTTTTTTCAATTCTATCTTTTAGATGACGGATATCAGAACTTCGGTGAAGTTTGAACATCACCGTATCTGTTCCGTTGAATGAAAAACCGATATTTTCATCAGTAAACACGGAACCGTTATAGTGCATAGTGACCAATGTGTTTCTATCTGCCATGACCAAGGTTTTTGAAAATTAACAGTATGAGTGTATGAGTGGGAGGTAGATGTGCAGTCTACAACAATTGCATGTAAAATATATAGGAGAAGCGTGCATGCTGTACAAGTTTGTTAATGCAACATTCTCTAAATATGTGTCACCCATTGTATTAAAACTCTAACACTTATATTTTATGTAACAGTTTATTTGGAGGCCATACCCAAGCTACCCCGAATGCGTCCTTCAAGATAGCCAGATTTGGAGCGCTACAACATCAATTATCAGTTTCCATATCATTGAAATGCATCAGGCTGATAGGGTCAAATTGCAGTTTGGATTTCAACAAGATATCCCTCCTCAGCCTAGATGTCTACGTCAACAACATGAGACTGATATGCCTAATACATGGGGAGATCATTGGCGCAATATAAATAAAGAAGAAAATAACGAGTGGAGAAACAGAACAAATTTGACCCTACGAGGTAACATGGTTAACGGTAACTGTGTTCATAGTGCTGAATATATGCAATGGTTTTTATCCATTCCATTTATGCACGCTTCTCAAGGTCAGTTCCTAGAGGACCCCCGTCAGTATGCAACGTCTTCATCACAACAAAGATCCTCTTCGCCCATGCCTCAAGAAATGCCTCAGGTGAACCCTTCACAATTTGAAACACAGACATCTTCATTCAACCAGCCAACATTCTTTGCCGCCTCCTCTCAACAACCAACACAACCACAACCCCAACCAACATATCAACGCACTCATACTACATTCTTTGCCACCTCCTCTCAACAACCAACACCGTACACCCCAACCCCACAACCAAACTACTACTATCGACAACAATATCAGGAACAAGCCACATTTCAACCTTCTTTTCATTTCACTCCGATCCCTCAGCCTAATTTTGATTTCTCTTACCCCCAACCACAACACCAAACATTTAACCCTTCAATGTCTCATCCAAGTTCATCCGGTCGCACCGACAATGTTTATTACCCTCCCATCCAACAAAACCCTCCAACCACTTTCACCCAACCATTCCAGTCAGCCCCTAACTTTACCCTAACGGATGATCAACTCATGGAATGGCCAGGTTTTTCGGTTACTGATGTGGACATGCTTGATACATCACGTCAACCTGAAAATGAAGAGTTGACTTCCGACTCTACCCCATCACCTCCAACATCACCTCCAATACGGCAAACTCAAGAGTTAGGCAGGGGGAAACGTGTGAAAAAGAGTACATTGTGTGGAACTGGCGGTCATTTGCGTAGATAAATATGATGTATTTTCTCCACTCATCAATATTAATAAAATATCTTTTTTTATTTTATCTAATTATTTAGTTAAACAATTAATTATATAATTTATTATTTAATATAATTATTTATCATTTTGTATATATAAAAATATTAAAAAATAATTTGAAATAATTAAATTACTTATTAGGTAATATAAAATATCATTTAACTAATTTTAATATATAAAAAACAATTAATTAGATTATGTAAAAAACAATTATTAATATTTAATACTTAATTATATAATGTAAAAAACAATTATTAATATTTAATAATTAATTATATAATGTAAAAATTATATTACAAATAATTAAATTATTTTCAAAATAATTAAATTATTTTTTTTTATTATATAATATTATTTAAATCATTTAAATATAAAAAACTCTATTAAAAACAAAAACTAATAAAAAAAAATTCATTTTAATTCTGAAATTAAAAAAAAAAAAAAAAAAAGACATAGAGCAGGGTCGGCCATCCATTGGCCGAACCCTTGCTGCGCCAAAATGCCCTTCAATGGGTCGTCCAACCATAGGACGAACCCTTAAAGAAGTTGTGGCAATTCTGTAAATTTTTTTCAGCTAGTGGCAATTTGGTGTTTTTTATTTCAGCTTGTGGCAATTGTGTAAAAAATTACCCATGTATTGAATTATTTAAGATACATTTCTCTTCCATTTATCTTTTTATATAATTTGTATATATAAAATGTTAATAGTATCTTAAGGGTACTTTTAAAGACTTTAAAATAATAAGATTTTCTTGAAAATGTGCTAATTTACTTAATTGAAAATTGAAAAGGTTAATTTTTTTATAGAATTTTTTTTTTAATTTTAAATTTTTAAAAAATATATTGGGACATTTGTTAGCAAGACCCTTAATATTATTAAGGGTATATTTTAATTTTTTGGACCGAATTCTGACATGGGATCGATAGAATCTGTCATGACTCTCAATTTATCTACAGAGGTAAATTGAGCTATGACAATAAACATGTCAAATCAACCAAGTTGATCCAAAACAAACTCGAAAATAATATTCGAATTAGGGTGTATTGCACAACATAATCAAAGTAGATTAATGATCATAATGTATTAGAGTAGACAAGGCAAAAGATGGACACATATAAGGGTAGTAACTAGTGCTTAAATATGGGACAAGATATGATTACTATTTAAGGGACACTAACATAGAGAAAAAGACTAACACATTTCATATGACATATGTTCGACTCTAATGGGCTCCACACAAATAGAGTTATTAATCAAATGACCCCAAATATAAAATGAGGTTGAATTGTGTAGGTTTGAAAAACATTATTCAAATAAAAATTCTTAATTTTATTAAATCATATTTTAAAATGAGTTTGTAAAACAAACAAGGAATAAGCAAAAAAAGTAAAGAAAATCATAGTAGAAAGAAATAAATACAGCGAAAGTAAATAAATGAAAGAAATGTAAAGAGATTGGGGAACAGACACTAGGCCAAAAAAGACCTTTAGCAGCACTTTTTTTGGCCTTTAGCAGCTTGGCGCTGCTAAAGGTAAAGACAATGCTTTTTTTAAGTAAAAAACATTGTTATAGGCCCACTTTTAACAACGCTTTTTTAGAAAAACGCTTTCTTTTTCCCCTCCCCCTTTTAGCAGTGCTTTTAGAAGCGCTCTCTAAAGTGTATTTCCTTAATACCTTTAGCCGCACTTTTTCAAAAAAGTGCTCTCTATACCCCCACCTTTAGCAGCGCTTTTAAAAAGCACTGCCTAAATTGTATTTGCTGAATACCTTTAGCAGCGTTTTTTTTAAGAAAAGCGTTGCTTATTCCCACACCTTTAGCAGTTTTAAGTGCTCTCTTTTCCCCTTATGGCAGCGCTTTCAGAAGCGCTCTCTTTTCTCCCCCTTTTAGCAGCGCTTTTTCAAGAAAAGCGATGTCTTTTCTTCACGTCATTGAATTTTTTTTTCAAAAAAATCACTTTTTCATAGCGCTTTTTTGGTAAAAGCGCTGTCTATTTTGCATATTTTTATGAAATGTTTTTTGTTGAATTCTGTTGCACAATTCTTTATAATTTTTCCCATAAACCTGGTTATAACAATTACATTCACCATAGGTCTTTATTTCAACACTTTGGTCTTATATATACCATAACAATTCAACACATAAACCTGCTTATAATCATTGTAATTCAACACAAGTATTTATTTCAACACATATATAGGCCTTATATATATATATATATATATATATATATATATATATATATATATATATATATATATATATATATATATATATATATATATATATATATATATATATATATATATATATATATATATATATATATATATATATATATATATATATATATATATATATATATATATATATATATATATATTATAATTCAACAAAAACGATCCATAATTCTAAAATATATTCCAAAACCGATAACTTTACAAATACATTCACTATACATGCATATAATTACAAATTCCATATTTCCGGATCCTCACAACAACTAACTTCTAGATCGAAGTATATCAACAAATTCCAAAACTATATACGACTTTCAGAACTATAATTATCCAGTAGTATGTACATAACATCACAACAACACAAATCTCTCTATAAACTCCGATCAAAAGACAGAAAGACAATATATATACCTTATACAATTCTCATCTCAAGAATGTATTGACACCATTCCTCCTTAATTTCTTCCAATTTGTCTTTCGAGTAAGTACCACACTTGAATTCATCAAAGTACTACATAATATACCATAATATGCATGATTTAGTTTTAAAACTAATTACTCAGATGAAATATCAGTTAAATATTAAAATAAATCATATAACTTATAAATCCATACCATGTTTGGAATCTCTATTTGACCCAAATGAATAATTTCCTTCATAAACCTCAATAGAAAATATCCGCAATCAATCCCATTGCGCTGACGAGGACACTGTAAATGGAAAAAACAAACGAATATATATCAAGATATATAGTTTAACTAGTTTTATCAAGTAGAATCACTATAACAGTAAAAATTGTGAAAATATACCTGCACTCTGATCCAGCTAATGTTGTTAGCCTTACTTTTTGGTACACTTGCTTGTTTTTGTGATCGGAATATTTGTATAGCTCTAACATAATATAAACGAATATTTAAAACAATCTCACATAATAAATAAAGATAATTATTTAGAACAATACATCTCATCACTTACGTATCAACCATATTCTTCATATCAGGATATTTTGTTTGATCACCATCCAATGAATCCAGCTAATACACTATTTATTTTATCGGATTAATCGCAACCAACAACCAGTGTCCACTGTAAAATAAGACAAAAGTTTAGACGTAAATGTTATATAGAATGTCAAAAAAAGAATAATTATAATAAATGAATTTAGAATGAAATCTAACCCATGACCAGTATTATATGGCAAAAATACAACTTCTCTGTATCTGTGGCCATAAAGGCTTGGACTAAGTAATCTCTGACTACATCTGGAGTATGATCGATTAACCGTGCGTCGATACAGCTAGAAGATAAGAATGCGAATCTCTCTGTCAATTGATGCGGGACCAACAACTTGTCATGCATACAAGAACCTTAAATAAAAACATAATCAACATTAGAATATTCATTGAAATGAGCAAATAAATTGTTCAATTATTTGATTAAAATTGATCGGAGTACCTGATGTGTGAATGCATAACATCGATGCCTAATTCAGAATATTGGAAAATCTGATCCAAATCCTCTTTAGCAATTGTTTCGGCATAAGAAAAACCGAAAATACCTTCATTCACAGGTATTTGATGAATGCCACCCTCCACCACATCTGTTGTTCCTACATATGTTTCAAGGCACAACCTAAATCGAGGAACAAATGCTTTTTTTGGCTCGACCTTTTTTTTGTTGGACACCTTGCTAGATTCAGGCATCTTACCCTTGCTGACTTGTTGCAACTCTTGAGCATGAACCTAAAAATCATATGAGTTAGGTAATTAATGTATAAGATCATAAAGCTATTGAAATCGAAGGATATAATTGAAATTTTCTATGCATATATCAATTAATGTAGGAATACCTGTTTTTCTGATGCAGCTGACTCGGTTTCCCGCACAATTCCCTTATCTTTTGATTTGGATTTTGTAGGAGTCTAAGATCATCATGTAAATAAATAGTACGTAAATATAAGAATAACTTACATGTATAGGTCGTAAAACATTTGAGTACTACAGGGTTCATAATGGTGTTCAACCTACCTCATCGTCTATGAAAATGAGATTTGACGGCCATGTAACATACGATCCTATTGCGTCTCCCACCAATGTTGCATCCGAAACATCGTCTGGTATCGGCAATAACGCACCCCTTCTAAAGCAATATCAATCGACACTTTCAAAAATACAGCAAGGAGCAGTTTATGGTGAAGTAAGTCGCCCAAAGTGTTATGCATTTTTCCTTTGCCAACCATGCGATAAGTCGATGATGATAAATAGAGCCGACAAGGTGAAATGCCCTAAACCAATAATGAATATGATTAATGTGTATATATGTTAATAAAGAAAATTGTGCTAAATTAATTTCAATGTAATATATATAGTTACCTCGGGAAGTTTCTGCTAAAAATTACAATTGATACTATCTTTGTCACTAGTATCTTTAAACTCTGGACCACGCCTTTCTGACATGTATCTCTCTTTGTCCTTTTGCAATTCACGAATTTGAGCTTTCAATTCTTCCAACGACTCCATCACTTGTTTACTGCTAGGATTTTTATTTTTTGGATGCTTATACAATTTTGTTGGAGGGACACCAAATCCCTTACCCCTCACACGGCTAGAATACTCAGGAACATTTAACACTTGACTCAGTACGCTCCTACAATCATCGTCCTCAGCTGCAGTTATAGTATCAAATAGACTCTCCTGAAATATAGATAAAAGCATAAATATATTATACACTTTTGAGTTTATGAGAGAACTAATGTTGTACTTACACATTGCTCAAATACTTGTTGAACTTCTACCTAAACGACTCCATCTCTACCCACACGGGAAGCTTTCCACAAAACATGGTCCGGAAGAGATGTTGCATCACTTTGCTCCTCTTCTAACTACACATTAAGACAGATAATAAGCTTCATTTTTCTCGTATTCTAACTATATCATATTAAAGAATTTATATCTACTTACTATTTTTTTGTTGTAAGCGTGCATATCCCAAACGCCCTTTTTTGTATGGATACGCGGGTTTTGATGCTCATTACCGATTTACGTATCTCACAGCCTAAAAAAACAAGTTTAAGTCATATTAGAACTCATGTGGAAGAAGTATATATATTATACATTGTTCATGATAAGTTAGAATTATATGGAATTTTTGGGTTCTTCGCTTGGCAACAAATGTTTCCCATTCTTCAAGTGAAATCAGATCAGCATACTTCTTTGGACGCTCTGATTCAACAAATTTTCCATCAGAATCCTTAAGAAACATGTTCGTTAAAAATGCTTGAAATCCTCTTAGTTGTTTTCCGGCCAATTGAAGACAATATTTTTTCCAGTCGTCATCAATATTAAAAGACCTCTGCAAATAAATTAACATACATATAGTTTGTTAGTATAAGTAATATAAAGACATAACCATCAACATAATTAAAAAATATAAGATATCATACCTGTATCTCGCTCCATATTTTTTCTTTAGCCGGTTTCAACGAAGGAATTCTCCAATTATCGCAAATGATTGAAATTTGCGAACGAGCAAGAGCCCCAATGTAACTTGTCAACATTGCACCGTTAGGCTCAATTAATTGGTCAGTTTCATTCCAATGCACATCATATTTTATACCTTTATCTCTCGCACAAATGATTCCTTTCATAATCGTTATTCCTCTTGTAATATCTCCTTCCACATCTTACGCTAGTTCGTTTCCATCATGTTTACAAGTATCATGTGATTTTTCCTCGTTGCTAGCCATAATACCGGTAATTCAGAAAAATAAAATTATAAAATGAATGAAAAATATATATTGATCTGACCTGATCAGAAGGGGATCACGGGCTGGCCACACGCTGTTGGACTGCTGCTTGCTCGCCGGTGGTGAGGAAGAGAAGGGGGGTGTACCTGCAAAACACTCTGATGCCAAAGTGAGAAGTTGGGCAGAGCGATGGCGAAGTACAGAAAGAGGGGTAAGAAGTGTGTTACCTGACCCTCTTGAGGAAGAGGGTATTTATAGAGAGACCCCAGCGCTGGGCCAACAGTCATTTGAGGTGGGCTAGATGACCAGGCCCAACCCTAATGACTGTTAGGGCTTACGTGGCGTAGAGAAGACCAGAACGTGGTCTTCGCCCTAGTCCAACTGTCCCGTGATCTCCAGAAAGTGGGTTTGACCTGCTCTTTCGGAGGTGAGCAGTTGGGAGATGACGTGTCCCCGCGGAGGGGAGGATGTTGAGAACCTGCGCCGGGCACGTTGTTCTCCCCGCGGAGGGGAGTTCGGGAGGCTCCCCGGAGGCACGTTGTTCTCCGTGAGGGGAACGCGAGGATGTGGAGGAACCAAAGGTCTCGCTCGACGGACTGGGGTATGCCCTGTTCGGCCGATAAGAGAGGACGTTGAGATGCTGTCGGACGCGTCACCTATCCCTGGGGGGAGTGCCTGCCCGTCCTATGGGACGCGTGTGCCCGGTCGGGCTAGTTCACTTATTGGGCCGTGCGTGGTATTGGGCTGGACCGAGGTTGGGCCCAGACCAGAACATATATGAAAATGAAAAACATATAAATAAGAAAAATAAATATATAATTTGATTGAATGACATAATATATAATTTTATTGAATGATATAATATATAATTTTACAAGTACCTTTGTCACTAACATCTCTTTCTTTTCTTCGTTGGAACGTGGTTTACTTGTCTCTTAACAATACGGACGGATGGATTGATCCAAATTACCTTGTTATGGTCATTTTTAATATATGATTCGCCCGCTTTAATATTCTCATCTTGATCATCTATAATATAAGATTATTTCTCAACATCAACATCACCCTAATCTCCAATGTTATCATCAATTACTTTGTTGGAAAAAAGAACTATAAACCATTTCGTACTTGTCAGATCAGTGACATAGAACACTTGTTTAGCTTGCATGGCTAGAATAAAATGCTCATCTTTGTACCCCACCTTATTAAGATCCACTTGCAAAAATCCTGACTTATCCATTCATATGCCACTGTTATTTTCAACCCACTTGCATCCAAAGATAGGAATCTGAAACTTCTCATAATCAAACACCCAAATGCGCTTTCTAACCCTAAAATATGACAGATTTGCATATTTGGGGTTTAAGTCCTTCACACTTGAAATGTGCATTACTTCAGCAAGCACGGTGACACCACTATTTTGCATTGTGCTTTTATCATCTTGTTCTTTGGTATAAAATGTGTATCCGTTAATTGCGTATGCGCTATAAGAAAACACATGCAAACTTGGACCATATGCTAAACATCTCAACCTTTCTGTTATTGAAACGAGATCAGAATAAAACTTTGAAAATATATGATCCTTGAACCATGTTATAAAACTTCGATTGTGCTCTTGTACTATCCAATTTTCATTTCTATTCAGATTTAAACCTCGGAGAACGTCCTTGTGCATTTCAACATACGGCTCAACCTCAATGTCATTGTGCAGAACATACAAATGTACTTGCTCCCTTTCAACCCTTGAAACTGTCACAACTTTATTTCCAATTAACTGTTTTCCCACTATTTTTTCGACAACATGAGATTTTGGGATGCCAATGGATTGAATATTGGACAAATATTCAGTACAAAACTCAATCGCTTCTTCAACAATGTATTGCTCAACAATACATCCCTCTGGTTGACTTTTGTTTTTCACATACCTTTTCAATATTTTCATATACCGTTCAACAGGGGACATCCATCTCATATAAGTTGGTCCACACAATTGTGTCTCTTTCACAAGATGAACAACTAGATGTACCATTATGTCAAAAAATGATGGAGGAAAATACATTTTAAACTCACACAAAGTAATAACTATTTCTTTTTGCAATGTTGGTAAGATCGCAAGATCGATCACCTTACTACAAATTGACCTGGAAAAAAAACATAATTTAGTTATTGCGCTTCTTACTTTTTCTGGAAAAATAGAACGTATACCTATTGGTAGAAAGTGTTCCATTATAACATGACAATCATGTGTCTTTAAACACTTTAAATTGAGGTCTTTCATAGACACAAGTCTTCTAATATCTGAAGAGTATCCTTCTAGAACTTTAGCTTCACTTAGAAACTTACACAACATCTTTTTCTCCTTTCTAGATAAAGTATAAGTAACAGGTGGTAGATATGTTCGATTTCCTTTCTTCAAGGGTCCTAATTCATTTCTTATTCCCATCGCTACCAAGTCCTTTCTTGCTTTAAGGGCATCCTTAGACTTTCCTTGTATATTGAGTAGCGTACCAATAACACTTTCAAATACATTTTTTCAATATGCATAACATTAAGAAAATGTCTTACATACAACGACTTCCAATACGACAATTAAAAAAATTGACCTCTTCTTCCACCCACGTGTGACAAGCATATGAGAAAAAGGCTTGACAAACTTAGTACTCACATCTTTCACCTTTTCAAAAATTTGTTCACCTGTCAATCTAGGTGGAGCTCTACCTTGTTCTGAATTTCCATTGAATGATTTTCTCCATCCACGGTAGTGATGATTAGAATTTAAGAATCTATGATGACCAAGAAAGACATTCTTCTGACCAAATTCCAATCGCATCCAATCTGTGTTTTCTTCACAGATAGGACACACACATTGACCTTTAATGCTATACCCCGATAGATTTGCGTATGTTGGAAAATCATTAATTGTGCCAAACAACATCGCCCTCAAATTTAAACTTTCTTTCCTATATCCATCATAAACCTCCAAATTGTTCTCCCGCAAACTCTTTAAGTCTTTGATTAAAGGTTTCAAGTATACGTCTATGTCATTCCCTGATTGTTTAGGACCAGAAATTAACATAGATAACATCATGTACTTACGCTTCATACATAGCCATGGAGGTAGGTTATAAATCATAATAATTACAGGCCATGTGGAATGTGAGATACTTTGTAGACCATGCAGATTCATTCCATCAGTTGATAATGCCAAGCGAAGGTTTCTAGCTTCTTCTCCAAAATTAGGATACTCATTATCAATTTTCATCCACTGTGGTGAATCTGCCGGATGTCGATACTTCCCATCTATAATTCTATCATCTGCATGCCAAGTCAAGTGTTTTGCATCTGTTTCACTATGAAACATGCGTCTAAATCTTGGAATTATAGGAATATACCATAAGACTTTTGATGGTGACAACTTTTTCTTATACCGAGATACACCGCATTTAGGACACTCGTTTAATGATGCATATTCATTTCGAAACAAAATGCAATCATTTGGACAAACATGTATCTTATCATAGCTCATGCCAATAGAGCATAACATGTTTTTAGCTTCATAGGTTCGATTGGGAAGAACATTATCCTCCGGAAGCATCTTTTTCATAAGGGCTAATAACTCTGTGAAACTTTTATCCGACCATCCATTACCTGCCTTTAAGTTGTACAACTTTAATACCGCAGACAATCTTGTGAAAGTAGTGAAACCTTTATACAATGGTTTCTCTGCATCGCTTACCAACCTCTCAAACATATTGGGACAATCCTGGAGATCTTCTTCAAGTGCTTCTACAATCTCTTCAACTCGATCACAATCATATGTATCTCTGCCATTGTCATTTGAAGCATATGTCGTATTATCCTTCGGTTCAACATTCTCGTTACTTATCTCAGTATGTAATGTCCAACATGTATAACTTCGATCAATTCCATGTCTCTTTAAATGAGATTCCAACTGAACTGCGTCAATCTGACGCCCATAATAGCAACCTAAGCAAGGATATGTGATCCTACTAGGGTCTTTGGCGTGTTCAACAACAAACTTAACAAATTTTGATACCCCGTTCTCGTACTTGTTTGACAATCGATTGGAAGACATCCATTTTTTATCCATAATAATTAGGTAGGCTAAACTAAACTAAGTAAGCTAGACAAAAACAACGAATACCTGTAGCACCTGTAGAGAAATCACCAACTTCTAGAACTATACAGCAAGATTCTTGAAAATGATCACAATCTTCACAAGTAACCCCTATAACAAATTAACATACAAAATTAATTCATGTTTTCATAAACAACATCAACATCAACATTAACAACATCAACAACAATATTTGGAATCACATTTAACAACGTCAAAAAATGATACATTTGGTATGAAGCAACTAAACTAAGTAAGCTAAACAAAAACAGCGAATACTTGTAGAACTTGTAGAGAAATCACCAACTTCTAGAACTACATAGTAAGATTCTTGGAAACGATCACAATCTTCACAAGTAACCCCTATAACAAATTAACATACAAAATTAATTCATTTTTTCATCAACAACATCAACATCAACATTAACAACATCAACATTGACAACATCAAGAACAACATTTGGAATCACATTTAACAACGTCAGAAAATGATACATTTGGTATGAAGCAACTAATCAAAATCTGTCTAATTCTCATGTAACTATTAAATACAAAAGAATCCAATTACATATTTCAAATTATATAGTCTAAACTACGAAGAAGAAAAATAACTCATCATGAATTTGGATTATAGAATTACATGTTTTTAATATGAAGTAATTTTATAGGATGTATTAAGTTTCCATTTATTTTAGACAATCATTAAACCGGTTATTCAATTTAGTAGTGGTAAAATGTAATTCTAAAGACCCTATGATAAAACAGAAATTAAAATGGAAGAATACCTCATATAGGGACCTTCCAAAACAAAAGATGAAATCAATAAAGCCTTCTATGAAGCAATTTTTGAAATACTGAAGGCCCTTATGATCATATAGAATGTCTTGAACTCCACAAAATGTACAATGGTAAAAAGCAGCTTTGTTGCCAGAGATGCGAAACGCAACGACTTGTTCTACTTTCTTTCCAAAATACGAAGCAGTGTTCTGTTTAACAAATAAAGCAACTATTTTTATCATAAATAATTTTCACAACATTTCGACAATATTTCAACCTGAAAAACTTATACAATATTTCCACAACAAAAATACTCATCAATCCATAACCATGAAAATGAAGAAAATTACTAAAATACCTTGAAAATGGTGGAATGGTCAGACAGAGGTAGTGCGACGGACGAAGGGAGTACTATGGCCGGCGGAAAGGAAGAAGATGGCGGATGAACAGAGGGAGGACGGAAGTTGACAGAGGGAGTATGGTTTTTTCAGAAATGGTGGAAGAGGGTTTTGTCGCGAGAGGGAAAGAAAGAAAGAGACAGGGTTTCTGAAATATGTTTTCTATATACTGTTTCTGAAAAAATATCGTTTTGTTAATTTTAGAAAATTAACACCTATAGCAGCTCTTTTGAAAGCGCTGCTGAAAACCCCACCTATAGCAGCGCTTTCATCTAATAAGCGCTTTCGTATACCCACCTATAGCAGCACTTTATAAAAGGGCTCTCTAAGGTATGTCTTAGGCAGGACCTATAGCAGTGCTTTTCAAAAGCGCTTTCGTATACCCACCTATAGCAACGCTTTTACAAAGCGCTTTTGTATACCCCCCCCTTTAGCAATGCTTTTTAAAAGCGCTTTCGTTGCCCCCCTTTTTAGCAGCACTTTATTAAAAGCGCTTTCGTAGCCCCCCTTTAGCAGCGTTTTTTTGAAAGCGCTTTCTTTTGTAATAAAACCCCCCCTTTTAGCAGCGCTTTATTAAAAACACTTTCTTACAGAAAGTGTTGTCTTTTCTGCGCTGCCAAAAATCATTTTTGGCATAGTGAGAAAGATGCACAAAACATTTATAAAAGTTCGTCCTAAGACTTGGCATACTCCCCTCCTCGAAAATTTCTTCTTGAGAGTTTCCGCTTTAATGTGAGTTTTTTTTTACATGTTTTGCCCATAAGCCTCTTTACAAACAGATTAGAGTCTTACATTGGTTGTCCTCCAAACCAAAAAGGAGTTTTAACTACAAAGACCTCCCATTCAAATACGAGATTTTAACACTAAGACGAGTTCGAACCAAACAAGAGTTTTAACACTAGGATAACCTCACTAACCAAACGTCGGATTTTAACAAGCTGGTCTCAAATACCAAATAAACCTTTTACTTGGTTCACCTTAACAACCAAACATTAATATTTCAATGGGTTTATCTCATAACTAAAATAATATTTTCACAAGAGATATATTACAACAATGCCTCAAACCAAAACCAAGATACCTCGCGGGTAAAAGATCACTCTCAAAGCACAAAAAAGTGAAGAAATAGAGAGAGAGAGAGAGAGAGGTATTTAAAATAGGTTTTCTAGTGTAAATTAAACAAGAAAAGAGCCATCAATTTATAGGATAAAACGTGACTCAAAAAAGAAAATAATTCATGAATTTTTTTTAATACTCATAATGGATTATGCATATCACGTAATTGATTATGTAGTTTAAAAATATGGAAGATTTTTAAACAGCGTTGTCACTAATCAATTAGAAAACCTAAAATTCGATCATTAGGGTTACAAAAGTGATAATCTATTAACACTAATAGGCTAAATGATTATTCCATGTAAAATACCCTTTAATTGATTAGAAATAGTCTCCAATCTATAATTTAAGCACAACAAGGTTTTTCGGTTGTTTTAATTAAATCATAGAGACTTTTCGATCATTCAAAAATGTGTGCGTGTATGTATGTGTGTGTGTATGCGCGCGCGTGTGTGTGTGATCTACCTTAGTGATTCAAGAGCTAATATTATAATTTTACAAACAAAGAAGTCGAGCATTCACACTTACTCTATTTCAGAACTCTAAAGACCCAATATTTCTTGCTTGATACAACAATGATTCAACACTTTAACTAGGACTTGACTTCTTCTATCTGATCAGGCTTGATTTCACTTCTTGATAGATGCCATCAATAGAGATATTGTTGAACCAAAGATCTTTACTGACTCCACCAAACTCGGTTTGACAATAGGTGTTGTCCTCCAAAGATAGACTTTGACATATTGATCTCCAAGCATCATAATTTGATCACCACATTAAATGAAAACTTCACTTAAAAGTGTTGTCATCATCGAAACCAAATAGGTAAACAAATTGTTTAAGACATTATACATGGAAGGACATAGATCTATACTATCCTCTTTTTTATGATGATAATGCATATCTAAGGATGATGGATAAACAAAAAAATAAATAAATGTGGTAGATTGGAGTGGTTAAACTCCCTTGACAAATATGGAGAGTATACTATGATCCCCCAAAGAGTATAATAATTCATCCTATTTAAGGCGGGAACAAGATAAACAAAAATGAAAGATATTCAAGGACATATATATCAAGATAAACGGGTACAATCATTAAAAAACTCAAAATACTTTATTATTTAAAATGAGGAATTCAAATACCATAGGAAAAAAAAAGAAAAACCAAAATAAAAAAAGAAACAACTAAGCAAAAACTATTCATAATCTACCTACTTATCATCATCATCATCATCACTAAATACTTCAAGTGACATCTGAGATCCATTCTGTGTGAGCATCTAAGCTACTATGTTGATATTTCTGTCAATCTTCTCTTACTTCTTGATGATGGTGTTAAGAATAACTTAAATCAGAGGAGTATCTAGTATCTAATAATCGAACTCTTCTAAATTGGATGACTCTCCTTGTTAAGGTAGAGGTGATTCACTTGAAGAGATTTTATTTTCTTTGGAAAACATATGGGACAACAATCTTTTGTTTATGATTATTCTCATTTTCCCTAAAGTATTTCTGTCTATCCAAGTGAAATTTTGGTCTGGTTCTTCATCCTCAAGGTTAAGTCTAGTGTGCTCCAAAATTTTTGTTACCAGCTCGCTAAATGGTAACCACATATTTTTTATTTTTCTATCCATCATATTATGGATCAAAGTACTGGCTTAATTTTTTTCCACTACATTAGTTTGTCACCAGACCGCAACAATGTTAGTTTTGTTTAGTTTCCTTGGGATAAGAATATGGGAGACCACATAGTGAGTGAGATGAATATTTAAGAGCATTGAGCACACCTTTAAAGAAGTAATATATCAATGCTAGGATTAGCTAGGAAGGAGACATCAGCAGGAATATAAGAATAATCATTACCTTCTTATTCACCAGCTTTGTACTCTGAACTGGTATACAGAAGGTTGCAGATCTCAACGAATGCTTTAAGAAATAATTTGATCAGTTGCTTCTTCACTTCACTGGTAAAGATCCCATAACATAGTTAAGATTAGAATATAAAATTCTAAATAGATTTGGAAAATTATCTTTAGGGATGTCATAGATAAAGCTCCTTAGTGAGGCTTTATCAAATAACTTCAAAAATTCACAATCTTTAAAAATCCTTTTGTCTAAATGGTAGGAATGAAGTATTATTATTCTTGCATAATCTCCACTGAACCCGTTCTCTTGCTCTTGAGACTAAAATAACTTTTAGAAGTAAGTTGCAATTAAAGAACTTTGATATGTACGTATCCTTTATGGACCCATGATGATGATTAAGTTTGCAAGATTATTTTCGAAAACACAAAGCAAGCACGAGCAAGAAGAATGAGAAGAAAATAAGAGAGGGATGAGAAAAAGAAAAAGGGTGAGTACCTTTTTATAGGCTTCCTCTAATCAATTATTTTCTCTAATAATATATGAGATCATTAAATGTGAGAATCTCTCATGATTTGATTGCTGGCGGCGAGCTGTTTCAGATGATGTAATCAATTATACCTTAGGGTTAACTAATTAAGTGAAGAAAAATTTGAAGTTTAAAATTCAAATATCCTTTAATAGATTATGTGGATCTATGTGCTTAACATTATAGTTAAGATGATCTAAGATGGTGAAGCTTATGGATAGAAAAGTTGCAAGTCAACTTAGTAGTTGTTAGGTTTTAATGATGACAACACTTGAAGTCAAGCAACTATCGATGACATCTCAAATAACCAAACAAGGACAATATAGTTATTCTAGTTGTTCTCTTGAATCAAGATATGCTATTAAAGATTAAGAAACCAATTTAAAGTCAACCTCATGGTCAAACTAATTTTAACTGAAGACTTTATTTTCTAGATTCACTAGTGGTTTAGTCTTTCAAACTCTCAAATGATGGTAATTGAAACAGAGACATTTCTAGCCTCCACAAGAAGAACCGATGTTCTTTTGTGATGCTAAACTTAAAGATAATGATGTCAAGACATGAAGCTTTAAATTTGTGAAAGAGAGGAAGTGTAAAAGTTCGCATGGCCGTGTATGTTTGAGTTACCATTGTTTTGTAAAGACACAAGAGTATTTTTGGAAAAATCATGACTAAATCACAAACCCTAAAAATATTTGAGAAGACTCTTATATTTTATTTAAACCACCAAAAAATATTTTTGAGGCCTAACTAATTGATTATTATAATGCTTGATTGATTAGAAGAGATTTTCTAACTGAATAATCGATTAGATCATGCTTAGTTGAGTCTAAAATAGATTGAGAAAGTATCTTATTGATTGGTAACAACTATATGTCAAAACATTTCATGTGTGGCCTTAACAATCAATTTTTTAGGTTGTCTAATCGATTATCCTAATTGATTATGACATTGAATAGGCTCATGGATTTTTTCGAAATTTAAGCCATGCATTGACTTATAATAAAGAGGTTTCCTATCACTTTTCACGTATAGAAAATGAGCTTAAACCTTGCTTTTCATTTCTCTCGTCATTTCTCTAAATATCTCATAATTCTCACATATTTTAGCCATAATGTTTCGATAGTGTTCTTGGGTATAAGTATGGATATTTGTTCAGGATGACGGCAAAATTGTAAATTTACCAAGATTAAATTTTCTCTTGAGTAAATAACTCTTCCATACAAAGTTGTTATTTTGGTTATGAGCTAAACAAGTTAAAATCACTTGTATCTTTGGGGAATTGTCTTAGGAAGTCTCCACTTGGTTCTTGAGTTTTGCTTTGAAGAAAAATCTCTCTTTTGGTTCATGAAGATCATCCATTAAAAATCTTCACAACTATTCTTGAGCTCAGCCCAATTAAAATCTCTATCTGTTCAAGATCATCCTAGTTAAAATCTCTCTTGGTTTCTAAGTTCAGCCTGGTGTAAAATTTCAGTAGTTTTAATATCAACCCAGTACAAATCCGATTAGGTTCGTGGTCAGCCTATGTAAAACCTTGGTTTGGTTTGGAGGATGGCCAATGCAAAACTCTGCCTTTGTTCGAGATTAGCCTATGTAAAATCTCTATTTTATTTAGAGACTCATTACTTTAATCCTTGTTCATTGTTTGGTTAGAAGTCAGCCTAAAAAATTCATTTCATTGTATAAGAAGATTCGTGGACAAATCCTTCTAAAAGCTCTCAAGTTTATTGGATACTCTCAAGAATAATTCTTGGGGACAAGAGTAAGTCACCTTGGCTGAACCTATAAAATTCTCTGGTGTTCTTCTCTCTCCCTTAACTCGTTTAATTTCTATTATTTTTTGTTCTTTTGTTTTCCTCTGCCTATTTACTCTTTTATAAAATATTTTAAAACTATGATTTTACAAACAATTTTATTTTAAACTAAATTTTTTCAAACCTCCACAATTCACATCCCCCTCTTGTGTATGGAGTCACATATCCAACAAGTTATACCCTATGTCTAATTGATTATTCATGCACTTTTCATCCCTTTTATCTTGTTGGGCCTTATAACGAGTTTGGGCTTAGTTGATTGCTTTTGGCACCCTTATACTCCAACAATACACCCCATTTTCCTTTTTGCATACTTGATAAAGACATAAACAACTCAAGATAGATATATGTTAGTTATAAAATAATATTCGCTAAGCATGAAAAACACCACTTAACAGACAATTTCCTTTAAATTTTCCGATTCAATTTCGGCCAAATTTTTACCTCCAAAATCTCAAGATATCTTGAGAAAACTCCCTCTTAGGAAGGAGTGACAAATAATTGTTGAAATTCCATCTATATGGATTGCTTGATATGAGAGCTGGACCAAATATTCTCAGGAGTGATATAATCATCAAGGATCCTCAGACTCCATAATCGTATGACAATCATGACACCTAAGCATCGTCATCAATGCCAACAAACAGCTTGATAAATCAAGGATCATCAACTACCATAAATGTCATCAAACTTGATCATACATTATCAACATGATTGTGGATCATCAAGCCTTTCTTATATACTCACAGTATACACATGATTTGTACAACTTTATTGAACTTCTAAGAAGCCCCTTTAAAGCTACAAAGCATTTCCTACAAAAGAGATTAAGTTTTTATCTTTGGTACTCAAATATTTTTGGGTCTTGGTGCATTAGTCATTTTAATAGGTTTGGAGGTATTCCATGTAGACCCTCTTAAATTAGCATAGAGAAAAGGTTCAAGATGACCAAGCTTGATACAAAAAGTTGCATTTAAAGACCAGATAGATAGATTTCTTTATGTCATGAAAATCTTTTTAAACAATCTATTATGTTTATAACTTTGGACATTTTTATTAAATTAAGCCCTTTGACTAGAAATAACTAAATCAAGATTATCTTTACCCTTAGTAAATTTTTCTATGGTTTCATGTTATTTGCATACTTCATTTTTGAGAGATTCGCAAAATTCAAAATTATCTGATTTTAAGGATTCACTTATAATGCTAGCAATTCCTTCACCAAGAATATTATTGTTATTTTCTAAGAATTCAATGTACTCATTAAGATCATGTAGGTTTTTCTCTAATTTATCATTATCTTTAATATGCTTAACATTGAGCTTAAACATTTGACTATAAGTTACAGAATTTACCTCAGTAATATATTATCTTGAAGCTTTGAGGCACACATGATATTCTTTCTTACAAAAGTATCATGTTGGACGTGATGCTCCAGCATGAGGTACGACATCTGGGCCTTAAGTAACAGGTAAACATTATTGTATTTTGAAATAATTTTTGGTCAAAGTTCGGATCATATTTTATTGCCAATTGGCTTAGAAATATGATTAAGTGATTTGTTTTACAACTGGACGAAGATTTATTCAGATTTAAATTGAAACAAATCATATCATTCTGGAGATATTTACGGAACAGATAATATCCAACAAATTCTTCATTAACTCTGGAAGAAATCAAATCTCAAGTCCATGAAGAAAATCCAAAAATTATTATGATATATAAGGAGCTCAAAACCTACATTGAAAGTCAAGAAATACATTGAAGATTTTAGAGTGCTAGGGTTTATTTTGAGTCCTTGTTATTATTGTATGTACACCACTATGTTTCAGTAACTTGGAATAGTTGGTTTGTCCAGAGTTGAGTGGTAGTATTAAACGTTGATTTTTTATTTGTAACCTCAAATCACAGATTGCGTGATTGAGAAGAAAGTGATTACGTTCTCGTGTTTAGGGGGAGCCCTAAATAGAAATTCATTGGGTAGTGTTAGGAAGAGGTGTTGGACAACATAGGGTTTGTTGTTTCTTGTAAGACTAATAGTACTAAACTACTAATAGTGAATTTCATTACTTAGATTGTGGACACAATCCCCTAGACATAGGTGTGGTTTCACTGAAATAGGTAAACAAGTATCATGTTATTTACTACTTTTCTGCTCCATCATCTAGTACTTATTATTGTAGTGTTTATGGATTAAATTGTCGAACTAGTTATTTAGGACATTGTGTTTGACATTTTCCCCTTGAGGAACATAATTTCAATTGGAATTAGAGAAAGAACCCTAGCCTGTTGGGTGTGCTCTAGGGAAAATATATTTTGTTCAAGATGGAGAATTTCAAAGAGGGAGAAGTTGTTTATTAACCAAATAGTTGTCATAATTCTAAGAATCCTCCAAAGATTACTAACAGTTATGAAGAGTGTGATGTTCAAGCACAATGTAATTCTGAAGAATATCTCAGGCTCAAGAAGAGATTTAGTAAATTCTTGAGAAGACTTGAAAAACATTTTAGGAAGAATGTCCCCACCATTTTCAAGATCTTTCACCAGGAAGACAAGGATGATGAAATTCAAAAGTTTAACTTCTCTTATAGACACAGAGGAATCCAATGTCTAAATTGCAAAGACCATGATCATATTCAAGATAAAGGCTCAAGTGTTCTAGGGGAACAAATAAGAACTCCAATGTCTCGAATGATGATAAATGTGAAGATGATCATGGAAACCATGATGTTTCTTTCGAAGATATGCATACTGGTGAGCAATCAAATTCAAAGAAAAGGTGTTTTACTCCTATTCGGAAACCAGAATGCAGAATGTCGAGTAACATGTCTCAATATTGGGTCAAACATGATTACCAGTTTCTTAAGTTTGTGTGTTTCCATGTATTTGATATATCCTTGGTAGAATACTAAGATTCAAAGGCAATGACAACATGTTTGGCTTGGGAATCCAAATATCATTGCTGCTTGTTTCTTCCATAAGGAGTACTCTTGTGAAGAATGCGATCTTGAAAGTAGGTATATTAGGAAAATGATTGTAGAAAGAAACTCTATTGCTCCTTGTGATAATGATAGGAAGATGAAATTTTCAAATATGAAGATAGTGGATATCTCTTTAGAACAAATTGTTGAAGATCTTGTTTCAGAAATCATTAAATTCATGTTAGAAATAGAAACTAAGTCGTGACATAGAAAACTTAGGGATTGTTGCAAAATGAGTTGATAATAATCTCAATGCTGAAGAAGGAATTAGCTATGACATGTTCCATCTTAAAAATCAAACCAAGATGTATTACAAGACAATTCAACATCTTTCTCATACTTCTAATTTACCACATATGGCCTTTATGAAACTCAAGCAAGGGTTTTTCATTGAAAGAATGGCTAATGGTCAGACTAGAGGTCCTCTCAACATTGAAAAACCAAGAGTGGTTCATGAGAAAGATTTAAAGAAGAAGAGGAATTATGGCATTCCTTCTCATTAGTCTGTATAGTGATTAACTAAATTCATGCTAGTGAGCTAGGGATTTGTGTTACTCCTAGTATCTTGAAGTCTAATATCAAGTTGTATGTCGATAAATGTGTTTGTTCGAAGTGCAGTAAAGCGGAAAGAAGCAAAATATTAGATTTGGAAGGATTCCCTCCGGGATTTATATCGTCTCTACAGGGATTGGTGCAAGGGAAATAATGCCTCTACATTTTTAAGCTTGTGCAAAAGTTTTGGTTAAAAGTTTCAAGGAACCATAAATAAAGGCTGAAAATATAAAGATGGAAAATATTAAGTAAATACTGAAATATAAATGGAGCTTTGTTGGGATTAAATCTCATCAATTGATAACACATGCATTCTTCTGATCATTTTATACACAACTCAAATGTTCGTCTAATACCATCACGTATTAACCACAACAGAGGTTATGTCTAATGCAAAGTCGAGAGGCCAACCGCATTGTCTCATCGGTGATGTCTCACGTGACAAAACCAACACAGAGCATTAAGAACTGATACTCACGTGAATGTTAAACCTAAATCTATGTCTAGAGTTTAGACCTAACAAATATTCAAATAGCATCCATATCAAATTAATGATATAATTCATATTTAACGCCATGATCAGAATACATATACATGATTAACCCTTTTTACATGTATTCAACTAATTTTCCAAATGTATTTGAACAAAGTTCTTTATCTCTATTATCACCCATCCTCACAATACCGCTTGTGTCAAAAACGTTATCATGGTTTTTATTATGTTAATCCTACTCATGCTACTAATCATTACAATAAAATAAAAGTGATGCAAATGAATATCAACTCACAAGACCATGTCAAAAGTTTGCTCATTAATAGATGAATATCTAAGATCTAAGATTTGAAAACGTTTGTCAAGACCCACAAATAAGAAATCAAAGACAACATCAATATTGAATCAAAACTAGTTCACAGTTCATATATTAGATGAAATGCATAAGGTATCAAAAGATTACATCCAAACTCCAACAAGAAATTAAAGATCTTACCTTCTCCCTCTTAGGGTTTATGTTTATCTCTCAAGAATGTGCTTGGAATGAAGAGAGATAAAATTCTATGCTAAAAAATTGTAGTATATGTTTATAAAAAGTGAGAAAAGTACTTATATAGTATTTACAAAATCTGTCATGTTCAGCTAGCGAACAACCTATTCGCCCAACGAAGTCTACTTTTGGGCACTTCAAGTGACTCAGGAACATTTAAACCTCCCTTGGAAAATATCTGAGTTAGTCGTGTGAACACTTCTTCGCACAGCGAACTACTTCGCTTCAACTTCGCCCAGTGAACTTAGGGTCCTTTTCCTACTGCCTCTAATCAGAGATGGTTCATTGAGGCTTTGCCAAGAGTTCACACAATGAACATTTGCTTGCTGCTCACTGGTGTTCGTATAGCGAACATGCTAATTTCTCTTCATTTCTTTGGCTTCCTTGTCCAATCCTTTGTGTCTTAATCATTGATGTTTTTTGCCTATATCCTGCACAATAACACACACATCAAATAATCTGAAGGTATTTGCAATATAATTGAAGAATCACACAAGAATAAGAAACAAATCTATTAAAACATAAGAATTATGTTGAAAAGTGCCAAGAAAGATGGTTCAATTTAAGTCAAAATTTGCACTTAACAGAACTCTCCCCAACTAGATTTTTGCTTATCCTGAAGCAAAGTATGCCCCTCATGAAAACAAGAGAAATTTGCTAAAACAAGAGGATTTGCTCAAGCATAAGATTCAACCAAGAAAGGAATAACAATTCAAATTCAAATAAGAGAAATTTGCTCAAATAAGAGGATTTGGTCAAGCAAGAGAATACGCACAAGTAATGTTCACCACTCAATAGAATCGAACAATAACAAAGAATTTAGTTCTTAAACAAATATCATGCAATATTTCAAATAAAAATTAAATTATCATACTTGAATTATTCTAGCACTCCTCTTTAAAATAAGAATGAAGAAATTAACGTGTTTGCAACCGCGGAGAAATTTCACTCACCTGACAAACAATGCTAATAACAATCTAATACATACATTCATCTAACAATCAAAAAATGAAAACATGGAAGAAAAAAGATCACTAAGGGCTTTTAAGGTTGTAACTTGGTCGGATCCACAACAAAGGGACATTTCTAAAGGCCATTGAATCTAAATTGCCAATGCAAAAGAGACATTCACTATACGAGTTATTTACACATCACAACTTTATTCACCACTTTCTTTTCTCTATATCCAAACTTCTCAAACTTTCTTTTGCACAAGCATTTCATTCTCTATTTTTCTCTTTCAAACAAGCATTCTTTTTCTTTTATTTTTCACATTCATATTCACACTTTTTCTCAATGCTTGCTTGAAATTTTTCAAAATTTTATAGCAACCTACCACTTTTTCTTTTCATTCTCCCCAACTTAAATTCTACCAAACCTCAAGTAATGCTCCTTACTTTTTATGGAAAGGAAATCAATTTAAAAAAATGTTCAAAGGTTCAAGAAATTTGCTTAGAATCTCACAAAAATCAATGATGAACTCAACTTTCAAATTATGTACATAAACTAACTTCATCACTAAAATGAGATCTAAATTGTTTTACGCTCAAAGGAGGTTAACAAATACTCACTACTCATAGATAACTTACTTTTGGATATGGTTGTGCTCAATATAAATAAATTCCTTGATCATTTCAAATGCTTCCACAAAATCACAATAATCAAAAGATAAAGCATGAATCAATGAATTAAACAAAGTTATCAGTCATTCTAGCATATAGTAAACAATGGAGGTTTCTCATAATTTGTGGCTTTTGGACATATGTGAAACAAGCATTCAAACAAAGTTTCAAATCAAACAAAAGTACAAATTTTCATAAAGCACAAAATTCTTAAATCATTATAACATTCTATAAAGTGGGTACAAATTTTCTTGCTTGCATTCACATGTTCAACATCCTACCATCACCAACCAAACTTGGGAGAATCTTCATTGGATACTTTTATACATATAGAAACCAATCTAGAAGAAGTTCTCATCATTCATCCCTAAACAACACTTAATAAAATGTAAAAGAAAATAAGTATATATACAATATAAACAATTGTACAAAGCTCAAAAATATAGAAACTATTGCAATGCACTCAATATCTAAACACCAACCCCCGACAATGACACCATTTTGTTTAAACTGTAGTAAAGAGGAAAGAAGCAAAAGTTTAGATTTGGAAGGATTCCCTCCAGGATTTATATCGTCTCCACATGGATCAGTGCGAGGGAAAGAACGTCATTCAACAATCTCTACATTTCTAAGCTTGTTGTGCAAAAGTTTTCGTTAAAAGGTTCAAGGAGCCATAAATAAAGGCTGAAAATATAAAGACAAAAAATATAAAGTAAAGACTGAAATATAAACGGGGCCTTGTTGGGATTAGATCTCATCAATTGATAACACATGCATTCTTATGATCATGTTATACACAACTCAAATGTTCATATAATACGATCACGTATCATCCACAACAGAGATTATGTCTAACGCAAAGTTGAGAGGCCAACTGTATTGTCTCATCGGTGATGTCTCACACAACAAAACTAACACAAAGCATTAAGATTTGATACTCACGTGAATGTTAAACATAAATCTATGTCTAGAGTTTATACCTAACATATATTCAAATAACATCCATATCAAATTAATGATTTGATTCATATATAACGCCATGATTAGAGTAAGTACATATGATTAACCCTTTTTACATGTGTCATACCCCAAATTTGTCCTACTTGTACATTACCTTCATTTCTACTCCCGTCCACTAACCATTATTCAAAATCCAAAAAAATATGTTGTTGTTTTAATTTTTCTTGTTGTCCTAAGTCCATGTGTTGCAAGGATGAATTGGATGTCAGGCAGAGTTGTCAGGCCAGTGGTGTATGCAGTTCATCTGGTTTAATTTAAATCTTGGTCAAACAAGAGTTTGGTGTCATGATCAGGCAAGAATGTGTTAAAAGCAAGTGTTTAATGATTGATAATCATCAGGGTTCAATTAGGGTTTTGTGCAACATTTTGAAGCTCATATCTCAATTCATAATTCCTGTAATTTCAAGGCATGATTCATAATCAAGAAGTTTCACAATGAAGTCTTGGGTTTATCAGTTTTCAAGTGGTAAGGTTCGGGTGGATTTATTGATTCAAGGCATCAATTCATCTTTCAATCAGAGTTTTAACCAGTGCCATTCATGCTTCAAGTCATGTTATTCTGATCCCATTTCCAAGTCGATTTATATATTCATCATCCATCTTCGACTCCATGTCCATTTCATTCAAGTTCCAGCAATCTATATACATATTTTAACCATTTTTATCCATCCTTTTTAAGTAATTTCCAAGAGTCCATTACCAAATACCAAAAAAAGAGAGACTATACAACAATTTGAAAGCCTATTTCACTACAAAATTTGGAAAATGAGGGTTTTATCCAAGGCCCATTACCATTTACATTTTGTTTTACAAAATCACAACAATAAAAGTCCATACATCCATTTACACACAAAAATGCTCCAATAAAAATGATTCCATTGGGCTCATTTTATTTTAAGTCTACATTCATATAATAAAAAAGCCTACAAAATTCTTGAAAAGATCTAAGTCATTTATACAAAATTCTTGAATAGAAAGTCTAGTAGCCAACAACAATATCATAAGCAACACGAAGTCATGCCAAGAATTAATCCTTCATAATTCCCAAAACAAGCACGTGATCCAAAAGAGAAATCCAATTGAAACCTACTACAACATCCTACACTATGCACCCAACTGATACACGCACCAACATCTGCAGCAAGTTCACATCACACACGACAACATCACACTGCAATATCAAAATAATGAACCACAAACACACACAACACATAAACAATACTCAACCACTACGCGCCACAACCTTCCAAATGTTGTACGACACACCAACGTATACCAAGCTTCACCACATGCTGCGAAATCACTCATCCTTCATAACTCACCTCTGTAAAAATCCAAAAAATGGATTACACATGCTGCGCACGACACCATGAAGCACTTCAGATGCAAACCTCGCACCCACTCTGTAACCCGGTGAACTGACTTTAAACAATGTTGCGGATAGCAAGAGTCGCCACCGACTTTTATTTTATCCATAAGGAAAGGTTATAAAAGAACAGGAAAGACCTTAGAGAATATTTTGGGTCCGGGGGGTAGGTTATGAAAAGGGAAGGTATTAGCATCCTTTTCATCCATGGTTATCCATGGGCTCTTAGGTACTTAAGCTCACTTTTGAATTGTTTTGAAATTGTAGTGTGTGAATAGAAAATTTTCAGAATAGTTAATAAATAATCCATGTAAGGATGTGTTAAGAACTTGTTTGAAAACTTGTTGAAAATTTGTTTAAGTGCGAAACAGTTTTGAAGTGAGCAAGCACCTAGGAGTAACCTACCCTAATGTTTAAAGGTCTTTCTTATTCTTCATTCTTTCCTTTAGTAAGACTATCCCTACTATAATGGAGTAGGTAGTCCTTACTTTGGATGTTAAGGGATATGTGAGGGACAATTTGACTTTGAAGGCCATTGTGGGATGTAATAAGCACATATAAGGGACCATCATCATTTTTCGAAAGGGACTCGATTCGTAAAGGCAACCATAAGGGACTTTGATGATTTTTTTTATTTGAGGGACTTGCTTTATACACCCCACTTAACCATTATTCGTAGGCAACTTGAGGGATATCCTTAGGAAGTGAGACGGCGATTAAAATCGACTTACGTGTGTGACGTGTTTATTTTAATTATCTTTATTTAAAAGTGATCTAAATTTATTTTAATATTACATACATGTTGTTACACTCCCTAATTACTAACCATAATAATAATTAAATAATTAAACAACTTTACATCCAAGAAACAATTACAAAATAATAAGCAAAATAATTAAATAGCAAAGATAAATAAAATATAAATAAGCAATAATAAATAATGAAGGGGGTTAATTTTAAGTTTACTCGACAAGACATCGCATCTTGTGCCTACGTATCCTTACGGGAGTGGAATCAGAGTAATCGTAGTTCCCTTCAATAGGGAGGTTAGAAACTTCTTGACTGTGGTCAAGGTCTCAAGGGGAATAAACGCATCTTAAGGACACGCTTACGTGGAGTGTAGGAACTCCAAATCTCTATGTTGAAACGTTAAGTTGTAATTAGGGTTAGGTTAGGGATTCCGCGGCGGGAAACCCTAAAATGAGCGCGGCGGCTCTTTGACCTAATGCTAGGGGTAAAATTGTAATTTTGCCTGCGGCGAGGCATTTGTGAAAATTAGGGTTTGTAGTTTGTAGTTTTGAGGATTTGAAATTGAATGTGTGAAGTTTTACGGACTATTGGCGCGGCGGCCAAACAGTTAGACCTAACCTTCGGATGTGTGCAATGTGATAGAAATAATAGTAAACGCGTGAGATAATTGAATCATGCAAACAGAGAGATAATGTCATAATTTAAACCATGCAAGCAGAAATTTAAAGGCAGAATTTAAAGAGCGATTGTTAAGTTCGCGAGGTTACATGAGAGGAGCAGATACAATATGATAATGAAATTTGAATTGAACAATAATAAAATAAAATAAATAACGGTTCTAGTTATTATTTTAAAAAAAAGATTTTAGTTATTATTTTAAATTTATCTAAAAAAAAGTTTTTCTTAAAAATAATAGGTTCTCATATTAATTTGGAAAAGATGTTAATGTTATTTATTTTAAAAAACAGATTTTTATATTATAACAAATTTTAATAAATTAATGATAACAATAATAATAATAATGGTAATAATAATGATAATAATGATAATAATAATAAATAATGATAATAATAATAATAATAATAATAATAATAATAATAATAATAATAAAGCAATAATGAATTTTAAATGTGCCAAATAACCCAACAATGTTGCTAACGCAGAAATGCGCTCATCGCAACCAGATCTAAATCGGACGAAACAAAATTTATCGCAAAGAAAAAGAAATTAAGCAAAAAATAGTATTATTGCTCACACAAAAATGCGATCATCGCAACCAGATCGAACTAACACAAATGTCACGCGTCATGCACACAAATGTGCAAACATCGTATCGACATAATTCGATCAAAAATCTTATATATATAAACTCTAACAATTTAAAAATTATATATATATAAACGTAACAGTAATAGATAAAGAAAAAGAAATAACGGTAATAGATGAAGAAAAAGAAATAACGGTAAAAGATGAAGAAAAAGAAACAATAGTAATAGATGAAGGAAAAGAAATAACGGTAAACAATGAAGAAAAAGAAACAATAGTAATGGATGAAGAAGAAAACTAAATAACGGCAAACGGCACTCACTCCTCTTAGGTTTTTTTCATTCTCTCCTCTTTTCCAACAAGGCAACACATGTATATATATGGAACAAATTAGGGTTAACACCAAATTGTCAATAATGTCCCTAAAGCCCATTTTAAAGCCCAAACTAAATAATTAGTTAAGAAAAAATAAAATTTAAATAATTTAAAATAATTAAAATAAACTTAAAATAAAAACTAATAATCCTATTGATTCCTAAAATAAAAAATATTATAAAAAGAACAAAATTTTTTTCAATATTTCTTATTTTATGATTTTTTGGATATTTTTATGAATAATTTAGAAAAAAGTGAAAAAAATAATATTTTAAAAAATGATTTAATTAAAATACGAAAATAATAATTAAATAATAATAAAAAACTATTTTTGTTATTTTTTTAATGAAAGATAGAAAAATTTAGAGTAAAAATAATAAAAAACAAAAAAAATGACAAAGGTGAGATTCGAACTCTCAACCTCTCACACTCATAACTCCTTACACATGTCCTCCTGCCAATTGTGCCATTTTTACTTTTTAGAAGAAAAAATGCATGCCATATGATATTTACCTGCAAAAAGTCAAACGACTACACAAATTTGTTAGTAATTGATTAAATGCAATGAAATGCGACGACAAATCTTAGGGCAAAATTTGGGGTATTACAGTTATTATGATAATATTTCTCACCCAACCTCTCTTTGATGTTGGCAAAAAAAAAATCATGAAGTTTGACTTTGGTTTGACCACAGTTGACCTCAGTTTGACCTTTTAACTGCATTGACTGCTTTTGACTTATCTGATCATCTGACTGAGCAAACTTTTGAGAAAAGTCTTGAAACTTGACATGGGGGTTCTTATACACATATAAGATGTTATGAAGCTCACTTGAAGTCTTGGAAGTCCATTTATCCTGATTAAAGTCAAAACCCTAGTTTTGGATGCACTGCTTAGGAGGTGCATTGTCTGAGGGAATTGTCAACTCTTCTGACCAATTGTGAATTTTGTGAACCTTGTGAACCTTCTTGGAACACAAAGTCTTGTATTGTGAGGGCAAATTTTGGGGTGCAACAGCTGCCCCTGTTCAATTTTCTGAAACCTGAGGGGTTAGATTGGTATATTTGCCAGTCGTAACCTGGAAGGTTGAAGGGGATTGAACACAAAAGCCCAAAAATTTGCACTCACCAGTGCATGGAGTGATATTGATGGTTGGTTGAACATGATTGAGTGGGCTTAAAGATGCCACTAGGGGAAAGTTCTTCAGTAGTATAATGAGAACTGTCAGGAGTCTGGAGTAATACTGATGTAACTGCATGTCTTCATGAGGATAGAGCAATCAATAATGATAACCCTAAAGCAGTCTTGAAGTGATAAATCCGACCTCAGGAGGATAGAGCAATCAATAGCTCTAAAGCAGTCTTGAAGTAATAATGGCTTCAGGAGGATAGAGCAATCAATAGCTCTAAAGCAGTCTTGAAGTAATAGAATGGCTTCAGTAGGATAGAGCAATCAACAGCTCTAAAGCAGTCTTGAAATAATAATGTGATATGTCTTCAGGAGGATAGAGCAATCAATAGCTCTAAAGCAGTCTTGAAGTAATGATTTCAGGAGGATAGAGCAATGGATAGCTCTAAAGCAGTCTTGAAATAATAATGTAATTTCAGGAGGATAGAGCAATGGATAACTCTAAAGCAGTCTTGAAATAATTAGATGGCTTCAGGAGGATAGAGCAATGAATAGCTCTAAAGCAGTCTTGAAGTAGTAATATGACCTCATGAGGATAGAGCAATGAATAGCTCTAAAGCAGTCTTGAAATAATAATGTGATATGTCTTCAGGAGGATAGAGCAATCAATAGCTCTAAAGCAGTCTTGAAGTAATGATTTCAGGAGGATAGAGCAATGGATAGCTCTAAAGCAGTCTTGAAGTAATAGGATGATTTCAGGAGGATAGAGCAATCAGTAGCTCTAAAGCAGTCTTGAAGTCGTGAGAGGCTATCAGGAGGATAAAATAACCCTGAGGTTACAATAAAGCAGTCCCAAAGTAATAAGAAGCTCATCAGGAGGATAAAGTAACCCTGAGGTTACAATAAAGCAGTCCCAAAGATCATAAGCTTGTTTGTTGGATAATTAACCTGAAAACAAGGTAGCATTCTGTATAACAACATTAGTTTATGCTTTATGTATGCATGTATGACATGATGCACTTAGGTAATGTACTATAGACATATATGTTATGGTATGATGTAAATGATGTATGTATGCTATGACACTGCTGGAAGTGTCTGGACATCCTTGTATAACAACTGCTGGCCAAGAAAAATAAATCCCGATTCGTTGTTGAAGAATATATAACCCTCCGTCTTCTGGGGATAACAAGGTATAGATAACCTCCCGTTGTTGGGGATAACAAGGTATAGCTAACCTCCCGTTGTTGGGGATAGTAGGGTATAGATAACCTTCGTTTTCGTTTGATAGTAGGATAAGTATAACATCCCGTCTTCGTTCATCGTGCCCTTATTGGAAAGTAATTTCCCGTATATCCGTATGAGGATAAAAGAGATGGATATAAATTCCAGGGGAGATTAGACTTTGTGAAAATGGATTAGTCCTACTGATGGTTTGTAACTGTCTTGTAAAGATGAACCGGCGAAGCTTCGTTGAAATCCTTCCCTCGTTCGTCCTTAGTAAATACTATTACTGCATTTTCATGCATTTCTGGTAAACATCAATCATATTAAAAGCATACATGCGTTTCTGGTAAACATCAATCATATTCAAAGGCATACATACATTCAAACACAACCAATGGACGTTTCGCTTATGTAAATAGGGTAAAAGTGAATCTGGATTCAAAAGATGGAATTTATTTATATCAAAAGTGACCCATACACGGGTAAGTTTGTACAAGGAGACATAAACCCTAGTAAGAGAATTTTGTCATGAAGTTTTACAAAAAGAATCAGCTATGTGGGAAATAATCCTATTGAGTTTCAATTCTACTATTGCCACTCAAGTATCTCATCTTCTTGCTGTTGAGACGGAAACGATTGGATTGAGCTTTATCTGTTTGAGCTTGAGTAAGTAGTACAACTGGTTGCAGTTTCATGAGTGATCCAAACGAGACATAGTCATACGCTTTAATCCCTAACTTTTGCCTGGATTGCCCTTTCAGGTTTTCAATCCACCGGGATACCCTTTTTTGCCCAAGCCGCCTTTTCAGGTTTTCGACTTGCCGGGTGTACATCTTTTTATATATATATCCCTAATTTTTGCCCAAACCCTTTTGGTTTGCCGGGATGCCCTTATTTTTGCCTAGGCCTGTCAACCTAGCGGGTCTCTTTTTATGCGTAGTATTTTTTAACTATGTCTGCGTTTACAGGCTGTGGGAAGTCTTCACCATCCATTGTAGTCAGTATCATGGCACCTCCTGAGAACACTGTCTTGACTACAAATGGTCCCTCATATGTTGGAGTCCACTTGCCCCTAGGATCACCCTGTGGTAATATGATACGCTTGATTACCAAGTCACCAGCCTGATATACCTTTGGCTTAACCTTCTTGTTAAAAGCTTTGATCATCCGTTTCTGGTACATCTGGCCATGACAAACTGCTGCTAACCTTTTCTCATCAATCAAATTTATCTGGTCAAGTCGAGTCTGAATCCACTCATCTTCATCCAAGCCTGCATCCTTCATAATTCTCAAGGAGGGGATCTGAACTTCAATAGGCAGAACTGCTTCCATACCATAGACTAAGGAGAATGGGGTTGCCCCTGTTGAAGTACGTATTGTAGTACGATAACCATGCAGAGCAAATGGTAACATCTCGTGCCAATCCTTGTAAGTAACAGTAATCTTCTGTACAATCTTCTTAATGTTCTTATTAGCAGCTTCAACTGCCCCATTCATCTTTGGACGATACGGAGAAGAGTTGTGATGCTTAATCTTGAACTGCGTACAGAGATCAATAATCATAGTGTTGTTCAGATTAGAGCCATTGTCAGTGATAATCCTTTCAGGGATACCATACCTACATATGAGATTATTCTTAATGAACCGAGCCACAACATTCTTAGTCACAGATGCAAATGAAGCTGCCTCTACCCACTTCGTGAAGTAATCAATAGCAACCAGGATGAAACGATGCCCATTAGAAGCAGTAGGCTTGATCTCACCAATCACATCAATGCCCCACATGGCAAAGGGCCAAGGAGCAGTCAACACATTCAATGGAGATGGAGGTACATGTACTTTATCAGCATAGATTTGACATTTGTGACATGTTCTGGAGTGTTGATAGCAATCAGCTTCCATGGTAGACCAATAGTAACCTGCTCTCAAAATCTTCTTTGCCATGGTATGACCACTAGAATGAGTGCCAAAGGTCCCATCATGCATCTCTTCCATAATTTCTGTAGCTTCCTTCTTATCCACACAACGAAGCATAGTTGAATCATGATTACGCTTATACAGAATGCCATTACTCAGAAAGAACTTAGCAGAAAACCTTCTCAGGAACTTCCTATCTTTGACAGATGCCCCTTCAGGGAACTCCTGAGCTTCAAGATAGTTTTTCACTTCATAGAACCAAGGCTTCTCCTCTGCCCCTTCAGTGTCAATCTCATTGCAGTATGCAGGCTTCTCAAATCTATCAATGGTAATCTTGGGAGCTTCATCATCCCAGCTGATCTCAAACATAGATGCCATGGTGGCCAATGCGTCTGCCAACTGATTCTCTCTTCGTGGAATATGTCCAAAAGTAATCTCTTTGAAATGTGGGATCAAAGACAACACATGTTCTCTGTAAGGAATGAGATTATCATGCTTTGTATCCCAATCTCCTTTAATCTGACTTACTACCAGAGCTGAATCTCCATACACCTCAAGGAACTGAATCTTCATATCAATAGCAACTTGCATACCCATGATACATGCCTCATACTCAGCCATGTTATTGGTATAATAGAAACAAAGTCTGGCAGTAATCGGGGTATGACAACCTTCAGGGGAACTAATCACAACACCAACACCATTACCATGTGCATTGGAGGCACCATCAAAAACCATAGTCCATCGGGATCCTTGTTCAGGTCCGTCATATTGTCCAGGTTCTTTGGTAACAGACATAATGTCTTCATCAGGGAACTCAAAATTCATTGACTGGTAATCATCTACTGCTTGATGAGCCAAATGATCAGCAACAACACTCCCCTTAATGGCCTTCTGAGTGGTATACTGTATATCATATTCCGTCAAGATCATTTGCCATCTTGCAATTCTTCCGGAGAGAGCAGGTTTCTCAAATATGTACTTGATTGGATCCATCTTCGAAATCAACAAGGTAGTATGGGTCAACATATACTGTCTTAGTCGGCGAGCAGCCCATGCCGAAGCGCAGCAAGTTTTCTCGAGCAGTGAGTATCTTGTTTCACAGTCGGTAAACTTTTTGCTAAGGTAGTATATTTCCTGCTCTTTTCGACCAGACTCGTCATGTTGCCCCAATACACACCCCATTGAGTTGTCTAATACTGTTAAATACATAATCAAGGGTCTTCCATCAACTGGTGGCATTAAAATTGGAGGTTCTAGCAAATATCTCTTGATTTCATCAAAGGCAGTCTGGCACTCATCATTCCATTCCATCACCTGATCTTTCCTCAACAACTTGAAGATTGGCTCACAGATGGTAGTTAATTGGGAAATAAATCTTGCAATGTAGTTCAATCGTCCCAAGCAACCTCTAACCTCCTTCTCAGTACGGGGAGCTGGCATCTCTCGTATAGCTTTTACTTTTGCAGGATCCACTTCAATACCTTTTCCACTGACAATGAAACCCAAGAGCTTTCCAGATCTAACTCCAAAAGTACACTTGTTTGGATTTAATCTCAACCTGTATTTCTTCAACCTCTCAAACAACTTGTGCAGATGATCAAGATGTTGTTCTTCATTCTGAGACCTGGCTATCATATCATCCACATATACCTCTATCTCATGATGAATCATATCATGAAACAAAGCCACCATAGCACGCTGATATGTTGCCCCTGCATTCTTCAAACCAAATGGCATTACCTTATAGCAAAAGGTGCCCCACTGTGTCACAAATGTAGTCTTCTCCATATCTTCAGGTGCCATCTTGATTTGATTGTAACCAGAGAAACCATCCATAAAAGAGAATACCTTATGCTGAGCAGTGTTGTCTACCAGAATATCAATATGAGGAAGTGGAAAGTCATCTTTAGGGCTAGCCTTGTTCAGATCTCTGTAGTCTACACACATACGTACCTTACCATCTTTCTTAGGAACTGGTACCACATTTGCAACCCACTGAGGATAAGAAGTTACGGCCAAGAACCCTGCATTGAATTGTTTCATTACCTCTGCTTTGATCTTTTCTGACATTTCAGGACGCATACGACGAACCTTCTGCTTCTTTGGACGACAATCTTCTTTCACTGGCAAACGGTGAACCACAATGTCTGTATCCAACCCTGGCATATCTTCATAAGACCAAGCAAAGATCTCCACATAGTCACGTAGCATCTGAATCAACCTGCTCTTGACACTGTCCTCTAAATCAGCCCCTATCTTGACCTCTTTTCTGTTTTCTTCAGTTCCCAGATTCACAACTTCGACTGGCTCTTCATGTGGCTGTATAGCTTTCTCTTCTTGTTGTAACAACCTAGCAAGCTCTACAGGTATTTCACAATCGTCCTCGTCTCCGTCTTCAGTTTGATAGATCGGATTCTCGAAATTGTAATTGGCAATAGTAGAACTGTTATCAACTGGATCCAGAGTGGATGAGGATCTGCATTTTAGTGACGTGGGTGTGTGTAAGAACACATAGCTGATAAAGCGAAAATAAAAGAAAAAGAAAGACAAGGAACACAATATTTACGAAAACGAAACGTCCACTGATTTTATTGAATGCAGTATGCAAATGAAATGACAACCCGTAACAAGCACACCATTGTGCCCCGGGTAAGGCACATGGCTTGAAAGTTTTAATTGTTCCAGAAATTACAAATTTAAAAACATAACACAGTAATAGTATTTACTCCTGACTAAAGGAGATAGGGATAACATCTTCAGCTTTCCAATTATTGAGTCCAGCACCCACAGTAGGAAAAATCCATGCCTCCAAGTTTTGGTCTTCATCTTGATCTCCCACAGCATCGATAACCCCTTGATTGGTGATACGAACAGCACGAGCACGACGAACAGCCTTCTGGGACTCTTCTTCCACCATAGCTTTTGCATCATTGAGGGAGGCCATTGCCATTGTTGGAGGGTTTCTGATGACCACAGGAACCTTCTTCACAGCAGGAGGAGTCACACAATCCTTAACAGCCCAGGGAACCACTTCAAATGACTGACATGGAGTTTCAATGTATTCACCTTCTACTTCCAGATACTTGAAAGTGTTTACATGGCTGACAAAGTATTCTTCCTCTCCAAAGACAGTAACAACTTTTCCATTCACCGGATATCTCAACTTTTGATGTAATGTGGAGGTCACAGCACCTGCCCCATGGATCCAGGGACGACCAAGCAGACATGAGTACGAAGGACGAATATCCATTACATAGAATGTAGCAGTAAACACCTGAGAGCCAACCTTGATTGGAAGATCAATTTCCCCATGCACTACTCTTCTAGAACCATCAAAAGCCTTTACCACAATATTACTGGGCTTCAATACCGTATCTTCAGGACTCAGCTTGTTCAGGACTTCCTTAGGCAACACATTCAGAGAGGAACCATTGTCTATCAGCACATGAGACAGGGTAGTGCCCCTGCATTCAATTGAAATATGCAAGGCCCTGTTATGATCCCTCTTGGCAGGGGTCAAGTCAGCATCAGAAAATCCTAACCCGTTGTCATAGGTCAGGTGAGCAACACAATTCTCAAACTGGTCCACAGAAATTGCACTGGGTACATGAGCCATCTTTAGAAACTTGATCAATGACTTGGCATGAGCCTCAGAACATAATAACAGGGAGAGCATAGAAATCTTTGAGGGAGTATGCCCCAGCTGATCAACAATATCATAATCACTCTTGCGAATGATTTTCAATACTTCTTCCATCTGCTTAGAGAGGTCATCAGCAGCTGGCACATCAGTAGATACAGGCTCAATAACAGGACCCTTGCCCCGAGCATCAGTGGTGGAAGTAACAGCAGGAGTAACTGCACTCTTAGAAGCAACTGGAGGAGAGAAGACTCTTCCACTACGAGTGATCTTGCTAGATCCAGCAATATTATCAATGTCAACAGGCATATCAGGTAAAGGCTCCTGCTTGACACCATGGATGTAAACATAAGACCCATAGTGCCAAGGCACAACTTTGTCAGATGTATAAGGAATAGGACCAGGAGTGGTAATGATCAGAGGAGCTACTCTGGCTTCAGCAACAACTTTCACAGGACCTTCAGCAATAATCTTGATTGGGCCCTGATGAGTGATTTTAATGGGACCCTTTGAAGTGATTCTTAGTGGTACTTTGTCAACCATGTCAACCTCTTCAATCTTCTTACCCTGAGTCAGATGATCCACCATACTTTCTACAGATGCTGGTCTTCTTTCAAACACTATAGTATATTTATCCATGAGACGTTGAATCCCATCTCTCAAAATGAAGCAACTATCTGGCTTATAGGTACAATATAGACAATCTTCATGACAACCTGGAAAGATCCCGGCTTGTACTAACCTCTTTTTGATAACAGACAATGGTGTGCTCAACTCCATAACTGAATAGACATGCAGATCTTCATCAATATCTTCATCAATGGCGTTGACAGTCTTCTCGTGATTTGGCATTGGAGCTGTAATCACATTTGGAGTACCTGGTGGATCAAACTCAATTTTTCCAGCATCAATCATATCCTGAATTTTGTTCTTCAAGACCCAGCAGTTATTAGTATCATGTCCTGGACAGTTTGAATGATATGCACATCGTGCATTGGGATTGTACTTGGGAGAGGTAACATTGGGATTCTGAGGAGCCTCCCTCAGGGTAATAAATTCAGCTTTCAACAAGTGTTGCAATGCCTGAGCCATTGACATGTTGATCTTCGTGAACTGTCTTCTAGCCCTCTGTTGGTTGCCTTGAGGCTGCTCTGTTGTTGCAGGAGTCGGATTTGAAATATGAACTGCACTAACAGACTGATGCCTTCTGTTACGATCAGGCTGACCATACACAGCATTAGATTCTTTCTTCCCAGTGGGAGGCTTCTTTGCAGCACCTGATGAAGAAGTGCCCACTTGGATCTTACCACTCTTGATACCATTCTCTACTCGCTCTCCTGTCATGATCAACTCAGTGAAGCCAGATGATGAGCTTCCAATGAGATGACTGTAAAACGGACCATTCAGCGTACACATGAACATATCAACCAACTCCCTATCAGTCAAAGGGGGTTGAACTCTTCCAGCTAAGTCTCTCCACTTCTGAGCATACTCCTTAAAGCTTTCTTTGGCACCCATAGACATGCTTTGAAGCTGCATGCGAGTGGGGGCTAAGTCAGCATTGTATTGATACTGCTTGTAGAAAGCTTCAGCAAGGTCATTCCAATCTCTGATGTTGACACTCTCCAACTGATAATACCACTCTAGCTGAGCTCCAGATAAACTCTCTTGAAAGAAATGGACCCACAACTTTTTATCAGCAGTGTGGGGTTGAATTCTTCTGACATAAGACCTCAGATGCAATTTGGGACAAGAGACCCCATCATAGACAACAAATGTAGGAACTTTGAACCCAATGGGTATGACCACCCCAGATATCAAGCTCAAATCCTCAAAATCCAGCCCAGATGATTTCTGTAATTCCATAGCATCCATTCTATCCACCAGCATCTTGAATTTGTCTTCGTTAGGCTCATGGTAGTAGTTAGCCTCAGAATCAGAGTCCCCCATAGTGTTGTGGAGACTGCCTCTCTCCTGCTCAGATTCTTCAGATTCATAGTCTTCAACATGTTCCTTGGTCTTGACAGGACCTTTGAACCTTCTTCCCATGTTGAGCAACCCAGCAGACCTTCTAGCCTTCTTAGTCTTCTTGGCCAGCAGTGTCTTCAATTCATCCTGCCCCTTGGATAGGTTCAGGATCAGCTCTTGGAACTGTGCATTCTGTGCCTGGAGATCCTTAACTGATTGTTCAAGAGCCATTGCTGAAATAAACAGCGAGAAGATGAGAAACCTGTGCACAATTATAAACCTGTGATGCAATGATATGGGAATGCATATGCAATGTTTTCAAGGACCGCAGGATTTAAATTTGTTTAAACAAACAAGAAAGTAACTTTTTATTAGTAATAACTTGTTTTGCCTTTTAGGCTTACAAAAAATGAAAACGAAATAAGTACAAAAGATGGGGTTTTAAGTCTCCCATGGACGTTTCCTCTTGGTGTTGAGGTATGAGTTGAGGTTTCGTTCCTCATGAAGTAGCTTTGTTAGCTCTAGGATCCTTGCTTGGCTTGCTTTGTAATGAGCCTCGAAAGTATCCCTTTTCTCTTTCAGTTGGATCCATGATCTCTGCAAGTCTTCCATATCAGTAGGCATGTCTGGGTGAAGGATGGTATAAGCTGTGTCTCCTTCAGCAACAGGTTCCATGGTAACTGGTAGGATGGCGGGATATGGCATCATGAGTGTCTGAGCACGAAATCGTACCCATCTGAGATAAGCCTCCATAGGAATGGTGTACTTAGGCTCCAGTGTCTTGCTGTCAATCCTGTTTACCTTTCCCCAAGCTTGGATGAATCTCTGACGGTAACCCTGAAGATCGTTGTCGTAATCAAACACAATGCCCTGAATCAACATGTCATGTGGACCATCGCTCCGGGCGTAACCAAACTGTCGTAAAGCTAGAGATGGGTTGTAGGTGATGCCTCCTCTTATGCCTAGAAGTGGCACATTAGGAAACTCCCCACAACGGTCAATGATGGTGACATTCTCCATAGATCTGGAGCACCAATGGATGTCTGAGTGAGAAAGTGACATGATCCTCTTGGACCATCTGAACCCTTGCTCATTCTTCATTACTGAGCGAGGAAGGTGAGAAATAAACCACCTAGAAAGTAAAGGTATGCAGCACATCAAAGTTCCTCTTGCCCTTATAGTACGGGTGTGAAGAGAATGTAGGATGTCTCCAAGTAAGGTAGGCACTGGATTGTGACTCAGGAATATGTTGATGGCATGAACGTCTATGAACTGATCAGGATTGGGGAACAACACTAAGCCATAAATCAATAAGGCTAAGATCTCCTCAACAGCATCGTAGCTCATAGCCTTCAAGAACATTTGAGCTTTATCCACTAATACCTTGGCAAGAATACCTTTAACTCCACTTCTCGTCTCTAGAACAATGTCAGACTTCTTCAGATGTAGAGCTGCAGCAATAACTTCTGGTTTAAGCTTCTTCTCTAAGCCTGTGAATGGCTTCTGATCAAGAACAGGTATACCCAGAAGTTTAGAGAACTCCTCCATGGTTGGAACCAGCTGATAATCAGGAAATGTAAAGCAATGGTGCTTAGGGTCAAAGAACTGAAACAGCACACTCATCATGTCTTCACTGAACCCTGAAGTAACTAGATCCAATAAGTGACCATGTCTCTTGTTGAACTGGGAATGATCAGGCACTAGGTAAACCAACTCCTTGAGCTTAGCAGGTATCCCTACAAAGTTGATCCTGATGGTGTTTCTACGAGCAGAAGCCATGACCTGCAACAAAGAACAAAGATAAATCCTTTGGTCCTTGAAATGGTTAGGGAAAATGATATGCTTATGATGCATGATGATGTCATGATGTCATGCTCAATCACAAACATGTGGCACACACAAACAAGTCACACCATAGCCCTAGGTTTAAAGGCTTGCATGAGGTTCAAAGGCAAGTACCCTCCCCTGAAGTTAGATGGTTCATCCTGTCCTACAAAAGTAACCAGGTTCTAAGGGATCTCAATATCATTGATCCTTCACAAGGGTGGTTGTTCAGAAGGCAACTTACTTGCCAACCAAAACCCTCCAAGTTTAAGATCTCAATGAGCGTAGTATCGAGTGTCAACCAACTTCAGTCTGCACCAAAGCCGGTTACCTCACTACTTTCTAAAGGCCAAGATGAGTTAACTAGGGTTCTAAAAGTCAGTTAGTGCATTGACAACATATGGCAGCCTCAATATTATCCTCAACTTGACTTAAGGAATATAAGCACCAACCAAGAAGTCGCACTAACTATGGCCACCAGATCAACCGTATCGATATACGTCGTACAGTTTCCTTGGTCTATTGCCATTTACCTAAGGTACACTAGATCCGGGTTAGGACCTTTCACACATAAGAGCACCCCAACAATATAATAATAAAGCAAACAAGGCAAACAATTTAAAGTGATCTTAATTCCTAAGGGTACCCCTCTTAAATAAATCCCCAGCAGAGTCGTCAGTTCTGTAACCCGGTGAACTGACTTTAAACAATGTTGCGGATAGCAAGAGTCGCCACCGACTTTTATTTTATCCATAAGGAAAGGTTATAAAAGAACAGGAAAGACCTTAGAGAATATTTTGGGTCCGGGGGGTAGGTTATGAAAAGGGAAGGTATTAGCATCCTTTTCATCCATGGTTATCCATGGGCTCTTAGGTACTTAAGCTCACTTTTGAATTGTTTTGAAATTGTAGTGTGTGAATAGAAAATTTTCAGAATAGTTAATAAATAATCCATGTAAGGATGTGTTAAGAACTTGTTTGAAAACTTGTTGAAAATTTGTTTAAGTGCGAAACAGTTTTGAAGTGAGCAAGCACCTAGGAGTAACCTACCCTAATGTTTAAAGGTCTTTCTTATTCTTCATTCTTTCCTTTAGTAAGACTATCCCTACTATAATGGAGTAGGTAGTCCTTACTTTGGATGTTAAGGGATATGTGAGGGACAATTTGACTTTGAAGGCCATTGTGGGATGTAATAAGCACATATAAGGGACCATCATCATTTTTCGAAAGGGACTCGATTCGTAAAGGCAACCATAAGGGACTTTGATGATTTTTTTATTTGAGGGACTTGCTTTATACACCCCACTTAACCATTATTCGTAGGCAACTTGAGGGATATCCTTAGGAAGTGAGACGGCGATTAAAATCGACTTACGTGTGTGACGTGTTTATTTTAATTATCTTTATTTAAAAGTGATCTAAATTTATTTTAATATTACATACATGTTGTTACACTCCCTAATTACTAACCATAATAATAATTAAATAATTAAACAACTTTACATCCAAGAAACAATTACAAAATAATAAGCAAAATAATTAAATAGCAAAGATAAATAAAATATAAATAAGCAATAATAAATAATGAAGGGGGTTAATTTTAAGTTTACTCGGCAAGACATCGCATCTTGTGCCTACGTATCCTTACGGGAGTGGAATCAGAGTAATCGTAGTTCCCTTCAATAGGGAGGTTAGAAACTTCTTGACTGTGGTCAAGGTCTCAAGGGGAATAAACGCATCTTAAGGACACGCTTACGTGGAGTGTAGGAACTCCAAATCTCTATGTTGAAACGTTAAGTTGTAATTAGGGTTAGGTTAGGGATTCCGCGGCGGGAAACCCTAAAATGAGCGCGGCGGCTCTTTGACCTAATGCTAGGGGTAAAATTGTAATTTTGCCTGCGGCGAGGCATTTGTGAAAATTAGGGTTTGTAGTTTGTAGTTTTGAGGATTTGAAATTGAATGTGTGAAGTTTTACGGACTATTGGCGCGGCGGCCAAACAGTTAGACCTAACCTTCGGATGTGTGCAATGTGATAGAAATAATAGTAAACGCGTGAGATAATTGAATCATGCAAACAGAGAGATAATGTCATAATTTAAACCATGCAAGCAGAAATTTAAAGGCAGAATTTAAAGAGCGATTGTTAAGTTCGCGAGGTTACATGAAAGGAGCAGATACAATATGATAATGAAATTTGAATTGAACAATAATAAAATAAAATAAATAACGGTTCTAGTTATTATTTTAAAAAAAAGATTTTAGTTATTATTTTAAATTTATCTAAAAAAAAGTTTTTCTTAAAAATAATAGGTTCTCATATTAATTTGGAAAAGATGTTAATGTTATTTATTTTAAAAAACAGATTTTTATATTATAACAAATTTTAATAAATTAATGATAACAATAATAATAATAATGGTAATAATAATGATAATAATGATAATAATAATAAATAATGATAATAATAATAATAATAATAATAATAATAATAATAATAATAATAAAGCAATAATGAATTTTAAATGTGCCAAATAACCCAACAATGTTGCTAACGCAGAAATGCGCTCATCGCAACCAGATCTAAATCGGACGAAACAAAATTTATCGCAAAGAAAAAGAAATTAAGCAAAAAATAGTATTATTGCTCACACAAAAATGCGATCATCGCAACCAGATCGAACTAACACAAATGTCACGCGTCATGCACACAAATGTGCAAACATCGTATCGACATAATTCGATCAAAAATCTTATATATATAAACTCTAACAATTTAAAAATTATATATATATAAACGTAACAGTAATAGATAAAGAAAAAGAAATAACGGTAATAGATGAAGAAAAAGAAATAACGGTAAAAGATGAAGAAAAAGAAACAACAGTAATAGATGAAGGAAAAGAAATAACGGTAAACAATGAAGAAAAAGAAACAATAGTAATGGATGAAGAAGAAAACTAAATAACGGCAAACGGCACTCACTCCTCTTAGGTTTTTTTCATTCTCTCCTCTTTTCCAACAAGGCAACACATGTATATATAGGGAACAAATTAGGGTTAACACCAAATTGTCAATAATGTCCCTAAAGCCCATTTTAAAGCCCAAACTAAATAATTAGTTAAGAAAAAATAAAATTTAAATAATTTAAAATAATTAAAATAAACTTAAAATAAAAACTAATAATCCTATTGATTCCTAAAATAAAAAATATTATAAAAAGAACAAAATTTTTTTCAATATTTCTTATTTTATGATTTTTTGGATATTTTTATGAATAATTTAGAAAAAAGTGAAAAAAATAATATTTTAAAAAATGATTTAATTAAAATACGAAAATAATAATTAAATAATAATAAAAAACTATTTTTGTTATTTTTTTAATGAAAGATAGAAAAATTTAGAGTAAAAATAATAAAAAACAAAAAAAATGACAAAGGTGAGATTCGAACTCTCAACCTCTCACACTCATAACTCCTTACACATGTCCTCCTGCCAATTGTGCCATTTTTACTTTTTAGAAAAAAAAATGCATGCCATATGATATTTACCTGCAAAAAGTCAAACGACTACACAAATTTGTTAGTAATTGATTAAATGCAATGAAATGCGACGACAAATCTTAGGGCAAAATTTGGGGTATTACAGTTATTATGATAATATTTCTCACCCAACCTCTCTTTGATGTTGGCAAAAAAAAAATCATGAAGTTTGACTTTGGTTTGACCACAGTTGACCTCAGTTTGACCTTTTAACTGCATTGACTGCTTTTGACTTATCTGATCATCTGACTGAGCAAACTTTTGAGAAAAGTCTTGAAACTTGACATGGGGGTTCTTATACACATATAAGATGTTATGAAGCTCACTTGAAGTCTTGGAAGTCCATTTAGCCTGATTAAAGTCAAAACCCTAGTTTTGGATGCACTGCTTAGGAGGTGCATTGTCTGAGGGAATTGTCAACTCTTCTGACCAATTGTGAATTTTGTGAACCTTGTGAACCTTCTTGGAACACAAAGTCTTGTATTGTGAGGGCAAATTTTGGGGTGCAACACACTCGTACTAAAACAGAATCACAACCACATTCCAAGTGGAACCCACAAACCACAAACCTGCAATGACAAAAGTAAACTAAACGCAGAGAGAATTTCATAAATGATAATTGATTTCCACGACATCACAAAATATCACGACAACAAATTTTCTCAATTCCCCAATTCACCCTTTGTATGCATCTATAAAGTGAACACAACCTTCCTCCAATTTTCGGCTCTCTTCCTTCAACAACCTTCTTAATAAATCTTAACAAAACCTTCTTCAATTCCCCGTCTCTCAACCTCACTTCTCCCATCGTTCAACCTTCTTCATCACAAATCACACACTCTTCAACCTTAACCAACAATAACCCACAAACCAAATCACACAAACCTAAATTTTTTTCAAAACCCTTAACCCAGAATCTAAAACCGAATCAGAGAGAAGAGTGAGACGAATAGAGAGTTCAAACGAACAAAAACAAAATAATCCAAATCCAACCTAGACCGAAGCTAACAAATCAACGCCTGAAACCAAGGAGTATAAGCGATTCAGAGAGGGTTTTTTTTCACGAGAAGGTTGTTGCTTATACTGTGTCACGATCTTCGTAGGTTGTAATTCTCCTAGTTTTAACCTTTCAAAAACTGCCAGAGGCATGAGGCTTACACTAGCTCCTAAGTCTAGAAAAGCTTTGTTGATAACATGACTCCCCAAAATACAAGGTATGGAGAAATTTCCAGGATCTTTCTCCTTTTTGGCAAGTTTATTTTCGAAAATGGAATTGTATTCCAAAGGTTTTGGATCGTCAAGTCTATGTTTATTGGTAAGGATGTCTTTGAGAAATTTTGCATATGATGGTATCTGGGTGATGGCTTCTGTGAAAGGGATCTCCACATGAAGTTTCTCTATGACTTTAATAAATTTCTAATATTGCTTATTGATCTTGGTTTGTTTTAGTCTTTGTGGATAGGGTATGGGAGGTTTGTATGGCGGAGCTGGTTCGTTAGTTTTTTCTAAAGTTTTTTCTTTATCTTGTTTTTTCTGGCTTTCAAATCCTACTGGTTCCTCTGCTTCGTCCGTGGGTGCCAGGCTTTCGTTAGAAGTCTTGGGTTTGCTCAATGTCGGGTTAACCGGTTCATCATAAGTTGTCCCACTACATAAGGGAATTGCATTGGCTTGCCCTCGGGGGTTTTGTTAAGGTTGTCCATGGAATTGCCCTCCGGGTGTAGTTTCGGGGGCTTGTTTTAAAGTTATCAAAGAGATTTGGGTTTCAAGCATCTTATTGTGAGTGACTATTTGGTCTACCTTAGTTCCTAACACTGGGTAATCAATTCATTTACATGAATGTTCTTGTTTAGGAATTCTTTGTTTTGCTGGGTCTGAGCCGTAATGAAGTTCTCCATGATTTTCTCAAGGTTCGGCTTAGGTTGCACAACTTGCATAGGCGAGTTTTTTCTTTGAGCATGAAAATCGGATGGTCTCGGAGGTGTAGGGTTTAGGATAGGGTTATTGTTTTTATAAGAAAAGTTTGGATGATTCTTCCATCCAGGGTGTAAGTGTTTGAAAATGGGTTCCCTTGAGTATAGTTGACCTCTCCTGAATGAGTTTCATTCAACAGATTGCACTTTGCTGATTGATGGCTATTGGCACCACATAATTCACATTCCGTTCAGACTGTTGCTGTAGTAATTGGGTTTGTACATATGTTCGACCTTAAGGGCCAAAGCATCCATTTTGGCTTGCATCATGTCTATAGAACTTATCTCATGTATTCCTCATTGGGCTTCCTTCTTCTCCACCGTTGCACGCTCTATCCCCCATTGACAATGGTTTTGAGCCATATCTTCGATGAGAGCGCTAGCTTCAGGGTAAGGTATATTCATCAGAGCGCCACCTGCGATGGCGTCGATGGTCATTTTAGTGTTATAGTGAAGTCCACTATAGAAGGTGTGGATGATTAGCCATGATTCTAGGCCATGGTGTGGACATATTCTCAACAGGTCTTTATATCTCTCCCAAGCCTCAAAGAGTGATTCACCTTGGTTTTGAGTAAATCTAGTTATTTGGTTTCTAAGAACAGGTGTTTTGCTCGGGGGAAAATATCTAGCGAGGAAAACTCTCCTAAGGTCTTCCCATGTTGTTATAGAATTGGCTGGAAGGGAATCTAACCAAGTGAGGGCTTTGTCTCTGAGGGAAAAGGGAAATAATCTTAAACGAATCGCCTCAGGAGTAGCACCATTGGTTTTAAAAGTGTTAGCTAGTTTAATAAAGGTTCTTAAATGTTGGTTCGGGTTCTCAGTAGGGAGACCCGCAAATTGGTTTTGTTGCACTAATTGTAATAGGGAAGGTTTTAGTTCGAAATTGCGAGCTGGGATATTGGGGTTCACAATACTAGAACTAGGTTCTTCATTGGATGGTTGGGTGAAATCCTTAAGGGGTCTTTGGTTACGGTCTTCGTCCATAGCTTTCTTAATTCTACGAAATAAGATACGTGCGCGAGTGTAACGTTCAGGTTCCTCTAAAAGATCTATAAGAGTACCAGTGTTGTGAGTTCTTTGCATTGACCGGTGGGTAAAACCTTAGTCTAGACGGTGTAACAATAGGGTATGGAATTTTAACGTCATTGGTCCCCGACAACGGCGCCAAAAACTTGATGATGTGTTTCGCAAGTGCACGAATAGCGTCAGAGTAATATAAAAGATTATCAATCCCACGGAGACCAAACATCAATCTATCAGTTGCTATTGTTATGGTGTTTATCTAAGGCAAATCAATAAAGGGGTAAGTTGTGCGAAATAAAAGTAAAGTACAAAAATAAATTCAATATTAAAATAACAAACTTAGATGCAATTCACATAGCTAGGTAGTATTCCAAATGCGTATAAATAGGATGCCTTATGGGGTAATGTTTTCCACTCATGAAAAGAACTAATTTAACGAGAATTTTCACTTTTGCGTATTCAGAACCGAGTTTATGCCCTAATCAATCCCTCTTATTGTCACTTATAAAAAGGCGCGCGTTACGTTAGAGTTGATTAAACCTATTTTTAAGAAATATAGTTTCTTAAATTAGTTGAAAAGTATTTTGACTTGGAATTTCTAACAAAAAGTGGTTCTTGTGAACCGGACTTTAAATCCATAAATGCGTCCGAAAACAGTTTTAAAATCGGTTTTCTAAAACATTAAAAATTCCTACTTAACTGGACCAAGCGCTTTCGCTTCCTTTGAGCAGTTAAGACTAACCAAATTTATCTAAAGGTTGGACGACTTTCGATCTTACCCAACATATTTTAAGTGTAAAAAATAAGTGTTAAAAGTCAGAATAACCCCTAAGTAATTCTATTGACAGCCGTATAGAATACTATTTTAACTATGATCGTCGCATCCTAGCCTTTAAGATTTAGCCGGACATGGTAAATTAAATAGACATGTTAAATAAATGAAAGTAAATAAAGTGCGAGGAAATAAATAAAGTGCGATAAAGGGTGCGAAAAATAAATAGTGCGATAAATAAACAATGCGGGAAATAAAAGCGGATAAATAAAAAGGGCGATAAATAAACAGAAACCTGCTTCAAACGGGAGGCTTTAAATCTTGGTACAACTTGAAGTAAATGACGAAAATAAAATGGCGGCAGGATGAACTTCTGCCAAAGTGCTCCAAACCCGATTACAGACTCGATTAGACAATGCGATAACCCCTCGATGTGAGAAGTTTATCACTTTACAATAGGTGAAATTTATGGCTTGAGTTCTGTAACTAAGCTTGGATGATTAGAAATAAGACAGAACTCCTTTATTTATAGTGGTAGGAAAGTACAGGTAAGGACAAGAATGCCCTCCAACTCCTTTTGGGAGGGAAACGAGATTGCAAAGGTGGCGCCCGCCACCTCCCTATGGTGCCCGCCACATGAACTAGGGTGGAAAGGAGTGGGAGACATGGCAGTTGTCAGCAGTTGGTCTTCTATCCAATGTGTGGAATCCTCTATGGCACCCGCCATGGGGGAAGCCATGTGTACAATTCCAGATAATGTTGGTCTTTTAGCTCGTTTTTCTTCATTTCTTCTCGAGTAGCTTTGAAAAGACAAAAACCTGAAAAAGAAACAAAACAGAGGCATAATACACGAAAATGGAAATAAAAGCCTAAATAACATGCGTAAGTCGAGTCGAATAAACAATATATTTTGGGTCTATCACCTATTACTTCCTGACAGTGATATTTTCAACCTCGATCTATGACTCTGAGAACCTTTCTTAGAACCTGTGTGTCGATGGTTGTGTAGTTGAAGCCTCCGAGGAGTCTTTCTTGTGGGGAAGATATAGAAACCTCACCTAGAAGAGGCCATTTCAAGGATATTATCATCTGATGAGACTTCGTCATGGCTATAATGTCTTTGAAAAGGCATCCATGACTTTAGAAACCTACCCGTTTTAGAACCCGTCTGTGGGGCTTCTATGAGAAGAGACTTTGGTTATTGACATGTTCCTCTAGCCATCCTCAGAACTGATTGAACCCGCGATCCTGGATCTTGCACCTTGCATACATATCATTGCATTGCATTGCATCAGTTATACATCTTGTATTTTGTTTTAACATCAGAAATTTATTTCGCCTTCCTTCATTTCCAGTAAATCAAGTTGATTCCTCGACACCGATACTCAACTCGAGCCAACACTAGACGAATGATGGAGCCTATTCAACAAGAGCAAGCTGCACTCAGAGAAGAGTTAGACTCAATCTAGGGCAAGATCGACCAGATTCTCAAAGCCATAACTATGGCCAGAAAGAAAGAAGAATTGCGTGAAGCTGCTGCCGCAAACAATATTGTTCCTATGCAAGGATCTACCTTGAGGCTCTTAGTTCCTATTCCAAATATTATCACTTATAGAATACCTATGAACTTCAATCCTGCAGCTGAAGGAGCCATTTCTCAACCATTTCCAACATCTGGAGTTACTGTTTGAGCTATCTCATAAGCCCAACCTGTTGTCACTAAAATTCCCATTCCTCATGTTGAAGGAAATCTGCAAGATGAGTATGATGAGGTGCAAAACTATCATGCTGCTATCCTAACTTTCAATCCTACTATTGGTTAAGAATTTGAAAAAGTATCATGCTGCTATCAAGATGTGTTGTGATCTAGCTGAAAAACTTCGAGTCATTGAGGGGCACAACTCAACCTCTTTAAATGCCTTGGAAATGTGATTGGTGCCTGATGTTGTGATTCCACCCAAATTCAAGGTGCCAGAATTCCCGAAGTATAAAGGTCTTAGCTGTCCCAACATTCATCTGAAGATGTACTGTTGCAATATGGTTGTCTATGCTAAAGATGAAAAACTCATGATGCATTTCTTCCAAGATAGCTTGTCTGGAGCATCTCTCGAATGGTATATACAACTGGAGCTTAACAGTGTGCATACTTGGGCTGAGTTAGTTGAAGCTTTTGTTAAGCATTACAAATACAACACACACCTTGCTCCAAATCATACTCAACTTCAGAGTATGGCTCAAAAGGAAAATGAATCCTTTAAGGAGTAAGCATAATGTTGGAGAGAGTTAACTGCAAGAGTGCATCCACCACTTGTTGACCGTGAACTGATTGATATCTTCATGGGTACCTTGTAAGGCCAATACTATGAAATGTTAATCAATAGTGTGTCTTCTAGATTCTCCGACTTGGTGATCTTCGGTGCGAGAATTGAAGAGGGTCTGGCGAGCGGAAAAATCCAAGGAGGTTCTAGCAGTTAGGCTAGAGCTAAGAAGCCTTTCAACGGATATAAGAAAAAGGAGGGCGAAACAAATGTTGTCTCTAATCAAAAAGGATAAGCTCAACAGACAGCTCCCACTCCAGTGCCTATTCAAATCCCCTACTTCCAGTATCCGTATGTTCTTGTTGCACAATATGCTCCTATGCCTTATCAACCAGTTGTTCAAGCTCAGATTTCGAAAATGTGTAGGTTCTCATGTTTAGGAGGAGGCTCTAAATAGAAAGTCACTAGGTAATGTTAAGAAGAGGCATTATAAAACATAGGAATTGTTGTTTCTTATAAGTATAATTGTATTTCCTTTCTTGGGTTATAGACTTACCCCCCACACGGAGGTGTAGTTTCACCGAACTAGGTAAACAATTGATTGTGGTCTTTTTTGCTTTTATGCTCCATCATTTAGTGATTGTTATTATAGTGGTTCTGGTGTATCTAGTTAAACCTATTGTCGAAGCATCGTGTTCGACATTTGTCCCTTAAGAAACACAATACTAAGGATTTGTTTAGTGAATAGATTGAAATTATTTTTCACTTGGGAATATTTGTCTTTAATATGAGTTAGGCTCTGATGGCACTTGTTGGAAAGTGACTTCAAACACAATAGGGGGGATAAATTGTGGTGTTCAAAAATCATGATTAATTTTAAGGTTGATTACTTCAGAAGAAATTGTCTTAGTATTCGAGATGTTAGAGAGAAAAGAAATGAAAAATAAATAAAACATTAGAGCAAATAAAGGAGATAGAGTTAGAGAGATGGCACTTTTGAGTTATCAATGTTCAGTTAAACGTTGACCTAGTCTTGTCCCCAAGAGATCTTATTGATATCTCAATATAATATTGAGATTTTACAGGTCATGCCCATGAATCCTTGGTACAAGTGAATTGATAGATTTTAAACTGGCTTATCCTCCCAACCAAATAAGATATTTTCCACGGGCTAAGTTCACGAATTGAGTAGAGATTTTACAGGTTTATCACAATAACACAACTAAACTTTTCCAGGATGATTTCTATAACCAAAATAATAATTTCCAATTGGTTAATATCAAGAACCAAAATCAAATCTTTAATAGTATCACACTCTTGAATATAATAACAATGGCATGACACTAGTGTAACTCCTTCCTCACAAACAACTTCACTAATCATTAATATATATATATATATATATATATATATATATATATATATATATATATATATATATATATATATATATATATATATATATATATATATATATATATATATATATATATATATATATATATATATATATATATATATATATATATATATATATATATATATACATATATATATATATATATATATATATATATATATATATATATATATAGAGAGAGAGAGAGAGAGAGAGAGAGAGAGAGAGAAACACCCCAAATTCAATTTATTAATTTAATTGAATTATTTAAAATTTTATTTGATTGTTTGGTGTGCTAATTAAAATGAAGTTATCTAGTTGTGGGGTTGTAATAGGTGCTTGGTAGAATGATTAGATATAATTAGAATAGTGAAATTTTAATTAATAGTAGAATATAGTCATTTTATTTATTTAATTAGAAAAATGAGAATTGTTGACAATTAGACTATAGCTATTTTATTAAATTTTTTGGAAATAATATAGTAGAATGGAGAGAATCATAGTATTATTTATATTAAAATAAAATTAATTGCAAAAGGGACGTGTTGGTAATTAATAGGATGAGTGGGGGTAGTTTTGGGAGTCTCTAATTGAGGAAAATTTGGTTAATGGTAAAAAGGTTAGTAAGAGAGTTTGGAGAGTTTTACGTAAAAATAGAATTTTGTGGTGAGAAGAGGTCAATGTTAGGGCTAATGAAAAACTCCGATGTTAGAGTTTGAAGTTTGCATATTGCTGGAAAATCAAGGTAAGGGGGGATTAATGTAACACCCTGTTTTTTGTTAGATTATTTTATTTAATCTATTTATGCCTTTTGTATAATTTAATTGCTTGTTGTATGATTGTGGGTTATATGTCCTTGAGGTGGTGGTGTAGAGGAAGAGTTGGAGGTTGATAGAAGTAATTTAGAACTATTTTAATGATTAAAATAATAGTAATTATTTTATTTATTTAATTAAATGAGAAAATTGAGAAATTGGGTCAAAAGTGAAAAATAAGAGAAATAGGAGGGAACAAAGAGTAAGAAAGGATTAGATGTGTGGAGGAAAATCGAAATAGTGAGAGCTGGATTAATTAAGTTAATCTAAGTTAGAGAGCCTTAATTCTAATCGGTACGTAGAAACTTTGGAAAAGAGAGAAAAAGGATAGAGACAAGAGGGAGGCTAAAAGTTGAAGGAAGAACACATTCAAACCAATTCAGATTGAGATTTCTTACTAGGAATTAAGGTAAGGGGGAGATTCATTCTTTAATGGGTGTTAAGCATGAGGGGTAGAATTGAGGAATCCTTAAACTCCAATAGTATTGTATGTGTTGTACATCAAATTTGTATAATTGTGTTATTTTGAGATTATATGATGATTTTGATGATCAAATTCACATACCAATATGTGCTACATATTTTGTTAGGAGTGTTTTCATGTTTATGTCATTGTTCATGTCTTTGAAGGTTTGAAAAGTGTCGTGAACATTTGAAATTAATTGAGTAGGGATGTAAATTTGATGCAATAATAGGATATGTAGATGTATATGATGTTCTGGTGTTGTTTTGGGTTGAATATAGGTACTAGAAATGGAAAATTAGAGTTTTGAATTAAAATCCAAGCAGAAAAATGAAATTCTGCATATATATTTGGAGATTGCATATTCTTCCCGCCATGAGCCTTACTTAATTGGGTGTAAACACTTGTTTTGATGTTATTAAGTTGTAGATTCTAATTTTTTTGAATTGTGTTGATGGTGTCGACATTATTAGGCTCTATTAACTACTATTTAATGATGTTTTAGAATGAATTAATAATTCAACATGATTTTAATCTAAATTGTGGATCACTTGATGAATGATGAACTATGTTGTATGGTGCAAATGATGAATGACATGGTGATAATTATTGTGATTGATTATTGTGACTGTTGATATATTGCTTATCATGGTTATGTTGTTGGTATTATTAGTGTTGTGAACAGTCAAAAGAGGGGCCACATGTGCATATGTTTGTTTGCATGTAAATGTCGAGAGTTATGCATCATGGTGTGTGAATTTCGGTTCATTTTGGTGATCCTGGATCGTATGGTGGGGATTTGGTGTGAGCTCTAAATTCCATTGAGGGGTTAGTCAAGCGTTGCTATATGGTAGTTAGTGACGATTTTTGGTGTGCTTTGGTTCCAAGAGGAAATCTAATCCTATGGTGGGGATCAAGGAGCGGGATAGGCCTATGTTGTCCATAAATGGTACCACATGCATGTTGAGTCAGTTGTTGAGTGCATTTGCATGGTTACACAATTGTGAACGATTATTGGATAATTTGTTGTTTGGATGAGAATACTTGATGTGTTAATGTTGTTATGATTAGCGTATGTTCTTGTTGTTGTGTAATATTCTACCTTCGCTTGTTTACACCGCAAAATTATGGAATTGTATTTCCACCCCTTTGCTTTGATGTTGTCCACCATGGATATCTTGCAGATAACCAGGATTATAATTTTTTGTTGTAAGTGGAAGATAGCTCTTGGAGTTATTTTCATTATTTTATCGCATTTTTAGTGGTTTAATGCTCTGGTTCTATAACACTGGGTGGGGTGAACGATGTTACTCAATGTTTACGTTTTTGTTAATTGAGAGTCAGATGTTATACTCTTTACATTTGAGCTTATGTTGGTGGTGGAGACGTTTCACATTTGTTTTAATTGAAATAAAGTATTTTATTGAGACTTAATTATTGTTTTGTATTCTTATTTGATGAATTATGCTGAGATGATACCCTAAGTAAAGGTGAGCATGTGATGACAAGTGTATTTGAATGTTTTTACCTTAATTGATAAGTGTTATGGAACATGTGTTGCTGATATTTCCGCTGCGTGTTTGTTAAATGTTTGATTTATTAAAGGATTTGTTGTTGGTGACACCTTAGTTTGTCTTGTAAAGCTTAATACAAGTTTTGAGGTTTATGGTGTTACAATTACTCCTAATAGGGTGTATATTGCATTTTGGGTAGAGGAAATTCCTTAATCCCTTTAGATTTTTCTTCACCTTTTTTCCTTTTGATGAAGGTTGGATGCATGTGTGAAATAGATTCTGTCATAGCATGATTAGTTGTGTTATTGAATAACTTTTTAGCACTATTTTTCCATGAGAGTGATGTATTTTGTTGATGGATTTGGTACCATTGTGTGTTCATATGTGTGTTGTAGCTTAAATTAAAAATTATGTTAAAACTATGAATTAATCCATGATTAAATAATGAAATTACATGTTAATTGATGGGTGATTGTTGTTTTGATGCTAGATATCATTATCCTTGTTGTTGTTGTGCGATTTGGGGTATGGGGATGAAAATTGGAGTTTTGTTTTGAACTCCAGTGTAGAAAATACAGTTTTCTATTCTGGTTCAGGGTGATGGGAGTCACCCTCATGATGCTTTGATCGTCATCAATTTGGAGGCGCTGACAGACGTTTGATGCCCGATGCATAGACCGTCATGGTCCCTAGGTGCTTTGGTTGGAACGGTCGTCACAGGTGTGACGTATGAGATGACATGGAAGGTGAGAGGTGTCTCCTTGGTGACGGGTAACCTGTCACACAACTAAAATGAGCTTTCTTTCCTCTGTGGTGCATAATTGTTGTGTTGTTCCAATTTTTATGTTGTGTGGTACTTTCGGGCTAGTGTTGGCCACTGGTCGGGAATGTGGTTTTATTTATTACATTGTTATTATTATGGTGATCATGTTGTTGTTATAATGGTGATTATTTTGTTTGCACATTGGTGATAATTGCATGATGAACATTTTTGGTGAGATTTTATGTTATGGTGAATCATGCATCATGGAGTACAAACTTCGGTCCGATTTTAGGAGTGATCTAGTCTGGTGGTATGAATTCAGGAGAGAGTAGCTAATTTTAATGAGAAATTAGTGAGTAGTTTCTTATGCTGATAACAATGAATTTCGGTATGCTTTGGTCCTATGGTGGGGATTCAAGAGTAATTAGCTGGTTCCGTAAAGGAACTGGTGAAGCGTTACTCGTGGTGATGGTAACGGTTTGGTGTGCTATGGTCCTGTGATGGGGATTCAGGATTGAGATGGACTCGGGTTATCCATAGATGGTACCACATGCATTGTTGATTCTTTATGTTGAGTACTTTTGCATTCATTATTTGCATCTGTATTTGGATGACTATGTTAATGTTTGTGAATGAGAATATTGTAGCGATGTATGCTAGTGACTTGTGTTGAGTACTTGTTGATGTCGTTTAGGCTACCCTTGCATAATTTTGCACCATTAATTATTATGAGTGCATTCTCACCCCTTTGTTGTTTGTATGGTTTTGTGCTCCTTCTTGAGGTACAGACGAGCAGGTAACTAAGTAGTTGCTTATAGGCTGAAGGATGTCATAGAGGTTGTTCTTCTTTTTCCTATTGTATGCACTTATTTAGTATATAATGCTCGTATCTGTAACACTGGGCGAATGAACGTTTGTTTTTCTAGTTGCTAATGGTTTTGATGTTGTTTACATTGTAGGCATCAAACTTTAACCATGTTTAATTCATGAAAATCGTTTATTTTGTAGAAATCGTTTTAATTTAGTTGAGGCAAAAATACCTTTTTTGGTCCCTTAACTATACCTTTGGGTTCAGATTGATCCTTTTTTTTTCTTGTCAGATTGGTCCCTTTACTCTTTAAATTGTGTCATGTTATTCTTTTTTGTCTAATTAGCGATGAATTTAGAAACCGATTTTTGAATTTTCCCGTCGCTAATCAGACAAAAAGGACTAACATGGTACCTTTTGAAGATTTAAGGGACCAATTTGACACGAAAAAAAAAATTAAGTGACCAATCTGAATCCAAGGGTATAATTAAGGGACCAAAATGAGTATTTTTCGTTCAATTGATTATTCCGCTACGATGAGCCTATGTAAGGCGAGCATATGATGACAGGTGTTTATATTGATGCATGTTTTTACACAACCCGTGTTATGGAGAAGAATTTATTAGTTGTGAGTGACACCCTATTTGTGTATTCATGATATATTTACTTTATTCCGCATCTCGGAGTTTACGGTGTTACATAGTGGTATTAGAGAAAGTTGGTCTGCCCCGCCGTATTTTTGACATGTTAATTGTCCCTAGTATGCGAAATGTGTGTACACTGTTGATGCATTGTTTCATTTAATGTTTGTTTGATTGTGTGCAGAATGGTTGGAAGAAACAATCATGCTATTGTTGATGCTTTGGAGTCAGTGCCTTAGGCGCTGCAGGGTTAGCAAAATCAGGAAGGTGATGATTTATATGGGTTGAGGAAATTTAAGAGGAATAATCAGCTGGCGTTAAAGGGTAGGTATGATCTAGAAGGTGCTCAGGTGTGGCTTCGATATATTGAGAAAATTTTTAGAGTGACAGTCTTAATTGAGGAACATAAAGTATTGTTTCAAACTCACATGTCGTCTTAGGAAGCTGAATACTGGTGGGGCAATGTGTGCCAGAGACTAGAGTCTATTGGTGCCGAAATCACTTAGGCTATGTTTAGAGTGAAATTCCTTGAGAAATACTTTCTTGAAGATGTACGCAACAAGAAGGAGATTGAATTCCTTGAGCTTAAGCAAGGAAACATGACAGTTGCTGAATATGCTGTGAAGTTTGAGGAACTTGTAAAGTTTTACACATACTACAATGGCGCAGCTGTGGAGGGATCAAAGAGCATTAAGTTTGAGAACAGAATGCGACTTGAGATTAAGAAGGGTATCGACTATCAGGAGATTTGCAGGTTCCCTATGCTGGTAAATAAGAGTAGGATTTATGATGAGAACAACATAACTCGTTCTGCTTACTACAAGATTATTAGTGAGAGGGAGGGAAATAATTAGTATCGTGGGAAACCATATTGTGCTCTAGCTAACAAAGAGAATAAGAGAGCTTCAGATGAGAAAAAGCTAAGTGAGGGAGAGGCTCTCGCTTCTATCAAATACTTCAAGTGGGGCAAGTTGGGCCATCTTGCTAATGAGTGCATGAATAATGATCTAAGGTGCTTCAAATGTGGAAAGACATGTCACCGTGTTGCAGATTGTAAAAGAGTCCAACCAACTTGTTATAATTGTGGGGAACAAAGCCACATCAATATAAATTATCAGAAATCGAAGAAGGCACAATCTGGGGGAAAATTCTTTGCCTTGTCAGGATCAAAGATTATTAGCGCCGACCGATTGATTCGAGGTACGTATTTTATATAGTATTTCGCTAATTACTATTATTGACATGGGTGCAACATATTCATTTGTCTCGCTTGATTGTGCTAACAGATTGGGTTCAAAATTGTAATCTACGGTTGGAAGTATGATTTTTTATACCCCAACTTTAGGTCCAGTAACCACTTCGTGCGTTTGTTTGAATTGTCAACTTACTATTTATGGTAAGCGTTTTGGAATCGATTTAGTGTGTCTTCCTCTGAGGAATCTGGATGTTATCCTTGGAATTAACTTATTGTATTTCAACCATGTTCATATAAACAGTTACGACAAGACGGTGTTATTTCTAGAGTTTGATGCTAGTGATAAGTTATTTGTGTGAGCTAGAAAGGTAGATAAGTTCATGAAGGATGTGTCATACCTCAAAATTTTCCTACCCATGTATAGCTTTCATTTTTGTACAACCGTCCACTGACAATTATGCAAAAAAAATCCTAAGAAGATATGTTGTTTCTGCTTGTTGTCCAAACTCAGGATATCACAAGGTTAGGTTGAAGGAAAATGAGGTTCAGTTGAGGCTGTCAGGATACATGTATAGGCAATATTGATTGAGGTTGTCTGATGAAGTCAAGTTGCAGGGCTATCAAAATCCAAGACATTTGGACAATATTTTAAGTCATCTGCAAGTCTTGATTATGTGGTTCATGCTCTTGTCGTTTATTCAAGGAAAATTCAGGCTTGTTATTCAATTCAAGATAATTTTGAGATGGGATCATAATTTGATGTCATTTTTCATGGAATTGGTTTTACTTCATTCCCAGTATGTTCTTAATAAAGAAGTTAACAATTTTGAAAATTTATTGTGAGTAGGATTCTCGGGCTCAATTCAAGTGTGGTGATAATTGGAAAGTTCAATTAAGTTTATCATTCAAGACATTTTTTTTAGGAAAGTTCCTCGGTTACCTCATGGTGTACATCTTTATCCTCCTTAACTTTGGCTTTGTCAGGTTGATCAATCCCCGTCTCTCCCCCTTTGAGTATGTCTTCCGTAGATGTACCTGCACCATGAAACACACTATCCTTTCCGACATTTCTCGAATAGGACTCATCAAAAGTAACATGCACAGACTATTCTACAGCAAGTATATTCTATATGTTTTACACGATTGAGAGTATCCGAGGAATATACCTTCGTCGGCCTTGGAATCAAATTTGCCCAAGTTTTCCTTTCCATTGTTTAATACAAAACATTTGCAACCAAAAACATGCAAGTGAGAAACATTTGGCTTTCGCCCTTTTAAAAGCTCATACGGTGTTTTATTTAGAATGGGGCGAATGAGCACCCTATTCAAAACATAACACGCCGTACTAATGGCATCGGTCCAAAAATATTTCGGTAAACCACTTTCGTTAATCATTGTTCTTCCCAATTCTTCTAAAATTTGGTTTTTACGCTCCACAACCCCATTTTGTTGAGGGGTGCATGGAGAGGAGAAGTTATGATCTATACCATGGTTACCGCAATATTCTTCAAATAAGTGATTTTCAAACTCACATCCATGGTCGCTTCTAATTGACACAATGTTTGTATTTAACTTATTTTGGGAAAGTTTAGCAAACCTTTCAAAAGCGGCAAATGTATCACTCTTACTTACTAAAAAGATGGTCCAACAAAACCTAGAAAAGTCGTCCACTATTACGAACCCGTAATAGTTTCCTCCTAGACTTTTAATCCTAGACGGCCCAAACAAGTCCATATGAAGAAGTTCGAGAGGTCTCGTTGTTGAAACGGTCTTTTTGGATTTAAATGAGATCCTCGTTTGCTTCTCTTTTTGACAATCATCACAAAGGTGATCCTTGGCGAACTTTATTTTGGGAAGTCCTAAGACTAAGTCTTTTGAGACTACCTTATTTAGTAAGTCAAAGTTAACATGCGCTAAACGCCTATGCCATAGCCATGAGTCTTCCCTCATTGTTATGAGGCATTTGTCGCTTGTTAATGATACTTCATTTAAGTCAAGCATATATACGTTGTTTACTCTAAAACCATTAAACATATTCTTCTTGTCATTATCATGCACAATTTTGCAACAATCTTTTGAAAATGATACATTGTATCCTTTGTCGCATAATTGGCTAATACTAAGCAGATTATGTTTAAGGCCCTCGACAAGCAACACGTCGGAAATCGTAGTAGAAGAGGGGTTACCTACACTACCTTTACCTAGTATTGCTCCACGGTTGTTATCACCATAAGTTACATACCCTTTCTTCTTAGCCACGAAGTCTATGAATAAGGATATGTCTCCAAACATGTGTCTTGAGCACCCACTATCGAGAACCCACCTTTTCTCGGTGGTCTCGACACATTTTACCTATCAAAACATAATTAGCAAGAAGAGGTACCCAATGGCATATTGGGTCCTAATATGTTAGCGACAAGATGGTTGCGTTTGAGCAACCATTGATAGATGCCTTTAGGAACCAGAAATCTCCTAAATCGGCATTTAGCAATGGAATGGCCTTTCTTGCAACAATATAAGCATGCAAAATCGACTTTAGAATCACTTTTACTTGCTTGATCCCTAATTACATATGCATATTTTTGATATGGGTTTACCATACTTTTTCTAAAATCCTTTCTATCAATAGCAAATGTAATTTTAGGCTCAAGTGCCTTGTTTAATTTGGCCTTAAGGTTTCTAACTTCACCTTGCCAAATATGACAAGTATCACATCCAAAGTCGAAAGGATTTCTATGGTCCTCACAATCCGATTTATTACTTTCCACAATGGAAGCCTTAAGGTCCTCTAGTTTCTTTTTGGACTCTTTAACTTTGTGCTCTAAGTAAGTAAAAATTCTTTTATTAGAGGCAAGTTTCTTAAAGGCTTCAGTTGCTTCATTGTGTAAAGCATTATATGCGGTTTGTAATTCTGAATGCGACATATTTGAGGACTTCTCATATTTAGAGTGACGTACCTGCTTTTTCTTATTTTTCTGATGTGCGGAAAGGCATAGATTCACGGACTCTTCTTCATCACTAGAGCTTTCATCAGAGGAGGAAGAGTCGCTATCGCTTTCCCAAGCTATGTACGCTCTCCTTGGTTTTGATGATTTCTTGTATGACTTTTATGATTCCTTTTCCTTTGCCTTTTTGTTCATCGGACAGTCCGGTTTGTAGTGACCGGGTTTCCCACACTTGTAGCACGTCCCTCTAGTCTTTTTACCTTTTGAGTCATCATCTTTGGAGTACCTCGATTGTTTCCGGAAGTGTACCAAGTTCTTCTCGGAATGTTGGATGTCGCTCTTTCTTATGTAACGGTTGTACCGTTTAACGAACAGCCCCATACCTTCGCTCTTGTCCTCTTCTTCTTCGTCGCTTGAGGACTAATCACTTTGCTCTTTTGCTTGAGACTTCGAGGAGGAAGTCTTAAGAGCTATCGGTTTATTTTCACTCACCTTCGTTTTGTCTTTCTTTTCCTTCTTTTCGTGTTGGTCTAGGCTAAAGAGTACCTGTTCATGCTCTTGTAGTTTGCCAAACAATGTTGTCAAGTCTAATAAGGTCAGATCATGTGCTTCTTTGATGGCGGTCACTTTTGGCTGACATTCCCTGTTAAGACATCTCAAGATCTTATTAGTAGTAACATCATTGGAAACAGGCCTACCTAATGAATGTAAACGATTGATGAGATGAGTAAATCTCTTTTGCATGTCAACAATGGTTTCCCCTTGCTCCATGAAAAAGAGATCAAACGCTTGTGTTAATGTGTTGATTCTAGCCAACTTAACATCGTTTGTCCCCTCATGGGCGATTTGTAGTGAATCCCACATGGCCTTAGTAGTAGGACAATGGGATACACGATAGTATTCATCTACACCTAATGAGGAGATTAAGATATTTTTGGGTTTCCAATCATAATTGTATTTTTTCCCATCGTCATCGGTCCATTGTGCTTCAGACTTTGGCACAACCACATTATCCGCATTGGTCATAGTAATTTCTATTTGATCATTGAGGATAACGTTCCATATTTTTCTATCTATGGAGTTTATGTGCACCCGCATACAGTCTTTCCAATAACTATAATTTTCACCATTGAAAACGGGAGCTCTATTGTACTCCCCTTTTGGTTCGTTAGCCATTTTCTATCAACGTTGTATTTGAAGCACCGAGTAACCGGAGCTCTGGATACCACTTGTTATACTATGGCACGGATCTAGAAGGGGGTTGAATAGATCCCAATTAAAATTTGAGTCGGCGCTACCAATTAAAAAATTGGTTTTGAAAATATGTTTTAAGTGCGGAAGCGGCCGAGGAAAATATAGTCTAAAACGAACGGTTATTGGAAAACCGGATATGCGTTAAGCCTTTGGATTAATGACAATATGAAAAAGAGAATCACAACACTAATCACACTTATCAATGATCTAATTCACATGTTAAGATTTCTAGTTCCAATGATTTAAAGAGCAAACCATAACTAGATACACAAGTAAGATAATTTTGGTTTACGCAATTTGTCAAACACTTGGTGTGCACAAACACTCCAAGTGATATTTATGTTGAGTAAGTGATTCCAACTAGCCTAATACAATGTCTTATTGTACTTTGGATTCAAAAACAGGTTTTTAACCTCTTACTCAATTGATATCACAGTTTGACAATAATGCTTATACAAAAATCACTTATTTTAAAGCTAAAATGAAAATGCTGAAAAATAGAGAAGACAAGTATTTGATGAGGTAGTTCCCCTGTCGTCCTCGCTTCGGGGTACGTCTGCCCTCAATTCTAAAACTAGAATTGAGATAGATTTAATAAATATCACTTGTTGATTGTAACAGTTTATACAAGGATTGAACAGCAAAAATACAACAGAATTCTCAAGACGTTGAATGTTGCTTTCACTCCTTGCCCCTTGATTCAAGATGAATCAAGTCCTCCGATAGTTGTTGATAGACCTCCGATTCCAGCCACCTTATTGAATAACCCTTAGTTCTTCAAACCTTCGGCCTGACTGGTCTAAACTACAACGAATCGAACCCGAGATCTTCCCTTCAATATCACTAAATCCGCTACTAGACTGTTGAAGAACACCTCTTCACAATCACCTTCGCTCAGCTGACCCTTGATGAAGAATCTCTTCCAAAAACCCCCAAAATTCAAACCAATTTTGGAGGATAAAACCCTAACGGTTTTATTCAAGAAAGAACCTGTCACAAGCTTCAACCCGAACTAGATTACCCAATCTAAGCTTCGAACCTTATCACCTTTAATCACTCATAATGCACTTCAAAAATGGTTGTGTGTAATTGATATGTTGTGAGATGTTGAAGATGAAGATGATGAATCTTGGACACATATTTCACTCTTTCTTATTCTTGAACACATGAATCAGTTTTTATCAAAATGTTACTTGACATAAGTGGTTGAACTTGTATATATAGTACCAGACCAACCAAAGACATAACAGCTTTTCAAATAATAGTGGGAATCATTTAAAAACTGCATTTCCGCGTGAGCGGTCGACCACAACAGGTTTGTGCGTCGATGCATAGCCTGCACTTTTGAAAATCTGCAAAATGTATCAGTATGCGTCGACCATACAGTTGGTGTGCGTTGACCCGTTGAAGAGTAATTTCTTCATGCGCCGACCCTGCGGTCGACTCAAACCTTCATATGCTGACCAATGGAAAAACACACTGATGTATGTGCCGACCCTATGGTCGACTCATACCCTGCAAACCTGCAAAAACTGAAATTCTTGTGGTTTTTCATGCCTTTTGTCACGACCACATTTTATCTACACATATTTTATTAATTATAATAGTTTTTAGACAAATGTAAAAGGATACGGTAGGTGATACGTTGCATTGGTTTGTTAGAGGTGGAATTTACAATTGCCAATTCATTCATGGTTGTAATTCGTCATCATCGAAACCTATATCAAGTGATGTCTTGCAAACTCGTGTGGTGTGTGGCGATTTGCCTTCACATATGTGTGTTCATATGTGTGTTGTATTTTTAAAGAAAAAGTATGCTAAAACTATGAATTAACCCATCATTAAGTAATGAAATTATATGTTAATTGGTGGGTGATTATTGTTTTGATGCTAGATATCATTATTCTTGTTGTTGTCGTTGTTGTGTGATTTGGGGTCTAGGGGGACGAAAATTAGAGTTCTATTTTGTACTTCATTGCAGAAAACACAGTTTTCTGTTCTAGTTCAGGGTAAGAGGCGTCACCCTCATGACACTTAGATCGTCATCAGTTTGGAGGCACTGAAGGGCATCTTCTGCCTAACGGGTAGGCCTTCATTGTCTCCAGTTGTGTTTGGTTGGAACACTAGTTATTGGTGTGACGTGTGAGCTGATATGGAAGGTGATAAGTGACACCTTGGTGACGGGTAACCCGCCACGCAGCTGGAGCGATACTTATTCACTTTGCTATGCAATATTTGTTATGTCATACCAATTTTTATGTTGTATCGTGTTTTCAGGTTGCTATTGGAAATTGATTTGGAATGTAGTTTTATTTATTATGCTTTTGTTATTATGGTGATCATGTTGTTGTTATTACGGTGATTATGTTGTTCTGGTGATTATTTTGGTGAGATTGCATGTTATGGTAAATAATGAATAATGGTGTACGAACATCGATCCATTTTTTGGTATACTCTGGTACGGTGGTATGGATTCAAGACAGAGTAGTTACTTTCAATGAGAAATTATTGAAGTGTTGCTTATGGTGATAACAACAAATTTTGGTGTGCTTCGATCCTATGGTGAGGATTCAAGAGCGAGTAGCTGGTTCCATATGGGAACTGATGAAGCGTTACCTATGGTGATGGTAATGATTTGGTGTACTCTAGTCCTATTATGGGAATTCAGAAGCGAGATAGACTCGATTTTTCCATAGATGTCACTGCATGCATTATTGAGTCTTGGTGTTGATTACATTTGCATTCATTATTTGTATATGTATTTGGATGATTATACTGGTGTTTTTGAATGAGAATATTATGGTGATGTATGCTAATGATTTGTGTTGTGTACTTCTTGATGTTGTGTAGGCTACCCTTGCATACATTTGCATCATTAATTATTATGAGCGTATTTTCACCCCTTTGTTTTTTATATGGTTTTGTGCTCCTTCTCGGGGTACATGCGAGCAGGTAACTAAGTAGGTTCTTAGAGGCTGAAGGATGACGTATACGTTATTCTTATTTTTCCTATTTTATGCGCGTATTTAGTATACGATGTTATGATCTGTAACACTGGGCGGGAAAACACTTGTTTTGCTAGTTGATAATGGTTTTGATGTTGTTTACGTTGTATGCATTAATCCATAACCATGTTTATGAAATAACTTATTTATTTTGTTGAAATTGTTTTAATTTTATTGATTATTCTACTACGATGAGCCTATGTAAGATGAGCATATGATAACAAGTGTTTATATTGATGCATGTTTTTACATAACCCGTGTTATAGAGAGGGTTTTGTTGGTTGTGAGTGACACCTTATGTGTGTATTCATGATTTACTTTCTTTATTTTGCATCACGAGGTTTTGGGTGTTACAGAGAGAGAGAGAGAGAGAGAGAGAGAGAGAGAGAGAGAGAGAGAGAGAGAGAGAGAGAGAGAGAGATGGATTATGAATAATTAGGAAAATTTTGAATTTTGTTGTGAAATGAAGTGAGAAGAGGACTCATTTACCTAGGAAAATATTTGACTTAAAAAGGAAACAATCCATGGGCCAATTAACTCACTTAATCAACCTGGTCTTCCATCTAATCAATTAGGTACTTCAAGTAATTGTTATTATGGCCCAAGAAGGAAGGTTTTGATATAAAGGTGTTACCAATCATTAAGAGACTATCATAATTGATTATATAATTGATTAAGCTTGATCTAGTTAGGATACAAATATAATCGATTAGGTAGTTTGAAAATTTCTCCGAATCAAGTTGACAGTCTCCTAATTAACTTGCTAGGAATTATAATTATTTTTAGGTATTTTGTTAGGTAAATGGAGGCTTCAAAATATGTTTTATGTTTTTGTGAGTTGTATTAGTATCTTAGGAGTTACTCTCCTACTTTCACAATACTATGGTCAATCAGACAGACACGACGGAGCGAGCTTTCACACGTCTTCTCTTTCACAACTCTGAAGCTTTCAAGTTGCTTTTCTAGATATACCGATCATATAAGCACTTCACTGGAACCTTGAATCTTCTATTAGATTGGGCTTGAGATATATTCAATTTAATTTCCATCATCAGATAGTTGTAGAGATATCACCACCGAATTCAACATGTATCACCATTGTTGCCATCAAAAAACTTGGAAGATTGTCAACAAGATCATTAGCTTCATACCTCCAAGCATATAGATCTACAAATACTACCCAATGTTAAGGACCTTCTTAGCTAGAGATCAAACTTTCAAGTGTTGTTTGACTATCCCTTCATGCACCTCGGTGATGTTGTATGCGGTTTCTTCCCCTTCTAGACATTTCAGATGGGGTTCCATAAGCCTCTTCTTTATGAAATTACTTCTATTATGGAATATGAGTCGACTCTCCTCTTTATGAAAGTTTCCTTGGTTGAATCGGTGGGAAGTTTTCCTTTCTCAATTTACATTATAATGGGTGAGATCAAGGAAATTTTTGAGGTGCCTTGTACGATAATCATCTCTACTTTGTAGGTTTTGATGCTCGGGATCCTCAAACATTCCAAGATGAAGGAATGATTAAACTTGTAGACTTTGGTCCTTGCAAGTTTAGAAATGACGTCTGCTATGGAATTCTGCTCTATTGCAACGTGTAAGATTTCTTATGATTTGAATTTCACCAATCTTTCTTTTGCAAGGCTACATAACACTGTAAAAAAGGGTATTTGGTTTGATAATCTATTTTGACCTTTGACAGTACTAGTTGAGAATCTGTTCACAACGTAATGTTTTTTTTCCCTATCTCGGGGGCTAATGTGAGGTAAACAATGAAAGCTTCATACTCTTCCTGGTTATTGTAGTGGAGAATTCAAAATGTAGGGATTTCATTAATCACAAAACCAACTTCATTCTCTAATATTAGGTCGCCCCCACTTCCTTGGTTGTTGAATGAACCATTGTAAACACGATCTAGGTATGAGCTAGCTCTAATGTTCCCAAAATCATTTCTAATTTGAAATATGCAAAAAAAGAAAATTGGACTTTAGTGATTTCCTGGGTTTGAAATAGATGTCAAGTTCGAACATCTTGATGGACAACTTGATTAGCCATTCGACCAAATATGGTTGGTAGAGTATTTGCTTTCATGGCAGATCAGTGCGGACAAGAATGAAATTTTCTAGAAAGTTCCGCTCTAGCTTTCTATATGTAGTAATTATAGGCAATTTTACCTTTTATAGCATATAGTAGCATATTTAGTGTTCAACTAAGGCTTTAGAGATAAAATACACTAGACTCTGAGAGAAATTCACTTTTCTTTAAAAATGACACTAACCACTTCAATGGATATAACCATATAAAGGAATAAAACTTCCAAGAAAAGTGGTCGAATATAACTGGTGGAGTTGATATGGTTGTCTTTAAGGATGAAAATGCTTGCTCACATTATGGGCTCCACTCGAAGTGTGCTTATTTCCTTAACTTGTAGAACAGAAAAGCGTGTCAAGCTGATTGGGAAATGAATTTGTTTTAGGCCATCAACATCTCGTTCAACTTCATTAGCTTTCTTTATTTGTTTTTGGTTCTCCAATCTTGATGATTGTCTCACCTTTGTATGGGCTTTCTTATATTTCCTTTTTCATTAGGTAAAATCCTATAAACTTTTCGGGGACCCCTAAGTTACATTTATCTAGATTAAACCTTATGTTGTATTATTAAACTCTCCTGAATACACTGGTAAAAAATTTATCATGTAGCTCTTCTTTGTTGGACATGACGATTATGTCATCCATATAAACTTTAAATGTTTCAACATTTTTTTCTTGAAAACTTTATCCATGTATGTTTCCTCCATTTTCGCAGGTCGAAGGTTATCACGTTGTATTGACAATTGGCTTGCTCCGTCATGAAGGTTGTTTTCTCGTCTGCCTCATACATAGGTATCTGGTTATAACTGTATTATGTATCCTTGAAGGACAATAATTTGTAATCGAATGAACTATCTACCATCTTATTTATGTTTGGAAGGGGATATGAATCTTTGGGGAACGCTCAATTGAGGTCGGTGTAATCAACACACATTCTCCACTTTTTTGCGACCTTTTTGACCAATTAAGTATTGTAAATCCATTCGATATATCTCACTTTGGAGATAAATTTAACATCAATCAAAACCTAGATTATCTTTATTGTCACTTTAGCCTTCTCGGGGGAGTATCGCCTTATTCGTTGGGCCATGTATCGGGAGGAAGGATCGATATTTAACTGATGACATACTATGCTCAGGTATATGCTCGATATCTTGTTAGGAGAAATTGTGAAAACTTGACATTGGATCGAAGATATTCAACAAATCCTTTCTTCACTATGGTCCGCAAATCAGAGCATATACAGATCGACTGTGATAAGTTATCATCAATTTAGATGGTCTCAAACTCTTTGTCTTGAACCGACCTTATGGTCTTATCGCATTGACACCTGTTGATGGACTAACTTGGTCATCCTGTAGGATTTTGTCTCCCTGTACATCGTGGTCGACCATGCCAACTGCTTCATAAACAATATTTTTTCCCCTTTCAGAGCTGGCGACGACCATGAGAGAGTTTTTCAATATTGTTTCATGTATAAGAAGATCTCTGCATAAATAAGTTGCAATAAATACCAAGTCACTTGAACTATTATGATATCTCATTTACAAAAAGATCATGAAGACCACAATGCTTAATTCCTTCTAAAACGATCTTCCTAAGATGCCATTGTGAATGTTTTCGTAAGGCATGATGAGGAAATACACTTTCACCGTTCTATTGTTTTTTCCTTCTCCGAAAGAGAACAATAGTTCTATGGTTCCACATGGATGAGTCAATGAGTCATTGAATACCCGCAGATTCCACCTTCGCACGACTTCAAATCTTTCACGTGTAGTCTTAATCCCATGAAAACTCTTAGGTACATCAGGTCGCATGTGCTTCTGTTATCTATGAGTATCCTTGATATTGAGTGGTTAGTTATGAAGACGATTAAGACTAATGGAAGTGTTGCATTAGGAGTCCCATCCACCTTGTCGTAGTCTTGCAACCTTAGAATAAGTCTATATTCTTCTTGTGTTTTGGCTATTGTCGGCGATTTGAGTGAACTTCATGGTGGAACACATATCTTGCTAGAAGATTCAATACAAACTAATTCAACGATGAAGGTTTGAGACGATTTGGATGCTTGGGGAGCTATGGTGTTTTCTATGGATGGATTGAAAATCATATTATGTGTTTGAGTGTAATTGTTGTTATGATTCGTGATTTTGGATCAAAAGAAATCTAATTGTGAAAATTCTTAGGAATCAAAAGTCGATTCTATTAGTTCTTGATTGGCAGGCATTTTGGTAAAACTAGGTGTAATCACAAGATGTTCTACAGGATGTCGTGACATTTGTCCTTAAGGTTCTGCAGGTTGCTTTGGATGTTGCAGCAGGACTTATCTTATGGTGTCACTTATGGACAAAACATTCAGTATGAATGTGGTTGTGTGTCTATTCCTTTTTGTGCAATCTTGTTGCACTGATCTGGTGTAAAATTTGAGAAGAATTTGGTGTTTTACTAAGGCGTTTCTGATGCAAATGTTGTGGATCATATTTGATTTGATTTGAAGCTTTTATTAGAAGATTTTATTGAAGATTGGAAGAAAGATTTGATTAGATCTGATTGATCAAATCAAATTTGTTTCATTGTTGCAATTTATGAAGATTGAAATCTTCTCAAACCAGTTGTTACTTTTGCCACAGCCCAAGCCCATCTGGCATTACTATTTAAAGAAGCTAAACCCTAGCTTGGACATCAGAGAAGCAAGGATTAAAAAGTGTGTTCATGTGTGTAAGGCTTAGCCTTCGTGTGTGTTAGTTTTATGAGCCATTCACTCATTATTTAATGTGTGAATTGGCCTAAGTTGTTAATTGTAAATTATTCACTCAAAGCTTGTAAGCAAGAGTGTATTGTACTTGATTGAAGCTTTTAAGTAAGATCAAGTTGTGACTTTGAAGAGTGTTTTCTAAAGTCTTCTTATTTTTGTGGATTGATATTACTTCTGTGATTGAGGGGAGTGAGAGGTGTCTCTTATCTAGGTGAGTCCTAGGTAGAAATTGCAAGGGTAGAGATTAGGTGAGAAGATGGTAAACTAGAGAGAGTCTATTGTGTATCTTCAAACTAATTCTACTTAGTGGATTTCCTTCTTGGCTTGGTAGCCCCCAGATGTAGGTGTATTTTCACCGAACTGGGTTAACAATTACTGTGTCTCTTTACAATTGTTATTTATCTATGTTTGTTCTTATTGTTGATGAAACATATATTTGTGTCGTAAACATCACCTTCAACATCTAATATCTGATACCAGAATTTCAATTGGTATCAGAGCAGGCATCCTGCTCTAGTTCTAGGTGAGATCTAGGGACGATACTTTCTGGTACCATGGACAAAGAATGAGGATTTGTAAACAGACCACTTGTTCTTGATGGGAATAATTATGACTATTAGAAACCACGTATGGTTGCTTTTTTGAAATCTCTAGACAGTAAGGCATGGAAAGCTATCATAAAGGGATGGGAACATCCTGTGATTATTGACAAAGATGGAAAGGCTACATCTGACTTGAAACTTGAGGAAGAATGGACAAAGGAAGAAGATGAATTAGCTCTGAGCAACACCAAAGCTTTGAATGCCTTGTTCAATGGAATTGATAGGAACACATTCAGATTGGTTAATAACTGTGAAGTAGCTAAAGAAGCCTGGGAGATACTGAGAACTACTCATGAAGGCACATCCAAGGTAAAGATGTCTAGACTTCAACTGCTGACTACTAAGTTTGAAAACCTGAGGATGAAAGATGATGAAAGCATACATGACTTTCATATGAATATTCTTGAAATAGCTAATGCTCCAAGTGCCCTAGGAGAAAAGATGACAGAAGAAAAGCTGGTAAGAAAAATTCTCAGGTCTCTTCCCAAGAGATTTGACATGAAAGTAACTGTTATAGAGGAAGCACAAGACATCTGCAAGATGAAAGTTGATGAACTCATTGGGTCTCTTTTAACCTTTGAAGTAGGAATAAGTGAAAAAACTGACAAGAAGAAAAACATAGCCTTTCTGTCAAATGCTGAAAATAGAGAGGATGAATCAGATGAAGATACGAATGAAAGCTTATCCAATGCCATAACACTTCGTGGAATACAATTCAACAAGGTCATAAAAAGAATGGATATGAAGACAAGACCTAATATCAAGAACATCTCACAAGACATCAATAGGTCCAATGGTGCCGGAAGAAGAATCAGAACTGAAGAAAAACCCACAAATAGCAAAGGGATACAGTGCCATGGGTGTCAAGGCTTTGGTCACATCACATTTGAATGCCCGACCTATCTCAAGAAACAAAAGAAGGGTCTATCTGTTTCTTGGACTGATGAAGATTATGAAAGTGATATTGAAGAAGAATCGTCCAAACATGTAACTTCTTTAACTGGAACATACTACTCTGATGAAGACTCCATTGAAGATGAATTAACTTTTGAAGAACTTGCAGCTTCCTACAAAGAGTTGTGCCTGAGAAGTGAAGAGGTATGCCAACAAGGTGAAAAACAAAAAAAAACTCATCATCAAACTGAAGACTGAAAAGAAGGAACACCTTAAATTTATCAATGAGTTGAATGATGAAGTTGATGAACAATTTAAAACTATCACTAAGTTAAATGAGGAAGTTGATCAACTGACTTCCCAACTTGATCAAATGGGAAAGTCTGTTAGAATGATGAACAGTGGTACCAAAACCTTAGAAGAGATTCTTCAATTTGGAAGAAGGATGGGAGACAAAACAGGATTAGGATTTAATGAAGAGAAGAAAGCTCATATAGACAATAATCTCACTCCTCAGCACAAGCCTTCTGGACCCATGCAGAAGATGTTCCATCAAATGTCTCAACATCACGACAGAAAACAACCCAGCCAACCAAGAAGATTCCAGAGATGGAGATGCCATCACCGTGGTCGCTTTGGTCATATAAAGCCTTTCTGTTTTAGACTGCATGGATATCCAAATTCTATACCTCAAGCTAGACTTGATCACAACATTCAGTCCTTTAGAAAACAATGGGTTCATAAGGAATCTGCTGCAAAGCAATGGGTTCCTAAAAATGCTAATGCTTACTTCATAGGTCATATGTCCCTTAAAGTCTCTACTAAGGAATACTTGTACTTTGATAGTGGGTGCTCGAGACACATGACAGGGATCAGAAATATGCTAGTTGACATCAAACCTCACTCGACCAGCTATGTGACCTTTGGAGATGGAGCCAAAGGTGAAATTAAGGGAGTTGGAAAACTAAAATGCTCAGGAACACCTGATCTTGACAATGTTCTGCTTGTCAAAGGATTAACTGCTAACCTGATCAATATTAGCCAACTGTATGATCAAGGTTTCAATGTCAACTTCACTAAACTTGAATGCTTGGTGACTAATGAAAAGGGAGAGATAATCATGAAGGGAGCCAGATCCAAGAACAACTGCTACCTATGGGCCTCTATGGACTCCAAATGTGTTATTGCCAAAGAAGATGAAGTGAAACTATGGCACCAGAAACTTGGTCATCTACATCTGAAAGGAATGAAGAAAATCATATCTATGGAAGCTGTCAGAGGAATTCCTAAGCTGAAGATTGAAGAAGGGAAAATATGTGGTGAATGTCAAATAGGAAAACAGACAAGGATGTCACACCAGAAGATACAACATCTCACTACCTCTAAAGTATTGGAACTTCTTCACTTGGACTTAATGGGACCTATGCAGGTGGAGAGTCTTGGTGGAAAGAAGTATGCTTATGTTGTAGTGGATGACTTTTCTAGATACACCTGGGTGAATTTTGTAAGAGAAAAATCTGAGGTGTTTGATGTGTTTCAAGACTTGTATCAGAAAATTCAAAGACAAAAGGAAAACAAAGTTGTTAGAATCAGGAGTGATCATGGGAAAGAATTTGAAAATCTAAAGTTTGCTGAATTTTGTTCTTCTGAAGGAATTAGCCAGGAATTCTCTTCTCCTATTACTCCTCAACAAAATAGAGTTGTAGAAAGGAAGAATAGAACCATCTAAGAATCTTCCAGAGCAATGATCCATGCTAAGAAACTTCCTTACCATTTCTGGGATGAAGCCATGAACACTGCCTGCTATGTTCATAACAGAGTTACCTTAAGAACAGGAACAATGACCACTCTTTATGAAATTTGGAAAGGAAGAAAGCCTACTGTCAAATACTTCCATGTGTTTGGGAGCAAGTGCTACATACTTTCAGATCGTGATTATAGAAGAAAGATGGATCCTAAGAGTGATGAAGGTATATTCTTAGGCTACTCTATCAACAGCAGAGCCTATAGAGTGCTCAACTCCAGAACTAAGACCATGATGGAATCTATCAATGTTGTTATAGATGATATGCATAAAGAAATTGATGTCCCAGAAGATGTTGGAATATCCTTTGATATCTCAGTTGAGTCTGAAGATAAAAACAATGATTCTAACCTTACCATCACTAAACCTGAACCTGTTAACAAAGGACCACCCACAAGAGTCTAGAAAGACCATCCTATGGATCTCATCATAGGTGATCCAAATAAAGGGGTAACCTTTAGATCTAGAGAAATTGTCTCAAGCTCTTGCTTTGTGTCCAAGATTGAACCTAAAAACATCAAGGAGGCTTTAACTGACGAATTTTGGATGAATTCCATGCAAGAGGAGTTGGGTGAATTCAAAAGGAATGAAGTTTGGGACCTTGTGCCAAGGCCTGAAGGAACAAATGTGATTGGAACCAAATGGGTTTACAAGAATAAATTTTATGAAAAAGGAGTGGTTACTAGGAACAAAGCCAGGTTGGTTGCTCAAGGATATACACAGATTGAAGGGATTGATTTTGATGAAACTTTTGCTCCTGTAGCTAGACTTGAATCCATCAGACTTCTTCTGGGAGTTGCTTGCATTCTGAAAATCAAGTTGCTTTAAATGGATGTCAAAAGTGCCTTTTTAAATGGTTACCTAAGTGAAGAAGTCTATGTGGAACAGCCTAAGGGTTTTATTGATCCAACCTTTCTTAATCATGTTTTTAAGTTGAAGAAAGCTCTGTATGGCCTGAAGCAAGCTCCTAGAGCATGGTATGAAAGACTAACAGAGTTTCTTGTTGAGAATGGATATATAAAAGGTGGCATATATAAGACCTTGTTTATCAAGGAAGAAGAGGGAAAACTCATGATTGCTCAAATCTATATTGATGACATTGTCTTTGGTGGGATGTCAGATGAGATGGTTCAACATTTTGTGCAGCATATGCAATCTGAATTTGAAATGAGCCTTGTTGGGGAATTAACTTACTTTCTTGGACTATAAGTCAAACAGATGGAAGAATCCATATTTCTATCTTAGAGTAAGTATGCCAAGAACATTGTTAGGAAGTTTGGAATGGAAAATGCCAGCCACAAAAGAACTCCTGCACCTACCCATCTAAAATTGTCAAAAGATAAAAAAGGAGTTAATATGGACCAAAGTCTGTACAGAAGCATGATAGGGAGCTTGTTATATCTTACAACAAGCAGACCTGACATTGCTTTTGTTGTGGGAGTTTGTGCCAGATATCAAGTTGAACACAAGATTAGTCACATTAATCAAGTCAAGAGAATTTTGAAGTATATCAATGAGACAAGTGAATATGGGATGTTGTATAGTCATGGTTCAGGGTGTGTGTTGTCTGGATATTGTGATGCTGATTAGGCTGGAAGTGCTGATGACAGGAAAAGCACATCTGGAGTGTCGCTACTGCGAAAATCGGCGCCGGCTGAACAGAAGAGTCGCCACCGCGCGTTATTTATCCCACGGGAGGGAAAGGAAACGCTCAGAGTAAACCTCGCACAACATGGGAAAGGTATGGTCGTCGCAACCAAAACCTGGGTTCGGGAGTCGGTTACGCAAGGGGAAGGTATTAGCACCCCTCACGTCCGTCGTACTCGACGGGATCCACGCTTGTTTTCGGGTATGGATTGTTATTCTATCTACTCTACAGGTCAGGGGTTAAAAGAAAAGAAAATGACTCGGCAAAGTATCGCACTTTATGCCTACGTATTCCCGTCTGAAACGAGAAATCAGAGTCAACGTAGTTCGCCTACCTACGGGAAAGGAGGGAAAGGTTGCTCGCTAGGATATCGCATCCTATGCCTACGTACTTTCATACAGCATGAGAGATCAGAGCAAACGTAGTTCGGGCCACGTACGACACAAGCTTGTCTTGATTGTTTTTATTCCTTCTGAAAAAGGTTTTCTTGATTAGCAGTCCCGGCGGACAAAAATGACGTTTTGATGAGTTCACATTCTTTTACAAAAGAAGTGTCTTTTATTGTGTTTGAAATCTTTATGTGTTTTTCTGTTTGTTTTGAGAAAGAAAGAGACAGAACTCTAACCTACGGTTGCGAAGGGAATCAAACTAACCTAATGTTATCATGCATGGGTTAAGACCTAGTGTCTATCATGCTCCTCTCTTGCACAGAGAGAAACAGAGATCCTAAGGGATAAACGGAAACAGAAACAATATCAGATATATACAGTAAAACAGTAAAATGCATGGATACAACAGTACAAGCGAGGCAAGGGAGTCTCACTCAACCTCGAACCTGGAAAACAATAGGCAAAAGTGAACAGACTTCACTTTCAACCCAGCAGGGTAAACAGCAAACAATACAGTCCAGAAAACCAATCAATACATTAGAAATGAAATACAGCAACAAAAGAAACAGCATCAGCAGCTCTGAATCAACATCTGGCTCCAAGTAAGCTCCAATCAGTTACAGGCTTCAACAAGCATCAATCTCCATCTTCATGGCCTTCAGATAAGGGCTTTGATCATCAGTCTTCTATCTGCAATGGCTTTTCTTCCAGCTCAAACTTCCAGGATGAGGGAGCAGTCACAAGAGTGGATTGGGTGTTAAGCAATCAGTTGACTACCAAAGGTGGTGAACAGACTGCTTCTAACACAAAAGACATTTTCTCTCAAGAGTTCTATCTCTTAGACACTATCACCAAGCCTTCCAAAGGAAGGGGGTGAGTGTCTTAGAGAGACTCTGAATCACAGAGAAGAATGGATGCAGACAAGGCAATCCATGTTTGAGAAACAAGCTTTCTAATCTAGAGCTCTGCCTAGCTCCTAAACCCTAGTCTCCTCAGCATCTGCTAGCAAGAATCTCTTCTTCAACTCTGGAAGTTGATCTTCAACATCTGGATCTCCAATGGCTTCATCTCCTCAAATCTTCAGCTCTCCCAAATTCCCAGACAATCCCAATACCCACACAAGCAAGCAATAATCCCCTGAGGGCACACCACACCAGTCAATCAGATATATACAGTACATTAATAGCAGTAGGGGAATCCTGACTTTTCTAAGGGGATCTAATAACTACCCATAGCCCCTATAGTCCCATAGCTAAACTATTCAAACCCTAAGTCCTAAGGGAAATGAATTGATTCTCCTAAGTCATCACCTAAAACCCTAGTTTGTTCATATTATTCACACCTAAACTAAACACCTAAAATTAATTTCTAAAAATGGGAACTAAATTGTATCTACAAGTTTAATGTCTAAACTAAACAACCTAAAAAGAATGGATGAAAAATATTGAAGCAATTAATAGAACAAAAAATAACAAAATCATGTATGAAATGAAATTATGTAAAATGCTATTTATTTAGAAAATATGGGAAAAATATCAAATAAAAAATAAAATAAAATTTTTATTTTTTATAATTTTCTAGACATCCTAAAGAAAAATATGCAAAAAGAATGAATTAAAAATAATGTTTTTTTCCATTTATTAAGAATTTTTAAAAATGAATGAACAATGAAAAGAAAATAGAAGAAAATATAATGAATAAATGGGGAGGGGTGAGAAAAGTAAGGAAATCCAGTTCAAACATTTGGGCCTCGCGCGCGTGGGGGTGCCAATAGTCATCAGAGCCCAATTCCCCTACTTAAATGAAACGGTGCGTTTCATCTTTTAAAATTTCCCTCCGTTTCTCAGAGTGCACGTGGACCGTTGGATGGGAATTCTAGTCAAAGGTCAAGCTGGGATCGTGTGGTCTAGCCATTGTCTTCTACCTTGAGCTCTCCTAGGGTTTCAGAAAACCCTAACCATGCATGATCTTCTCTCCCTCTGTTCTCCCTCCACACGCCATGAAAACACACGATGTGAAAAGCAAAATTCCTCCATTTCTTTCCCTCTACAAGTCTGTAACCATAGTTTACCTTGAAACTCAAACAATCAGCTAATTCGATAGGTGGAACAGAGGGAAATCACCATTAATACCTGATATGAAAGCTCTCCAATTCCCCACAAAATTCATCCTAAACTGATCTACACTTCCTCATGATCATAGCATGCTACTCTACTAACATTCTCGTGCCTTAATCCAAGAGTTAAGAGCCTCAACAGAATTAACACCTCATGCTCAAACTTCATGAAATCTTCTCAAATTCATCCAAAACAATCCTCTACCCTACCTTAACCGTTCTACACTATCAAAACCTATTAACCCTAACTAATTCATGCTATACGAAGAGAAAACAAACCTGGTGTAATTCCTTGATACAGGTGCTGAGATCTTCAAATCAACTGCTTGTGATGAAGGGAATGTGATCAGTAGGCTTGGAGATTACTTCTGTATGCAACAAGTGTGGTTCTAAGGCCTTGAATCACTCACTTCCAAAGTTCATGCTTCTTGAATGAATAATGGTGAATGGTTCAATTCCTTCCTCAATTTGACAAATGAAAGTGTAGATTCTGATCCTTGTGTGATGATGATGAAGACTCAATCAAGAATAGTGAAGATTGGTGAGAAATTGAGGGAGTTTGAGAAGCTTATGCAAGAATGGGAAAATGAATGAAAATTGAGGTTTTGAACAAATGGGAGCACCAACCCTTGCATGAACCAACTTGTATGAATATATAGATGGGATTAGAACTTCCTAGAAGCTTGGAGAAGTTTCCCTTGTGCAAATTCCCTTGAAATTGGATTATGTTTCTTACATTGCAAGCAACCATGGATAACTCTTAAACCTTGAACCAAACTCAAAATTCTACTTTAGCCAATGTCTTTAAAATGATCTTTCCATTCAAAATGACCTATAATTTTGCTTCATTTGGCCAAGATATGAAAAATCTCATTTTTAAGGCCATTTTTCTTCATTAAATTCAACAATTTTGAAACCTTATGCTATTAATCTTTCCAATCTCTCATGGTCACTTTTCTAGACTCAAAATGTCATTTGGAGCAAGTTTGATGTTGTAAGTTTTTCCATTTGAGGCCTCCTTGTATGAGTTTTGGGCATGGGTTAAAATGACCTGTAATTCTCAGATGACCAAAATACCCTTTGCTTGCCAAGACCATACGTAGAGTTACACAAATCATATGAAGGCATACCATACCATTCTAGAAAGCTAAGACAATAAGGAACAATTCTTATGTTGACCAGAAATTCATTTGAAATTTCCTTGAGGGGTAAAAATTGCTTGGAAGTCAAGTCACTTTCACAGACAAAATTTCAGATACCTCAGATGACCTGTAACTTGCAAGGACCATAACTTGAGTTCTATAAATCTTCTTGATGTCTTACACCACTCAAATTAAAGGTATTGATATCTTCTACAAGTTTCATGTTGGCCAAGGATCCATTTGAAGCTTGCATTTTGACTTATCTTGCTTGGAAATTTGACCTAAATTAGGGGATTTTACATAGAAACCCTAATTTAGAAACTCCTCTTCTCCTTGATTTCTCTTGATTCCTTCTTAGCATAACAACATATCCTTATTCTCCATGTCAAATGATGAACCCCACATCTCTCCAATAGCCCTTAATGCCTTCAAATCAATCAATTGACCTAGGGTTGACCCAGATGAAACCCTAGTTGACTGTCTTCAACTGTAGCTCTTATGATCACATCAACAACTTGTTTTCTTTTCCAAATGACCTTCTAAGTCTTCCAAGATGTCTAGATACTCCCCATGCTCAGCCCACAGCTCACAACTTCTTTGTTGATCCTCAGACACCCTCAGTTAGAAGATAGACTCAATGCTTGATCCACTGAACCCCCTGCTTTCAAATTCTTTTCTGATGACTTGAATGAGATTGAATTAGGATAATAACCTCTGGATAGGCCTCTAGAGATGAGAATAATGATTGGTCCCCCTGTTGTATGACTTGCTATGCTTATGCTATGCCGATGAGTAACCTATGTACATGACTCTATATGCAAATGCTAATGACATTGAAACATAAACCAAGTGAATAAGTTTGGGCAAATTTTAGGGTGCAACAGCTGCCCCTATTCAAGCGACTTGGGCCCGATTGGGTGAAGAGCCCGGAGCCTTCAAACATTCGCGGTACGAGACGGTTGAATACCAATGAAACCAGAAATTTGCCAACCGCAGAAATAAACTGCACCACTGCTTGGGGAACGACATTCATCAGCTGAATTTAACTGTTACGGCAACCCACTGATCTCGTGCGACCGTGCTGGGGATTCTTCTCATCATCCTGAAAAAGATTGAATTATCGGAAACTTCGTCCTTTTCTTGTCCACGTCAGGACTCTATCTGCTGTCAACTCGGAAAAAACTTCAACAACTTTGCTGGGGATGGCTCGTCTGCCTTCTCGTCAGAGATAAATCGTCCACGTTAGGAATAAACTCTTCCACATTAGGAATACCACCGTCCACGTTAGGACTCACCTTTCCGCGTAAGGAATCCATCTTCTTCTTCCACATTAGGAATAACTTCTTTGATCTGTCCGCGTCAGGACTAAACTTCTTCCCCGTCAGGAACACACTCCTCCTTTCCACGTCAGGAATACAAGCCTCCTTCCATGTAAGGAATACTATATTTCCACGTAAGGAAGCACATCTCGATTTGTTCACGTAAGGACCCCAATCTTTCCACGTGAGGAATATAATCTCAATCTGAATCTGTCCACGTCAGGACTGCGACTTGACATGCCCGCGTAAGGACCCCATCTTTCCACGTAAGGAATCACATCTTGGTATGTCCGCGTAAGGACTCAATTTTTCCACGTAAGGAATAAACTCCGAACTTTCCACGTAAGGAATAATCATCTTTCCCCGTTAGGAACCACATCTGCTCCACGTAAGGAATCAGCATTTCCTTTCCACGTAAGGAATAAATCTTTACACATAAGGAATCATATTTTGATATGTCCGCGTAAGGACCCATCCCTTTCCACGTAAGGAATACAATCTCTTTTCTGAATCTGCCCACGTCAGGACTGCACTTGCTTTTCCACGTAAGGAACTGAAGCTTCTCTTTCCTCGTAAGGAATAAGCTTCGCGTCAGGACTCACATTTCGTCTTGATTTGTCCGCGTCAGGACTCCGCTGAGGAAATAAAATTTGTCCACGTTAGGACCCATGCACCTTTGACCCGCTGGGGAAGTGAGACTTGTCCACGTCAGGACTCACACTTTGCCCACAACACAAAGAAGGATAAACTTGTCCACGTCAGGACTCTCACACCTTGTCATCTTAAAGAACTATAAACGTCCATGTCGGGACGCTCCTTTCACCATTACGAATAAAGCTATCTGCAGGAAATAAATTGTCCCCGTCAGGATACCAACATGAAGGGTGATCAATCGTGTCCACGTCAGGACTCCACACTCAATCAATACCGAGAACTCGCACCTGCCCACGTTAGGACTAACACGCATCGTCAACTCGAAGAAATGTCCACATTAGGACTCCACATTCCAACAATCTTCTCTAGCACGCAGAAAACCCGTCAACAAAATTGTCCACATTAGGACTCATCCTTCCATTGGTCCGCAAATTTCTTATCACTGACGTTACAGCAACTTCGAGACTGGCTCTACCGGGGATATTTGAAAATCATATTTCCGGACGCCTGTTCTGATAACCGGCGGTGGCCTCTGAAATTCTGATTCATGAATCCTTTGATGACCAATAGCTCTGCTTGGGGATAAGGAGAAACTTATCCTGCTGACTCTGTCGGGGAAAACATAAGAAATTCATAAATAACTCTGCTCGGAGACAAAGAGAACTTCATCTTGACAACTCTGTGGGGAGTAGTGCCAAAGCTGACACTTCGTGAGATATCTCGCGTTGCTGTCCTGAATGTTTATTGATTCACCTGAGCAAGGGCTCTCTCTACCTGCAAGAGAAACAATACTTGGAACAAACGGTTAGCCAACCTAGTTTATGTTTCAACAATGCGTATGTTTGACGGCGATGCAATGCTCCATTCGACATGGAAATGCTACACTTTTATTTGGTGGATGCAAGTACGACCCTATATGCCAATGCCAATGCAGACTCGAGCTGCGGGGTACAGAAACTGCTTCAGCAAAATAAATGCTGAAGGTAATGCCAACTCCGCTGGGGATAGCCAGGGGCTACAGAATTATCCCAGCAAAATAAATGCTGTAAGAGTGAAGTCGACTCAGTTGGGAAATTAGGAACTTAAGCCAAGAACCTCGTTGAAGTAGCATCCTGCTGGGGAATATAACTCTGCGGGAATAGCGGATGTGCACAGCGGGAAAGTGAACGGATATCATACGGTATTCTGACAAAGTAAATGCCACGACCCACACCAACTCTGCCGGGGAGAGCCTCAATCTTCGAGTTCCACTGGGAGGAATACTTGCTGAGAAGAGAATTCCGCTGGGGAGAGTAAATGACCCTGCGAGGAAAGGTGAACTTGTCTGAATACAGCTCACAACTATTAATCTTCGGAGGCTAAACCAACTCTGCTTGAGATAAGGAATCCCTCGGGGAACGCCATACTGTCTGAATACAGCCTTACGATCTTGGAGTCATTAATTCTGCTGAGGGTAAATGACTATGCGGGAGCACGTCCTTTTGGATAGATTACGACTAGCTGGGGAATTCTGTCCTTCTTCAGTAAGGAACATGCATGACCTGCGTGAGGGTCGAGTCTTTCGTTATTGCACTCTTTTGATCATCTTTCTCGTGCGATTATGAAACCTGCAACAACACAAACAAGACAAGGCAAACCTATGCAACCAGATCGATTCAGGCTAGTGACGTTATTTTCAATTAATTCAAAGCTTTAGCAACTGTTGGCAAGGGCCGGTGACGTTATGCTCATGCTAGTTTCATCAAACTTAGGCGTTAATCATGCACAAAACAGTAAAGAACAATGTCAAGTACTGAATAACGTATTTCATTGATTGGGCCCCTGAATGGGCGGAGTTTTGTACACGGAATGTAACTCCTGAAATGAGGAAGCTACACAAAGCAAATATGCAAGTGTACAAGTATGCACAAGAAGCATAAATATTGACAACTTAAATTTGTACACATGTCGGCAACGGGATGCAGATGAACACCACGAATTGATCCTCCCATGACTCGCCCGACTCTAATGCTTTCCCGGTATCCATACTTCCGAAGAGATTGTATCAGATAACCGACTCCTCAAGTGTATTCTCCCGCATTGATGCTCAGTGCAATATCATATTCGGACCGCAGTCATTTGCTTTTCAAATCCCTAACTTTTGCGTGAACCGCCCTTTACGAGTTTTCAGTTCACCGGGATACCCCTTTTTGCCGAAGCCGCCCAGTGTAGGTTTTCAACTTCGCGGGTGTACATTTTTTCAATTTTATCCCTAATTTTTGCCCGAACCTTTCATTCTGTTTTTGGTTCGCCAGGATGCCCCATTTTTGCCTGGACTCTCTTTTTTTCTGTCCAGCGGGTCTATTTTACGCAAAGTATTTTTTAACTGCGTCCGAATTCACAGGTGACGCAAAGTCTTCTCCGTCCATGGTGGATAACAACAACGCTCCTCCTGAAAATACTTTCCTGACAACGTATGGCCCTTCGTAGTTGGGGGTCCACTTACCCCTGTGATCTGCTTGCGGCGGGAGAATCCTTTTCAGCACAAGGTCGCCCGTCTGAAAGCTTCGCGGATGTATTTTCTTGTCATACGCTTTCTTCATTCGGCTTTGGTATAAACGGCCATATGCTAGAGAAGCTAGCCTCTTCTCGTCCATCAAACTCAATTGATTCAGCCTGTCTTTCACCCATTCTGCCTCGTCCAGCTGAACGTCTCGCAATACCCTCAGAGAAGGGATCTCGACTTCCAATGGTAATACTGCTTCCATTCCGTATACTAACGAAAACGGGGTGGCCCCGGTTGATGTGCGTACCGTCGTACGATAACCGTGCAAAGCGAAAGGTAGCATCTCGTGCCAATCCTTGTAGGTCACCACCATTTTCTGGACGATCTTCTTTATATTCTTATTGGCCGCCTCGACGGCGCCATTCATCTTGGGTCGGTAAGGGGAGGAGTTGTGATGTTCAATCTTGAAATTCTGACAGAGCTCCTTCATCATTTTGTTGTTCAGGTTCGAACCATTGTCCGTGATTATCCGCTCGGGAATCCCATATCGGCAAATGATATCTCTCTTGATGAATCTGGCCACCACTTGCTTCGTTACATTTGCATAAGACACCGCTTCCACCCACTTGGTGAAATAATCGATTGCTACTAGGATGAATCGATGCCCGTTAGAAGCTGTAGGCTCGATCTTCCCAATCATATCGATTCCCCACATCGAAAATGGCCAAGGCGATGACATCACATTCAGAGGACTTGGGGGCACATGGATCTTGTCAGCATAGATTTGACACTTGTGGCACTTTCTTGCAAACTTGAAATAATCAGTTTCCATAATCAGCCAAAAATAGCCTGCCCGCAGCAGCTTTCTCGTCATAGCATGCCCGCCAGCATGCGTACCAAAGGTACCTTCGTGTATTTCCTCCATGAGCAGCTTTGCCTCATTTTCGTCTACACAACGCAACAGCACCAAGTCGTGGTTTCTTCTGTATAAGACGCCATCCGGATTCAAATAGAAATTGCCCGCTAATCTCCTGAGAGTCTTCTGATCTTGACTGGATGCCCCAGCCGGATACTCTTTATTCTTCAGGAAATTAAGGATATCAAAATACCACGGTTTGTCGTCGGAGGCTTTATCAATAGCAAATACATAAGCTGGCCTGTCCAACCGAGAGATAGTGATTTGGGGAGCCTCGTTCCAGAAGTTGACTTTGTACATGGAAGACAAGGTGGCGAGGGCGTCAGCCATTTGATTCTCTGCCCGCGGTACGTGATGCAATTCAACCTTGTCGAAGAAAGGCAACAATCTCCTTGCATAATTCATGTAGTGTATCAAATTGGGCTGACGTGTCTCCCATTCCCCTTTGATCTGATTCACTACCAGAGCTGAGTCTCCGTATACGTCTAAATTCTTGATTCGCAAATCAATGGCTTCTTCAAGCCCCATTATACAAGCTTCGTATTCGGCCTCATTATTAGTAACGGCAAAGGTCAATCGGGCAGTAAACGGGATGTGCGACCCGTGTGGCGTAGTGATGATTGCCCCTATTCCGCTACCGTAAGCATTCACAGCTCCGTCAAATATCATCTTCCATTCGGAACCCACCTCTGGCCCCTCGTCTGGCAACGGCTCTTCACAATCTTTCATCTTAAGGTACATGATATCCTCGTCAGGAAAATCAAACCTCATTGATTGATACTCTTCAATAGGCTGCTCCGCCAGATACTCAGACAACACACTCCCCTTTATAGCCTTTTGCGAGACGTATTGGATGTCATATTCAGTCAAGACCATCTGCCAACGGGCAATTCTTCCTGACAACGCCTGCTTTTCAAATACATATTTGATCGGATCCATCTTCGAGATGAGCATGGTTGTATGATTCAGCATGTATTGCCTCAAACGCTTGGCGGCCCAGGCTAGCGCGCAACAAGTTTTCTCCAGCATTGAGTATCGAGATTCACAATCTGTAAATTTCTTACTCAAGTAGTAGATCGCATGCTCTTTTCTCCCGGTCTCGTCGTGTTGACCGAGAACGCAACCCATGCTTCCCTCCAGAACCGTCAAATACATGATCAAGGGTCTCCCTGCCACTGGGGGTATCAAAATAGGAGGCTCCTGCAAATACTGCTTTATTTTATCGAACGCCTTTTGACAATTTTCGTTCCACGTTACAACTTGATCTTTCTTCAACAGCTTGAATAATGGTTCACACGTGGCCGTTAGGTGAGATATGAACCGGGCGATGTAGTTCAACCTCCCTAAAAACCCGCGTACCTCTTTTTCTGTTTTAGGCGTCGGCATTTCTTGAATCGCTTTTATTTTAGCGGGATCGACCTCTATTCCTCTTTCACTTACAATAAATCCCAGCAGCTTACCTGATCTCACCCCGAAGGTGCATTTATTAGGGTTCAGCCTTAGCCTGAACTTCCTAAGTCTTTTAAATAACTTCAGCAAATTCACCAGATGCTCCTCCTCCGTCTGGGATTTGGCAATCATATCGTCAATATAAACTTCGATCTCTTTATGCATCATGTCATGGAAAAGAGTCGCCATCGCACGCTGATATGTTGCCCCAGCATTCTTCAAACCAAAGGGCATCACTTTGTAGCAAAATGTTCCCCAAGGCGTTATGAAAGTAGTCTTCTCCATATCCTCTGGCGCCATTTTAATCTGATTATAGCCCGAAAAGCCATCCATGAAGGAGAATACGGAGTATTGAGCAGTATTATCAACTAGCACGTCAATGTGAGGAAGTGGAAAATCGTCTTTTGGGCTTGCTTTATTCAGATCTCTATAATCCACGCACATTCGAACTTTGCCATCTTTCTTTGGCACTGGTACGATGTTGGCAACCCATGAGGGATACTTTGTCACAGCCAGGAAACCAGCGTCCCACTGTTTTTGAACTTCCTCTTTGATCTTCACTGCCATATCTGGTCGAGTTCTGCGAAGCTTTTGCTTGACCGGCGGGCAATCTTCTTTCAGTGGCAGGCGATGCACAACCATGTCTGTATCGAGCCCTGGCATATCTTCATATGACCAAGCGAATACATCATTATACTCTCGAAGCATTTCAACCAATCTTCGCTTGATATCACTCTGTAGCGCGGCTCCGATACGAATATTCTTCTCAACCCCTTCCGACCCCAAGTTGATAATTTCGATGACCTCGTCGTGAGGCAGAATGGCTCTTTCCTCTTGCTTCACCAACCAAGACAGTTCTTCAGGAACGTCGCTATCTTCGACAACCTCTCCTTCGGCCTGAAATACCGGGTGCTCAAAGTCGGGACGAGTCATAGGTGGTTCAAGGATGTCATCTGAAAATGTTATCCTACAAAAGGAATGGTTAAGTGCTTCAAAATGCGTATAAAGCGAATAACCGCGTTGCCATTTTATTGAAAAATATAAAACAAGAAAGACAGGGATTACAGTATTTGCACATGAAAGAAAACGCCATTTATTTAATGATTAACATGCAATGTTCATAACAACACAGCCTTAAACAAATCACGATGCCCCGGGAAAGACATCAGATTATTCAACAATTAATAAAGCAAAGCATTACTGTTTAAGAGTCACAGGAACAAGCTCCTGAATAGACCAGTTGCACAGTCCTTGTCCTGGCGTGCTTGGCTGAATCCAGGCATCCATATCACAGTCGCTGTCTCCTTCGTCAGACTCCGAAGCAGCGTTGATGGTTTCAGGACATACTCCACTGGCAGAGATTGTGATTGGCCCTCTGAAACGGGGCGCCCTCACGGAAGGAGTTGACGACGACGGTTGGTATCCCAGCCCGAACCGGTCCATCTTCACAGGGATGTCCAGCACTTTGCCCCAGCCCTTTGCTTCTCCTGCTTCTACTAGAGCTTGAGCTTCTTTATACGATGAGACGGCTATCTCTGGCACTTTGCTCGACCCAGGACCTTTGTCCTTGATGCGCAAACCTTCAAATGCCTGGCAGGGTGTTTCGTGGATTTCTCCGTCGACCTCCACATATTTAAATGACGACAGATGGCTGACCAGGATGTCCTCTTCCCCGCATACGGTGACTACGCTGTCTCCGACCATATATTTCAACTTCTGATGTAGGGTAGACGTGACTGCCCCCGCCCCATGAATCCAGGGTCTTCCAAGCAAGCAGCTGTACGCAGGCTGTATATCCATGATATAAAACTCGGTTGCAAACACCTCTGGCCCCACCTGTAGAGGCAATGTGATCGATCCAAAGACTGCTCTTCGCATGCCGTCAAACGCTCTGACTACCAAATCACTGGGCGTACACAAGATTCCTCTAACATCCAGCTTCATCATTGCCTTCTTGGGCAGCACATTTAAAGACGATCCGGTGTCGACCAATACATGCGACATCACTGATCCTCTACATTCGACAGATATGTGCAGTGCCATATTATGATCTCTCCCTTTCGGAGTCAAATCGAAGTCGGTAAAGCCCAAGCTGTGGCCTGCATTCACATGTGCCAACACTCCTTCCAGTTGATTCACGGAGACGTCTTGGGGTACAAAAGAAGTATCCAGGACTTTCAGCAAAGCATTTCTGTGAGCTTCTGAACACAACAGCAATGACAGGATAGATATTTTGGATGGCGTCTGCTGCAGATGCTCCACAATCTTATAATCACTTTTTCGAATCAAGCGCATGAACTCTTCTACGTCTTTCGATGCTGCTTCTTTTTCGCTTACTTGCGCCGGAACATTCTCAACCATCTTCCCTTTTCCTTTCGCTAGTCTTTCGGCCTCCACTTCAGGGGATATAAAGATCCTACCACTCCTCGTCATACCTCCCGAACCAACAACGTTGTCTACAGTCTCAGCTGGCTGCTTGCTGACATCAATCTTTATTCCGTCACAATATACCTCCAACCCATATGACCATGGGACTGCTTTCGTGTTCTCGTACGGGATCGGCCCGGCCTTAGTTATGGTAATCGGTGGTCGCTGAGCTGGTGCGGCAATAGTGATTGTCTTTCGAGGAATCGTTACAGTGGCCACATCAGTCTGACCCTGTGCTACTGCCCCTGCGGGCTCTTCAACTGCTGCCCGGTCAAACTGCAATATGCCTTCATCAATTAAAGCCTGAATTCCTTTCTTCAAATCATCACACCCCCCAGCTAGGGTCCAACATTCTAAGCAATATTCGTCACATCCTGGATAAACACCCCCTTGCAATAGTCGGCTCTTTATCTCGCTCAGCGGCGTCTTTAAATCTTCAACATTCATAATCAGATTCAACCCTTCCTCAGTCAGAATGGCGTTGGCCCCATGATTAGGCATGGGCTTCTGCACTATATTCGGACCTGCCGTTCCGAAATTGATAGTCTTATTGTCCAAAAGATCCTGCACAACATGCTTAAAAGCATGGCAACCTTCTATATCGTGGCCCGGAGCCCCAGAATGAAACTCACAGTGCCTGCTTGCATCGTAACCGAACGGGGAAGCTCCCGTTATCGGTGCCAGAGTTCTCTTCTCTACCAAGTTCAATCCCAACAATGTCTGCAATAAATCGGCATATGTTGAAGGAGGCTTCTCAAACACTCTTCTTGGTTTGCCACCCTGGAATCTTCGCTGAGCCTGCTGTGCCCCTTGCTGAGGCTGCTGCTGCTGCATTGGCTGCTGCTGCGACGGTTGTTGTTGCTGAAGCGGTTGTTGCTGATACGGGATAGTAACACTCGCCACCTGCTGCGGCTGATGATATTGGTTTCGTCCCCTGCCTCGGCCTCGGCCTCGGCCTCCAAATACTGCGCTAGCCTCGCCCTGACGGCGCCCACCAAAAGCTTTCCTATTACTGCCAGATGCAGTCGATTCCTCAACCTGGAACTTTCCTTGCTTAATGTTACGCTCAATCTTTTCTCCCATCAAAATTAGGTCTGAAAAACTGGCCAGGGATGTGTGAAACAGCATATCATGAAACAGACCTGTGAATGTGCCGACAAACATGTCATTCATTTCTTTATCTTCCACAGGAGGACGGACCCTGGCAGCCATATCGCGCCACCTTTGCGCGTACTCTTTAAAGCTCTCCCCCTTCTTTTGAGACAGCCCGGCCAATTGGACTCGATTGGGCGCCAAATCGCTATTATACTTGTAGTGAGCTACAAACGCCTCCGCCAATTGCTTCCATGTCTTGATATCGGTTGGCTCCAACCCCATGTACCACTCTAGGGAAGGACCCGACAGACTATCTTGAAAGAAATGCATTAGCATTCTCTCATCAGTTGAGTATGCAGACATCTTTCTGTAATAAGCTCGTACATGCACTTTCAGACATGTGTCCCCTTTATACTTATCAAACGCAGGAGCTTTGAATTTAATTGGCACCTTCAAACCAGGTACCAGCCCCATTGTTGCCATGTCCAAGCCCACAACACTTTGGTTCAGGACTCCCCTCATCTGCTCTTCCAGCATTCTGATCTTCTGGGAGTCATCCATCGGCCCTTCGAAACCTCCGCCGGAGAAGGCGTCCTCCTGCTGGTCTTCTTGCCACATACCATTTCCAGCTCCATACCCATCATATCCATTATTACGTCCAACCCTGATCTGATTCATCCCCGGACCTCGGCCTCTGTTGCCGTACCCTTGAACTCCTCCAGCAGGACCAAAAGCCATAAATCCAGCTCCGTTTCCATTTCCAAAACCTCCATAACCCTGGTTGGTCACACCATAACCGTCTTGCCCAAAGCCCTGAGCATTAAAGCCATATTTTCCCGCATTATCGAATCCCTGATCATTGAATCCGAGTCCCGCATTGACGAAGCCATTGCCTCCCATGTTATCTCCCAAATTGACATCACCCAACCTAACGTTATGGACAGCAGTCTCATTCCCAACTCCGACGTTACCATTCACAGCAGCGGTAGCGTTGTTGACATTAGCAGCAGGTATATTGACTACAGGTGGAGCCACTGGCGTGGGAGTGCCATCTCCATGAACAGTATCGACCCGTACAGACTGATGATCCTCGTTACCGTGACCAGCATTTCGGGCCAACAGAGGCTGGACCATGGCCTGCAAATTCTCCTGACCCTTTGCAATAGCCTCCATGGTCTGCATAAAGAGAGCGAGCTTCTCGCGCACATCTTGCATCTCGTTCTGCATTTGATCCATGATTCTTCGACAGTTGGTGCGAGTAGAATAGCGGTGCGGGTGTTGATCTGCAATCCTGGAAAGTACCTGGTACAGAGCAGGAAATAAGACACTTATTCAAAGATTACCTGCAATGCAATATGAATATGAATGCAATGCAATGTGTCTGTGCATTAGGGAAGTTCATTCCCCCAGTTCTAGTGTGAAGGTGCCAGTGCAGTGACAGTGTTGACAATAGGAATATCGGAGCTGAATCATAGAAAGCCTCATATATTGCTAAGGAAACCAGAATACAATGTCGCTGAGAGTACAACAAGAAGGCATGACCTCAACCAACAATCCTGGTGATGGTCAGCACTATGCAAACAAAGCATACAAGTTACTACATGAAATGATCAAATCTTCCCAAAAGTCTGATACTCTTCTATCAACTTCTTGGTCTCTGGATGACTTGGTCGACCAAGCAGCCCTTCAACAAGTTGGTTTCTCTTCTTAAGAACACGGCGCACGTCTTCAGCAGTTTCTTCCCATGTCGCTTCTCCGAAGCAATCTTCTAATTTTTGCTTTTGAGACACCGCTTCATCTCTGCATTTGATTGCCTTGTTCAGTGCATGCTGGACACTATACCGGGTCATCACTTCTTCCTCACACTTCTTGATGCTAGACTTCAACTTCTTTTCGAGGTCGGAGATTTGCTGCTTCAACTTATCCTCCCTTTTCTTATTGTTGGTGAGTGTAGCATTCCAAGTCTTATTGCAAGAGGAGATTTCTCGGTGAGCGATGTCAAGCGCCTTCTTCTTGGATTCCAGCATGTCATGGGAGCTTCTGAACTCTTGCCCCAGACGTTCGCGCTTTTTCTTTTCCTCGGTCAACTCAGCCCCTAACCTGTTCATTAGCTCAATCTGCTGTTGGAAAGCATACACGGCCTTGTTTTTCTCACTACGTATCTGGGCTAGCTCCTGCTCTAACCCTTCGTTGATCTTCATCAAGGCTTCTTTTTCTTTCACAACTTGCTCGTAGGCCTCCCTAGAAACAGTAGTTGGCTCTGCTACCGGAATAGGAACAAGGACTGGTGCATCTGGAAATGGCATCCTCAACTGACTGGCTCTCTTCTGGATCCACACTCTGTAAGGTGCATAGGCCTGACAGTCATTCTTTCCTAACAACGGCTTCCCTCTGCGGTTAATACGTGTCCAGGCATGCTGCAACTTGGCCAATAACTCCCCCTTCACGTCTCCGGTGAAGTACAGAGATTCCTGTACTTCCTCCTCCTTTGGCGGGTTCTTCAGCGCATATCCGAACTGACGAATGAATAGAGAAGGGCTGTAATTGATACACCCTTTTCTTCCTATCAACGGCACATTAGGGTACCCAGAACAACTGAAGATGAGCTCAGATCCCAACAGGTCTCGATCAAACCATTCCATATCTTCCGGCGATAGCCTCGTCAGGCGCTCTGGCCATCCTACGGGGACTGTAGTCTCTGCAACAGATCTTCTCTTAGGAAGGTGGCTCTCAAACCACATACTCAACAAGGGTACACAAAGATGAACATTCTTTCCTCTTCCCTTCTCATTCTTGTAATGCAGTGAGTGGTAGAGATCTCCGAGCAAGGTAGGTACAGGATTACCAGCGACAAACAAGTAGAAAGCATCGAAGTCCACAAAATCCGGTATATTGGGAAACAAGACTATGCCATAAATGCACAAGGCCAACACAGCATTGAAAGCAACCCAGCACCCGCTCTTGGCATACTCCTGGGCTTTACCAACTAAGAACTGAAGTGAGAAGCCTGGGACTCCACGGGAAACAGTAGTTAATAGCTCAGAAGCATCAACATGCAAAGCTTTTGCCAAGTCCTCCGGCTTGGGCTTGGTGCCAGAATGGATGAATGGAACCTGGTTCTGCACGGGCAGCTCAACATACTCAGCGTATTCCTCGAGGGTTGGTCCCATAATAAAGTCAGAGAACGTAAAGCACCTCAAAGCAGGGTCATAGAATTGCATCAGAGCATACAACCCATCTAACTCTACCTCTGTAGGTTTGCACACCAATCTCAGTAGTCTACTATAGCTCATCCGGAAGCTCCTACGAACACCCTCATCAGCAAGAGAGATCAACCCCAGTAAAGGAACAATATCAGGAGTAGGCAACTTGTAAGCAACCGTTCTCCTTAAGCTAGTCATGATCAAACACTCAGAAGTCTGGGTACTAGAACTAGGGAAATGCAAATGCGCCTGCAGCACAGACACACGTTAGTGAAATGCAAATGGTAATGGATATGCAGTGATGCAATGCAAGTAACATGCAACAAGGACCAAAGTTGTAGCTGAATAGCCTGAACCCAATCAAGAAAGGTCTCAGATAGACCATCCAGAAGTCCTCAAGCCCTGGTCTCAGATATACCTCAAACAAAGCTCCAATATTGGTCTCTGATAGACCCCATAATCATAACCTGAATGGTCTCTGGCAGACCTCAGGTCATACCCCCCACTGGTCTCTGACAGACCTCAGAACACATCTCCAAATAATCTCTGACAGACCTCGGAACACACCAACTGGTCTCTGACAGACCTTAGAACCCTCCATAAATATCCAAGATCCTGATCAACAAACCGGTGGTCTGAAAGTCTAGTTACCTGCATAACCCTGAATCCCCTCACAGGTGGGTGGCCCTATAACTGGCACCAAGTACGGCATCCTATGCGGTCGTCGGCGTCACAGACTTTCAGGGTTGATGATACGATTCCCAGAAGGAGTGGCATCATCAATTCCTGAAGAGGCCTCACTTAGCCAACTTCCAAATGATCGGTCCCCAGAGTCGACAATCCAACTAACCAGCAACCCACGCCAACCAAAGGAAGGGGCAGGAGGCCAACCAGAGGAACCTCGTCTGAGTGTAGATTTCATGGGACACCGAAGCAAGCAAAGCAAGCGGGCGCCCACTAATTTCTACTCTAATTCTAGGTGCACTCAAGCCCAGGTCCGGCTTATCTCCCAGTATCAGAACACCCGTCACACCCCAGATACAGCAACAATAATCAATATATAAAGCTGAAAATACAAGGTTAGAAATATAAAATAACTCCATACAAAATCCTCGACGGGAAAACAAGCGTTAGGATTGACTCTCTTAAGGGACGTTGGATCCCAAATGCATAAGAACTATCGCATTCCTTAGCAGCCCGGGGACGTTGGATCCCCAGCAGAGTCGCCAGCTGTCGCTACTGCGAAAATCGGCGCCGACTGAACAGAAGAGTCGCCACCGCACGTTATTTATCCCACGGGAGGGAAAGGAAACGCTCAGAGTAAACCTCGCACAACATGGGAAAGGTATGGTCGTCGCAACCAAAACCTGGGTTCGGGAGTCGGTTACGCAAGGGGAAGGTATTAGCACCCCTCACGTCCGTCGTACTCGACGGGATCCACGCTTGTTTTCGGGTATGGATTGTTATTCTATCTACTCTACAGGTCAGGGGTTAAAAGAAAAGAAAATGACTCGGCAAAGTATCGCACTTTATGCCTACGTATTCCCGTCTGAAACGAGAAATCAAAGTCAACGTAGTTCGCCTACCTACGGGAAAGGAGGGAAAGGTTGCTCGCTAGGATATCGCATCCTATGCCTACGTACTTTCATACAGCATGAGAGATCAGAGCAAACGTAGTTCGGGCCACGTACGACACAAGCTTGTCTTGATTGTTTTTATTCCTTCTGAAAAAGGTTTTCTTGATTAGCAGTCCCGGCGGACAAAAATGACGTTTTGATGAGTTCACATTCTTTTACAAAAGAAGTGTCTTTTATTGTGTTTGAAATCTTTATGTGTTTTTCTGTTTGTTTTGAGAAAGAAAGAGACAGAACTCTAACCTACGGTTGCGAAGGGAATCAAACTAACCGAATGTTATCATGCATGGGTTAAGACCTAGTGTCTATCATGCTCCTCTCTTGCACAGAGAGAAACAGAGATCCTAAGGGATAAACAGAAACAGAAACAATATCAGATATATACAGTAAAACAGTAAAATGCATGGATGCAACAGTACAAGCGAGGCAAGGGAGTCTCACTCAACCTCGAACCTGGAAAACAATAGGCAAAAGTGAACAGACTTCACTTTCAACCCAGCAGGGTAAACAGCAAACAATACAGTCCAGAAAACCAATCAATACATTAGAAATGAAATACAGCAACAAAAGAAACAACATCAGCACCTCTGAATCAACATCTGGCTCCAAGTAAGCTCCAATCAGTTATAGGCTTCAACAAGCATCAATCTCCATCTTCATGGCCTTCAGATAAGGGCTTTGATCATCAGTCTTCTATCTGCAATGGCTTTTCTTCCAGCTCAAACTTCCAGGATGAAGGAGCAGTCACAAGAGTGGATTGGGTGTTAAGCAATCAGTTGACTACCAAAGGTGGTGAACAGACTGCTTCTAACACAAAAGACATTTTCTCTCAAGAGTTCTATCTCTTAGACACTATCACCAAGCCTTCCAAAGGAAGGGGGTGAGTGTCTTAGAGAGACTCTGAATCACAGAGAAGAATGGATGCAGACAAGGCAATCCATGTTTGAGAAACAAGCTTTCTAATCTAGAGCTCTGCCTAGCTCCTAAACCCTAGTCTCCTCAGCATCTGCTAGCAAGAATCTATTCTTCAACTCTGGAAGTTGATCTTCAACATCTGGATCTCCAATGGCTTCATCTCCTCAAATCTTCAGCTCTCCCAAATTCCCAGACAATCCCAATACCCACACAAGCAAGCAATAATCCCCTGAGGGCACACCACACCAGTCAATCATATATATACAGTACATTAATAGCAGTAGGGGAATCCTAACTTTTCTAAGGGGATCTAATAACTACCCATAGCCCCTATAGTCCCATAGCTAAACTATTCAAACCCTAAGTCCTAAGGGAAATGAATTGATTCTCCTAAGTCATCACCTAAAACCCTAGTTTGTTCATATTATTCACACCTAAACTAAACACCTAAAATTAATTTCTAAAAATGGGAACTAAATTGTATCTACAAGTTTAATGTCTAAACTAAACAACCTAAAAAGAATGGATGAAAAATATTGAAGCAATTAATAGAACAAAAAATAACAAAATCATGTATGAAATGAAATTATGTAAAATGCTATTTATTTAGAAAATATGGGAAAAATATCAAATAAAAAATAAAATACAATTTTTATTTTTTATAATTTTCTAGACATCCTAAAGAAAAATATGCAAAAAGAATGAATTAAAAATAATGTTTTTTCCATTTATTATGAATTTTTAAAAATGAATGAAAAATGAAAAGAAAATAGAAGAAAATATAATGAATAAATGGGGAGGGGTGAGAAAAGTAAGGAAATCCAGTTCAAACATTTGGGCCTCGCGCGCGTGGGGGTGCCAATAGTCATCAGAGCCCAATTCCCCTACTTAAATGACACGGTGCGTTTCATCTTTTAAAATTTCCCTCCGTTTCTCAGAGTGCACGTGGACCATTGGATGGGAATTCTAGTCAAAGGTCAAGCTGGGATCGTGTGGTCTAGCCATTGTCTTCTACCTTGAGCTCTCCTAGGGTTTTAGAAAACCCTAACCATGCATGATCTTCTCTCCCTCTGTTCTCCCTCCACACGCCATGAAAACACACGATGTGAAAAGCAAAATTCCTCCATTTCTTTCCCTCTACAAGTCTGTAACCATAGTTTACCTTGAAACTCAAACAATCAGCTAATTCGATAGGTGGAACAGAGGGAAATCACCATTAATACCTAATATGAAAGCTCTCCAATTCCCCACAAAATTCATCCTAAACTGATCTACACTTCCTCATGATCATAGCATGCTACTCTACTAACATTCTCGTGCCTTAATCCAAGAGTTAAGAGCCTCAACAGAATTAACACCTCATGCTCAAACTTCATGAAATCTTCTCAAATTCATCCAAAACAATCCTCTACCCTACCTTAACCGTTCTACACTATCAAAACCTATTAACCCTAACTAATTCATGCTATACGAAGAGAAAACAAACCTGGTGTAATTCCTTGATACAGGTGCTGAGATCTTCAAATCAACTGCTTGTGATGAAGGGAATGTGATCAGTAGGCTTGGAGATTACTTCTGTATGCAACAAGTGTGGTTCTAAGGCCTTGAATCACTCACTTCCAAAGTTCATGCTTCTTGAATGAATAATGGTGAATGGTTCAATTCCTTCCTCAATTTGACAAATGAAAGTGTAGATTCTGATCCTTGTGTGATGATGATGAAGACTCAATCAAGAATAGTGAAGATTGGTGAGAAATTGAGGGAGTTTGAGAAGCTTATGCAAGAATGGGAAAATGAATGAAAATTGAGGTTTTGAACAAATGGGAGCACCAACCCTTGCATGAACCAACTTGTATGAATATATAGATGGGATTAGAACTTCCTAGAAGCTTGGAGAAGTTTCCCTTGTGCAAATTCCCTTGAAATTGGATTATGTTTCTTACATTGCAAGCAACCATGGATAACTCTTAAACCTTGAACCAAACTCAAAATTCTACTTTAGCCAATTTCTTTAAAATGATCTTTCCATTCAAAATGACCTATAATTTTGCTTCATTTGGCCAAGATATGAAAAATCTCATTTTTAAGGCCATTTTTCTTCATTAAATTCAACAATTTTGAAACCTTATGCTATGAATCTTTCCAATCTCTCATGGTCACTTTTCTAGACTCAAAATGTCATTTGGAGCAAGTTTGATGTGTTAAGTTTTTCCATTTGAGGCCTCCTTGTATGAGTTTTGGGCATGGGTTAAAATGACCTGTAATTCTCAGATGACCAAAATACCCTTTGCTTGCCAAGACCATAAGTAGAGTTCCACAAATCATATGAAGGCATACCATACCATTCTAGAAACCTAAGACAATAAGGAACAATTCTTATGTTGACCAGAAATTCATTTAAAATTTCCTTGAGGGGTAAAAATTGCTTGGAAGTCAAGTCACTTTCACAGACAAAATTTCAGATACCTCAGATGACCTGTAACTTGCAAGGACCATAACTTGAGTTCTATAAATCTTCTTGATGTCTTCCACCACTCAAATTAAAGGTCTTGATATCTTCTACAAGTTTCATGTTGGCCAAGGATCCATTTGAAGCTTTCATTTTGACTTATCTTGCTTGGAAATTTGACCTAAATTAGGGGATTTTACATAGAAACCCTAATTTAGAAACTCCTCTTCTCCTTGATTTCTCTTGATTCCTTCTTAGCATAACAACATATCCTTATTCTCCATGTCAAATGATGAACCCCACATCTCTCCAATAGCCCTTAATGCCTTCAAATCAATCAATTGACCTAGGGTTGACCTAGGGTTGACCCAGATGAAACCCTAGTTGACTGTCTTCAACTGTAGCTCTTATGATCACATCAACAACTTGTTTTCTTTTCCAAATGACCTTCTAAGTCTTCCAAGATGTCTAGATACTCCCCATGCTCAGCCCACAGCTCACAACTTCTTTGTTGATCCTCAGACACCCTCAGTTAGAAGATAGACTCAATGCTTGATCCACTGAACCCCCTGCTTTCAAATTCTTTTCTGATGACTTGAATGAGATTGAATTAGGATAATAACCTCTGGATAGGCCTCTAGAGATGAGAATAATGATTGGTCCCCCTGTTGTATGACTTGCTATGCTTATGCTATGCCGATGAGTAACCTATGTACATGACTCTATATGCAAATGCTAATGACATTGAAACATAAACCAAGTGAATAAGGTTGGGCAAATTTTAGGGTGCAACATGGAGGCTGCTTCTTTTTGGGAAAAAACCTTATCTCTTGGTTTATCAAGAAACAAAACTGTGTATCCCTGTCTACTGCAGAAGCAGAATACATACCTGCTGGGAGTAGCTGCTCACAACTTGTGTGGATGAAGCAGATGCTTACAGAGTATAATGTCACACAAGATGTCATGACATTATACTGTGATAATCTGAGTGCTATAAATATCTCCAAGAATCCTATTCAACATAGCAGAACTAAGCATATTGTTGAAAGGAAAATCGTTACTCTTGAGCATGTCACTACAGAAAATCAGTTGGCTGATATTTTTACAAAGCCTTGGATGCAAATCAGTTTGAGATTTTGAGAGGAAAGTTAGAGATTTGTATTTATGAGGATTTATAGCAATTACTGCTAAGAGGGATTTTTGAGCTTAAAAGATGTTTTTCTAAAATAGATATGTTCCAACATCCCTCTTTAATGTATATCACGCCCTTGTCTACTAAAGCACGCCGTCCAAATCAAAATTGTCCCTCCAACTGCCCCTTCAACTCCCACACCTCCACTACTTTTCAGAATACCTCCCACTCTCTGCATATTCACTACACTGCTTCATATCTCCATCATCCTCTAAACTTCTCTTCACTCAATATCAATATGTCTCCCAAACGCATGGTTCTTGGTCATGAAAATGAAGCTCCCAAGACCACACCCCCACGTACAAACGAGTCCCAACAACCGTCCAAAGGTAGAACTTCTGATTCCTCTACTGACAACATTACTAGAATGAGAAACAAGGAAGGCTCTGCTTATGTTGACAGATCCATTAGGGAACTTGTCACTAAGATTCTCCATAGAGGTCGTAATGTGCATGGTATTTCCACCCCAATTTCTTGCATAGATCCATTCCCTAGCCCTGATGATGCTAGTGAAGAAGATGGTGAGGCTGGGTCTGGGAAGGGTTCTGAGGATGGTAGTACTGATGTGCCAACTGAGAAAGAAGATGTTGTTTAGGTGTCCACACCTGAAGATGAAGTTTAAGCTAGTTGCTTTGATATTGGTTCTTTTTGTTGTGTTTTTTGTCTGCCTTGGCAGAATGAACTTATTTGTTGCACTCTATGTGCATTTGGGTTGTATTATTATTGGATCTTTATGATCCTTACTCATCTTGATTCTGACTTAATGATAAATGTTATATCTTAGCTTTTGTTCTTAAATTTGTGGCTAAAAAGGGGGAGAAGAGTATAATGTATACACTTTAGTATGAATGGCTATATCAGGTGTGTAGCTGGTTGGAAGATGGTGCATGCTGCTGGATGAGTGTTTTCTTTTTTGTGTCTGATGCTGGATGAGTGTTTTCATTTTCTTGGGCTGACAGGAAGTTGATCCTACTGGATGTCTATTTTGTTCGAGGCTGTTACTGAATTTATGTTCTACAGTACCTTTGTTGTTCATATGCATGTGTGCTTGGGCTGTTCTGTTATGCTTTACATGTTGCTGAAGGCTGTTAAGACTGTGGGCTGCTTTGTTTAGTTTCTTGGGTTGTTGTGTTGCTTGTTGATTTGTTGCTTATGTTGAGGAGGAGATTTACATTTACTCTCCTCACTGTGGAGTTTTTCTGTTGTGTTGTGCTCTTTACTAGTTTTTTTCTCTCTTGTGATCTGTTTTATGTTTTAGCCAAAATTTTCCAAAGGGAGAGTTTGTTAGTTCTTGATTGGCAGGCATTTTGGTAAAACTAGGTGTAATCACAAGATGTCCTACAGGATGTCGTGTCTGTCTTTAAGGTTCTGCAGGTTGCTTTGGATGTTGCAGTAGGACTTATCTTATGATGTCAAATATGATGTCCTGACACTTATGGACAAAACATTCAGTATGAATGTGTTTATGTGTCTATTCCTTTTTGTGTAATCTTGTTGCACTGATCTGGTGTAAAATCTGCAAAGATTTTGGTGTTTTACTAAGTCATTTCTGATGCAAATATTGTGGATCATATTTGATTTGATTTGAAGCTTTTATCAGAAGATTTTATTGAAAATTGGAAGAAAGATTTGATTAGATCTGATTGATCAAATCAAATCTGTTTCATTGTTGCAATTTATGAAGATTGAAATCTTCTCAAACGTGTTGTTACTTTCGCCACAGCCCAAGCCCATTCTGCATTACTATTTAAAGAAGCTAAACCCTGGCTTGAACATCAGTGAAGCAAGGATTAAAAAGTGTGAGCATGTGTGTAAGGTTTAGCCTTCGTGTGTGTTAGTTTTGTGAGCCATTCACTCATTATTTAATGTGTGAATTGGACTAATTTGTTAATTGCAAATTGTTCACTCAAAGCTTGTAAGCAAGAGTGTATTATACTTGATTGAAGCTTTTAAGCAAGATCAAGTTGTGACTTTGAAGAGTGTCTTCTAAAGTCTTCTAATGTGTGAGGGGGAGTGAGAGGTGTCTCTTATCTAGGTGAGTCTTAGGTAGAAATTGCAAGGGTATAGATTAGGTGAGAAGATGGTAAAATAGAGAGAGTCTACTGTGTATCTTCAAACTAATTCTACTTAGTAGATTTCCTTCTTGGCTTGGTAGCCCCCAAATGTAGGTGTGTTTTCACCGAACTGGGTTAACAATTGTTGTGTCTCTTTACAATTGTTATTTGTCTATGTCTGTTCTTATTATTGATGAAACAGATATTTGTGTCGTAAACATCACCTTCGACATCTAATATCTGATACCATAATTTCAGATTCCCACAAACGTTGTCATTGTGTTGCTAAGGAACTAAAAATGTTTGGTGAAATGATGGATGAAGTACAACCTTGATACACTACAAGAAATATTGCAATTTCCCACATGGTATTCACGTCACTAAGCCAAAAAACACATCACTAAACAAAATTTGCGACGTGGGTAAAACACATCGGAAAAGCAACGATGGGAACATTTTCCCACGTGAAAATCACGTCACTAATTTGTGACATGGGATTCACGCCACAAACCACCAAAATAATTGAAAATGTTCCCACGTGAATTTCACGTGGGAAATCACCTTTCCCAAAATCCCTGCAGTGCGTTAAGTAACTTTGTTTTCACTTCACTGTATAATTTAATAATAAAAAAATTAAATATTAATAAATACAATGAATTAATAAATAATAAAATAAAAAATTTAAATGATTTTCAATTATAATTTTTAATTTTTTTTAATATATACATTAAAAAAAGATATAAATATTTAGTCACATAATATTCACGTCACAAACATAAAAAATAATAAAAAAAATTATCACGTAATACTCACGTCACAAACATAAATAATAATTAAAAAAAAGTTATTCATCGTCACTACTAAATATAGCATCTTCGTCTTCTTCATCATCTTGGATAGAATAATTTGATTGTGAGACAAAAAATTGTCGTATTTGTGCCTCCATGTCGGATTGCCGCTTCCTTATTTCCTCCATTTCAGCATTTTGCTTATTTCTCATATTCTCCATTTCGGCCTTTAGGGCCGCCTCACGTGCTTCCGCCTCAGATAGAGCTAACTCGCTCACTGTTGCCAACATTTTTGGTGTCAATTCTGCCGGACGAGATCCTCCTTCCCCATCATCGAGTCTTTGAAATAAAGTTCGGTCCCCTTTTCTATAATCATCAGCCAAAGACCCAAGACCAAACAAAAACCCATTGACTCCCTTCCTGCCTACTGTTAAATTCCAAATATAAAGATCCACGCGTGGATCAAGCGGTGCATTTCCAATTGGTATATATTGAGGATTTTCAGTTAGAAATTAGGCAAGCAAGGTCTGGTGCAACTCCTACACACACATTGAAAAAATTAAATTAAAATAAATATAGTTTAAACAATTTAATTATATACAATAATTATGAAATAAAATAATTCAACTATAAACAAGTTACCAAGGTTGATTTGGAACGACCGTCAACAAACTCCCCCGATTTTTTGGTTCGGGTCTTCACAAATAGCTCATTAATTCGTGGCTCCCTCCTCAAATCCTTTTTCTATTTAAAATAATTAAGTTTAATTAAATATATAATAATACAAAATAAAACTTAAAAAATAGTTATAATTACCATTCGTCGACAATGTTCGCCGATACTGATACTTCCAACTGTACTAAGACAGCCACCTGCTTCAGATGCCCTCATCTTTTTTGCATGTTCAGATCTTCTCTGAAAATCTTCTGTCTTCCACCACTCAATGAGTTCCCCAAATATTTCCTCCCCTATCCAGTTAGGACGAGTTTGATCTCTTTCTCAACGTTGTCTAGCATTCCTGAGCATGTCAGATAATATGATAGATACCTTACTTCTAAATATTTTTTTTAATTTTGAACTCGTCAAATTTTTTCCAAGTACACCTTTCCTGCAAGTTATATGACAGTCAAATAAAATGTTAGATATTTATATAACAAAACATAATTATAAAATAACATAACTATAATAAAAATACAATTTACCTTGAATTTATCAAACCATATATCTTTCTCACTATCTGGGAGCTCTCCGAAAGACTTAATGAGTTTTATATACATAAATTGAATGACCTACTTTACAGCTTTTGCAGCAGGCCGACACAGATCAAAACCAAACAACAATAATTTGAATGAGTATTAAACATAAAACGACAATATATAGTTAAATAAATATTATAAATTAAAAACATACCCAGATCCCTCAGGCCTAATCAGATGTCGTCCTTTAACCACCAAAATTTCCCCTGCAACAAGATTTTCCTGCTCCTCATGAACATCGTCATTCTCCTGAATAGGGTGGTCATCCTGCTCCCGACGCACAGGTATATGTGTGGGGTGTGGAATACGGGAGCCAGATCCCCCTGGCTGGTGCGTGGAGGGAGTCTGTTGAGGAAAACTAGATTCTACAGGCTGCTGCGTGAAGGAATATTGCTGAGAAAAATCAGATCCCCCAGGCCGTGCGAAGGGAGTCTGTTGAGGAAAACTAGATCCCCCAGGCTGCTGTGTGAAGGAATAATGCCGAGGAAGAAAACTAGATCCCCTAGACTACTGTGTGAACAAAGACGGTACCTGAGGAAAATTAGATCCCCCAAGCGGATGCATGAAGGATCCCCCAAGCGGACTAATAAACGATGGATTCCCAGATGGAACCGTTTGGAAGGAGGAGAGTAATGTCGTAAATGGCTGTGAAGTGTCTACGGACATTAGATCTGCCTGAGTCTATGGGCGAGAAGCATACATGGGCGAGGGCGGTACCTCACGTGCTCTAGCTCTCGAACGGGGCTGGGTCTCCTTAGCCTTACCCTTGTTAGTTCGGGGTGGAATTCTATATATTTTGAAAGAGTTATCAATAAATAAATCAAGACTATTATCAACACAATGTATACACGTAAAAATCATTTGCATTCATATAAAACAAATAATACATTAATAAAAAACATGTATGGTTTTGTCATGCACATCTCTGGAGGGAGGTTGTAAGGGGTTACAATAACTGGCCAATAGGAATATGCAATTGTGGATGCTTGGACATATGGAGTAAAACCATCAGAGCATAGTCTGAGCCTAACATTTCTAGGTTCTGCATCAAAATCAGAATGTACCCTATCCAAATGTTTCCATGCCTCACCATCAGATGGATGCCGCATAATTCCTGAACTTGTTTTGTTTGTATGATGCCATGTCATTTGACTTGCACTGTGCATTGAAGCAAACAATCTTTTAAACTTGGTATTATCGGCAAACAAAACATGAACTTCACTGCTACAGGTTTTTGTTTACGGTTAATGACTTTACTACGAACTTGATATCTCAGACTCTTACAAAACTTACATTCCTCCAGCGCCTCATCATTCAATCTTTCATACTTCTAAACCCAACTTCGACACCAACCTCTTTGCATCATAATAACTTGTAGGCAAGTTGTCTTTCATAGGAGTCGCATCCAACATCATTTTTGCAAAGTATTCCAAGCACTGATTAGGAACATTACAATTTGACTTTGCAGCCAATAATCTCACACACATTGATAATTTTGAATCTGTCGACCCCTCAAACAACGGTGTATTCATTTCTTTCAACAATTGGTAAAATCTTTGTGCTTCCTCATTCGGCAACTCTTCCCCATCAAAATCTTGAGGTTCATCATATATCACATTTACTCCAAATGGATTGCCAACCATATCATTGATCAGATTAAATTGTTTCTCAAATTCCATATGTGATCGACTGATTGATGCGTGTGTATTAGTTGTCTCTGCATGTACATTACTCGACAGTTGTTCTCCATTATATGTCCAAACCCAATAATTTTTAATGAAACACTTCCTCTTCAAATGATGTTCTACTTCCTCTGGGTCACTAATTACAGGTCTACATTCACATTTAAGACAAGGACATCTTACTCCTCCTTCACGTCGACAACATTCTTGTGCAAATGCCCACGTGAGAAACTCTTTAACTCCTTCCTCAAAATTTGGTGTAAGTCCACGTATGCCTGGTAACGTTCTATCGTACATCCAACTACGATAGTAACGAAAATATCTCATACTGCACATTTGTACTATCATTATATATCATTTTAATTAAATATGTGATTTTAATATGCAAAATAATATAATTCTTTTCACATTGTTTTAACCTAATATGAATTAAAATATTACTTCATATTATACAACAACCTAATTTTGTAACATTATTTTAAAAATATTTTCTTACTATAAAAATATAAATACAAATATAAAAATATAAAATCTAATTATGCATTTTAACCTATTAAAAATAAATTTAAATATTTTTAAAAATTATGTCTTTTCTACTATAATATATATCCTGTTTACTAAAATATAATACATATTCTAAAATATAATATTCTAAAATATAATATATAATTTGTTTACTAAATATAACACATTTAAAATATAATATATATCATTATTTTAAAAATCTGTTTTTTCTAAAATAATATATATTATGTTTACTAAAATATAATACATATTCTAAAATATAATATATAATTTGTTTACTAAAAATAACACTTTTAAAATATAATACATATTCATTATTTTTTAATAAAAATACTTCTATTTACTAAATACTTTTTCTAAAAATATTTACAATTTTGTTTTCTAATCTACATAACTTTATGTTGTTAAAAAAATACTTTTTAATTTTTTCTATTTACAATTTTGTTTACTAAAAATATGTTTAAAAATTCTATTTTTTCTAATATAATATATATTTTGTTTACTAAAATATAATACATATTTTAAAATATAATATTCTAAAATATAATATATAATTTATTTTTCATATATAATCAATAACCAAAAATATAATATATATTTTGTTTTTAATAAAAATAACATATTTAAATACAGCAACAACAACCAAACATTTTATATACAACATTATTCATATATAATCAATATTATTCACGTTTAAAATATAATATATATTCTGTTTTTCACATATAATCAATAAATTCTAATTTTATACAACAACCAAACATTTCATATACTTATAAATCTGAAAAAATAAATAATTTAAATTACATAAATACCTCAATGAGCAAAACTAAAACTTAAATCTTTAGATTTGATGAGCTCTTCTTTAATCTTCCAAATCTTAATCTTCGGGAAAAAAATTAAAAATTAATAATAAGAAAAAATTAAAATAAAATGTAAAACAAAAATAAACAGTAAGAATGTAATATTTACCATACCTATTGAAAATGTTTGTGAAACGCAGTGAAGGAGGAGAGGAAGCACACATAACGCAAGCAGAAGGAAGAAGAAAGAAGGAAGGAAAAGAGAAATGTGTGAAGGGAGGGTTCTAAGATTTGACATTATATAGTCTAATTTGCGACGTGATAGACACGTGAGAAAGTACATATATGAATACCACGTCGGAACAATCAATAAGGCTTATCAGTTGCGACGTGAAATCAACATGGAAAAGTAGCCACGTGATAAGCACGTCGGAACTTTTCCAGCATTTTATTTTCAACGTTCAAAAAATAAATGACAAGTAACGGTAAAAAATTAAAATAATACATTAATGCCTTCCCATTTGCGACGTGGGAATCATGTGAGAAGATCTACAAAAGTCAAATCAACTTTTAACGTGTCCCAACTGTAAAAGTAAATGGAGACCAACTTTAATATTTTTTTCATTTGCGACGTGGGTACCATGTGGGTACTTTGTGACTTGTTTTCCACGTCGCAAGAATAAAAATATTTTTGAATTTTTGTTTTCCACATGGTTACCTCGCCACAACTTAATTTCTGAATAATTCAAATTTCCCTCCTCCAAAAAAACAGCACTCAACGTTACAAATTTTAAATTTGGAGGGGTTATTAATTAAATAATGTAGTGACGTGGTTTACACGTCGCAACCTCTGTTTTTTCCCACGTCACTAAATCACTTAGCAAACTGCAGGTTTTCTTATAGTGATACAACGAAGTATATCTTCAGTGCAACGGTGCATAAATAGACCTGCTTAACACTCCAACATTAAAACCAATAAAAATATTAGAAGTAATAAGAGTTATGGTTCAAATAATACCTTAGATTTCATATGGAATACCTTATATATTAGGGCGATATCAACATCCCATATTATTTCGACATGAAATTCAAGAGGTGTCAGATGACATCTAATGCAGGCAACATCAACATGCACCTTCAATCTTAATGGAGTGACTTTGGACTTATGATTGAAACTTCCATAATAAATATAAATTGTAAAATATATTAAATCTAAAATAATATATACCACAATAATTAGATAACAAATTTTAAAAAATAATAGTTAAAATAACTTTAAAAATGAAAAGTCTCAAACAGTCAATTATTTTGTGACAAATTCCTTTTGCTAATAAATCAATATAGTAGATGGAGTATATATATCATGGGACAGAGAGTATCCAACAAGAGCAGGAGTAACTCTCACTCTTTCACACTCTTTTAAACTCACTAACCATCCACTTTTCTAATACCTCTTGATTTCATTCTTATTACTCCATTCTCATCACCCAATCATCACCACCTTCATTTGATTCCTATTCACCACACGAATGGGTTCAAGATCAGCTCGTTGGCGTCAGAGTTGGGCACCACAACCATTAACACCCTTAATGGAAGGTCCTGACCCTGAAATGCAAGAAGAAGGAACCAAAAAAGAAAGCTCTTGGGAGGCTATAAGGGAATGGTTCAAAGCTCAGAAGATTTCTCCTGGTGCCAACATTTCATCCCAACAATCATTTTATGGAACCATTCATGCTAAAACACAAGATTTAAGGTTGTTGCTTGGTGTCCTAGGTTGTCCCTTGGCTCCAATTCCCTCAGATCATGACCCTGCTTTAACCATTCACAATCACATCAAAGATACCCCATTTGTAAGCTCTCTCTACTCATCAAAATGTTTCCTTTTTTAGCATTGATTTTAATTTAAGTTTTTAAATATCAGACACAGTCGCATAAAGGCTTTCGCGATTTCGTCGGTATAAGTGTTGTGATATTGAATAGTGTCATCTATCCGTATTGGCATATACCTTCTGAAACCATTTTATCGTGTATGTTTTCGCGATAAAGAACCGTTTTTCATGAACCATGTTTAGTATTAGTAGTTGAAAATTGCAAGATATGTCTTAACTTTAAAAAATGTGTGTTATCTCGAAAGATTAGTTACTGCAGTTGCGCACAAAATATTTACAGCAAATTTGTTAACATTTTAAATGTTAAATTAACTAATTATATAATTTAAAACAGGAAACTTCAACAGCCAAGTACATCATACAACAATACTTAGCTGCAACAGGGTGTTTGAAACAACAAAAGGAGAACAAAAACATGTATGCGACTGGAATGGTGAAGATGATTTGTTGTGAAACAGAGATATCATCAGGGAAGAATGTAAAGTGTTTAGGGACAAGAAGCAGCGAAAATGGTTGTTTTGTACTTTGGCAGATGTTGCCAGGAATGTGGTCTCTTGAATTGGTTGTTGGAGGCCATAAGATTGTTGCTGGTAGCAATGGTAAAACTGTCTGGAGACATACTCCTTGGTTAGGTACTCATGCTGCTAAAGGTCCACAACGCCCACTAAGGCGCATTATTCAGGTATAATCACAGATTACTATTACTATGTTATATTTTAAATTTGAATTATAGTTTTACACGGGATGAAAAATAGGCATATCCGTTATGTTTAGATATGTTATTTAAAAATTCGCAAAAGAAATGAGAAAAACATAGTTGAGAGTGCAGGTTTAAAACTTTAATCCGTCTTATTTAAGTCAGTCTTACAAAGATCAGCAAAAAGATAAACAAAGCAGAACAAAGCATACATAATTGATGGTGCAGACCTATAACCTTTATCTGTTTCGCTCAAACTTTGGTCTAGCCTGCAAAAACTGATATTTCAACATACATGCGAACTTTAGATCTCTAAAAATTAAAAACTATAAAAATTTATTATTAATGTCCTTCGCAAATGGTAAAAAAAAAAAAGGAATAGCATGAAAGAAACATATTAGACATATTAGATAGAACATATTTAAAAGACCTTAGTTTTGTATATATTTTATATATTAGTGTTTGGTCTATTGGTTGGTGAGTAGATTTAACAAACACCCTTGTGTTCAAAGTAGCCTACACTACCAAACAAAGATAGAGATTGAAATTGAAATCCCAACGTGAATATTGAAGGGTATATTTCGAGCTGACAATGATAGAGAAACTGTCTCTTACTTTACCCTACAACCTGGAATTTTTCTATAGAAAATAGGGACACTTACAATGCCACGTGATTGTCAATCTTACGTCAGCACTTATCAATGACTCATGATCTTGGGATTGCAACCTAGTGCAGTGCACAGGGTACCCTACTTCTGAATCTGAAAATGAATGAATTATCCTTTTGCTTTTGCTTTTTCTTTTTTGCACTTTAATGAATAGTTCATTGTCCACTAACATTATTGTCCCTGCTTTCATACCTATATATTCCTTTTTACATTTGTACTTGTTTCTTTCTTTAACAATGTTTCTCCTAGAATAACGTTCAATGACTATGAATTTTGAATTAGGGTTTATCAACTTTTCAATAATCTTGTATTTTGATGTTGCACATACTAGGGTTTGGACCCGAAGAGCACCGCAAGCTTATTCACCAATGCGCAATGCTTGGGAGAAAATCGGATCGGGAACGTTGATTGCTTCGTTTTAAAGGTTTGCGCGGATCGTGAGACGGTGATCGAAAGAAGCGAGGGACCCGCGGAGGTGATAAGGCACATATTATATGGTTACTTTTGTCAAAAGAGTGGACTCCTTATATATTTGGAAGACTCGCATTTGACTAGAGTTCCAACGCAAGATAGTGATACGGTGTATTGGGAGACTACTATAGGAAGCAGCATTGGCGACTATAGAGACGTGGATGGAATTTTGATTGCGCATCAAGGAAGGTCGATTGCGACGGTGTTTAGGTTTGGCGAACTCTCGATGCAGCATAGTAGGACAAGAATGGAAGAGATTTGGACTATTGATGATGTTATGTTTAATGTACCTGGACTCTCAATGGACCATTTCATTCCTCCTGCGGATATTCTTGACACTATAAATTCTCCATGATAATCTGACTTTATTAGGTTTTTTGTTTAACTTTTTTTTCTTCTTTTTTTCCTTCTTTTTCAAGTTAATGTGAATTGTAACTTTACTTTGGAGGGGGTATAATGAAAGCATTGGTGGGGAGGTGTAATTTTTTTAACTTTTCTGTTATTGCATTGATGTTAGTTTTTAGTAGTATGTACTTTAAGTCATTAAGCTCAAATGACAAAATCACAATGGGGAACGGAATAATTGATCAATGGGTAAGATAACGGCACATGTTTTTATGTACTTTATTATTTGGATATTGATCAACTATCTGGTTTTTGTTTTTATGTTTGCTTGTGTTAATAATTGTTACATTTGTAGTATAAATTTTTTTTAGGAATTCAACGTCTTAAAATCAATAATGTTTGATTAGATTGGTTTTTAGGAGCATTGTAAAATAATTGTCAATCAATAACTATCATAAATTCTATCAAATAATATTAAATATTTTTAAATTAATTACGATGATAAATTCTTATTATATGACACTACTAAAAATAAGATATTTGGTTAAATTATTTTACATCAGATTCTAAGATATATGATGTGAAAATTATTTGTCAAAGGATTTTAAATCAGATTTATTAACAATATGATATGAAAAATATTTGATTTAAGGATTTTAAATCAGATTTATTAACAATATGATGTGAAAAATATTTGATTTAAGGATTTTACATTAGACATATATTTTCACTGATGTGAAAAATAACGCGGTGGCAGTTTCGTAAATAATAAGAAATTTTGTTATAAAGAATTTTACATCGGACCATTTATCCCAACCGATGTAAAAAGTTCTTAATAAAAAATAAATAAAATAGATTAAATATTTTACATCGGGCCATTTATCCCAGCCGATGTAAAAAGTTCTAAATAAAAAAAATGGATTAAACATATTACATCAGGTCATTTATTCCAACCGATGTAAAAAATGGTTTGAAGGATTTTACATCGGTCCTTTAATTACAATCGATGTAAAATGTGTCAGACCTGTAATGGATTTCACATCGGTCCATTAACAGGAAGTGATGTAAAATGTTTTATGTTAAAGGATTTTACATCGGCCCATATGCCAACCGATGTAAAATCTTCCTTAAAAGCCCAAACCCTACCCGTAAGCATAACATTCTCAAAATCTCAAAACCCAACATTCTTCTTCTTCGCCTCATTCCCTCAAACGTTCCCATTTTTCTTCTTCTTCCTTAAACCTTTAAACCATCGTCGTCCCCGTTTTCCATATCTTATTCTTCCACCGTCTCAATCTTCTTCTTCCACCGTCCCTCCGCCATTTTCGTTCACGTCCTTTCTCCCTCCACCATTTTCGTTCGCGTCAGGCCTTCCTCGACCATTTTTGTTCGTGTGTTTCTCCCTCCGCCATTTTCGTTCGCGTGGTTTCTTTAAGGTATCTTTAACAGTATATTATTTTACTGTTTTTAACAATAAATTTTTGTAAGAATTCTGGATTTTGAAATTTAGTTTGTAGAAAATTCAGTTTGTTTCATATATTTTCAATGAATTAATATCATATATTGGTGGTTTAATTCTTCCATATTATGGAAAAGTGGTCGGTTAATTGGTGCTAACCGAAGATATCTTTTTGGACTTTTGGCTTTTCGGTTTGTTAAAGTCTTAGGATAAACAACCTTGTGTTTGTTGGCATGCAGAGACAACCTTGAGCTTTTTCTACTTTCCAGTACTATGTTGGTGATAACAACGATTTATAAGGTATCTTTAATAGTACATGATTTTACTATTTTTAATAATAGTTTTTTGTAAGAATTATGGAATTTGAAATTTAGTGTGTAGAAAAATCAGTTTGTTTCATATATTTTTCAATGAATTAATGTCATATATTAGTGGTTTAATTCTTCCATATTATGGAAAAGTGGTTGGTTAATTGGTGCTAATCGAAGATATCTTTTTTAGAATTTTTGGCTTTTCGGTTTGTTAAAGTCTTAGAAGAAACAACCTTGTGCTTGTTGGCTTGGAGAGACAACCTTGAGTTTTTTCTACTTTCTAGTACTTTGCCGGTGATAACAACGATCTATAAGGTATCTTTAACAGTACATAATTTTATTGTTTATAATAATAGCTTTTTGTAAAAATGATTAAAATATTTTGATGTCAACTTGGTTCTATTTGCGTTAAAATTGAAGATAAAAATGTCAAATAATTTTGATGTTAATTTGGTTCTATTTGGATTAAAATTGAGTAATAGAATTTTTATGATAATACCATTTTGTTAGAAATAATTTTTATGATTTAATTTAATGCCACGTGTTTACACGTAGAGACTTTTGTTCTCTCTGATGTGTCCAAAAGAGGGACTATTGTAGGCGTCACAATGATTTAACTCTGTATATGTTAATTTCGGAACATAGGTACAAATCGTGGTTGGAGGAGAGCTAATCGATTAAGTACTGAGTACGAACATGGAATGATGGAATTTATACAGTTTGCTGAAAGTAATGCTAAAACAAATCTTCCTCCTCCTGAAAGTAATGCTGAAAAAAGTCACCATGTGCTTTTTCTCTGTCCATGTGTTCGTTGTGCAAATGGAGAACCAAAACTTAATAACAAAGAAATTATGGATCATCTAATTTGTGAAGGGATTTGTCAAAGTTACACACAATGGATATGGCATGGTGAAGTAGTAGCAAAGTCAAATATGTCCCAGAAAGATAATGTTAGTGTAGAAATGGATGATCGCCTGGAAGACATGATGCATGATATTAAACAAGATTCCTTTAAGAGGGCACATGCATATGATACTTTATGCAGTGACAAGGATAAATCTTTGTACCCGAGATGCACAAATTTTACACGTTTGTCAACTTTGTTAAAATTGTTTAATTTGAAGGCAAATAATAAATGGACTGACAAAAGTTTTACCGAATTGCTTGAATTATTGACACAAATATTTCTAGAAGGTAACATATCGTTATTACGAGGTGAAGAAGTTATTGTGTCTGATGGGTTTGGAGTATGAAAAGATACATGCATGCCCTAATGATTGCATACTATACAAAAAAGAGTATGTAAACTATAATCACTATCCGAAGTGCAAGGCGTCACACTACAAAAAGAAAGATGGTGATTCTAGTGATGATGAGGTGGTCAAATAGGGTCCTCTTGCGAAAGTAGTATGGTACCTACCAATAATTTCAAGGTTCAAGAGATTATTCGCTAATGCAAATGACACAAAGAATCTTAGATGGCATGCAGAAGAAAGAAAAAGTGACGGACAAATTTGCCATGTAGTTGATTCTTTGCAATGAAAGAAAATAGATTCTTTGTGTTCCAAATTTTGGCAAAGAGTCGAAAAACATTAGACTTGGACTTTCTACTGATGGAATGAATCCATTTGGTAATCTAAGTACTAACCATACTTCTTGGCCTGTTCTCTTGATGATTTATAATCTATCTCCTAGGTGCATGAAGCGTAAATATATTATGTTATCGATGATGATTTCGGGCCCAAAATAACCAGGAAATGACATAGACGTTTATCTAATTCCACTAATAGATGATTTAAGAGTTTTGTGGGAGGAAGGGGTGGATGTTTTTGATGCGTATTTTGGTGAACATTTCAATATGCATGCCATGCTATTTTGCACCATCAACGATTTTCCGGCATATGGCAATTTGTCTGGGTACAAAGTTAAAGGGCATAAAGTGTGTCATATATGTGAAAAAGACACATGTTACCATCAACTTGAAAAAGGAAAGAAGACTGTTTATCTCAGACATCGGAAATTTCTAAATCGTTATCATCCATATCGTAGATTGCGAAAAGCTTTCAATGGGGAACAAGAGCATGATGTTGCTCTAAAGCCCTTAACTGGAGAGGAAGTTTATCAACGACAACAGGGCATTAATGTTATCTTTGGAAAGTACCAAAAGCAAACTACTATGAAAAATATATGGAAAAAGAGGTCCGTTTTCTTCAATCTTCCATATTGGTTTAGTCTTGATGTAAGACATTGTATTAATGTGATGCCCGTGGAGAAAAATGTATGTGATAGTTTAATCGGAACACTTATCAACATTCAGGACAAGACAAAAAATGGTTATATTGCTCATCTGGATTTGGGTTTGATGGGTATACAAGAAGAGTTAACTGCATAGCATATAGGTGACAAGATATATTTGCCTCTTGCCTGCGACACTTTGCCTAAAAAGGAGAAATAAGTTTTGTGAGTGTTTACAAAGTATTAAAGTGTCGCATGGTTACTCATCAAATATCAAGAGGCTTGTATCAGTTAAAGATCTCAAATTAATTGGGTTAAAGTCTCATGATTGTCATGTCTTAATGCAATAGCTACTACCAGTGGCTATTCGTGGGATATTGCCTAATAATGTTAGGAAGACTATAACTAGGTTGTGCTTATTTTTCAATGCAATTTGTTGTAAAGCCATTGATCCGTTAAAGTTAGAAGATTTAGAAAATGAGGCTGCAGTTATCTTGTGCCAATTAGAGATGTATTTTCCTTCTTCATTTTTTGACATTATGGTTCACTTGATTGTCCATCTAGTAAGGGAGATTAGAACATGTGGTCCAATTTATTTAAGGTGGATGTATCCAACAAAGCAATACATGAAGATCTTAAAAGGGTATACAAAGAACCCACACCGTCTAGAAGCATCAATTAATGAGAGGTACATTACAGAAGAAGCAATTGAGTTTTGTTCAAACTATTTTTTAGAAGTGGATGTTGTAGGGGTTCCCAAGTCTCGTCATGATGGAAGATGTGAGGGTGTAGGTACACAAGGTCTAAAGGTAAAGAGCTTAAGTATTGAGGTGGTTGTACAAACGCATTTGTATATATTGAATAACACTGATGAAGTTCAGCCTTACTTATCTGCTCACAAAAGCATCATAAAGAAAAAGTACCCCAAGATGAATGAAAGAGGGTTGTTAAAAGAGAATAATGAGAGTTTTTCTGAGTGGTTTAAAGAAAGAATTGCTAATGATGATACTGCTTCTAGTACAATTAAGTGGTTATCCTATGGGCCTAAATGTAACATAATAACTTGGAGTGGATATGATATTAATAAAACTTACTTTTATACAAAGTCAAAGGATGACCGTAGTACCACGGAAAATAGTGGGGTTATGATCGTGGCCGAGTCTGTGCACTTCTCTAGTTCTAAAGATAAAAACCTGGTTATGGCATTTGTACCCTACTTTGGGATGATTGAAGAGATTTGGGAAGTTGGTTATGTTGTGTTTATAGTTCCTATATTTAAATGCAAATGGATTGATATCAACAGTGGTGTAAGAATCGATGGATTTGGATTTACACTGGTTGATCTTAGCAAGTTAGCTTATGCAGACGAACCTTTCATCATGGCATCTCAAGAAAAACAAGTATTTTATGTCACAAATCCTTCTAATAAAAGATGGTCAGTGGTTATACAAGGAAAGGTGCATGGTAGTGATGAAAATCAAAATGTGAATCTTGATATTTCTGAAACTCCTCCTTTCTCAACAAATGTGCCTAGCTTCATTGAAGAGAATGAAGAAGATGATGTGCAAATTATTCGCATAAATCATGAAGAATGGATATGGGAGAACTAGTAAGGTGTTTTTATAAGTTAATTCGACATTACTTTGATTTCTAATTGTTTTTATTTTATGCTTGATTTGATTTCTAATTATTTTTATTTTGTGTAAACAGGTACATGGCTGACTCAACCGACAACCCTTCTTCACCTAGTAACCCTAGTAAAAGAAGAGTTAGAAGTCCCACTATAATGGCATAAATTGACAAAGTTCATCAAACGGGTGAAAGGATAAAGGTCGAGTTTGATCCAAGAACTTATGAATGTATCGATGTTGGTAAAAATGCTTCTACTTTTAAGAGTTATGTAGCATCTCTTGCTCGGAAGAGATGTTGTATTTTAATAGATGAGTGGAAAACATACGTAAAGATATAAAAGATGCTATTTGGGTTTATATTCAGGTATTTTAAATTCAAAACTTTATTATATTTTATAGTCACATACTAACAACATATGTCATATACTAACAACAAATTCTTTATGTATATGTGTAGTCTCATTTTACTATTCTAGAATGTGATGATCCAAAGAAGGATCCGTTGAAGGATGAATAGATTAAATATGAGGGAGAGCGGTGGAGGGGTTTTAAGACACAACTCACAAAAGAATATATTAGAAATCCCAAAGAAGGTCGCACTCCTATCATGTCAAGTATAATTATATTAAAGAAAAAACATGGAAAGAGTTTCTGAAGTCTCGAGATACCCCTGAGTTTAAGGTTAGTAAGAATTAGATTAATTTTTTCATGCATAAATTTTTTATTATGTTTAGTGATTAATAACTTTTTGAGTTTATAATAGGAAGAAAGTCAAAAGGGTATGGAAAGTGTGGCTAGAAATGTATACCCACACGTATTATCTCGTGGAGGGTGTCGCTTGCTTGAGGAAAAAATGAAAAATGAAAGGAAATCATTGAGAGATGAGTCCACAGTAGATGATAATGGTAGTCCATCTCCACTGTCACGCTATGAAATATGGAAGAGAGTACGACAAAAGAAAGGGCGAGAATACACATCACATTCTACACAAATTGTTGCTGAGAAAACTGTAAGTAAAATTTAGAAAATACTTTAAGTATCATTATAATTGTGATTGATAAAAACTATTGAAATTAGTTTTGTTTTTTGAATTTTGTAGGATTCTCTAGTTGAGGAAGCTGAAAAGGGTGTCTTTGTTCCGGATGGACCTAACGATATCTTAATAGCAGCCATTGGAACATCTGAGCATGGCGGTCATGTTTGTGGTGTTGGAAAACACCATAAAATTAGCACTTTTTTTGGAAGGTCGTCTTCACGTCGACGACAACATATGAATGTACAAGAACAACTAGCGCAATTTTCTTTGGAATTGGAAGCAAAACTTAGAGCTGATTTTGAGCAAAAGTTGGTTGAAAAGCGTAAGGTGTTGCAACAATCTTTTATGGAGACAATTAGGTCTATGGGTCTCTCGCAAAGCACATAAAATAAAAAATACATCGAACAAATGGAGGTTGTCGAGGGAAGCGGAAAAGGAAGTTTTTCAACTGCAAAAGGAAGCACAAAAGAAGTGGAAAACGATGTTCAGAGATTGTTACTCATGGTTCTGAAAATGGGTGACACACTTGGAAATAAAATTAAGTCATTGTGCGAGTGTCACTAATATTTATATGTCAGCTAAGTGTATCAGAGAGTTGTTGGTGGATTTTCATTGGCTTGACGTGTCTATTCTGCAAGTTTGGTCTACGTAAGTACATTTTCTTTTTTTTAATTATTACTGTTAATACCTATTAATATGTTATATCTCTCATCACTTTTATTCTAATGTTTATTTTAAAATTATTCAGGTATATTCATCGTGTATGTATTGATAAATCCACATCAGAAGCATATGGATTTATGGACCCTTCTAGGTGTGTGTATGTTGATAATATACAAAAAAAACTAAAATAGAGGTTAAAAAATACATACAAGATAAGTTACGTGAAGAAAAGAGAGTGTGTCACTTACTACCATTTATTCATGGGTAAGTTTGTATAAAAGTGTGTTTTCTATTTTTTATTTTTGATAACATATATATTTTATGTGACTTTTGTGTTTTCACGCACATGTATAGAGACCATTGACAATTAATACTCATTTGTTCAAGAGACAATATTATGGTCGCCTTTTGTTCACTTCATCGGGAACTTAATCCAACCATGAAGAAAATTGTTACAAAGTAAGTTTATATTTTATCTGACTTTTGTTATAATATATGCTATATCCCATATACATAAAATTTTACAAAAGTAATTTAATATTTTATGTTGCTCTATATGGGTTTTTTCCTGAATTAGTGCTTTTGGGGTTTATCAAATGGCAAATGACAATAGAAAAAAGGCTACATGGCTCCAACCCAAAGTAAGCGTGATGTAAATTATAATTCTATATTTAATTTTATCATAAGTATTTACTAATTGTGTCATTCATTTTAGACAAGGCTACAACATAATTCTATTGATTGTGGATACTATGTTATGAAAAATATGTTGGATATTGTCTCTGCCAACATAACTGAGTCTTGGTTGCAGGTAAATAAAAGTAACTTTACTTTGTTATTTACTTTGCATTTTGCAACTTAAGGTGAATTTTTAAAGAATAACTTTATATTGTTATTTACGTATTGTAGATATTTGATGATCCAACAGAATTAACACAAGATGATTTGTATGATTTACGACTCCGTTGGGCAAAATGTTTCTTTGAGTTATATAAAAAGTAAGCTTTACATGGTGAGTTATATAGAGTTGTTTATATATATATATATCTGAATTGAGTTTCTTGACTTTGGTATTGTCTGCTGATGTTTATTGGTATTATTATTTATTGTCAGCAAATGTGATTTTGGTGTTGTCTACCGAAGCTAGCTACAACTCATTTCTTGTGGATTGCACGTTGGTATTCAAGTGTGGTAAAGGACTTATAAATGGTTGAATATTTTTGTTTGTTTTCACTGGTTTTGTTGTTGTATTAGTCCACTGTGTAAAAATACATATAATTTTGTAACTTGTGTGTATACTAGTTTATGACTTTTGTAAATCAATTTGTTCATGTTGAAGAATATATGCATCCTAACTATTTGGTGCAATGAAAATAAAAGGTTAGTTGAAAAAATATGAAATAGATGTATTTTTTACATCATTCTTTGACTTACCTGTCAGAAGACTTACCAATGTTAGGATGTATTTTTTATATCGGTCTACGACCCAATGTAAAATGTCTTTGACTTACTATATCGCTTGGCTTTACATCAGACCCAGACCTAATGTAAAATGTGCTTTTAACCCAATGTAAAAATTCATTTCTGCACTAGTGTGAATTCTTATTATATGATAACGTCAGTGCACTACTTTTAACCTTTTATAACTATTACCAATTAATATCGAATATTTTTATTATCAATTTATCAATCTTATTATGATGAGAGTTAACAATGGTGAACACAAAAGAATGGAAAAGAAAGTAGTTTCTTATTGTATTGAATAGCTGAAAGTTACAATATTTATACATGGAAATTATAGCTCACACTTGCTAGCGTGTGTCACATGCCTGCTATAGAAACTTGTAGTGTAAGTTAACTAACTTTCTAACTATATAAATAACTTTTCAACTAATTTTTTATTATTATTCTTATTGATTGATTTCCCCTCCTCAAGACACTTGATATATATTGATCAAGTTCAACTTGGACATAAGAAAAGTAAATTGTTGTTGTAAGAGGGACTTGGTGAAGAAGTCAGCAAGTTGACTTTTGGATGAGATTGGAAGTAGCTTCATGATGTTGGCTTGAAACTTTTCTCGTACAATGTGAAAATCGATTTCCATGTGTTTATTATTTCATGGAATATGATTCACAATAATATGTAAGGCACTCTGATTATTACAAAAGAGAACTAGAGGTTTGGCACAAGTAACTTAAAGATCAAACAAAGGTACAAGATTCATTGAAGTTCACAATTTGCTGCAACAAGTGCTTTATACTCAGCTTTAGAGGATGATCTAAAAAAATTTTGTTGCTTCTTAAAGCGCTACAATATGAGGGAATGACCAGTGAAGAAACATGATTCTGAGATTGAGCGCCAAATGTCTTTGCATCTTATCCAATCGACATTAGAAAAAACCTAAGAAGATGCAAGTTGGAACTTGGAGGTGAAAACAATCCTTTTCCTAGACATGATTTGAGATATCTCAACACTTTATAAGCTGCAGTGTGATGAGTGATTTATGTCTTGGAAATGAATTGGCTATGTTATTGTGTGATGTATGTAATGTGTGATATGGTAGTATTGAGGTAAATAAGTTGACCAATGAGTCGTTTGTATGATGAAATGTCACTAAATGGTTCAACATCATCTTGGCAAAGTTTTATCGAAGGATCTGAAGGAGTAGAAGCAGGCTTAAATCCAAGAAGACAACAATCTACAAGAAAATCTAAGTAATACTTCCTTTGGCATAATGAAATACCCTTTATAGAATGAGAAACACCCAAGCTTAGAAAATATTTCTAAGTTCCTAGATCTTTGATTTTTAAGGCATGATGTAAAGTATCTATGATAGCTACAAATTAAGAGAGAGCGAGCGAGAGAGAGAGAGAGAGAGAGAGAGAGAGAGAGAGAGAGAGAGAGAGAGAGAGAGAGAGAGAGAGAGAGAGAGAGAGAGAGAGAGAGAGAGAGAGAGAGAGTTTTATACTAGTATGACATCATCAACAAAGACTAGAATGATTGTAAATGTGACTCAGTGGATTTGACAAAGAAAGAATGGTCAAATTAAACCTGTTTGTAACCATGATGAATGAGGAATGAAGTTAACTTCTCATACCATTGTCAACTTGTCTGTTTAAGACCATATAGTGATTTTATTAGTTTGCAAACTGGATTTGGTTTAGAAGGAGTGACTTTTTGTGGGACAGTCATGTAGATATCTTCATACAATTTTCCATGGAGGAATGCATTATTAACATCAAATTGATGTAAATGCCAAGAGTGAATGGATGAAAGAGCTAAGATAAGTCTGAATATGGTTAATTTAGCAACAAGTGAAAATGTATAAGAATAATCTAGGCCTTCAATCTGGTTGTATCCTTTAGTAACTAGTATTGCTTTGAATCTTTCAATGCTTCTATCTGAATTATGTTTTATCTTGTAAACCCATTTTCACCCTATAGGATTAATGTAATGTGGAAGACCAATAAATTTCCAAGTACGAGTTTTATCAAGAGCGTCTAACACAACCTTCATGAATTTTTTCCAACATTCAAATTTATTTGCCTCATAGTATGTTTTTGGTTCAATGTGAGTGGTGATATAAAGGCTATAATGACAATGTGAAAGAGACAATTGTGAATAAGAAAGGAAATTAGATAATGCATAAGGAGTACTTATGGATGATTGATGAGATGCATCATGAAAGGAGGCACATACATAATCTATCAGATGTGATTGTGGATGCTTGGCTCGAGATAAAGTTCTTGTGGGAGGATGCTTAATGGCATTGTAATTTGGTGTATCTATAGAAACATATTGTGTGTCTTCAATAATAATAGGTATGGTTTTGTTATTTTGGAAAGGAGGTGGAATGTTGAGTGTATTAGGAATTTGGTTAAGTGATGAGGTTGACTTATTGGACAAGTCAGTAAAATACTCTCAGTTATGAGGAGTAGTTGATGAAGGATTATGATATGGAAATATATTTCATAAAACATGAAATATCTTGAAATGAATATTTTTTTGGTGTTGAGGTATAAGAGGAAAAATCCTTTGAATCCAAGAGCATAGCCTAGGAATAGAGATTTTCTTGTTAGGCAAGAAAGTTTGGTTCTATTGTTTTAAAGGGGTGAGGCATAACAAAGGGAGTCAAAGACTTTTAAGTCATGTCAGGTAGGAAATTGTGTAGCATTTGATAAGGAGATTTGTAATTGAGTAGAGGAGTGTTGATTTTATTGACTATGTAAGTTGCATATGTGACTGCATAAGAGAAAAAATGTTTGTGAGGTTTTAATTAATAAAGTAAATTTCTACCTACATTGAGAAGATGTTGATGTTTTTCGTTCAATTCTTCCATTTTTTGAGGTGACTCTACACAATATCTTTTGTCACAACAAAAAAACCAGTTATTCGCAACATGATTTTCACGCCAAAAGGGTGAAAATCACGTCACAAATGTTAATGAGCAACGTGGAAAAACACGAGGCATGAGCACTTATGGTAACTTTTTTGGCATGTGAAAATCACACTATAACTTTGCCACATGATTTTCACATCGTAACACTTTGCCACGTGAAAATTACGCCATAAAATTATGTTGTATAACAGACCTGCACTGCTACAATTCAGATGAGAATGTTAGGTGGCAGGTTCGCCACGAGATTTTCATGACACAAAAATGAGTTTTACGTCGTGTTTTCCACGCCACTAAATTGAAAACATTATCATTAATTAGCGTCATGTTGGCCATGTTGTAGATTAACTTTTTTAAAAAAGATATACGATAAAATATAAATAATACAAATATTTTAAAATAACAATTAGAAATATAATTTTTTTACAATTAAAAATATTAGTTTTAATTAATAATTAAAAATATGACTATTTTTAAATATTAATTAGAAATATGAATTTCGATTAAAAATGAATAAATTCAAAATAATTAAGAATACTTTACAAAAATTAATATTTAAAAGTTAAATAACAATAAAAAAGATAATCAACATCATCATCCATAGCTTCATCCACATCATTATCATCATCATCCATATCACCATCCATTAAATTATTTATTTGGTTCCCTTATGAGAGCACTTGTCACATTATTTCCTCTATCTCAAGTTGTCTCTTCTTCATTACCTCCATTTGGGCATTTATCGTCGCCTCACGTTCTACCACCTCGCGTCTCGCTTCATTTAGTGTCGATTGGCATACTATTTCCATCATTTGGGATGTCAATTGAGGTGGACGTGGCGTTCCTTCTCCATCTGCAACTCATTCAAATAAAGTTCTATCCACTAGTCTGTAGTTCACGACCAAAGATCCAACACCAAAAAAACACTCGTTATGTTCTCTTTCGTCATTTGCTAAACACCAAATATAAAGATCCACATGTTCATCAATCGCGTTTGAACCTATCGGAGTATAATGAGGATTTCAAACTAAAAATTCTGCGAGCAATGTCCGATAGTCCTCCTCCACATACAAGAAAAAAAATTAAATTAAATATAGTTTAAACAATCTAGTTATATACAAGAATTAAATAAAATAAAATAATAAAATATATCCACATGATTTTCACGCCACAAACAACATTAAATTAGTTGTCACATGAAAATCATGTCACAACTTTGCCATTAAATATTAATATAATTCAAACAATTTATTCATATACAGGAATTAATTTAAATAAAATAATACAATATAAACAAATTATCAAAGCTAATCTGATACGTTTGTCAACAAAATCTTCCGATTTTTTGATACGAGTCTTTACAACCAGCTCATTCATTTATGGGGGTCTCCCCAAATTCTTAGATTAATTAATAAAATTAACTTTAATTAAAAATATATAATAAATCAAGATATAACTTTCAAAAGTAGTTATAATTACCATGCGTCGAGTATGTTAGGCGATACAAATGCTTCCAACTACATTGAGATGACCCCCCCTTTTCAGATGCCCTCATTTTCTTTGCAATTTTAGATCTTGCATTAAAACTAGGTGAATCCCAATAGACAAGAAATTTATCAAAAACTTCCTTGCATATCTAGTTAAGACAAACACCTAGGTCTTTCCAACCACGTCTAGCACACCGTAGCATGTCAAAAAGTCGGACTACTATTCTGCCCTGCCAAATTTTTATTCCTAGCCTCGTTAATTACTTCCTAAGTACACTTTTCCTGGAATATTGTATGACACTCAACTAAATTGTTAGATAATTATAAAAAAATATAAAATAATAATAACTCAAAATAAATTTATTATACCTTAAATTTGCTAAACCAAACGTCTTTTTCACTCTTGGAAAGTTCTCGAAATATCTTTCAAGATTTTTTATATATTTGTTGAATAACATAACTTATACATTTGGCACCAATCTAATTCAGCTTGAAACTAAACAACAACAATTTGAATAAGTATTATTAAATCTAAAAAATGGAAACATGTTTACTTTAATTAAAATTTTAAAAATTAGAAACTTACGATTTTCCACTGGGCCAAATATAGTATCTTCCATCAATCATCTTATACTCACTCAAATGCGCAGCGTGATCCTATCCCTCACGATCGTCCTCATGATCGTTCTCACACTACAACAAATAAAGTTTTTCATGACGAAGGATTTGCCTCGAACAATAGAAAACTGAGGTATAAAGTTAATGTGCGTTATTTTTTACCATTTAAAGTAAATTAAAAGAAACATAAATTATCTCAGTTTTATAAAAAAACTGAGGTGTTTAAACAACTCATTACAAGCTTCGATTTCCAACTATCGCAGTTTATGATTTTATTTGTTTATTAGTGTAAACAAAATGTTATAATCCTTCAGTTTTCTATGTAACTGAGGCATACGATATAAGATTTTACTATAAAAACACTCGTTAAACAAATTTTACTATAATCCTTACTAATATGAAACCGCCCCAAACTCGCAAGCATCATTCATTTGGATGGATTTCAAGACATAAAAAATCTTCAATGTTTTTTTATCTTGAAAAAAATATTTTTTCTGCCCTTTCTATCCATCCCAACATAATGATGTTAATATTCTCGTTATTGTATTTTTGAAATAACCCTCAGTTAAAGAAGAGAGCTCAATCTTTGAAGAGTACTCAGTTGATAGATTGCAAGTGCAAAAAAATCATTCTTGCTTCATGTTACACAAAGAATTGAGCTTAGCCAATAAAGAATGGAGCTTAACCTTTGAAAAGTACTCCGTTGATAGATTGCAAGTGAAGAAAATCATTTTTGTTTCAAAAAAGTTGTTTTAAAAGGTATGCAACAAAATTTGGATATCACCAAAGATTTGTTGTAAATAATGTATTTTAATATTCTGTGTAAACAATGTATTTTAAAAAAAAGAATGATTCACTCGGTTTTCTTCATCACCAATGTTATAATTAAAAGGAGAAGATAAAAAACATCAGTTTTAAAACTGAGGTGGTTAGTAACCATATTTTACTATAAAACACTCGTTAAACAGATTTTACCATAAGACTAACTTATATGTAGCCACCTCAAAGAGAGAAAATATTCACCGCCGTTTATTTTGATCATGAGTTGCTACTATAGACCTCTAGGAAGGACTACAAGTGTAGAAAATAAAAATTCTCATTGGGAAATGAATCTCTAGCATCTTGCATGAGACCTTGACATGTAAAATAAATTTCTCATAAGGAAACAGATTTTACAATGTATTTTTAATATTCTGTGTAAATAATACATTTTTTTTATAAAAAAACAGTTTATTCACCTCGGTTTAATTCGTGACCGAGGTGATAGTTGAGCATTTTTTTTACTATATTCAACGCCCTTAAACAAATCTTTGTCATTCAATTAATGTTTATCAATGCTCAAAAATCTGTCATAAGTGATCCATATTGTGGTAAAAATCGTGATGTCAAGCTATTGACTAACTTGAATCTTAATTCATTATATTCACAACCGGACTCTGATTTATCCAAAGGAAAGGTTAAAGAAAGAAAGACCTTTTGTACGATGTAACAACAACGCTAAGAGATTCGGGGATTGGGGATTGGTTATGCCTAGGGGAGGTATTTCACATCCTAAACATCTGTAGTACTCTACATGAACCTTTCGTATGTTTGTATGCTAAGTTATTTATGTTTAATATTTTCTAGGGTGTGGGGAACAAGGTTTAGGCCTAGAATTTATGTTTCTAAGTTTACTCGCAAAGATATCGCATATTCTACCTACGTATCCTAACTAGGATATAATCCGAGCAATCGTAGTTCACCTCACCGAAGATTAAAAAGCACTTGACTATAGTCAAGACTCTAGGGAAACAAATAGAACAATGCTTTTGTAGAGTTTAACTAAACTCTCTAGATCTATATTGAACACTCAAGAATGGGGAGTAAGTAATCATCACCATGATTCTTACATAGAGTTAACCAACTCTACCTAATTCTACGTTGTAAGACCAATTGGTTCTATCCAGACCAAAAGGAGGGAGAAGGCTCTATCAAGGCCTATAAAAATTGACTTTGACCACGTCAGGGGTGGGCTCGTCAAGATATCATACCTTGTGCCTACGTATTCCCATTAACCAATGAGAAATCAGAGCGTCCGTAGTTCAGACATGACTAAATAAGAAGAATTCTAAACCTAATTTCTAAAGGGTAAATGGATCTATCAAGGCCTATATTGGTAATGAGCTATCTATGACCCAGAGTTCAATAGAGAGACTTTCCTTTGGACACAAGGGATACAAACAACTTGATGTGAACTAACAAGTTTCATCACTGGGGAATAACTTGACAAAGTTGAAGAAATAAAGTAAGAGCATATAAAAGATCATGATAACAATCAAGATGAACATTTAACATCTTAACAAAGATCAAAATACATAGAGGTAATAACCAACAATGTAAGCAAAGAACATGTGTAGCAACAACAAGTTCATCTATAAAATTCATATGAAATTGATGCAAACAAGTTACAACTTGAAGCAAACATGTAATAAGAATCAAGAAAGATCAAATGTAACAACATAATACCAACCAAACATATATTTAGGATAACCAATCAAGCAAAACACAATAGATGTTACAACAGTTCAAGTGTAAATTCATAACTTCATGGGGAAACACATACAAGTTTTATGGTAACAACCAAATTTAAAATCAAACCCTAGCATGTTATGGTTATAACAAGACACATAAAAAAAGTTGAATGAGGCATGATAAACATATTCAAGAGATTACAACATCAAGAATCAAGCTAAAGTTGATAGATGAAGTTCAATAGGCCATTTTCACATATATGCATTCACCAAGGCAAACATGCACATGTTAAAGAAATGAATCAAACAATTTCAAGTATTTAAAAATGTTAACAAACATATATGAACCCCACAAGATCAAAATCACAAGAGAAATCAAATTATAAGTTGAAAAAGTTAATGAACCCCATGGAAAAACCCTAAAAATAACAGGCTATTCAAGTGGATAAAAGTATTTCTAGGATAAAAATCCTTGAATTCTTTCCTCACTCAATGAAAATAGACATGATAAGGGTATTTTTAAAAAATAATGACATCAATAGCATAAAAAATGAACAAGTTATGATCATTGAAAAATAAGGCACAAAGTTGGTAAACTAGACATGTACAAGGTAAGTCGAGTTAAGGCACATTTTTATGTTTCAACCTAAACTAACAACATTGAAAAGCTTGGCTAACAATCATGCCATCAAGCATATCATGGATTCATCATCAAAAATTGGTCCATACACAACCAAATCAACAATCCTAACATGTCTAGGTATTGCATAAACAGAAGATGAATAGCATGGCTAAAAAGATGAGAGCATAGGCTTACCTCTTGTGGCCTTTTGATGCAAGAGTGAGAAACAAGAATACCAGAGATATGAAAAGATTCTTAGAGGTCTACAAATGATCCAATAGTGATTTAGAAATAATCCAAACAAGCTCCAAGTCCATTTGGTCCGAAATGCCTTGAATACTAAGCAAAACTTCCAAAACTCCAAAGATTCCAAAGAGGGAACTTGCTCAATGGTAGTTAGAGGGATTTCTGGATATGGTAAGGGTTTGAGAAGTTCTAACACATCATTTATGGTGTTTTATAAGGGTTACTTGAGTTGTAAAATAATTGGAGATGGTTTTGGAAGAGTTTTGCAAAAACAGTTTTTTGAACTAGTTTTGGAAACTTGGTGGATTTTGCAAGAACTTTGTGATAGAGTGGGAGGGAGAGTTCTAGATGGTTTTTGTCAAAGAACTAATTTGTTTGATATGGTTTTTCAAGGTCCTATTTATATCCCAGGAGCTTGAACAAGAGGCATGGGTAGAAGTGAAGTTCTTGTCCATTTTGCCCTTTTTGAACAAACTCTTGTGAGTTTCGATGTGAATCTTTGATATCATCTAGTAACCATTCTATGATTTGTTTGGTCATTTCCTAGGGGTCATATTCAACATGTTTTATGGGATGGAGGAGTACATTTTGCAACATAGTGGGTGGTTCTACTCATGATAGCCACCAATGTTCTCTTTCCTTGCAAGTTGCACTTTATCTTGGATTTAATTAATATTTACATCACATCACAAGCTAAACTCATGGAAACTAGTGCTAACATGTTTTATGGTATGGAATAGTAGTTTTTGCAACATAGTGGGTGGTTCTACTCATGGTAGCCACAAATATTCTCTCTCCTTGCAAGTTGCACTTTATCTTGGATTTAAAAAATATTTATATCACATCACAAGCTATGGTAACTAGTGCTAATCCTCTCCATTAACTTCATAATCATCAAAATGCAAGCTTAATTCATGATTAGAGGTGATATAATTTTAGAAACGAAGTTGGCCTCAATTTGGGGTCAAAACCCTGAAGGTCAATGGGTTGACTTTTCAGTCAGACGAACTGAAACTATCAAAAATCTTTGGATCAACTGTTGATGTTCTGAGTTTCCTGAGCCTTTGAAAATTCTTGAGTAGGCTTCAATAGATCCTATGAGCCTCATGTACCATGATTCCATCATTGGAGATCTCTCTAGGTTAAAAGTCAAAGTTGCAGTTGACTTTTTCATCAGGAAATCCTAATTAGGGTTCTTGCTCTACATTGTCTCAACTATCTTGGTGACCACCTCAAATTGAACTCATCCTTGATCAAATGTGATTTCCTTGATGATATATAGACTTATCATGTGGAGGATCAATCCAAAACCTTGACTGATCAATCCATAGAGACCCTGATTTCTGACTGTATGAAAACCCTAATTCATCTGCATCTTGACAAAGACAAACTTGAACTCTGTTAAGGTTAGATAAACAATGTTGATGCTCCTAGAATGACGAGAGGATCTAGGGGTCAAAATTTGGGGTATAACAATCCGCGTGAAACCTAAGGGATATCCATTATAAAGGCATGCTGAATATTGAAAATCTAACCTATATGGAACATAAAGCGCTTGAAACATAAATATGTTTGGAAAAGTACTCTAAGATGGATCGCAAGAGCATAAAGTTACTTGGGTTTAAGGTTTGTTTTCGTAAATATTTATCTGAGCACAATATCATAGATTTGAATATTAATTTTATTTATCTAACCCTTATTTTATTTTGCTTCAGAATAAAATACATACAAGATCCGTAAAGAATAATCCTACACCGAACTTTTGATATTCCCCAAGATTCAATAATTCAAAGATCTAAAATCTAGATCTTCTGGGAATTTGGTTTTTATGAAGATCCCTCGGTTTTGAAGATAATCTGAGATATTATATTCACTAGTTTTGAAAATAATAAAAGTGATGTTGTTGGGGTTCGAACCCATGTGCATTTAACTTTACCTCTCGGTTTTAATTACACCTAGGTGATAAGTGGAGAGTTTTCATGTCACCCTTTGTTACCTTGCTTTTATAGTCGAGGTATTATGCATTTCATGTTCGAGGTAAAAAGCACTTTTTGTAGTAGTGTCATCCTCCCTCTCATGATCCTTCACATGCACAAATATGTGTGTGGTAAGTGAGGTACGGGATCCTATAAGATGCATGGATGGTGAAGATATGTCTGTGGTAGGTAAGGTGTGAGGTCCCCTAGGATGCATGGAAGGTGATGGTATGTGTGTGGTAAGTGAGGCGCGATGTCCCCCATGATGCATGGATGGTGAGGGCGTGTGTGTGCTAAGTTAGGTGCGAGGTCCCCCAAGATGCATGGAACCAGGAGGGCACTTGCACACAAAAATTGTAACATATTTACTACTACCAGCACCATTAATGACCGCCACAATGTTGTCACTCTGAGAGTTGGTTCTGTTGAATTTGATTGGACTAAGCTTCTTTTGACTACTAGAGTTTGTTTGTCGGGAAGGGTGATAACCAAGGCCAAAGCGATCATGCTTCTCAACAAACTCAATAATATGTCCCTATCCAGGTAAGGTGCCCCTCTATAGGGTTTCCCTAGCACTTTTCACAGACGATATAATCGTTTCTGACACCTTATCTTGATTGGTAGTGGTAGAACTGACATTTTCAAATTCGAGACATTGAAACGACACCTCATTCATGCCTTCATCTGTTTCCACATATCTGAGAGATGACAACTTGCTAACCAGCAGATCCTTTTCACCACAGATAATGACTAACTGATCTTCAACCATGAACTTCAATTTTTGGTGTAATGTAGAAGTCACTACCCCAGCGGCATGAATCCACGACCTACCCAATAAGTAGCTATAGGCTGGATTGATGTCCATCACCTGGAAAGGGATAATGAATAGATACAGTCTAACCCTGATGGGTAAACCCACTTCTCCAATAACCTACCTTCTAGAACCATCAAAGGCTCTAACCACTAAAGCACTAACCTTCATCTCGGACCCATATACTAGCATTTGACTCAATGTGCTTTTAGGCATCACATTTAGTGAAGAACCAGTATCTACTAGGACTTGATATAAGATTATGTCCATACATGTCACTAATATATGTAGAGATTTATTGTGTGCAGCCCCCTAAGGAGGTAATTCAGCTTCATTAAAGCCTAGATACCTACTTGTAATGATGTTAGTGACTACATCATCAAACTGGTCGACGAAAATATCATGCATCATATGCGCAACATTCAACACTTTCAACAATGCCATTCTATGGGTTGGAGAGCTCATTAGCAGAGATAAGCTCGAGATCTTTGAAGGTGTCTTCCCCAGCTGGTCCACTATCTTGAAGTCACTTTTTCTGATCAGTTTAAGGAGTTCATGCTCTTGCTCACTCGCCACTTCCTTGCCCTTTAACAAGACAACTTTCGCTAGCTTATTAGTAATGTCCACAGATGGAGTAATAGATATAACCGAACTAAACGTTGGTGACATTATCACCCCTTATTGCTGAACAGGGGCTGTTTCCATGACCTTCTCCTTTGGAGGATTACCTGTTGACGTCGATACCACTTTTTGAGTAACTTTGGGAGCAAATACACGTCCATGGTGGGTCATACCTCCGACATCAGCTATATTCATTATTTCTGACTCAGAGAATTATATTTCTTCTCCACCAGAATATGCAGTAGGATCATATTTCCAAAGCACTGCCTTGGAGCTTTGATAGGGGAATGGCTTAGGAACATAGATGGTGATTGGCTCGACCTTCTTCTTCAAAGATTTAATGGTGACTTTTCTGTAAACGATAGTGAACGGTTCAATGTTAGAAACCCATTCGACGACCATAACTTTAGTGAACTGAATCATCTCTCTGTTCATAAAATTTTGCACATAGCTCTTTAGTTATACACATTGATCAGGTCTTATTTCACAAACAATACAACCATGATAAAGACCTTTCCAGAACCTATATTCTTTCAGCTTCTTTACCATAATAGTCATAGGAGGTTTTACCTCAGTGACATCTTTGACTAACTCTACCCCTTCTTCCATCTCAACCATGTTGACTACCAACCCATTGTGAGTAGGTAAAATATTGGTTTGCACATTAGGTTTCTCCTTGGAGAATGACAAAAGCTTCTACTCGATGAGCTCTTGCACCTTAGTTTTGAACAATATACAATCTTCACTGGTGGGTCGTATGTATCCGACATGGAATGCACAAGATGCATTCGAATTATGCTTAGGATGATAAGGAAAGATAGTCGGTGGGATCTCCTTCGGCATAATAGCCCCCTTGTGGACAAGATAAGGGAAACAATTATTATACGACACAAGAATCTTATCAAAATGAGGACGCCTTCAGTTATTCTGATTATTATTTCCTTGTTTGTTCTACCCTTGCTGATTTCTATTATTTTTTCGAGGTTGCTGATTCGGGGGAGCTTGGGCCTTTGGAGGTTGTTGACGTTGTGGTTTCAATTGATATTGGAATGGTGGTTGTTGATATTGTGCAACAGTGATATAAGGATAGGGATAGTATGGCATGGGAGTCATAAGAACCTGATATTAAGGAGGAGTGTTTGTTGTCACAACATTTGTCTCACCCTATTTTTTCTTTGTATAATTGCTTTATGATTTCTTGACGTTGGCTTTTTTAGTAGAAGTACCAGCAATATTCCCAATTTTTTAGCCTGCTTTTTATCCTTTCTCCAATTGTCACAATATCAACAAAATTCGAGGATGAACTACCATCTGTCTTCTCATAATACAGACCTTGCAGAGTACCCATAAAGATATCAACCAACTATGTATCAAAAAGTGCAGGACGAACATGGGAAACCATTTCACGCCATCTCTGATAATGAAAATACTCCTTTTATTTAATAAAGAGTAATAAATAGTACAACAGTTACTATCTCAAATATCTGCTCGATGAGCTACGAGAAGGTCGGCTCTGAACCTTTCAAACACAACCCTTTATACATATATGAAATGAAATGCAACCCATGGGGTGTTATGTGGGAACACAACAACATATTCCTTCTTCAGCAACTCTAGCAGATCTTCGAGTGTGTGGTCAGCAAACTGAGCTAGGCGCGCGTGTCTGTCTTTCCAATAATGTGCATCTTTGAGGAGATTCTGCATCAAGGAGTGATTCGGTCCTTGGATGAGATCTTGCAAGAATGCCTCCTTTTGACCCAAGAGAACATCAAAATGACGGGTCTGTCTCTCCTAGTGAGTGATCTCTAGGTTGAGTTGGTTGGTATTGCAGTGAGAATCAGATATCAAGCTATTAATTAACTTGAATAACAAATCTTTAAATATTCACCTTCAAGCTTTGATTTATCCAAAGGAAAGGGTAAAGATCGAAGAAAACCCTAAGTGTGCTACGTAATAATGAAGCTAAGAGATTGGGGGGTTCGGGGGTTAGTTATACTAAGGGAAGGTATTAGCGCCCTAAGTATCTATAGTACTCTACAGGAGCCTCTTGTTTGGTATTTGTGTGCTTGTTGATATTTGTTTTCTAAGGGTTATCTGTTAAGGAAAAGGTCCCAAAGGTGAAGACCTATAGGTATATACACTAAGTATGCTCGTCAAGACATTGCATCTCGTGCCTACGTGTCCTAACAATGATGGAATCAGAGCAGCCATAGTTGTCCTAACTAGGCTGAAAGAACTCTTGACTATGGTCAAGGTTCCAAGGGGAATAAGTATTCATAACAATGATACTTATATATAGTTAACAAACTCTCTAAGTCTAAGTTGAAAAACTAAACTAGGGATTGACTTTAACAAAATTCAGAAAGGGGAAGGTGAGTACCCATAACAATGATACTTACATAGAGTTAACAAACTCTAGACCTAAGTTCTAAGTTCTAGGACTCCTAACAAGGTGTGCTAAAGGTCTTGACTTAACAAATCCAAAGGGATGTAGATTCTAACTTAAGACTAAATTTAAAGTCCTAATGACTCTAATAAGGCCAAGGGAAGGCTAAAGAATAATGAGCTATTTATGACATTGAGTCAATAGAGATGTTTTCCTTTGGACTAAGGAACGCAAGGCAACTCTTTTGGATGAGAGCTAGCAAGCTACATCACTTGGGGTAAACTTAACACAATTCAAGCATACCTATATATTCATTCAAACATGATGAAGACATAAAATCATGGTAACAACCAAGAAAGTAAGGGCAAGCATGTGACAACATCAAGCAAAGATTTGATAAAGTTAATAGATGAAAAAGGTAACAACCAAGCATTCATCCATAGAAGTTTAGAATCAAACCAAATGGTTACAATCAAAGGTAAACATAGATGCCACAACATCTAAATAATCATGAAAGGTTCTTACAAGACCATAATTTGAAGTACAAGCAATCATGCATAAGTCAAAACATTACTTATCATGGCAAGGTTCAAAAATCAAGATCAACATGCATAAATCATAAAAATACTTAAAGCATGGATATAAGTCAAGGAAAATAGAGGTAACAACCAAACATGAGGTTGAATGTGACAACATTCAAGGTGTAGATTTGACAAAGTAAAAAATAAGAAGGTAACAACCAAACATATATCTCAAAGGAGTTTCAAATCATGGTGACAACCAATGATAAAGGTATAACAAGTTTGAAGTTCAAAACATGCATTAGGGTTCAAAATAAACATGCATAAGTTAAGAAATTACTTATCATGGTATCAAAGTAAATATGTATAAATTGTCAAAACACTTATCATGGATACAAATTAAGTCATGGAAAAAGTAACAACCAAGCATGATTAATAAGGAAGATATGTTCATCACAAATATTGATTCATACAAACATGTATAGGGTTCATAAAACTCAAGAAGTACAAGAAGAATTAAAGTATCAATTAAAAGATCAAAAAGAATCCTAAGTAACCCTAAAAAAAACTCATATACTTTGATCATGAATAAGCATAAAATAAAATAATCCTTTTGTAAATTTCTTTATATAATAAAAAAATAGACATTCTTATGAGCATTTAGAAAAAAGAGTGGAAGCAAAATGATAAAAATCAAGAGAGTTGTAAAAGTTTGAAATTACCTTAGAAAACCATAAAAATAAATAAAGGAAGCAATAAGAAAGATGGGAATGCACCCTAAGGGGATTAAACCCACGCCCTTGAGGTTCTTGGCTCGAAACACTAGCCAACTGAGCTATACGTGAAGTGTGAACAAAAGATACCAGCATGTAATAAAATATCAAACTTATTAAATAAATCAGAAAAATGGCAAAAGGGTTGATCAGCAGGATCAAACCAAGGTCGGACATGTCAAAAGGAAAGGCAAGGCAAGGCTTCTACCACTGGGGTGACTATTACATCCAAATATAACATGCTTCTAAATTATTGTATTTTAAGAACACCATGAAATGGCCAACTCAGCGCCACATCGTGCCAAATCACCTTCGCCTCAAATCTCACTCATCTCTTCTTCCTCAGCTTCACTTCTCGTTCTTTGTGCCCTAGACAAAACCTCCATGTCCATAAATTCTTCTCCTTATAACTCCTCTATCTCTCAACCATTTTCAAAGATGTAACGACCAAAATTGAAGTTTTTCTCACAAGGATCTCAAATATGTCATAATATCGTTCTCAAAACAACTGAGTAATTCACAAATCACTCAACAACAAATCAATATCACAAACATTCATCATGTTACAACATTTAATGTTCAAACAATATGAAACCAACAATGGTCCGAAACAACTAAGAGCAACATACACTACATCTTTGCTATTTAAATGACATCAATATGGTGCATGAACATGCATGTTTCCAAGATCATAAATCTTACCTGTTGGAGAAAATCAAAGGTTTTTTTCTCAGTTATCACAGTCACAAGATATTGATCTTCAGAGCTTCCTTGAACCTTTTAGAACTTGTTAGAATGGTTGGATAACCTGGAATACTCCTGAGGAACAGAACACGATGCCTTTTGCTTTAATGGAGTTTGAAAATGACACAGTGTGTTAGGCTTGATACATAAACTTTCCAATGGAATCAATGAGGTCTATGGATGGTTTGGAGATAGTTTGTGGTGTTTGTTTGTGTTTGGCACGAGTGGAATGTGTATTTGAAGTGTTCTTGCAAGTTTGGAGGTATCTTGCAAGAACAAGTGATTCTGAGGATGCAAGGTAGTTTGAGGGATTTTCTTAGGGTAATTTCTCATTTTTTGGAGTGAGTATTGATGTACTATTTATAGAGTGAGTGGAGGTTTTGGGGTGTGGTCAGAATCTGAGTTCTTGCCAACTAAATCACTTGGAAACCAACTTATTTGTGGTCATAGTTTTCTCTTGTTTCAAGTGCCAAGTATAAGAGTAGTTATGCTTTAGGGCATACTTCTGAAGATCATTTGTACTATGGAGTGCAAAAAGGAGCAAGGGGAATGGCTCAATATTGATTTTAGGGAAAAGCCATGCTTTATGAAAATGGTATTCTTCACTTTATGCCAAAAATGGAAATAACAAGTGGTTTGAGCTTTAATTCAAGGGATCAAGCTTCCAATTTTTTTGTAATGATCTGATTAAGTGAGATTTGCAATCAATCAAGTTCTGAAAAGAAAGATTGTATAGTATCCAAATGATTTTGCATCAAGTTCACCATGTTGGAATACTTGGAAATCAAGTTTGGAACCCTAACTTCATCTCTTCGAAACTCATAGCTCAAGAATGGGATTGAGGAGTTATTGTACTTTTTAGAAATCCCTAAGCATGCTCTGCAACTTTCATGTTTGATGAGATTCTTGAATCCAAAGGTATCATGATGAAAATTGGTCTCAAAGGTAATTGCCTCTTAAAGAACCAAAACTGCCTTGAAAATATTCTAAGTGTCCAAATATTTTTTCATACTTTGAAGCTTCATAACTCAAAATCTAAGCATTTTTTACTCATGGTCAGGACACTTTTGTAGTAAATGATGAGATCTACGCATTGATCTTTGGAACTCAAAAAATGGATGTGTGAATTGAAAGTTATGATCTCTCAAAGTTGGTACCAAAATTAGGATTTTTTTTCACATAGAAAAATTCAAGTTATCCAAGTTTACTTCTTTTGCAAGAAACTTCTCAAATCTTGATTTTTCATGATCAAACTCATTTATTAAACATGTCTTGATGAAAATTAGCTTGAATGCTTCAATTTGGACCAAAAAACCCTAAAAGTCAAAGCGTTAACTTTGTCAAATGAAATTTGTATAAGATGAATTTAATTGTGTGATCTTCAATGAATTTGCATATTTGGACTTCTCAAACATCATAGATAGGGTCCAAGGATGTATATGGACATGTTGAATCATGTCCCAAGGCTTGGGATCATGCTTGTATCAAAAGTCAAAGACACAGTTGACGTTTTTTTTTATAAAAACCCTAATTTGGGGCCAAATGAAATTGGGCTTCAATGGACTTGTACTGATACCAATTTGCACTTGATTCTTGGTGAATATAAGCTCTTATAGTGTATGGAACCTTGACTTTATGATGAAAAATCCAAAACATTGACTGATCAAGCAATAATCCTCTTGATTCCAAAGATGCAAAACCCTAATTCAGATGGACCTCAACAACAACAAACTTGAAACAAGGTTAGGGTTAGGAAATAATGCTTGATGCTTCTAGAGTGGTGATGGAATCTAGGGGTCAAAATTTGGGTTACGACAGCTGGCTTCTTCTTACTTCTAATGCGCTTGATCCTTCAAACTTTAGATTTTCTAGAAAGCTTGATCAAGTTCGGTTTGGCGTTGAGAGAGAGATTTTATTATCTTTGTAGCACGACTTTGTTCACCTTTCAACTCTTTCTGGCAGTCTTCCAACTTGCTTTGGAGCTCTTTGAGTTGCATCTCATAGTTTAGCTCCCTCTTGGCAGCTTGATACTAAGACTCAACTAACTATTTTTCTTAGCAATGAAACCATCATAGGTTCCTTTTAGAGCCTCTCATACTTTCCTTCTTTTGTTATATTATGCTTGAGTTTCTTAAGCCGATTTAAGCGTTTGCTCCCTCTTCTGGTTGAGATTAAACTTCAAGTTTTCTCTTTTCAGCGTGAGCTTACCAAGATTGGCGCGGAGGTTGGCATTTTCCTTTTCCAATCTCTTGATAATCTCCTTGAGCTTGTCTTCCTCGAAACAGAAGGCACCAGGGGTGCAGAAGGCTTAAGATTCATGGATGGTTCCCAAGGATATGGCAACTTGATAATCTTCACCCTTGATCGAACCCAGTCTGTATATGAATCCATCACATTGCAGTTTTGCTTACCAAGCTCATTTTTTCCATTATGATGAATTTTCCCCCAATCATGGTGTATCTTCTTCAACAACTCAAAATCAACAACCCCTTCAGTTACCAATAACTCTTTCAAATATTTTTTTCATGTAATTCAAGTGGTGTAAGCGGTTATCACGATTAGGTAACCAGTTACAGTAAGGCCTCATGTTCAATCAAGTAGCAAAAATGTGGAGTTTTCGTAGGTGTAACCGGTTAACCATTTTGGTGTAACCGGTTACCACTGAAGTTGGTTTAATTCCAATTTAATTTAGTGTCAGGTGTAACCGGTTAACCACTTTGGTGTAAACAGTTACAAGCACGATATTTTATTTTTTCTATTATTTTACTTGGTCAAATTCAGTTTTCAATTGTATTGTATCTCATATATAAGTGTTTAGGATGTACACTTATCTTTAGTTAATGCAATCATAACTTCTCTCTCACACACATAGAGAAAAAAAATTGTCTTGTAATTTTTATGATTGACATAACACCCTTTAATTTTTTTTTAAATATTGATTTAGTACATAGTGTTAATGGTTATATTGTGGATTGGATACCCCTAATACCTTAAATTTTTAATATAATATTGGCTTATAAAAAAACTATAAAATATGCAATTAATAAATCTCTTACTTAATAGAGGTATCTTACTTAAGATTAAGAAAAATGATGTAATGAAAATTCTTAAATAAAAACAATCATAAGAAATAATCTTACGCATAACCAATCATAATTTTTTAATTAATTAATTTTCTTTCTCTCTCCTTGGTAATCATAACCATCAATGAATCTAGTTAAAAAATAAATTAAATTTCAAATAAATTAATTTTTTTATTAAATGTTTTTAAGAATATAAATTTTGATACAAGTATTTCTCGTGATGTTGCGAACAAGTTAGTCAATAATTTTATATAAAGTTAGTCAATAATGGATTAAAGTTATTGAAACAAGAAAAAGTTGAGAGACAGATATTGATGCATAATATTTTATTTATAAAAAAACAAAAACAGTGAAGAGGAATAGACGCATAGATACTGCAAGCATAGGAAGTACAACAAAAAAGCTTGTTATGTTTTCTTTAATCATGTTTTCGATAAATAACGTATTTGTGAGTGATTTTCTAAAAAGAGCAATGGAATCATATGACACTTAAAAAGTTCAATAATTCAGTTTTGATTGTAAAAGATAAAGCAATGACACAGGCACTCGCGGCGAAACCTTTTCTCATGTTTTGGGATTTCAAATACTATCACTGTTCATGGATTCAATCATCATTTCTATCAAGGAGATGTGCATAATCATAAGAGAAAAAACCATTGAGCTATCAATATGGCTATTGTTTGTGCTGACACACCTCATAGCGAAACAATGAAGCTAAGGGATCATCGTGATAACATTTTGCAATTCATAGCGAAACAACTTTAAACATTATTTCTTTCTTAACTACGTGAAATTTACGTCGCAATTTTACCACGTGAATTTCAATTTATAACATTTTGCACATATATCTGTCATGATACAGTTGTAGCAAAATACACAGAAGATCTTTAAATTTATTGCCACGTGAAATTCATGTCACAACTTTGTGAAGTCAAAGTAAATTTCACTTCACAACTTTGCCATGTAAATATCACTTCACAAAGCTATGACGTGAATTTTACTTCACAATTTCTTTTTTAAAAATAAAATACATTTTTACATTTACATTATATTTATAATTATATTAATTAATAAATATATTATTTTTAATTTATATGTAATAATTAATATATATTAATAAATAAATATAATATGTTTAAAAAATATATATAATATAATCTGTTTTAGATATAATTTTTTATTACAATCTGATTTATTAAATAAAATCTGTTTTATTTAATAAATAAATATACTCGGTTTTAAATAAATATATAATATAATTTTTTATTTAATAAATAAAATCTATTTTAATAAATAAATATTTATATATAAATTAAATATAATTCTTTTTTAATAAAAAAAATCATATATTTTCGTTTTAAATAAATATATTAAAATTTTTTGAATAATACATTTTATTTTTAAATATATATTACAATACACATACTTTTAACCAAAAAAATATATAATATTTAAAACACAACAACCCAATAATATCTCCTTCAATATTATTTCTTCAATTTCTTGTTCAAATATCTCCTTCAATCTTCTAAACTTTAACATTTTGACATAAAAAGATTAAAAATAAACTAAGTCAGAATATATTATGTGTGATTCGAAATATTTAAAAAACAGTAGAAGAAAAAAATGGTAGAAATACCTTAAGTTTAGAGATGAGGAAAATGAAAGAAGGTTGCAATGAAAAAATGTTAGAGAAGAGAAACTGGAAGAGAAAGAGAGTAAAGTAAGTGAAAAATGAATTAAGTTTGGAGATATTAAAAATAAAGAGAGTAGAAGGAAAATGATAAGATTGCATGTAAAGTAAGTGGCCTGGAAAACAACGAATATATTTTAAATTTTCAATTTGCAAAGTGACAAACAGGTCACTAATTTACGAAGTGAAAAACACGTCACTAAATTGCAACGGTCAAAAATTTTGTCAGTCACAACCTGCACATCCTGTACCACATCACTTCACCGTCAAATATTTTTTCCTCTTAAACCTTGCGACGTGAATAACACTTCACAAGCAAAAATTTAAAATTTTCAAACTTCCTTCTTTTGTACGCCATGACCCTTTTATTTTATTTAAATTTAAATTTAAATGTAGTAGCGTGATTTTCACGTCACAACCTTTTTAAAAAAAAATTAAAATCTCATAATCCACGTGTTATCTTTAAACGTATTATTTTAATGTTAAATATGTTAGTGACGTGATAAACACGTCGCAAACGCCTATTTTTTACCACATGTTTTTCACTTCACTAAATCACGTGGCTGGATACAATATTTTTTGTAGTGCTAGCTTGTTGCCAACACTCACTAATGCATAAAGAAAGAAGAATTTCCACCTATTTTTTTTATATGTTTTACACCTATTATTAGAGGATGTAAATTCAAAGAGTGACGAATATCTGACGAATTTACACCCTTTTAAAAACGGGTGTAAATAGATGGTATATTATACTCTTTTTAAAAAAAAGTGTAAGTTGTTACATAAATACATTTAAATGAAACGAATATACATCCTATTTGATAAAAATCGAGTGTAAAATGAATAATGCTTATTATGATTATCAACAAATTTATACCCTATTTTATTTAAATAGGGTGTAAAAATACTGTATATTACACCCTATTTTAGTTATCACGGGTGTAAAATATTTGATAAGTATATTATACTTAATTTCATTTACACTTTATTTCATTCAACCAAATGTTTTTATATATCGCTTAACATTCAGTAAACAAATTATTAGCATGCAGTGCACACCTCAAATTGTTGATGAAATGAGTCAAATAAATAACAATTATATAACTTATCATAACCCTTATAAATACATTCACATTCACACTTTTGTCGTTACAGATATAAGTTATAGATCAGCCATTCACACTTTTGTCGTTACAGATATAAGTTATAGATCAACCACTAAAATTAAAGTCGAGATCCTCAAATGTTAGTAATTAAAAATATAATAATTTCAAGGAGGCATCACCATATATTGTAACCAGTTTAGTGTCATGTGCATATTTCCATTAACTCTTTTTTCTAATTCCCCATGAGAAATCTAAAACAAAAATGGTGAATAATTCAAAAAAGTACTTTATTCAATATGAACTTTAAAAAAAAAAAGTGAAATCCTTAATCCATTATGATTTATCATCAACATCCATCCAAAGTAACCTTGAGTTCAGCCCAAACCCAAACCATTCAAGCTTTTTCGGAAAAACACGTGCTTAGTCATCAATGTAATCCACACCCTTCCCAGCATATATTAACAAATTAAAGGTGTGTCACCCAACCAACACATCAAACAACTCCATATTATGCATATTATTATAATCTAAAAACATCATAATTCCATCCAACTTCTCTTTACTCACAATCCAGCTAGCTTTGTGCAAAAGACATTGAAATCTTTAAATGAGAAATCCCCATTGAAGAATATGTGGAATTTCTTTTTGGCATATTGATGAGTCTCTATAAACTTGATTCTGCCTCACTTGAAGATTAAAAAAATTTAGTTATTTCAAGAAAATCACCCAAAATACACTAAAAACACAGTCATTTCTCTGAAGAACACACTGTAATATATGAAGAAATGAGTACCACAAATACAACATCAAACAATTTCATAATTTTTTGTTTGAAACATAGTCCTTGCAAGAATTATCCACGCACATTGTTAATCAAATGAAAGAATATAAATTTTTATGTACCTGACACGAAATTTTCATTACATTTTCATTTTCATGTACTTCACACAACTCCAAACATCCATCTGATCCTTAACATTTATTATTCTTCTAGGTCCTATATAGAGAGTATAATTGAAGCTAATTAAAAACTATTTCTTTATATAAAATTAAGATTGAGAACATAGTAACTATTAAGAGAAAATTCAAACTCCTTCCTACCTTTATAAAAACTTCTAAATTCACACTCTATAATTGCAATTAGTGTTCTAAGAAGAACAACACTTTCTACGTATTCGATTGTCAAAAAACATACAAAACACATTTTGAATCACTAGAGTATTTAATATTTATCCCATGTTAGTCTTACTTGACATCTTCTCTTCTAGATTTACCAAGCCTAAACAACTTTCGTTTTAACTTGTCAAATCATTTGGATTTAAAAATTTCATGGTCGTTTCAAACATTAAACCAAAAACACAACTAATCATTGATGGTCATTCAAATTTCAAATTAAAAAGACAATGATATGTATGACAATCAAACATACATGACTATCTTTTACTATCGATTATGTCATGGAATGAAAATGTTTAATATCAAACCACCCTTCAGGGATGGTATATCATCTATTAAGTAACAAAGAGCAATGACTTGAGGAAAATTGTGATTGAGTGAATACATGATACTTAAAAGGCTACATAACACAAGTTCTCCCCTAATAATAAATCTAGCTAGTTTCTTTTTCAAAAGTGATAATTAATCTTAGTCGGGAAGAGGACCACAAATGTATATGTCGTAAAGAAAGCAAAGACTGAATTTAACATACAATGTCATCATCAATGCTTAAAAGTTTTCTTTAAGATACTTTAGAAACCTTAATATGAATCGCACATTCACATTAAACATATCGATTATGATATTTTACTAAATAAAGTTTCCTCATTTATTCTCGTGCACAAAAAAAAATGACTTAGATATAATTTTTGGTACTTGAAACAAGTAGTTTTTTTTTTTGTATCTTTTTTATGCATAACAAGTATCTCTATTTATAGAAAAACTTGTACCAATTGGTGAGCAGAAACAATGTTTCAATTGTTTAAACATGACCATTCACGAACCATTTTATATCAATAATAGCAAACCATTTCATGAAAAGTTGTATTGATCTGGTGGTTGCACGTTATGACCATGTGCCTTATACAATAAGCTCTTTCGTTCAATTCTAGAGAGTTGCAACTTTTAGCCATTTATTTTGGTAATTTAACCATTATTATTTATCAATTTAATATTTTGAAATTTTCTCCAACAATCCCCCACCATTTTCAAAATATATCTAAATCCATTATTCAGAAAATTTCATGATTTCAGATAAAGGTATCTTACAATTTGAACCAATACTTAGTAAGTTAAGTTTTTACTCATCCCTGAATAGATTGGTAGACAAGTTTTAAACCAATTATTTATTATAACAAGCGTGCATAACTCATACATGAAATCTTGATACCATTGATTGAATTATTAATATGAAACATTTAGTAAGGTCTTGTGTCTCATATCCTTTTCATGAGAGTTTAAGAGTCAAGCTCTTGAACTCTATGAAGCGGCACCACTTCATCTCATATAAGTATACTATATCAGAAATGCACATGTAGTTATGCATTCCTGCAAACATATACTATATGTCTATTAAGAGGAAAACCTCATCCTACCACACTTATTCTTATGGTCCACATACTTTTACCCCTTTGGATGTATCTATCATTAAGTACTTCAATCCCTCTAATAGTGTACTTTCGTCATTGAACTCAAGACTTAACAATAATCAAGTGTGAGTCAAGTTTTCACTATTAATGATTAATTAGATACAGACTTGTTCCACATCTCTAATGATGTCTTCATTGTATTCAATTATATCCAAAGACATCATATCTTTGTCAATCCTTTCGTCAAAGAATTGCAAGATTTTTCCAAACTTTAATAAATTCCAAATATTCAATTTTTCAACTAATCTTGCATATGATTACTTTATTTACTCTTGATAGTATTTGTTATCTATCATTAAATCATAACACTTTTATCATATTAGTACAATTTTCATATACAACATATGTTTTATATTCTTGATATTTTTGATAAACTATCATCATGACACTTTTGTCATTTATTTTGTCATATACACAAATTTTATGTCATTCTTCATTTTCTAACCTTTTTAATTTAAAATTTTACTCCCACTTAAATATATCTGAAATATATCTAATTCATTAAATATTTATAACAATCTCCAACCACGATCAAACAAATTTTTCATGACTAACTTTTATTTCATGAAGTGAATTCAAACATGTAATCCATAACCTCCATATAAATACAATACTATAGAATTCATTTCTATTCTTTTTAAAATAAACAATTTTCTTACATAACAAATTTTATGTTATAAATTGATGTTTCATATTTAATAATATTCTATGGTATATTCAAATAAAAATCACAATACAAAGTAAACAATGAATTCACATCATTAGTATTTTCTATAACTTTTTCCTATAAATGTTTGTCAACTTACAATAACTTAAAATATGTCAAAATTACTTTTAATATTAGGATGAACAAAACTTATACTTTCATATTAGGATACAAATATAATATGAGATACATCATTTTAAATTTAATAAATTGTTGCAAAAACTAAAATGTAATTTAAACATGTTCTTGATATTTATAACATGTTATTTACATAATTTCATGTTACCAATGTTAGAACAACATAAAACATAAAACCAGAATTTTGAAGGTAGTAACAATGGTGAAAAGAAACTTAGAAAGAAGATGAATTGGGAGAAAGAGAGAATAGGGAAGAGAGTAATATTGGATGAATCACTAAATTGGCATTAACCATGAATTGGAATTACAACAATGTATATATACACATGAGAGAATAGCACAACTAATACAAAATACAACTAAAGTGACATGCTGTTAAATTCTGTTATTTTGGAAAACTAAAAGCTTTTCAAAACAGCTCACAACACACCACCTCACTTTAGTTGCTCCAAGTTCATCATGCTCAAGCTCTTCAACAGTCTCTTGAACACCTCATTTGTCACACCCTTGGTCAACAAATCCACAACTTGATCCTCGCTTCGCCAATAGCTCAATCTAAGCTTTCCATCACCGACCAATTCTCTCAAGTAATGAAACCGCATCTCAATATACTTGCTCCTTCCGTGTGCAATCGGATTCTTTGCAAGATTTATCGCGGAAACATTATCCACAAACAGTGTGGTGGCATCATCATCACCACATCCCAATTCCTTCATGAGATTCACTAACCACATAGCTTGGCAAGCACTCAATGATGTCGCAATGTACTCGGCCTCACAAGAAGAGAGTGCTACAACCAGTTCCTTCTTCGAACACCATGAGATTGGTGTACTACCGAACATAAAGATGTAACCCACCGTAAATTTCCGATCATCTTTATCTCCGTACCAATTAGAATCGGTGTAGCCAAGTAAAGTACATTTGCGACCCATATCCGATGTGGGAAACAAAATACCACAACCAAGAGTACCTTTCACATATCTAAGGATTCTCTTGACCGCCGCCAAATGAGACACCTTAGGTCTCTCCATGAATCTACTCGCAATACCGACACTAAAATCCAATTCTGGTCGAGTATTGCACAAATACCATAACGATCCAATCAAACTCCGGTAAAGTGTTGGATCCACATCATCCTCATAATCACTTTTGGAAAGCTGAACTCTAGCCTCACAAGGTGTATTAGAAGCATTACAATGCTCTATTTCACACTTTTTCAGGATATCTAGAGCATACCTTCTTTGATGCATAAGCAGCCCCACTTTTGACTTGTGGAACTCTATGCCAAGAAAGTATCTCATGACACCAAGGTCAGTCATCTCAAACTCACTCATAAGCTCCACTTTGAACTTTGAAATACTCTTGTCATTGCTGCCCGTAATCAAGAGATCATCAATATACAAGCATAGTATGATAATACCATCAATAGTATCCGATCTGACATAAACACCATGTTCGGATACACACCATTTGAAACCGATGTCAATAAGAAAGTCGTCTATACGTTTGTTCCAAGCTCTTGGAGCTTGTTTCAAACTGTACAACACTTTGTATAGCTTGTATTACTTCCTCTCTTGATTTTTTATCACGAAACCGGGTGGCTGCCCCACATAAACCTCCTCATCAAGAAGACCATTCAAAACGCAGATTTCACATCCATTTGATAAATCACCCAATTGTTGCTATGCGCAATACCAACAACCAAACGAATAGTCTCCAATCTAGCCATCGGTGCAAATACCTCCTCATAGTCTATACCTTCACGTTGCAAGAACCCTTTCGCCACTAATCTAGCTTTGTGCTTGATTATTTCACCTTTAGGATTTGCTTTGACTTTATAGACCCATCGCATACCAATCGGTTTCTTTCCATGTGGTAAATTGACCAACTCCCAAGTACCATTTTTCTCAATATATTCCAGCTCCTCTTTCATTGCACATATCCATTTAGGATCACTTAAGGCTTCCTCCTCATTTACCGGTTCAGATTCGGCCATAAGTGCAAAATGAATAAGATCACCATCACTATTCACTTTGTTATCTTGGAACCTCTCACAATCTCGGAGTCTATGAGGCAAGGCTCTTTGCCTCACTGGTCTACCATTATTCACAACATCACTATCAACTACTATAGGTACAGGAACAGCGGCATCGGAACTCTCCGGATCAAACAAATCAACAAACTGATGTTGTTCAACAGGCTGTAATCGGTTAGCAGCATTGGCGTAATCGATTACACCTGCTGTTTCAGTAGTTTTTATTTCATCAAACTGCACATCCCGGGTTATCACGATTTTCTGATTCCTCTCATCAAATAGCTTATAACCTCCAGTAGAGTGATATCCAACAAATATCAACTTTTCACCTTTATCGTCCAACTTTTTTCTAAGTTGATTCGGCATATGACGATATGCAATCGATCCAAAAACGCGCAAGTGATTCACACTTGGTTTGAAACCACTCCAAACCTCTTCTGATGTAATCTTCTTCAAATTCTTAGTAGGACACCTATTCAACAAGTAGGTGGTTGTAGACACGGCCTCACCCCACAACTCTTTAGGTAACTTCTTCCCACAAAGAATACTATGCATCATGTTCATTATTGTACGATTTTTCCTCTTGGCAGCCCTGTTTTGTTGAGGCGTATATAGAGGCACGACCTCACGCACAATACCTTCAGGATCACAAAACTTCCCAAACTCACTAGAAGTATATTCACCTCCACCATCCGTTTTGAGAATTTTGAGCTTCCGACCGCTTTGACGCTTCACCATGGATTTGAAACTCTTGAACACTCAGAATACCTCATCCTTTCTCTTGATAAGATATGTTCAAAGCTTCCTACTAAAATCGTCAATGAACGTAACAAAATATCGATTGCCGCCATAAGTCTCTATTTGCATCGGTCCGCAAACATCCGAATACACCACCTCAAGTAAGCCTTTGGTTCTTCGACCCGCATCCTTTCTAAATACATTCTTGTGTTTCTTACTTGTCATACATTCCTCACATAATTCTGTCGGAACACTAATATGTGGCAACCCCGTTACCATTTCACTTTGTTGCAACAGTTTGAGATCCCTAAAATTAAGGTGACCAAGACGGTAATGCCATAACCATTCTTCTCTACTTTCCGCGGTAGCTAAACAACGATGCTCCATAACCTTTAACTCAACCTTAAAAGTTCTATTGGCAGCCATCGGCGCTTTTAGAATCAACACACCATTTGAATCTAAAATACGTAACATCTTGTTCTCCAACCGAATTAAGTAACCTCTTTCAAGTAATTGGCCAATACTTAAAATATTACACTTAATTCCCGGTATGTACAAGACATCTTTGATCCTAGAATGTCCACCATTCCTCCTTCCGATCAAAACATCTCCTACCCCTTCGGCGCTTAAAGTGGTGTCGTCGGCAAATTTGACTTTGCTCTTTGCCGCTTGATTAATTTGCACAAACCAATCCTTTCGACCTGTCATATGTGTTGAACAACCAGAATCCAAGTACCACTCATCTTTACTTTGAACTCCATCATGCATGGTAAGTAATGCATTTCGATCCGAGTGCATTTTTCCACCACTTTCCAAAACAGTACAGCTGCTGTCCCGCAAACTATCACCACAGTAACTGCTGCCCGGAGCATCAACAATGCCATAATTTTCCTCCGTAATCATCACAAGAAGGGTATCTTCATCATCTACCTCTTCCCTAGAAACCTTAGCCTCATCCGCATCTTTTTCTTTGTGTTTTGAGCGACATTCTTTCGCAAAATGCCCAAGCTTTTGATAATTATAACATTTCACAGAACTTTTGTCAAACGGTTTGTAGGCGCTTTGATTACCTTCTTTGTAGCTTCCTTCATTCTTCAAATTTTGTGGATCTTTTCCACCAAAATTCTTCTTACTCTTTGAAGACCACTTCCCTTTTGTTCTCTTGTTCTTCTCATGTGAACGCGCTTGCAAAGCGATCTCTGCTTTGGCTTTGTCGGTACTTCTCTCATCCATCCTTTGTTCATGCGCTTCCAACGAACTTTGCAACTCATCTTTGCTCAAAGTTGTTAGATCCTTTGACTCTTCAATAGCCACAACAATGTTATCGAACCGTGATGTTAACGAATACAACACTTTTGATACAACATTCTGCTCAAGAATAGTTTCGTCATATGACTTGATTTGGTTGACTAACCGGGTAATGCGTGTAATGTAATCATTGATCGTTTCCTTGTCCTCCATTTGCATTAGCTCGAATTGACGTTTGTAAGTTTGTAACCTTACCACCTTCGCTTTGATGGCACCGGCATATGCTTTCTCCAAGATTTCCCATGCTTGCTTCGCGGATTCACAATCGCCAACGTTCTCGAAATTGTCGTTATCAACATAAGAGTGAATCAAGAATAGGGTTTTGTAATTCTTCTTCTTTTCTTCCTTGTGTGTAACCCTAATAGCTTCGGTAGCATCTGCCCCTAACGGTGTAACTCCATTGATGACGATCTCAAGAACCTCTTGATAACCAAATAGAACCTTCATTTGTTTCGCTCATTTGTCGTAGTTCTTCGAATCAAGAATTGGGAGATTGGTGGGAATTCAGTCATTAGAAACGGTAGCCATTGTTGCAGCGGATTAGGATCAATAACCGGAGCTCTTGATGCCAAATGTTAGAACAACATAAAACATAAAACCAGAATTTTGAAGGTAGTAACAATGGTGAAAAGAAACTTAGAAAGAAGATGAATTGAGAGAAAGAGAGAATAGGGAAGAGAGTAATATTGGATGAATCACTAAATTGGCATTAACCATGAATTGAGATTACAACAATGTATATATACACATGACAAAATAGCACAACTAATACAAAATACAACTAAAGTGCCATGCTGTTAAATTCTGTTATTTTGGAAAACTAACCGCTTTTCAAAACAGCTCACAACAACCAATACATGCACCATACATTCAAATTCATGATTTTTTTTCCACCAAATTATTTTATCTAAATTTTATGGGTTATTAATTAAAATAAATTACTTACACCAAAAATAATATTTAACATGTATTTTATATTCAAGTATACACCATAAACCAAACATATTTTTAATTATTCAAATTCACATACTTCAATAATTTATAAATTATGCATATATAAGTTTATTCCATATGTTAAACATAACATAAATAAATATTATTTTCAACATATTTTACATGAAGTTAAAGCATCATATGAATGACATATTTATTTAATATGATTATGTACCTTTCATCATATTATTGAATAAGAAAACACAAATGTTCATTTCTCTGTTGTAGTCACAAATTAACCATAAAGAAAAAGATCCATAAATCAAAATTCTATAATTTAAAAAAATATATGAATTAACTATGTACCTTTCACCGACATTGAAAGTTATTACCATCTTCTTTAAAATTGAATACTTTAATATTAATTATAAATAAAGTATGGATCAAAATCGAAAATCGAACCTAAAGATTGTTAGATCTTGTGTTGGGGGTCTGCTGCAAAACATGAACAAGATGAAAGGTGCACAAAATGATTGCAATGCGTGTGTTTACACAAAGCTTTAGGTTCGATTCGCTTCCACCAATTTAAGAAAATTGGATGCAAAAGGGTTAACTGACGAATCCCCTTCAGCATACTTTAGAAATCTTAACATGAATCAGACATTCACATTAAACATATCGATTAATGATATTTTACTAAATAAAGTTTTCTCATTATTCTCGTGCACAAGAAAAATAAAAGAATGACTTAGATATAATTTTTGGCACTTGAAACAAGTAATTTTTTATGTCTTTTTAATGCCTAACAAATATCTCTATTTATAGAAAAACTTGTAACAATTGGTGAGGAGAAACAATGTTTCAATTGTTTAAACACACAATTTGCGAACCATTATATATCAATGATAACAAACCATTTTATGAAAAGTTGTGTTAATCTGGTGGTTGCATCTTATGACCACGCGCCTTATTACAATAAGATCTTTGGTTTCCAACATAACGTGTGTAATAAAAATACCTTAGCGCTGGAGTATGGTGTTGTGTATTTGACAAAACGCGTTAGATAAACATTAAGCGAGTCCGAGTCCGGTACTGAGTAGAATCAAGTTTGAGTGATCTAATTGAGATTCAAACCACAACTCATATAGTAGTTCATATTGATTTTGTAGAAAGTTAAGGTTTCAACAAAAAAAATTGATCATTCTCCTCAATAAATAAAAAATCCAGAAGTTATAGAAAAGAGGATACTCACCTTAGCAAAAAAGAAGTCCACAACAATCAGGGTAACAAATGATTTATCTTTGTTTTCTGTTCAGCTTCATAATGGCTGAAAACAAAGGAGGAAAGAAGGTCCAGCGACGGCGACCGAAAACAATGACAAAAGAAGGTCCAGTGTCGTCGGCTTGAAAGGACGACGAAAAGGATAACATTATGAAAATAACCTTAGTTACATTTTATTATGAATATGGAGAAGAATTTGGATTATCAGTGGGATAGAGAGAGTAATATGTCACACGTATTTGATTAATTTCTTGATAAAAATAATAAATATTTACAAAAACTATTATTTTTAAGAGAAAGTTTTTTTTGAAATAAACTAATATGTAAATGTAAATTTAAATTAGAAAAAGCTAAGAAGTTTAAGATGAATAACATTATTTTACATCTATAAAAAAAATTATATATTTTTAAAATAATTCAAAAAGAATATATATATATATATATATATATATATATATATATATATATATATATATATATATATATATATATATATATATATATATATATATATATATATATATATATATATATATATATATATATATATATATATATATATATATATATATATATATATATATATATATATATATATATATATATATATATATATATATATATATATATATATATATATATATATATATATATATATATATATATATATATATATATATATATATATATATATATATATATATATATATATATATATATATATATATATATATATATATATATATATATATATATATATATATATATATATATATATATATATATTAAAAAAATATTTTTGTAGAAATCTAATATTTGAGAAGGTACTTTTTTTCAGTCCATCTAAATTTACACCCGTTTTAAATTTAACGGGAGTAATAGAGATTTGATTATAATAATAACTTAAATTTACACCCGTTATTAAAAAACTAGGGTGTCTGTTGTCACGAGCTAACAATTAAAATGATACTTTATTTACAAAATTGTCACTGTGTTTCTTATTTACACCGTTTTTAGTATAATGGGTGTAAATTTTAAAATTATATTTTTCTTTTTGCACTAGTGACTTGTGAAAATATGAAGCTAATGGATGATGACATGAGAGTCGTGATTGCAATCAAATGCACAACACAACCCCAAGAGGAAGATTTATATCTTGACAATATTAAATGGCAAAATAATATATTAATAAGGGTCAAATATGTATGAGGTCCCTATAAATATGTCAACTTTCAATTTTAGTCCCTCCAAAAATTTTCTTCGAACAATGGTCCTCACAAAGTTTTTCGTCCAAAAAAATGGTCCATTCCGTTAATTTCCTCTAACGGAGGGTGATGTGGCATGCCACGGGGATCATTTCATGGCCGCGATAGTTTGATTCGGAATAATTTTTTTGTTATCATAAATAGTAGAGTCAAACTAAGTGAACCCTAATCCTTTTGTTCACCGTTTTCCTCCATAACAACACATTCCTTCCAATTGTTGACATTCTTCATCTTCTTCTTATTATTCCTTCCAATCGTTCTTCTTCTTCTTATTCGTCTCCCTCATCCATCTCAGAAATATGTCATCTTCATCTAGGTTAAGCAAAGTATTTTCGTACTATTCGACGAGTCTGACAAACCGTGAAGTGAAAAGGTGTGGATGCAATGGTGTTATGATGTCATACATGTGCAAGAACGAAAAGAACAAAGGTCGATTGTTTTGGAGATGTCCATATTGGAAAAATGAGGGTACTTACAATTTATTTATTTGGGATGATGAAATTGCACAAGGAAAGGATGATGAGGAATGCGTAGATTCAGAATGCAGGAAGGATGAGAGTAAGGTGAGGGAAATGTAGGCTTTAGAAACTCTGAAGGAGCTTTACAAATCATTCATGAAGAAGAACAAGAAGTTGAAGATGAAGATTAAGGAAGAGGTATTTTTGGGGAAGCTAAAGACAATATGTGTTGTAGTTTCAGTCTTGGTCAACTTGTATTTGTTAATTAGGTGTAATTGTTGGTTAGGTGTAATCGTCTATAATGTTGTGTAAGTGTTAATCTTGTCTAAGTGATGTGTTGGGAAATGTAACATGAATTGGTTTTGTAATGTTGAATTGGTATGAAATACAAATTGGAATTTATGTAATTCATTTAGTATTGTTCAATTGGTATATTTATTTTGTAGTTTCAGTCAAGGTAACATAGTTTTGACACAATCTTCAAGGTTGAGAACACAAGAAAGGGGGTTTGAATTGAGTTTCACATTTCGTCCCCTTTTGCGGAATTAAACTAATGACATTAATAAGTAAATAAAAGTAAATGAACATAATTATTTTTATCCTGGTTCACTGTTAACGAAGCTACTTCAGTCCACCCACCAAGGTGATTTTGCCTTATCACAAGGACTTAATCCAATAATCATCAACGATTAAAACCATAATGGATACCTTTCATTGCCTTCTTGAGAATCCTGGCTTTCACTAACCTCTCAAGGAATCAACCTCCAAGCCGTTAGAAATGACCTGACCCTCTCAAGCATTTTGGTCTTCACTCGACCGATCAAGGAACAACATCCACTAAGCTGTTAGAAACACGCTTAGTCTTCTCAAGAATTCTGGTCTTCACTTTACCGCTCAAGGAACAACACCTTTTACAAGGATTTTCTTGTGCACTAATATGCTTCTTACAAGATGATTACACAAATGTAGTACATGAACACCTAAGTATTTCTAAGAAAGATATGAGCAACTAGTCCTTTCTTTCTAATATAGAAAACTATCTAAAAAATGAATCTCTGAGAGATTATAAAACATTATTTATGTATTTCTCAAAAGCTTTCTTGATGAGCACTACAACTTCTTTTCATGAGCTTTAAGCTTCTTTTGATGAACTCCTTTCTTGAGTAGGTAATGCTTCTTTCCAGCTTAACCATCAAGACCAACTAAGTTACCATGCTTCACTTATTGATGTTTCACATGACTAGTTTCACATGGCTTTAACATGTTGTATCGTTGTACACACATTCAATAGTTTGATTTAGCTTCTTCTTCATTGATAATTCTTCATTTAAGCTTCAGCTTGTAGCATTTTCTTCAGCACTTTGGCTTTGTATGGCATCGTGCTATCGCTAGCAATCCGCAATTCTTCAGGCTTCTTGATCTTCAATTTATAGAGCTTGAGAGAATAGATCCATTAGGGGGTATTCTTGGAAACATATTCCAACAACAATATACCAATGTTCACATGAAGGAATGGTCAACGTCATTGTACAAAAAGTTGTTGTTGCGCCACATTTTTGAGGTATAGGTCACAGAGTTTTAGTACTATTATATTCAGCTCAAAACTATTCTTATCTTCAGTCTTCTAGCATCTTCAGAGGCTTCAGATATTAACTTGATGATGTGTGTTGTAGAATAGTCATTCTTTATGTAATCTTCAGAACCACAGTCTTCAGAATCTTAGATCTTCGTTCAGCAGATCCTAGTCACAAGAATCTTCAGCACTTAGTTTCTTAGAAGCATTATCTTCAGAGTCTTCAGAACCTATTCTATCAGAACCTCGTCTTCAGAGTCGTTATATTTCATTAAGCGTATACTTTGTCCTCATGGTCTTCCGTACTTTGTTCAATCAGAACCTTGTCTTTAGAAACTCTTCAGAACTTGATATTTATAATTGATGTCTTCAGAAACTTCAGAGCTTTGTTGACCAGAACCATGTCTTTAGGATCTTCAGAGTTGTAACAATAGAAAGAAAATTTCTTGTAAAACCTTCTAGGCTTACTTATAAAGTATCAATCCGAAACCTCGTTACTAACGTTCCTTAGAATCGTTGTATTAGAAGTATTTCTAAATCTTTACTTTATCTTGTACACATATATGTTTTCTTCCAGAGTGTTGATAATAGAGTCTGATGACGTCATACGTTTTCTTATCATAGTCATAATCATATTGACAACGACCACACAGTAGACAGAAACCATATCGTTCATAATTATTCTCTTAGATAACATATGCAATTATCATCAAAACTTAAATGGCAGATGTAGAACCAAATCTTGTTCTTACAAATATGATCTGCAAACTGGACATAATATGAGATATAATTGACTGTATAACTATAATTGACTATATAAAATTGACTGTATAAAGTTGAACATAGTTTTAGTCAATTAGTATTATTTTGCATGTCTAACTAGCATATAATTGACTGTATAAAATTGACCTATTAGGTGGCCTTAAAATTTAGACATACATTGACATATAAGTCTGTCATGATATGGGCCATAAGTTTCAAGCAAAATGATCTATAATTTTCACATTGAAACCATATGGACTTAACAGATTTCACCAAAAAGATCTATTATCAGTCAAGGAACATAAGTACAAGAAACTGATCAAAACATAATGTTCACAGGTTCACGATTAGCATACCATAACATGTTCACAAGATAGATTTGTTCTCAACAAATTTCATTAAATTAACATACCATAACAGGTTCACAAGAGTACACCAGTACAAGAAACTGATCAATACCGTACATCATTTCCATTACATCAAAAGAACATGATTTGTTCAAAAGTACATTAGTACATTACATTAAAATATTTGTTCCTAAACAAATCCATCTGCAAAAAACTAATGCTTCATTGGGTTAGACCTTTTCCAGTTATGTTGTCTTCTTCAGTTAGATCCAAAGGGTCATTGGGTTTCTTTCTAGGGGCCAGGAATGTTATTTGTTTTCAAGGTCCTCAACCTTTCACTATGCCTTTTTTTCTACTGCAACATTAGTCTGTGTCTTTTACCTGCTCTGGGTTTTAAACTTAGGTGGTTCACTAGAACTTGGCCTTGAAATATTTGTTCTAATACCAGGTGGTTTGAAAGGCTTATTCTTGCACACTTTGGGTTGCTTACCAAATAAAACCTTGACATTACTTTTCCTTGGTGAAGTTGCCTTGAGAGGTGATTTTTCAACCCTTAAATATTGAATATCCAAGACCTCATCACCTCCTAATAATGCAGACAAAGTTTCATCCAAACATGAAGAACGTGTAGGTTGGTCCCTTTTAGTTGGCTTATATGGTTCACTTAACATTTCCTTATTGACAGTTGCATCTTGATTATTTGGCTCACATGGTTCACTTACCATTTCCTCATTGACAGTTACATCTTGATCAGTTGCCTCACATGGTCCACTTGTCATTTCCTCAGTGACAGTTGCATCTTGATCAGTTGGATCAGTTGTCATATCCTCCTTCACAAAAGCCTCTCCATCCTTGACACTAGCCTTTTCCGCCTTGACATTAGCCTTTCCCCTCATTGGTACTATCTTTTTCCCTCCTTGACAATACCCTTTCCCTAATTGATAGTAACCTTTCCTCTTTTTCCTTCCTAGACAGTAGCCATTCCTTCATTGACATAACTCCTTCCGTCATTGACATAACTCTTTCCCTCATCGACAGTAGCCTTTCCTTCATAGACAGAAGTCTTTCCCTCTTTGACATTTGACTTTGCCTCTTTGACAGTTGACTTTCCCTTCTTGACAGTTGATTTTCCCTCCATGACAGCAGCTTTCTCATTGACGATTGGTTCCCCAATGTTGGTTTCCTCATTAACAGGTGCATCTTTGAGTATTCCCTCCTTGACTTTTGTATTATTTGTCCCCCCCTTAGATGTACAATTGTTGGTAGATCCCTTAGGCCTCTCATGCATGAAACAAACAAATAATTAACATTGTTACCCTAGCATAAAATACCTAGCTAAACAATCAGAAAATGTAAGATTTAAGTTAAACAGTACCCTTTTTTGTGTGCCAATGTGACCTTGCTAGTCTGACTTGCTTGTGTACGTAAGTCTTGAGTGGCATGGTTTGGCAATTCTTGACTGGGTTGGGTGGGCAAGTCTTGACTGGCCTGGATGGTATTACCAGAGGGAACAACCACAATTTGCTTGTTCTTCTTGCAGGTCCTTTTGTTGTGACCTAGTTCAAAACAAGCCTTCTACCTATGGCTTGTATTGGTTCTATGCCACTTTGTCTGATTCACTTCATTTGTCTCTCTCCTTTTAAGTTTTTTGGGCCTACCTGAGCCACGTTTGAACAAATGGGGCAACATGGTTTCATTGGATGTTTTTGGCCATTTATTTTGGCCATTTAATGGGGTGAGGACTTCACTATAACATTTTTCATATGTGCTTTTGTGATAAGACTTATGCTTAAATTTTATAGTGTTATGTGGTATGTAACTGCACCAATGTTATCTTCAAAATGTTATCAACTGTCAAGTCTATTTTTAAGTGTAAGTATGCCAATTTTTTTTGTCAAATTATTAATGATAACAAATTAACTACATCATAACAGCTAACCAGAACAACATTTTAACCATAACCAAACATTTCATTAAAAAGCAATGATCAATACATAAATTTCACTGCATTTGTAGTTTCAATATAACACCAACAGTTACATTTCAAAACAAAATAAACATTAAACATTAATGAGATTACAAAACATAACATTTTCAATGTTCCATAAAATTTCTCTTATTTTAGTTTGTTCTTCATAATCTTGTTCTTCTTCTTTGCATCTTCATACATAACCTTCAAATAACCAATAGCTTCCAACTCCGAGTTCATAATGCTCTCATCTTCATTTCCAAATTTTGCTCCCATGTCTTCATCCCATATGAAGAAATCACACGTCTCATTACTCTTTCAATAGGGACATCTCCAAAATAGTCTTCCTTTATTAGAACCCTTCTTGCATTGGTACGATACCATATGTGCATGACAACCACAAAAATTTTCAGCTCAAAAATTTATTGAAGAATAAGACATGACCCAACCTTTGGTTGAATTTGACTTCACAGAAGGCATTGTCACGATTAACCACGATGAAAAATGACGCGTAAAAGATTGGAGATGAGAAATAAAGCGTTTTTACGTGAAGGACGAAACAAGAATGGGGATGAGAAAGAAAGGGTTTCTACGTGGAAGATGAAAGATGGAGACGAAGTACCGGTGTCGCACCTCGAAAAATCACGGAGACATTTCGAAGAAACGACCCTCACGCAAAAGGCGCGGAAATGCGGTTCGAAAGAGTCGCCACCGAACTTTATTTTCCCCGAATGAACAGGAGAGGAAAATATCGAGAAAACCTCATAAACGCGGAAGGAGCACGGTCGTTGCAACCATATTCATGGGTTCGGGAGTCGGTTACGCGAGGGGAAGGTATTTGCACCCCTCACGTCCGTCGTACTCGACGGGAACCTCTTAATTCGAGTTAATGAATGTTAGCTAAACTTAATCTTCTCTTATCACTACTAAATGCTAAAGGATACTAAAAGGGATAAAGATACTAGGGAAAGGGGGTGGTTAGGAGGATAGGGTGCTCGCCAAGGATTGGGGCCCTTGTGCCTATGTATGCTCATTCGGACGAGACTGAGAAATCAGAGCGTCGTAGTTCGACTACGGGAAAGGATGAGGGAAATGGAAGATGGAGGGAATTGTGCTCGCCAAGATCATCGTAATCTTGTGCCTACGTATCTTACATTCAAAAGTGAATGAAGAATCAGAGCAGTCGTAGTTCGTGGTAACAACCACGAAAAGATGAGGTTGAATAGATTGGAAGTTTGAGAAAGAGACGAAAGGGTGACTGACAAGCAACCCAAGAGCGTGCCTCGAGATCTTGTCACTCAAGAATTCAAAGAATGCGAGATTCCAAGAACTCAGTTCTTTCGGGAATTGACTGAATAAGTTGAAGATAAAGAGTTGGATGTTTTGAAATCGAAAGAATGAACTAATAACAACTCAAGGGCGCGCCTCGAGAGTTACTCATTCGGATACTCAAAGAATGCTAGATTCTGAGAATATCCCTCTTTCGTAAGTTTTAAAAATGTTTGTAAAAAGATTGAATCGAAAAAAAAATGGCATGCGAGGCCAAAGGAAGTTGGTTTGGAAATGGCTCGACGACGTGTCGAGGATTTGTTTGAAAATGAAACCGACTTGACAACGTGTCAAGGGTTTAGATTGTGAGAAACGATATTAGTCCCTGAGGGTGCCCCTAATATCGAGACCACGAGGAATTATGAAGTGTGTGCAAAATGTCGATGATCGCGAATGCGTACGAGCATTCGTCTTAGGAGAGCGTTGAAATTGAATTTGAAAAAGTCGAAAGGTTGAGTGAATAACAACTCAAAGGGCGTGCCTCGAGAATTACTTACTCGAAGATTCAAGGAATGCTAGATTCCAAGAATCTCCTTCTTTCGGAGTTTTAATCGAGAAAAAAAGTGAGAAGAAGTTTTAAAATAATTTGAAGTGAACAAGGTATGAAAATAATTTAGGAGAAGTGATACTTATTTGATAAATGAGACGTCGGTCTCACAATCAATTAAACGGAGTATTATCGAGATGCTAGATCTCAATAACACCATTTTTATTTGAAAAAGTTTGGATGAACAGCGGAAATATCACACAGAATGCTAGATTCCTATGATATTTCTTTGCCCAAAATAGCGTACTAAACGATGTGTAGAACGACAATTTATTTAAGGTGTACACCCCAATAATGTTCGTCCAAAAATCCACATAAGATTCTAGCTAACAGGTCAATAATAATTTATCATTATTAATTAGATAATGATGCTAAATTTTTAATTATTAATTTAGTAGCGAAAATAAGTATTTAAAAAATATTATTGTTTCAAAATTCCTTCTCTTTAAAAGAAAATCTACTTTGAAATTGTCTTATAAAATAAATTACTTAATAAACGATTTTGATTTGATTTATGAAACATTATAATAAACAACGAAAGTATCATGTGGAATGCTAGACTCTAATGACATTTCCTTGTCTAAATAATTAGAGGGCGTATTTTGAAGCGGAAAATCGAATAATGTACTACCTAAGGCGTACGCCCCAATAGTGATTATTCCAGAACTCAAAAAGATGCTAGACCTTAAGAGTTTTTTTGTTATTGATTAAAAAAATGATTTGTGTTGAAAATAAATTAAAACATCTAAAATTCGAACTATATTTTTTTTAATAACACACAACAGGAACACACATTCGTTTATGAATAACTGCCTAAGACGCATTAGAATTCAATTCTACTAAGTATACCAGAGATAAGAGTAACAAGAAGATGCAGAAAAGGAGAAAGATAAAAAGGGTTACACACTGTAGGCATCAGATCCATGTTTACATCCTTAGACAACAACATAGCAGCAGGATTGAAAACTGACATAATAAAAATCCTTTGATCTCTGGTGGTAGCATTCTCACACCGTTTCTCAACAGAACGAAATCCATGAAGATCAACAGGAATTTTAACGAGCTGACATTCATAGCTAGTGACCATTAGAGTGACCCGAGTTAGTTGATTTTGGTTACACAATCCTATCATCTTTTGAATAACAACATTACCAAATTCATCAAGCATCAACTCAGAAACGTTATCAATCACCTCTGTGAAAATATATGAAATAGCTTCTCTTCCAAATCTTTGTTTCGAAATCCAAAAAAAAAAAAAAAAAAAAAAAATATATATATATATATATATATATATATATATATATATATATATATATATATATATATATATATATATATATATATATATATATATATATATATATATATATATATATATATATATATATATATATATATATATATATATATATATATATATATATATATATATATATATATATATATATATATATATATATAATCAAATGCTCATCTGGTATGGTATAATACATGGTAGCCTCACCAAACGCTCATCAAGTAGTTTTAAAATAGATTATTTTTATATTTAGCATGGTACCACGACAGTTAAAGACGAACCACATGAATAACAAAAGTGAAGCTTTTATTTAAAACAATCCAATTCTGCATCAGATCTCAGACAAATATTAATAACAAAACAAACTTGAACATCATTAGCGTTTGTGACAATCTCCAAACACAAATTATTAAACCAACACACATCAATCATATGAAACCAAACTGCTCGAAAATAAATCCTTAAGAATAAAACCTTGTCCTTGAAAACAGAAACACACCTTTAATCTTTTACCAACAACACAGTACAGAGTTATATTCATGTACTAAATCCGAAAATAAACCAACGCAACATGTCCGAAAAGTTACCGAAATGTTGAATTTTTCATTATTGCTTGGAAGCGTTGCTTTGAAACCACTGCATATTTGATGTGTGACAGTTGCGTACCACTGAAGGTTCGTGCGTGGCTTGAGATGATGATGGTCGAAACACAAGAAAAACATCGCCAGAGTGCGTCGCGGTGAACCTGCTGCTATGAGGCCGGGTTGGACATCAGCCTACTGAAGTTGTCAAAGTGAACTGAGTTGGATTCAGCTTTGAAATCGCGAACTCCATAACCTGCACATAAACGCATAAACACCAACAGAGGCAAAGACTTAAACATAAATTATGCCTATCGGCACAAATATGAGACCAACGATTTACGAGACCACCAAGTTGTTGTCGTAAGAGACGTCGTTGTGAGCTGAGGAATTGTTGAGCTGATAATCAATGGCTAATGCGTTGAGTTAATGCCGGTAATCCTCGGTTCTTGAAAGAGTCACCCCTGTACACATTATGATCAAATTCGGACCGCTACTTCTCAACCTTATCAGGACGTGTCTTTGCTGATGAATTCAACCGCTACTCTACGCACTTTGAATCCCTGCTTCTGTTGTCGATATTCGACAAAATTGCGACCTGTATGGAACCTGTCAAACAAAATGCGACAAATTATCTAGGAGAAACAACCAACATCACACGGTGAATGTCGTGATTGATTGCTTTGTCGTTGAGCCTGTGGTGGAACCAGAGTGAAGGTGAATTGTTGTTCCAAAGGTCATCGCTTCAAACTCTTTTCGAATAACCCATGATTAGGCGATGCCGTAACCTGCACAAATTCAACAGCCAGCAAAATAACAAACAAACCCCAGTAACGCATCAATTCCCCTTTTCAAACTTTATCAAAGTCAAAGACAGTTTTGCTTATACCATCTTTTAACAATACCATTATAAGGCAAAGAAAAATAACGTCCAGACAATATCACCAGCTAAACCCGAAACCAAATGCGCAAGACACAAACTAATAGCAACCTCAGATTGAATAAAAACCAAATTCTGCCTACATGATTCAAATAGCAGTTCAAAAGTCCAATTCAAATTGAATAGACCTGAAACCAACGGGTTACCGATGTTGTCGAAACCCGTTTATTGAATGCGCTGTGTTGAGACCGAGTGAAAAGGCTACTGCACTTGCTGTATTGTAGTCAAACCAGTTAGGCCTTTGAAGTCGCGGCTGCTGGATCTCATCATCAGGAGGTACACCACCAGGGCTATATCCACTGAAAGGCTAAACCGAAATTGATGGCGTGAGTCAGTCGTTGGCATTGAAGGAGGATGTAGGTTATTACTGTTGCGTGCGGCGTGTTCAGATGTAGACCGTGAGCAAGATTCCTGATCTGCAAAAAAATCAACAGAAACAACAGGCGAAACAAACATAGTAATTGCAAGAACTAATAAAATATAATTGAATCAGAAGTTCCGTTTGAGTGGCCGTTTGTTTGATTCGAACTGCGTTGTTGAGGCCATGATGAATTACTGCCTTGAGCTATTACGGCGAAGTCGCAACCGTGTTGGTGTTGCCTATGAACCTGCGTACAAACCAGTCAATAATAATTTCTTTGTAAACTTGAAATCGACAAAATGAAATGCAAGTTCTCCAGCTTATCTCTGTCTCCATCATTCCCACCTCACAACCTTGAAGTAAATCGATACCACTAGCTGGTACAAGCCGCAATTCATAAACGAAACTGTTCAATGCACATTCAGTAACAGGTTATCAGTAAAAAACCTTTATGAAAAAAAAGGACACAAAACAAAACACAATAAAACTTCACATCATCGGAATGTCAGTGTGAACAACCTCATGACGACAACATCATCACAAAACCTTATGGAAAAAAAAAACAACATTGTCGATGTACGGTAACGGATCCGTTGAGCTCAAACCAGCTACTGAACGGGAGAAAAAACTTGAATGCATCAAAGGATAAACTTCACTATTCTGCAAGCTGCTCCCGTTGTTGATGAAGATCTCGTAAATGACGGGGTTGAGTTGTGAGTTGTATTCGCGGCTACTTTTCGTACAAGACGAACACGTTCCTAAGTGTTGTGGGAACGTTTTGGAGCTGTAACTAGGTTGTTTCATGGTGGAGAAGTGAGCAAAACCATGGGTTTGTGCGCGTTGGACGAAGTGGAGCACGACGATCAAAATAGTTGTTAGAAGATGATGGCTTGAGGGGTTTCGCATCGGTGATGATGATTGAGAGGAAAGGTCAACGATGGTAGAGATTTGGGAGAGAAGAAGGTTTCGACTGGGGGATGGGGTTCACTGGCGGCGCCGTTCTAGGGTTTGCCTGGGGATGAACAGTAACTTCGAAAATTAGGGTTTTTTCCATCTGAAGCTACCCCCTTCTCTTTATGCTGACCAATTATGGGCCTCCAACCGATTGGGCCTTCTGATTCTCTCAGCCCCTTCTTTTCCTTTCAAAATCTGACTCCCTCCTCTAATTTCTTTTCCAATTAATTTATTAACATTAAGATTAATAAAAAAAAACTAACATAACTCTAATAAATAAATAAATAAATAAAAATGACAAATGAATAAATATTAACAATAAACATTAAATAAATATTAAAAGAAATATATATATATATATATATATATATATATATATATATATATATATATATATATATATATATATATATATATATATATATATATATATATATATATATATATATATATATATATATATATATATATATATATATATATATATAAAGAAAAAGTAATTACTAAAGACATTAGTAATATTTTAAAAATAGAAAAAACTTAAGAAGATAATATTTACAAAGAAAAGTTGTTAGGCCACGTGTCACGCTTAATTGGTTAAAAAAAGGTAAAGTTTGAAAAACGCCCGATTTCAGGTGGACACATGACTAAACGGCAAGAAACAATAATGCGAAGATATTTACAAAAAGGGTAAGACAAATTTAGGGTATGACATGGATTTAGGTTTTTTAATGTATTTGGGGGAGTTACTATTTATTAAGTTATAAATAAAATGCTTAAATACACGTTCTCCTATTACAAAACTAGCTACTTTTGTTAGAATGATGATTAGATTGATTTATTACATAACTAATTAATAGTTTTAATTAAATATATAAATAAAATGCTTAAATGCATGTTCTCCTATTATTAATTAATAATTTTAATTAAATATATAAATAAAATACTTAAATGCATGTTCTCCTGTTACAAAATCAACTATTTTTGTTATAATAATGATTAGGTTGTTTTATTATTTAAATTTTTTTTTACATAATTAATTAATAATTTTAATTAATTTTTTATAGAAAGTAGTTAATTAGAATTTTGTAAAGTACTTTGGGCCTTAAGCCCATCTAATTTTACCACTAGCCCAATATTCAAGTTGTAAATAATAGTATTAATGAGATATATAAATACTAACTACATTTATTAAAAAATCAATGTGGGACTTTAATGAGAAATATTTGTATATTTTATACTAGACTATCCGTCTATCAATTGTTTTCTATTTTCTGGATAAGTAAGAAGTATAGTTGAATTGTGTGAATCTGATGCACCAGATGAGTAGCGCCATACATATTCACAAAGTACTTTTCTGGTTCATGAGTAGCGCCACACATATTTTCCTTACAACAAGTCTTAGTGTTATAGTTATTAGGTCCTCTTTATTTTATTTTGGGTCTTCTCATGTTAATGGGTCTTGCTACTGTATATAAGCCATAAGGCCTTCTTTGTATCGGGACAATAATCAGTATTGCATATTTACATTTCATTTTTTGCTTCTTCTTCTTCCTTTTGAATTTTCTTTTCCCGCCATGGCTTGTTATCATACAATGCAATATGATATCAGCAGACTAAACCCTTAATCTTTTCATCCTCATCGTCTTTCCCTTCTGTTATCGCTCATAACCCGGTTTCTCCTTTCTTTCCATGGCTTCCGACGATGATAATGTATTTGCCAAAGAAACTCCCACAAAACCTAATTCCCCCAAGACTGATACACCCGATCCTATCTTGAACCCTCGCAACCCATTTAATCTTCATCCCGGTGAAAACCCAGGCGCCACCATTGTTGCTCCACCTTTGGACGATAACACTATCATGATTGGAGCAAATCAATACGGCGAGCTTTGACCTCTAAGAACGAGCTCTCCTTCATCAATGGTAATCTTCCCAATCTAGCTGTATTTGACCCCAACTATGAACTCTGGGATCGTGCAAACAGTACGGTTCTCTCTTGGATTAATCAAACACTTTCCCCACATATCGCACAGAGCACTATATGCTTTGATTCTGCTTTCGATCTTTGGGAGTATCTTTGCGAAAGATTTACTAAAGGTAAATATTTTTGCTTCTCTGATCTTCTCTGTGATTTGCAATCCATTCACCAGGGTGATAGATCTTTATCTACCTATTTTACTGATCTTAAGATTATGTGGGATGAATTAGAAGATTTAAGACCTACACCTTCTTGCACTTGCCCCATTCCATGTACCTGTGATTTAGCTAAGGTTGTGCGAAATTTTAAATATATGGAATATGTTACTTGTTTCTTAAAAAGTTTAAACGATAACTACCATAGTATTCGTAACTAGATTTTTCTCCTTGACCCCCTACCTAGCATTAGTCATGTGTACTCTCTTATTGCTCAACAATAGGTTAATCCCTCAATTGCCTCTACATCTACATCCACCATTCTTTCTGCAAATAATGATAACCTTAGAAGTAAAGGCAAATCTGCCTCCAAAAGATCCATGTTATGCACAAACTATCACAAAACCAACCATACAGTGGAAACCTGCTATTTCAAGCATGGATTTTCACCTGGCTATAAGAACAAGAACCCTAAACCTTCATCAGAGTAGAAGAATTTTTCTGCTGCTGACAAAGAACAGGTTGTAAGTACAAAGTATGCCTAAGAGGGGGTGAATTAGGCTTTAGGGACTTTTTTTTTTCCGGTTTTTCGGTATTCTTGAATTTTACTTCTTTAAGAATGTTGGTGATGAAAGCGGTAAATGCAGAAAAGGAAAGAATACAGAGAATTATAGTGGTTCCCCTCACAATCCGAGAGTACTCCACTCCCCTTTCAACATGAAAGAGAATTTACTATAGTTTTAGAATTGTACAACCTATCACACCATCAACTGGTGAGGCCTACTTTCTAACAACTATACAATCACAAGTGTGCAAGAACAATCCTCCTGCAGACACTTACCCTTGTGTCCAACAATCCTGGATCACAAGTCACAACACAGACAATTCTGTAAATCTTGTTTTTGAGAGAAATGAGTAATAATATCAATACACAGATTGATCTTCTCCTTTAGTCAGAATTCACTTCTTTAATGTCAATACAAGTGTTCAAATTTATGGATATGAAATAGTATGAACAAGATGAACACTTTTTGAAAAATATTTAAAGATATTTGAATTGAGTGAATTTGATTCAATGATAGTTTTTGAAAATTGTAGGAGGTGTTTTTCAATTTTGAAATAATCAGAATTTATATGAGCCAAAACACCATTTCAAAAAGGTATAATTGAGTATGAATAAAAAGATGGAAAGGTATAACATTCAAACAATATTTGAACTTGAAAGGAAGCAATTTTTCAAAATACGTTCAGTGTTAATCGGTTAACCATATAGGTTAATCGGTTAACACTGTAACGTTAGCTCAAAGAATTCAAATTTTAAGGGCGTTAACCGATTAACCCATATGGTTAATCGGTTAACACTGTAAAAACTTAGAAAAATATTTATGTTTTAAGTGTTATACCAATTCTAAAGAGTTTAAAAACATGCCAATGCAGTATGCAAAAAATTATGGATTGTTTGAACACTTGTATATCAAATTAAAGAGGGAATTTTGATATACCAGCCTTGTGTCCAAGTCTTACAGATGAAGAATAATTTGCACAGCAGCTTGACTTGTAAGTTATAATTGCATAGACTTGATCAGTTTGAAAGCCTTGACTTTTTGCAATCATGAAGTAAGCTTGAGTTGAGTTGACATCATCAAAACTTTGAGATTGAAGTATGCTTGCTTCTACACAGGTTATATCCAAAGAGGATTATCAACATCTCTTGATGCTCCTTCAACAATCCAAAAAGGATCACACACAACCCAAGAATGACAAGGCTTCCAATTATGACAAGGGAGTAATCTCAGGTATTGTTAGCCCAGGTAGTGTTCTTCCTAATCATTATATATGGATTCTTGATTATGGGGCATTCCATCTTGTTTTCCCTCATATTCAATGCTTTTCCAATATATTTTCTATTGATCTTGTTCATATTTACCTTCCTAATGGCACTTGTATTACTGCTATTTATTCTGGTACTGTCATTCTTAATAATTTCCTGCAATTGCATCATGTTTTCTATATTCCTGAGTTTAAGTTCAGCTTGATCTCCATTTCTAGACTCTACAATAATTCCAATTATAACATCTCCTTCTCACATAACCCCTGCTATATTCAGGATGTGTCTACCAAGCGAATGATTGGACAAGTGACCTTGCATAACAACCTTTATATACTACATATCCACTCTGTACACACTTTCACATATGCCACTACTTGTAATACTAAAGTATTAAAGATCATGCCACTTTAGATACTTCTCTATGGAACCATCGTTTAGGAAACCCCTCTAATGAAGTTTTACATACTATGTCTAAGCGATTTCCTATTATCAAATATCATAAAACTTCCATGTGTAACACTTGACATTTATCTAAGCAATGTAAACTCCCTTTTCCTAATAGTACTTATGTTTCCATGAATTGCTTTGACTTAATACATATGGACATATGGCGGTCCTATATATATTGCTTCTATGGATGGTTTTAGGTACTTTCTAACTATTATTGATGATTTTTCTAAATATACTTGGACCTTTCTCATGGCTAACAAAACTGACACTAGACTACAGATTAAGAATTTTGTCTCTTATTGTCATACTCAATTTTCCTGCACAATTAAATTTATTAGGAGTGATATGGTAATGAATTGTTAATGCCCTCATATTATGATTCTCTTGGTATTATACATCAAAGGAGTTGTGTTGAAATACCTCAGGAAAACTCCATTGCAGAAAGAAAACATAGACACTTACTTAATGTCTTAATGTTACTAGATCACTTTTGTTCCATGTCAATCTCCCTAAATGTTTTTGGTCTTTTTCCCTATGCCATGCTACTTATTTGATCAACATAATTTGCAGCCCCACCATTCAAAACCATACACCCTATGAGCTCCTCTTCAAAACCCATCCTTCATACACCAATCTCAAAACCTTTGGTTGCTTTACATATGCATCTACCCTTCTTAGAAATAGATATAAATTGGATCCTAAGGCCATCAAATGTCTCTTTCTTGGATTCACAAGAGGCATCAAAGGTTACCTCTTATTTGATCTTCACAATAGATCTATTTTCACCTCAAGAAACTGTGTCTTCTATGAACATATATTTCCTTACACATCTTCTTCCATTCAGCCACCACAATCTTCCCCTCCTTCAACTACTGGTACATCCCTTCCTACCTTTCTCTTTGATCCAATAGTCTCTATAGACTTTCCCACCCAACCCACACCTGCTATGGTTGATACTGCAAGTTCCCCCTACCAATAATACCACGCCACCTTTACCTATTGACAATCAACATGCCTTACCTCATAATTATGTTTTACCCAACACACCTCACTCCTCCTCTTCCATACAACCTAATATTTCACCTATGTCTGATCCTGATAACTCTCCTGAAATTACCACCATCAGAAAATCCATAAGAATTAAATTTTCCCCTGCCTTTTTAAAATATTTTGTTTGTAATGCATCTCAATCTTCAGTTCTTTATGACATTTCTAACTATATTTCATATGATCATTTGTCTCCTGCATATTTTTCATTTATTTCTACTATTACTACTGTCTATGACCTTGTTTAATATAAGCAAGCAAGTCTTCACCCTCATTGGGTAAAAGCCATGGAAGCTGAACTTCAAGCATTACAAGCCAATCAAACATGGACTCTCACATCATTACCTCCAGGAAAAAAACCATAGGATGTAAGTGAGTATATGACTAAATTTAATTCTGATGGTACTTTACAGAGGCATAAATATAGGTTAGTAGCTCAAGGTTTCAAACAAATCCAAGGTATTGACTTCTTTGACACTTTTCTCCTATTGCCAAACTAACCACTGTAAGTTTACTCCTTGTTCTTGCTTCATCTACGAATTTATTCATTCATCAACTTGATGTGCATAATGCATTTTTACAGGGTGATTTGGATGAGGAAGTTTACATGAATTTATCTAAAGGCCTTACTCCCTCTTATCCAAATCAGGTTTGCAAACTTCTCAAATCTATCTATGGCCTAAAACAGTCTAGTAGACAATGGTTTAAGAATTTATCTCAAGTTCTCCTTACTAAAAACTTTAAGCAATGCTCATCTGATCACTCCATATTCATACATACATCTCATGAGTATTTCACTTTTATCTTGATATATGTTGATGACCTTCTGCAGGCAGGAAATAACATGACCATAATCAATCAAACCAAGGACATCCTTCAACATCACTTCCACATCAAGGATCTTGGCCCCTTAAAGTACTTCTTAGACCTTGAAGTAGCACGCAACAGTTCAAGCATCAACATTTGTCAAAGAAAATACACAATGGACATGCTCTCCACCACTGGTTTACTTGGATGTAAACCTACTACAACACCTATGGCTCATGATACTCGATTGCAGACCACTGATGGGATTCTAGAATTAGCCCAGTAGCGAACCTGTAGCGAGTGATGGCAAAATGGACATAACTTTTGATCCGTAAGTTCGTTTGAGGCACCATTCGAAGCATTAGAAAGCTAAAGCACAGAGATATAACATAGTATAGATAAGACAATTTGTTGCCCAATATTTTTATACCTAATAAGTTTGGAAATTCAATTGTATATGTGTTCTATTAATGAATTGTTGCACTATTTGCTGCCAGTTGTAAAATTATTTGTGGATAATTTATCGAATACTTGTGTGTGTGCTTGTGTAAGTATATTTTGGTGTGTGAAAAAATGAAATGCATGATATTTATTGATTTTTGTAATGATAATATAGTCGTGATTGTATTGTAAAATGTGTTGTATAGCATTTGAAAGTGAATTAGGTGTGGATGATTCATAAATATGTGCAAGTATGTGTAATTGTGTGGTAATTCAATTACGAGGAATTATTGAAGATATGCATGGATGTTAAGATTGAGGGATGATATTAACTGCATATGGTTGTTTAACTTATACATGCATCATTGTAGTCAAGAGACAATGCTTGTTAGTTCCGTGGGAACTAGTGACTTGTCCCAAATCTAGAGAGGAGTTTGAAGCTTAGAGGACGTGTTTTTGTGTGTTATTGGTCTAAAGGACGAACCTGATTTAATGTAAAAACCAAAAAATAATAACAGTGATTGGTACCACATGCATGAGTATTGCATTTGAGTCTTGCATTGAGTCATATTGTGTCTATAACTGCATTATGAGATTATGTGCATTATGTGAATTTGATGAATTGGTGAAATTGTGGATTTGTGAGTATGTACTTATGAATAGTATGATTTCTTGAGTGATGCTATGTTTATAAAGCATTTGAAGTGTGAGAATAATTATGCCATGCATGTATGCTATGTATTATATATTATTATATGATTTCAATAATTATGTGAATTCTCACCCTTCTGTTGGAATGATGTTTTATACAACATCGCTCAGGTACTGAAGAGTAGAGTTGCTTCTAGCACAAGGGCAGTTGTAGGAGTTATTTACTTTATTTTCCTTATTTATTTTGGGTCGAGTCATGCTCTGGTCATGTAACATTGGGAACGTTTTGGTTCGTGTTTTGAGAGATACTTTATGTACTCTATTTTATTTTGCTATCGTTATTTAAATTATGTGGAGTTTTGGCTTTGATGCCTAAGTGGTGATATGAATGAGTTATTTATGAGACTATTTATTATGTTTATTATGAATGAAAGTGATTTTGCTGCTACATCCTATGTGAAAGAGTATGAAAAGCATGAATTTAATTTAAGTGTTATTGAGCATGACATGTGTACGTGTGATGTTTGAATTATATGAGACACCCTTATTTGAGATGCATGTTATCTTACTCTGATTTATGATGTATTATTCTGTAGGGTTTAGAAGGGTGTTACAACTGACATCTAATACAATGCAACTTTATGTGTCTTATGCTATCTTAAAGCTTTTCCTGGCCAAGGTTTATTCTTTCCCAGCTCATCTTCCCTTGAACTTAAGGCATTATCTTACTCAGAATGGGCTACTTGTCTTGAAACACACAAATCCATCACTGACTTCTGTATATATCTTGGAGATTCGTTAATCTCTTGGAAATCCAAAAAGCAAATTAAGGTTTCTCGAAGCTCCACTGAGGCAGAATACCGCTCTATGGCTTTCACAGTATGTGAACTTCAATGGCTCACTAACCTTCTTCATGAACTTCCCATATCTCTCAAACATCCTGCTCTTTTGTATTGCGACAATGCTTCCGCCAGGCACATTGCTAGCAATTCATCCTTCCACGAATGAACCAAACATATTGAATTGGATTGCCACTTGGTTCGTGAAAAGTTTCAACAGAATCTCTTCCACCTCCTCCCTGTTATCTCATCTCAACAACTTATTGATTTCTTAACTAAACCTTTAGATGCTAAGCCATTTCAAGATAATACCACTAAGCTTGGCATATCCTCTATCTACACCAAGCTTATGAGGGGTCTTAGTGTTAAAGTTATTAGTTCCTCTTTATTTTATTTTGGGCCTTCTCATGTTAATGGGCCTTGCTGCTATATATAAGGCATAAGGCCTTCTTTGTATCAGGACAATAATCAATATTGCATATTCATATTTCATTTTTTGCTTCTTCTTCTCCCTTTTGAATTTTCTTTTCCCGCCATGGCTTGTTATCATATAATGCAATAACAAGATTTCATGATATCTTGATTAAGATATCACAAATTGTTGAAAAAGCTAGAAACAACAAACATACAAGGAGATTGTTGAGATCAACTTTAAAATATTTAACTCTTGTTAAAGACATTACCAATACAATCAACACTTTAGTCAACCTAGAGCTGAAATAAGCTCTCTCATACAAGAAAATGTTGCATGCAAATGCTCTTCTGACAAAACTTTGTGGAACAAGTGTCTCTCCTGATTCAGGAATGGTTCTTGTTGATGACAATTTGCAATGTCTTACCGTAAAAGATGTTAAAGAGACACTTTATAAAGTCAGAGAGATTCTTGAGCTTATCAACAATGAAAATTTTGAACAAAAATTTAATGAAGATGAAAAGCCGCCAATTAAGAGTTCTTTTGGTGTTCCTAAAAATTCAAAATTCACTATTGCTCTCATTTATATGTGGACAGAGTTGTATGGTCTATATGGAAATGTAGGAAAATTAACAATATTACCAAAATCATAGATATGATTGTAGGGCATATTATAGTATGAATAATGGAATAAACATGTACCTATCATGGTTGAATCCATTTGTTCTTGGAAACTGAGAACGCTACTGTCGTCTTTCTGATGGAACGGCTACGGTTAATTTCTTACCTAATAGGATAAATAAAATATATAACCACCAGATGAGGGAAAGGACCTCTCAGTGGGCTATTCAAAAGAATGACCCAACCCATCACTGGTCATTCAACAATTAAGTCCACTACAATATTTATTTTATTAAATAAATTAATAATTGATATAATAATTATATTTTATTTAATAATTAATTAAAGTAAATCCATTATATATTTAACATTCTCCTACTTGGATGACTTTAATTAATTATTAAAATACATCAATTGTAATAAACAAATATATCAATCATTTATCATCAAAATAATGTGAGAAAATACAAAATTTAACAATGTATAAATTATATTCGATAAGAAAACAAATCACACATTTCAAATACTCACATTTCACATAACGATAATGAATATGAATTAACATATGAAGAAATATGTAATTCAATAATGGTCCAAGCATCTGAAATGCTATAAGATATATGATTATTAAATTGACATCATCTTATACATATCTCATTACAATAATTAAATACAACAATCAGACTCCTACTAATCCAAAATATCAAAGGACTTAACTACACCCATGTTAGCTACATGCCTTTGAAAAACACCAACAATTAAGCCTTTGGTTAGTGGGTCTACCAACATGTTCTCTGTGAAAAGATGTTCAATTCGAGTCTGAAAATCAAAAATTTTCTCTCTGACAAATAGATACTTAGTATCAAAATGCTTTGTGCGAGAAGAACTCTTAGTGTTCTGAGAGAAATGTACAGTAGCAGAATTGTCGCAATATATCACAAGTGGCCTGGATAAGCTTTCAACAACTTTGAAGCGAGAGATTAAGTTCTTCAGCCACATAGCTTGAGAAGTAGCTTCATAGCAAGCTACATATTCTGCCTATATAGTTGAGGTAGCTGTAAGAGTCTGTTTAATACTCTTCCACGAAATAGCTCCTCCTGCCATCATAAAAATTAAGCCGGAAGAAGACTTTCGGTCGTCAGGGCAACCTTCAAAATCAGAATCAGAATAACCAATGGCCCGAAGTTGATCAAACTTCTTATAGGTCGTAATCCTTGGTTCCTTGAAAATATGGCATGACCTTTTTAACGGCTTTCCAATGGCCCAATCTTGGGCAACTCAAGTATCTCCCTAAAACATTAATTGCATATGCAATATCAGGACGAGTACAAACTTAAACATACATCAAAGTGCCAACAGCAGAAGCATATGGAACTCTTTCCATTTCAACAGTTTCTTTATCATTTTGAGGACATTCAGATTTAGAGAGTTTATCAACCTTTTGGACAGGAACAGTGCACGGGGAGCAAGACTACATATTAAAGCGTTTAAGGATTCTTTCAATATATCTTTTTTGACATAAACCAAGAACACCACGTGACCTATCACGAAAAATTTGGATGCCTAAAACAACATAAGCATCACCTAGGTTCTTCATATCAAAGTGGTTACTTAACATTGTTCTTGTCTCTTTCAAAAGACTAACACTAGTGCTAGCAGGAAGGATATCATCGACATACAGAACTAAGATTATAAAATCTCTCCCACTGGTCTTTAAATAAATGCACTGATCTGAAGCATTTTCATTAAAACCAAAAGAAGTGACAACTTTATCAAACTTTAAATATCATTGTCTAGATGCTTGTTTTAATCCATATATGGATTTCTTCAGTTTGCATACTAACTTCTCTTTTTCTACTTCAATAAAACCTTCATGCTGAATCATGTAAACATCTTCAACAAGTTCTCCATTCAGAAAAGTTGTCTTCACATCCATTTGGTGAAGTTCCAAATTAAAGTGTGAAACCAAAGCCATAACAACTCGAAAGGCATCTTTGCTAGAGACAGGTGAGAAAGTCTCTTTGTAATCAATCCCTTCTTTTTTACTATAGCTCTTTGCCACTAGTCTGGCTTTGTATCTATTAATTTTACCATCAAGATTACATTTAGTTTTGAAAACCCATTTGCATCCAATGGCCTTGCAACCAACTAGCAACTCTGTGAGATCCCAAACACCATTATGAGACAGAGAATTTAATTCATCATGCATTGCATGAAGCCAATCAGAAGTATAAGAATAAGAAATTGCTTTATTAAAAGTGGTAGGATCATCATCATCATCATCATCATCATCATCATGAATATCAAACTCATGCTCTTGGAGATACACAACAAATTCATTTGATATTGTAGGCTTTCGAGCTCTTTGAGAACGCCTCAATTGAACAACTTCAGTAGTGTTACTTGGTTCAGCAACACCAATAGGCTCTAGAGTATCAGTTTGTTCATGCTCGCCTATTTGTGGTGCCACAACTTGATCATTATTTTGAATTACTGGAATCACAACCTCATTAGGGAAAGGAACAATTGGTATAGGGAGAAAAGTAAGATCTTCTTCAAGAGTAATTGGTCATGGTGCATAGACTTCACTATCCAAATCACCCTAAAAGAAAATTGCTCTATCAGATTCAATGACCCGTGTAGAATGAGAAGGACAATAAAATCTGCAACCTCTAGACCCAAAACTATATCCGATGAAGAAACCACTAACAATCTTCATATCAAGTTTCTTCTGTTGAAGATTGTGATGTTTGACTTCAGCCTTACAACCCCAAACATGAAAATATCTCAAACTTGGCTTCCTTCTTGTTAATAGTTCATAAGGAGTCTTCGAAACTGATTTACTAGGAACCTGGTTTAGAATGTAGGCAGCAGTCTTTAAAGCATCACCCCAAAGAAAATCAGGCAATGACGAATGACTCATCATGCACCTAACCATGTCCATAAGCGTGCGATTATGTTTCTCTGCAACTCCGTTCTGCTGAGGAGTACCTGACATAGTGTATTGAGCCTCAATACCACATTCATCTATAAATCTAACAAATGGTCCTAGATTTATTATAGTCTGATCATATCTACCATAATATTCTCCTCCTCTACCAAACCTCACACATTTGACCTTCTTTCCTGATTTCAATTCAATGGCAGCTTTAAAAGATTTGAAGGCATCCAAGGAACTAGACTTGTCTTTGAGAAGTTATATTCATCCAAATCTGGAGAAGTCATATATGAAAGTGATAAAATACTTGTATCCATCCATAGCATTGGGTGTAATAGGTCCACACATGTATGTATGAATCAATTGCAATGCATCTTCACATCTATTCGTTTTTATATTTCTGGTTTTGGCAGTGAACTTTCCTTTGAGGCAATCAACGCAAGTTTCAAAATCAGAGAAGTCAAGATTAGACAGAATACCCTCCTTAATTAGTCTTTGAATACGAGGTCTAGAAATGTGCCTTAAACATCTATGCCACGATATAGAAGAATTCTCATTTTTTCTATTGCGCTTTGTCCCAACAACAGAATTAACAGACATGTCATTCATATTCAACATATATAAACCATCACGCAGATTTCCAAAACCAACAACAACATAATTAAAACAAACATCAAGTTTTCCATTACCAAAAACAAAAGAGTAACCACATTTATCTAAAGCTGAAATAGAAATCAAATTCCTTCTTATTGAAGGTACATAAACTACATTTTTTAAAATCAAAATGTGTCTGGAAGATAAAAAAAACAAGGAAACAACTCCTATCTCCATCACTGATACTCTACCTCCATCTCCCACAATGACTTTCGCTTCAACATCACTTGGTTTCCTCAAACATGTGAACCCTTGTAAAGAATTCACGACATGAATAGTGGCACCTAAGTCCAACCACCAAGTATTGGAAGGAACATCTACTATATTTAATTGAAAATAAGCTAGATCTAGGAGTGTACGTTACTTTTTAAGTTTCTTTTTCAAGATAAAACAATCATTTGGCTTATGCCCATACTTCTTGCAGTACTTGGAATCTCCTTTAAAGAATTTCTTCTTAAAAGACTTATCCTTAGGTTCTAGATATTGTGTTGTCCTTTTTCATTTCTTATCATCAAAATGACGTTTTCCCTTATGGAAGCTTTTCTTGAAATCCTTTGTTCCTGAAGTAGAAGCAATAAATTGAACACTTTGAGCTTTTGCCCTTTTCATAGAATATTCCTCTTGAATTATTATGGCTATCATCTCATCCACTGACCATTCGACTTTCTGGGTATTATAGGAGGTCCGCATAACATCAAATTAGGGAGGCAAAGACTCAAGAACCCTCCAAATTAAAGTGCTCTCACCAATTTCAATTTTGAGAGTTTTAAGCTTATTATAGTAGTGAATCAACTTCATAATATGTTCACGCACACCACTAACACCATCATACTTAGTTTTGTTAAACAGAGAGAGATACTCACACTTTTTAGCCTTATCAAAACGAGTGAACTTCTCACCAATAGACTTTAGGTAATCTTTAGCACTCTCACTTTCTGGTATGCTTTGTCTTATAGATTTTTCTATAGTGTAAAATATCACCTTAAGGCACACTCTATTGGAGTGTTTTCATTTTTCATAAAGAGTCCTTTAAGCTTCAGTAGACGCGTCAGTAATAGCGCCAGACTTTTCAGTTCTCAGAGCCAAGTCAAGGTTGGCTATAGTTAAATAAAGGTCTCATTCAGAGTTTTGACAAAGTTAAGAAAAGAGACTATCATGGAGGAATAAGGAATCATTAAATGAATAATTATGTAATATTTAAATAATAATTTGTATCATAACAAAATTACACTAATAATAATATACTGATAGGGTATAATTCTTACTAATATAATATAGATCATAATTATTAATAAATAAAATTTTATTTTTTCTGAATTTATATCAATAGCAATATATAGATAGGATACAATTATTATTAATATAAATAACTATTGTTTTCAACAAAATGATTATGCAATTAACACGCATAGATTATACAATTAAACTCACGATAGGCGAGATTATAATCATACTATTCATCAATATTTATTCATAATAAATGTGACAATTATTTTATTTTATTAAACATAAATAAACTAAATACAATCATAATATAATATTATTAAAATAAAATAATTGTCAATATTAATAAATATGACAATTCCTGTTTGAGCTGTGCTATCATGACAAATTTTCCTTACACAGAATATAATGATAAAATAAATCAATTTTGCACATAGAGCAAAGCAAGATAAATTATTAAAAGCGAAATTAATAAATTTTACGCATAATAATAAGGTGCAAATGTTAAAACTAAAGGTATATTTTTCCTTCATATTTAGTTATAGCCAACCAACATAAACAATAAAATATTAATAAAATAAAATAAAATAATTTTATGCTTCACAAAGTGTATATGCCACTACCCACGTGATAAATAAGAAGAAAAAAACTACTTCAAGTGCTATTGGGTTGTTTGAGAGGAGATATTCATCTCCTTCACCCGAATGTTCAGTAAAATAGATCGTTCAACCCGGTTTTAGACCCAGTTAATTTTAGATTGATTCTCAACGCAAGACTACAAATTTATATTTATTTTAATTGTTTTTAAAGTTAGAGATATTCCCCATATTAATTTTATGATTGGTAATTGAAAAACAAATCGAAAAATTGAAGTTATTAACCCAAACGAAAAAGATTATGTTGTTCGTACATTCACAGCACCAAAATAAATAGTTCAAAAAAGAATATCTAAAATGATTTTTCAATAAATTTATTTGATTTTATGAAAAAATAAGTAAATAAATAAATGTATCTATTGTTGTGTTTTGCAGGTTTCGAAGGATTGAATAACAAAAAAAATTACATTTCAACCATCAACAGTATTGATTAATCACATGCAGTACACATAACACAATATATTTACTATCATAAATAGATAAATTGCAACAACAAAAAATAGTCCTACAACATGTTTATAAGGCTCAGATACTAATTGTAAGAAAATTAACAATATTATCAAAACCATAGCTATTATTGTATGATATATTATAATATGAATAATTAATAAATGTATCTGTCATGGTTAAATTTATTTGTTTTTAGAAACTGAGCTACTACCCCTTTTTAATGGAACAATTAGGGTTAACTTCTGACCTAATGAGATAATTAAAATATATAGATAACTAAAATATATAACCACCAAATGAGGTAGTGGACTATTTAAAAGAATTATCCAATTCATCACGAATCATTTAACAATTAAGCTCAATATAATATTTATTTTATTAAATATATTAATAATTAATATAATAATTATATTTTATCTAATAATTAATTAAAATAAATCCATTATTCGCTTTAACTGACAACAATAGAATACAAGCAATGCAAATCTTCAACAAATTATTTCTCATTAAAGTGATACTTCCTTACTTATCCAGAAAATAAAAATATGGTGTATCTAATTATTTCCTGAAGACCATAGGATCCGGTGTATCAAATTCAAGTATTAATCCAGTACTCTTTAAAGTTTCACATTGATTTTTTAATAATTAAAATTACAATTTAAAAACTTGAATATTAGACTAGTGTTGAAATGAGATGGGCTTAAGGCCCAAACTAGTTTTCAAAATTTTAATTAATTAATTTAAAAAAAAACTTAATTAATTAAGTAATTATGTAAAGAAATATTAAATAATAAATCATCTTAATCATCATTAAAAAAGTATTAAAAAATTAATCATTCTAGTCAAAAGTGAAGGGGATCACAAAAATCACCTATACAAAAATGGAGTGGGAAGAAACCAATTGTGTCCTGAAAGTTTTAAAAAGACTAAAAATGAAATTGACTATATTTACATAGAACACAAACATATTTGATTGATCATATAACCTATATGGCATCCGAATATGGCACTGCTTACATTTCCTTGCACTGGCCTTAAAACAAGTATATCCAAATTGAAATAAGTGAGACATGTTTATTCTTCTTGGACATGATCATCGCAAAAGCATCCTTGATGCTTCTTATGGTTTTGATGTAATAATTATTTTCATTCATTGAGAGTATCCGATTTAATTTCTAAACTCACAATTACAGGCAATGATAAACCTACTTTATTGTTGGACTAGAACGAAGCAGAGCAAAATATGATGGAATGGAATGGCCTGGAGCAGACCCGAAATAAACAAATATTTCACTCCATGGTTTGGATATTTATTGTAACTGGATCGAACGGAGGAGAGCAAATTAGTTCATTCTATTGCACACATTCTAAATTGGGGGAATGAAAATTGAAGGATTTGATGAAATACGATGGAATGAATTCATCATGTTCCATTTAGCTTCCATTATTTGCAAATCTGAAATCTAATTATACAACACTCAATTTCATCACATTTCACTAATTCAAACATTTCTGTTTAGATTGATGGACTATAATGGAGTGGAGCACAATGGAACATGTAGGAGTAGAGTGAGGCGGAACAGAATGAAACAAATATTCCACTCAATTATTTGGGTATTTTTTATAATTGGATAGAACTAAGAACAAATTAGTTCATTCTATTCCATTGCATAAACCTTAAATTGGGGGAATGAAAATTGAAGGATTTGGTGGCATAGGATGGAATGAATTTCATCAAGTTTCATTCCGCTCCATCCAATATTTACAAATCCAAACAATAGAATCTAATTATATACTTACTTTGTTCGTCCTAAAATATATAAACGATAGAATCCAATTTGGCGGAATGCAAAACTTACCTTGTTCCGTCTTAAAATATAGGAACGGAATGAAATTTTCGTTCAGCTCCACTTTATTCCGTTTCATTCCAGTCATTTTATGATATCCAAATTAGTGATACTTATGTGTGGACAAAAATAACACATCAACCAATGTGCTAGTTAAACTGTGTTTAGAGGCATGAAAGTAGCAATCACTATATGTGATAACAAATGGTTTTTAGTTATGTTTAAGAAAAAAGAGACTACAAACAATGAAGAACCAAAAGAATTGCATCATAAGAGAAACAAGACAGAATGATCATGCAACAAACAGATGACTATTTTTCCTATATTGACAGTATCATGTTTTTACCATATTTGATAGATCATTAACTCAAATTTTTTTCTTATCATTTGGCTTTAATTATCTGCAAGGTTTTCCGGTTAATGTCTTTATAGATAGAAAGAAGTTTGATAGGAAGTCTTCTCTAAAGTTGGCAAGGTATTGAAAATGGCAGTACCTGTGACGTACTGACAGAGACACAAACATGATACTGACGATAACACATTGGCATCAGTAACAATTTGACTAAATTGAAGTTCATAAAAGTAACCATATGTGTGGACACAGACACCAAATACACCTTCAATCATAAGTGTGGAGCTACGTAAACAGTTTGCCTACCGTCTTCCACAATATAGACATCAGTTCTCACTGTTTTATGTTTTTCCATTCTAGAAAATGCATAATTGGGCATAGACAAGAAAAAACATAATAAGTTGTTACCTTCTTGTTCTTCGACTCAAGAATAAGTGTATCTTGTAGCGGTTTCTTCTTTTGCTTTTCTTGCTTTATCTGAGGTACAATCATGAGTTATAATTATATTACTATATCAAAGTGAAATTCCCGCTATACCGACCACTTTGCGGCGCCGTTATAGCGGAATATGGTAGAAAATATTTACCATTACGGTGAGCCCAAAAAGACAATTTCCAATTCTAGTAATCATCGTATGACAAGATTATTTAACGTATTCAACAGAAATTACAAAGAATGTTCAGTCTTACACCCCAATATGATGTGAATAAATTCTATATCCGCTGAGAAGTTATTTAATCAGTTAGCTATACCTTTTGTTTTATTTGGTTCTTCCCATTTTGATATTTTGTTTTCATCACATGCTTACTTGAAATTTTATAAAACATGTAAAAAGTTATGGACACTATAAGACTTTATTTGGTAAAAAGTATCAGATATATTACTAGACTTTGGATAGCTTCTGCAGAATAAGCTAGCAGATTGAACGGCATGTTTAGTAATGTTTGGTAATAACATAATGAGCAAGTTAAAGAATGCAATAAGCTCAAGAAAATAAATTGTTGCCAAACTACTCTATTTTCATGATATGAGCTTATCCGATATAAGCTCGTTATCATGAAACTATATAATCTAACCAACAATGCTTTGAAATTGAGAGTAGTTTAGTTTTCTCAATCCATTTAATCCTTTTTCTATCTGCGATCATCTGTTACCACGCGCCACCGCGCAGAGTCTTCACCTGTCGCCGAGAGCTGGTGATGTAGTTACATGTTCGATATGTGATGGTTTAATGTATTGTTGAGAATTGTCGTGAAGCGGGGATAGCTCAGTTGGGAGAGCGTCAGACTGAAGATCTGAAGGTCGCGTGTTCGATCCACGCTCACCGCAATCCTTTTGATCTTCGGCTTCTCAAATTGATTTTGACAGTTGGGTTAAGTGGATGACAAGTTGTGTCGGACACTTTATTCAAATTATTGGGCTTATCAGTTTTTAAGCCCAATAATAGCGGCTGATAGTTTAATATTATTTAATTTATTTTTACATTGTATTACAAATTTTAAATGGACAAACATTTAAATTGGGAAACGTTTAAAAGAGGTATTATAAAATTTATATACATTTTATTTTTTAAGTTTGATCTAATACAATTTTAAATATTAAATTTATAAATATAATCACACTGTAATAATATTTAATAACTAAATATATAATATGATTTATGTAAAAATATATTATTTAAATGATACGAAATAATATTACTTAAATAATATAAAGATGTGTTATTTAAATAAAATGAAGGGGTGTAATTCAAATAACATATCAAATGATGTTGTTCTAATAAAGTGAAAATTATTAAATAAAGTGGAATGTCATTCAAATAAAGCTAAGTCTCAATGTTAGAGTGAACTAAAATTATCAATTTGTTATCTAATTTTAGCTTTCTCAATAGTGTTTAAATGAGACATTTTAGTGACACAATGTAATATTTTGAAAAAATTTATAATATTTTAGACAAAATTCATTGTTTGAGTAATAAATAAAAATAAATCATTAAAATGATGGAAATCTATAAAATATTTTGTCAAGTTAAATTTAATGATTTTAAAATGACACTTAAAATCAAATAACTTGTAATTTCTGTTTTTATTCCTTTCAGGTAGGCATCGTCTTACTCCTAATACTTTTGTTTCGTCTAATCATAAAAAATATGGGATATGATGTTTTTTAGACAAAAAAAAGTAAGGGTCAACAATTGATACACGACTCCGTGAAAAATAGGGATTCAATTGTCAACCATCGATTGAGTGGGAGATCTTTCCAAAAAAACCATGTGGTACCCCAATTTTGTCAGGGCTTTAAAAATTTTCTAGGTAAATATCATATTTAATTTTATTGCATTTTTTTAAAAAAAAATTTAAATAATTGCTTTTATTTTTCATTTCGTCTTTTAGCATTTTATTTTATTTTATATAAAAAAATACAAAAATATTTTAAATTTCTTTTCTTTTTACTTTTATACTTTTCTTAATAAACAAGTAAAGAATCAGGAAATTATAGGAATGATTTTTTTTACATGGCAAAAGAATCAAAACAAATAATATAGTTGATTTGGTCTTTTGATTATATTAATCAAAATCGATTTATTTTCTTTTTACTTTTAACCTAATATATTATTATAAATATAGTCTCAAATGTTAGAAATATCGGTAAAGTTGAATGAGTTTCGGATTGAATCGTGAACAAAGTCACTTTTCTTAAAAGTATTTCAAGCACTCTCAAATAAGCCTTAGAGTTGGAATGCAGGAATACTAGGATAATTCCGCCTTATATCGAATTTGCGTAAGACCGATGAAAACTCGATTTGTAGCAAAGAAACTTTGGACTTTGTTCAAGAGGATGTTCGGTTTATGATGATGTTTTCCGAATTCCATAATGAGATATTTATAGACCATGTATGTGTTAGTTTTACAAGGTTGTGACCCTTAATGAAACAACACATTTTGACTAAAAGTTGCATTGTTTTCAAATGTTGTCTCTTTTCATTCTTTCCGTAACACTTCACGAAGGGTTGCTTCTCTTCGAATTTGAAAATCAATCGCACGTGTCGACCAAAACAAGAGTAATAGTGAGCTCGACCAAAGGCCGGACTCCGAAACCCGATTGCTCTGATGCGTCGTGCCTAAGTGTTCAAGTGCCGCCTACAAGCTGTCACTAGAGCCTTTACGCCCACGCCCTCGGACCCGGTCTTGGAGTCGAAGTCGGTGGCGACACCCGCAAGGGGTGTATGGAGGAGACAAGTGGCATAATATTTGGGACCACCGCATTTATCCATGTGACACTTTATCCTCTTTTGTATTTTTGTTGAGCTAATGTTCTTAACTCTTTATAAAGGCTTTGAATGTGAGTAAATCTTTCTGTGTGAGACTATTTCTCTTACATTTTTTAGAATTTACGAAATTTCACTTTTCTTATCATTTTGGAACATACACACATGGACATTGAATGTTTATGAATTTATAACATCAAATTAATACACACTTTTAACCCAATATCGGTAGTAGTGAAACATAAACAACAATCGCAAACGAAAGTCAGAAACGAAACAAAGAAAGAGAAGAGGTGAAGACCGCTACATCGCATTCCTCTATTCACTTTCAATGTTGCACACACAAAGCCATTCAAACCGGAATCACTGCCGCCGCATCAGCCAACCTTCGACGCCGAAAACCACCATTGTTTTTCCACCTCTAGATACGTCGCCGTATTTACACCATCATATCTGTTGTGTTTGGTAGTTTCCCTTTCTTTTCATCCTATTGCTTTGGTATTTTGCTGCTGCTTTTGACTGATTTCGTTAGAATGAGATTGGAAAAGATGAACATTGGTTATGTTTTTTCTTTTTGCTCTGAGAGAGTCGTGAGAGAGGATTCTATTTTGTGTTAGAATAAGGGTGGAAGTGAAAACACGTGGTGATTGACTGAGAAAATAATGGTTATTTTCTTTTCAAATTAGAAAAAACGTTATGGGGAACCCTTTCTTTTACATTTCATTTTCATCCAAATAGAAAATTAGAGTTGATTGTTACACACGTGAACCCCTCTCATATTTTTATTCCATTTATTGATTTATTATTATTGATACTTTTTTTTTTCTTTTTTTAAATCATTTTATCATTATTATTGCTTAGGATTTAAGATAAGAAGCTAAAGGCTTTGTTTAGTAAAAATAGCGGTTGACTGATAAGCTAGCTGATAGCTTATGACTGATGCCTGATGCCTGATAGCTTATAGCTTATAGCTGTTTGTTAAAATTAGCGGTTCAACTGATAAATGTTAAATGACGTAAAAGGACATTTCTAAATTATTAATAAAATTTATGTTTAAAATACTTAAAATTTAGTAATTTATATCTATTAAATCTTTCATATACTATTATTATATTAATTTTTATATGCTATTTTTTTTAAATTGTTTCAATTTTATAATAAAAAAATTAATGTTTCACATTAAGATGTACACGTGAAATAGTAAATTTATGAGACTTGAAAATCAACTCTATGTGAAATTGCAAACATACACTAATATAAAAAAATATTATTAATTTAAAATGAAATGTATATCAAATTAATATTTAAGATACATAAAATTAAACATAATAATAAAACATATTCAACATATTTATGTAAATGTTGCAATAACCATATAATAAAAATTAAGATAATCTCAACTATAATTATATTAATCTAAAATAATAATCTAAATAAGTCTATCGTCTAATATTCTAAACTAAAGCAGAAATATTGTTACGAATTTCCTTCGTCTTGGTTGATCTCCTTGCTCCCTTCTCTGATATGTCCGCACCTTGAGGACCAATAACACTATCTGAAAGATCATCATGAGGTACAAATTTGGATGTTGGTCTACGACAGTAAATATTGGGTCATCACGCGATTTGATGCGAATATAGTTATGCAATGCAAATGCTGCTATTATATCATCAATTTAAGTCTTAACACTAAGTTGTGGTATTTTATTAAGTATCTTCCATCTTTTCTTTAACACTCCAAATGACCTTTCTATACAACTTCTAAGAGATGAATGTGCACGGTTAAAGGCTTCTTGAGAATTAGTGGGGGGTTCATATTCAAATTGCGATTGGTGATACCTTATCTTAGGATAAGGCACCAAATATCTTTCTTTATCAGGATATCCTTTGTCAACCAAATAGTATCTACATATAAAAAAAAGAGTAAAGATGTATTTTTTTATAAAACAAACATCCTCTAAAAATAAAAAATAAAATAAACTTGTAGTAATACATATAATACCTTTTGGTGGCTTTGGAAAGTTTAATGTTGGTGTGTTGATTGCATGAAGAAAAACATGTGTGTCATGTGCTGATCTCTCCCATCCAATTGATATAAATGTGAAACACATATCAAAATCACAACTAGACATGACATTAAAGGTGGGGATTCCCTTTCTACCCCTATAAAGCATTTGCTCTGCCTCAAAAATACATGCAACTATACGGGTACCATCAATGCATCCAATACAATCATGTTAAAAAAATTAGATAAAGGTGTGTCCATCATGATAAGGAATAAGATTTCTCTCTCTCTCTCTCTCTCTCTCTCTCTCTCTCTCTCTCTCTCTCTCTCTCTCTCTCTCTCTCTCTCTATCTCTCTATCTCTCTCTATCTCTCTCTATCTATCTATCTATCTATCTATCTATCTATCTATCTATCTCTATCGCTCTCTCTCACACACACACCCTTAAAATAAGGCATGTACCGCTCGTCATTAGCAATATGAGTTGGTGCATACTGAAAAGTTGGATCCTTTAGTCTTATGATATCACGTGCTAGACTTTGGTAACCCCTACTTCTGCCGCTAATTGCTTCTAAAACCTCATGAAATACTCTATTAATGGCCTCTCCAGAATGTTGAAACTGCTTTCTAACATCCCTATTAGAAGCACCCATAGCAAGTGTATACACAAATAACCCACCTTCTTTACAACTGTCATTCTTTTACTTGGCAGTAATCAATATTTTGATTGTAAATCTTCACACAATTGTGTAAATAAAGTTGGATCCGTTCTGTTAGAACACATATTGGTTCTTAATATATCTCTATGTTTTGATGATAACATTAAAGAAATTTTGTATGAAGTAAATATATACTCTAATCGTATTCAAGTGTTTTTGTTTCAAATATTAAATTAATATTCCTCTGGAAGCAAAAAATCCTCTGAAAGTTAAGAATCAGAAGACTCTGAACGCTGGCTGAAAGAGACTCTGAGCGAAGCTGCAGAAGACTTTGAAGTGCTTGCTGAAGAGGACTCTGAAGCAGAATACTCTGAAGCACTTGCTGAAGAAAACTCTAAAGCAGAAGACTCTGGAGCGCTACCTACAGAAGACTCTGAGCACAGAGTATAAAGACTCAGAATATTCAGAAGACTCTGAGAACTTAACGCTGCAAGTACAAAGGCTCTGAGTCAAGTCAACTTTGATCATAACTCACGCTAAGCACTTTGCTGCAAGACTCTGAAATAGTGACTCTGATAAGAAGAAAAAGGAACAACATCAGAGGATCTGATGCAAGAATACTTTTCATATATGTTCAATTAAAAAGGAAGTGTTCAAGAAAGAGACGTTGCTAAACCTAAGGTCTACCAACGGTACTATTTCTCATTCGTGCATGACACAGGATTTCAGGCAAAAAGGGAATGTCAAATCAAAACGAAAAGTATTTGTCCTTCCTGTCTACATCCTACAGTACTTTCTTCTACACACTATTGAGAAAGTGGTGTATATAAAGAAGTCTTCATCAACACTTCAATAACTACAATTAACAACAATTGACAACAATTTTGCTACAACATTTTGAAAGAAAGAATTCAAAGAAGCAATTAAAGAAAACATTCAAACAACTTTCTACATAAAACTCTAAGTTTTATTCGTTCTTCATTTGTGTAAAATCACAGTTGTGATATAGATTTTTAGAAGCAACTCTTAAACACACATTGTATTTTACTTATTTGTAAAAGATTCCTTAAGAGACCAAGTTGTGGTTAGATTTCTTGAGAAGACTAATACTGTTTGTCTTAGTGATTAACACTGTAATCAGTTTGATTTAGTGGATTAAGTCCTTGATGAGAAAGGCAAATCACCTTGGTAGGGTGGACTGGATTAGTTTGAGTTCAAAAGAACCAGGATAAAAATACCTTGTTATTTTTACTATTGTCATAATTGTTATTTGAAACCCTTATTCAACCCCCCCCCCCCTTCTAAGTGTTTTTCCTACCTTTAGTTGGTATCAGAGCTCCGACTCTGTAGTGCTATCACTTAACAGTGAAAGAGAAAGATCCAGTTGGGAAAAACTCTTGATTTATTATTCTTGATTTATGATGGCTGAAACTTCAACTTCATACAACAACAAATATGATGATAGAGATATAATCAACACAAAAACTCCCATGTTTGATGGAGAGAAATTTGACTATTGGAAAGATAGAATAGAAAGTTTCTTTCTAGGATATGATGCTTATCTATGGGATTTGGTCAATGATGGTTACATTCAACCCACTGATGGTGAGGGCAAAAAGGTTGACAGAAAGTCAATGACTGACCAACAGAAAAAGGATTTTAGAAATCATCACAAAGTCAGAACCATTCTGTTAAATGCTATATCTCATACTGAGTATGAGAAAATTACAAATAGAGAAACAACATTTGACATGTTTGAGTCATTAAAGATGACACACGAAGGAAACTCCCAAGTGAAGGAGACAAAGGCCTTAGCGCTTATTCAGAAATACGAAGCCTTCAAAATGGAGGAGTCTGAATCTGTGGAAACTATGTTCTCAAGATTCCAGATCCTAACTGCTGGTTTGAAGGTTCTGGATAAAGTTTACTCCACTTCTGACCATGTCAAGAAGATCATCAGAAGCTTACCAACAAGGTGGAGACCAATGGTTACATCGCTGAAGCTGTCAAAGGATCTGAATAAGATCACTATGGAGGAACTTATCAGTTCCTTAAGAAGTCATGAAATTGAACTGGAAGAAGACGAGCCTCAGAAGAAAGGTAAGTCTGTTGCGTTAAAATCTAACAAATTTGCTAAAGCTTTGCAGGTAATTGAAGAAAGCTATGAAGAATCTTCCTTAGAAGAAGATGAACTGTCTTTGCTGTCCAGAAGGATAAATCAACTCTAGAAGCATAACCAAAAGAAGTTTAGAAACTTCAAGAGATCTGATCAACGTGGAGAATCTTCTGGACATAAAAAATCTGGCAAGAAAAAAGTTGTATGCTATGAGTGCAAGGAGCCAGGTCATTATAAAAATGAATGTCCCAAACTTCAGAAAGACAAACCCAGAAAGAAGTTTGAAAAGAAGAAGAAAGTTCTGATGGCCACGTGGAATGACTCAGATGCTTCTGAATCCTCATCAGAGTCAGAGGAAGAATGTGCAAATATAACACTGATGGCTGACGTGGAGGACCACGAAGAAACATCTGAATCTGGATCAGAGTCAGATTTAGAAGAGGTATTTTTTGAACTTACCAGAGCTGAACTTGTTGAAAGTTTATCTAAAATGCTTGAAAACTATAGTAGGATCAAACTCAAATACAAGAAGCTTTAGAGTTATCTTGCATCTGAGACTGATCAGTTGAGATTAGAAGTTGCTGAGCTAAAAGGAAATAATCTTAAAATAAAAACTGATTTAGAAACTCCATTTATTGAAAGATGGTGACCGTGAAAAGGGGACGAGGGCGGCCGAAAGCTACGGTGCCACCATCACTTGAAACTCTCACCAGCTTGAAAACACCAGAACATGAATCAAGAAACACCATTGTTGCTGGTCAGACTTCGGGGAACGCTTCAAGAACCATCATTGGAGAAGACAAAGCTATGACAAATACCTTGGTAAGGGAGAACAAGGAAACCCTAACAGAACCAACACAACCACAACCTGAAGAGCGTAAACCATGGGTTGATGTGATAAATGACAACCGGAACCCTGCAAGAGGAATGGCTATCGAGTACGTTGCGCCAAAGCTCATCAACGGAGTGTTTGAAATAGACACTGAACAAGAAGACATCGAAACGGAAATACAATTTTGGGATAATGCTCTAATCCTTTATATTGTGGGTGATGACCTGAGTATGAACACGGTGAAGAACTTTATGTAAAGAATGTGTAATTTCGTGAAGATGCCAGATCTGTATTACCACGATGATGGTTATTTTCTGATCAGATTTAGCTCCCAAGAAGACTAGGAAGCAGTTATGATGAAAGGACCATACCCGATTCGAAACATGCCCATGATCTTGAAGGAATGACAAACTGGTTTCAATTTGAAGAAGGATCTACTGAGAACTTTACCAATTTGGGTCAAACTTCCCTAACTTCCCCTGCATCTATGGGGGGACAAAAGTCTCAGCAAAATTAGAAGTGCTATTGGCAAACCATTGGTGACTGATGAATGCACTGCAAATAAGCTTCGTGTCTCATATGCAAGATTATTGATTGAGGTAGACATTACTCAACCTTTGATAGATGAAATATCCATTAGGAATGTTGAAGGAGATATAATAATGCAGCATGTGAACTATGAATGGAGACCAAAATTCTGCGAAACATGTCAAAAAATGGGGCACAAGTGCGTAGATCGTGGGAAGAAGCAACAATGGAAACCAAAACTTAAGCCACCAAAAATGTCCATAAATATAACACCTGTTAAACCACCAGAAATAGAGGACACAACAGAAGTAGGAAGGGATTCTTGGACAAGAGCACAGAAGTCTGTAAGGGATAAAGGTAAAAACATAGTTACTGATACAAACAACAACATCAATTGTAACAATGGTTTTAAGGCACTTGAGGTTTTGAATGACCATAAAGTGACCATCAACCTTGAACTATGTTAGTATCTTGGAACATAAGGGGACTCAATAAAGTAGGCAAAATTTGTGAGATTCGGTCCCGTCTCCAAGAGCTAAAGCCTGCTATCATTATTCTGATTGAAACCAGAGTAAAAGAAGATAAAGCCAAGAACATCCTAGAGAAACTGATGATATATGGAAATTATATTGACAATTACAAGGACCATCCAAATGGTAGAATCTGGATCCACTGGGATAAGAACATGGTAAATGTGCAATTCATTCGAAGTAGCAGCCAATATATCCATTGTGGTATCTATGATAACTGTGGAGTTCTCAAGCACTGGCTAACTGCAATTTATGCTCATAACCATCTAAATCAGAGGAAAACATTGTGGACAGACATTGAACACATTTCTGTTGGCATCCAAGGGCCTTGGTGTGTTATTGGTGATTACAACAATGTAATCAAATCCCAAGACAGAATAGGGGGAATTTAGTGACTGAAAGAGAATACGTTGATCTGGCAAATATGTTGGAAAACACTGGCCTAAATGAAATGGACATCATTGGGGATCATTTCACCTGGTCCAATAAACAAACAGCTGGTCCCATTTACTCTAGAATTGATAGAGTGTTAGGCAATACTGATTGGTTCCTCACTAATTTGGAGACTACTCTTAAAATCCTTCCTCCTAATATCTCTGATCATGCCATGTTGTATATGGTTTATAGCCAAAATCAGAGGAAATCCCCCAGACATTTTAAATTTAGCAATTGCATTAACGATATGCCTGGCTATGACACTTTGGTTAAGAAGAATTGGGATGGCCTCCTTAGAGGTGGTCCAATGTTTGTTCTTTGGCACAAACTCAAAAGATTGAAACAAGAATTACAACAATTCAACAAACCTATATCTGATGTTAAGACCAAATTGGCTTCTGCTTGAACTACCCTAAAAGAAATCCAAGAGCAGCTGAGGAGTGACAAATTGAACAACAATTTGATTTTGAAAGCAAGAGATCTGACTGAAGAAATCATAGCCCTGAATGAAATGGATTGGAAGATTCTGCAACAAAGAGCAAAGATTGATTGGATTAAAAAGGGAGATGGCAACAATCAGTATTTCTATGCTGCTATCAAGGCCAGACATCATTCCAATTGTCTTAACAACCTGAAGAAGAGAGATGGCAGTCAGACCACATCCAAATCAGACATTGAAGAGGAGGTGCTTAATTTCTACAACAACTTAATGGGCAAGGATGCTAAAAACATCAATTACATTGATATTGAGGCCATGAGGATGGGGAAATAACTTGACATTCACCAAAGGGAATACCTTATCAGACCTATATCAGAAAATGACATTACTACAGCTCTTAAGGGAATTGCAGACCTCAAAGCACCAGGCTTGGATGGATTTGGAGCCAAGTTTTTTAAAAGCAACTGGACAACTATAAGAGAAGATGTGATAGCAGCTGTTAAGGAATACTTTGAAACAGGAAAAATCTACAAAGCTTTCAACAATGTTGTAGTGTCCTTGATTCCTAAAGGACAAAGTGCTTCTGAAATCCAAGATTACAGACCTATAGCTGTCTGCACCACTTTCTACAAGATTATTTCAAAGATTCTGACCAACAGATTAGGAGCTGTCATTCCCAGTGTGGTAAACCATAATCAAGAAGCTTTCATACCAGGTCAGAACATCCATCAGCACATCATGCTTGCTACTGAATTGCTTAAGGGTTATAACAGGAAAGGAGGCACACCTAGAATCATGATTCAATTAGATCTGCAAAAAGCTTATGATATGGTTAATTGGAAGGCTTTAGAGTGCACCATGAAGGAGATGGGATTCCCTAACAAATTCATTCGTTGGATTATGTTGGGCATTACCACTGTATCTTATAGATTTAACATCATGGGAGAGTACACTGATATTCTGCAGGCCAAAAGGGGAATTCGTCAAGGTGATCCTTTATCACCTATGCTATTTATTCTCATAATGGAGTATATGAACAAATTGTTGATGAAAATGCAAAGAGACCCTAATTTTAACTACCATGCCAAATGCGAAAAGTTGAAAATCACCAACCTTACCTTTGCTGATGATGTTCTATTATTCTAAAGAGGTGATGAGATCTCTTTACATATGATTCTTCAAACTTTCAGGGCCTTGTCCATGTCCACGGGGTTAATTATGAATCCTAACAAATGCAGGATTTATTTTGGAGGTCTAGACAAAGAGAAGAGAAAGGTTCTGAAAGAGATATCTGGTTTCCAAGAAGGTACGTTTCCATTCCGATATCTCGGTATACCTCTGGTTGGCAGGAAAATAAACATCACTCATTTTATGTCCTTGGTGGATAGAATATTGGCTAGAATCCACCATTGGTCTTCAAAGCTTTTAAGTTATGCCGGCAGAATTCAATTGGTGAAAAGTATAACAACTGCAATGGTTCAATACTGGCTGCACTGTCTTCCTATGCCCAAAATCGTGATCAAGAAGATTGACTCCATCTGTCACAGTTTCATCTGGACCGGCAAAGATACAGTGAGCAGAAAGTGTCATGTGGCTTGGAAACACATGAGCTGTCCTACTGCTCAAGGTGGTTTGAACCTGATAAATCTGCAGATTTGGAACAATGTCCTACTCTTAAAATGCTTATGGAATCTGTGCAAAAAATCTGATACTCTGTGGGTGAAATGGATCCATATTCATTACTTTAAAGACAAGCAAATCATGAATTATGAAACCAAAACTCAAAGCTCTTGGATCATGTGCAACATTTTGAAACAAAGGGATACCATGGATCTAATTAGGAACGAATGGGATCAACTTCTAATTTCACATAAGTTTAAGGCGTCGGTTTTTTACAAGGTTCTGATTGATGACGGCACAAGAGTGCCTTGGGGAAACTTAATTAGATCCAATAAGAGCCGACCGCGAGCAGTTTTTTGTCTATGGCAAGCTTGCCATGGAAAACTTGCAACCAAGGATAAATTAAAGCGTTTTGGCATGATTCAAGACAACCAGTGCAGTTTATGTCATACCGAGGAAGAGACGATGAACCATCTATTTTTCTGCTGTCAAGGGACTAGACACATTTGGAAGAAAGTGCTCCATTGTTTAACATAGTTCATACACCTCAACCTTGGGATGCCGAGTTGATCTGGATAACTAACATGACTAAAGGTAAAGGCTGGAAAGTGGATATTTTCAAAATATTAGTGGCTTAAACCATCCACTGCATCTGAGGGTATCATAATAGTACTACTTTTGGTAAACCTGTAGATATTATAATCGTGGCTACTAACATTATAGATAACGTGACCTATAGAGGGTGGCAAAACCTTAAAATTAGGAAGCATCTTGTTAGTTATATGATGTAAAATGGTCTTTTTGTTGGGTTGGATCCTACGGGATCACCTCTTTTGTACTTCCTTTCGAATTAATATGTTCTTCTTTTAATTCAAAAAAAAAAACTGATTTAGAAAAAGCTCAACAAATGTCTGACTTAGATACTAGGTCATGCTCTAAAAACATTTTAGAAGAGTATGATTATAGTTTTCAGAAGTTTCTGTCCAGAGGCCTAGATAGAAGCAAAATGGCTTCCATGATCTATGGCGTAAGCAGAAACAATAGAAAAGGAATTGGATAAGAATCACCCTCTGGGAAGGATTTAAATCCAAAACCTGCTGATAAGCTGATCATAAAGTATTCTCTTATGCACACCCGTTTTAAATATGGTCACCTGCATGATATAAATCACACACGTACAGATCAGAACACTAAAGCTTTTGTTAAACCCAAATTTCGTCAGAACAAAGATGCTTTTAAGGGAAAGAAATTCAGACAAAATTTCAAACCTACTAACCCCAGAGGACCTAAGAAAATATGGGTACCTAAAGATAAAATAATCTTTGTTGCAGATGTCCTTAGCAGCAAAGTTGAGACACCAATCATGGTACCTGGACTCTGGCTGCTCACGACATATGACGGGAAGAAATTCTATGTTCCAAAGCATGGAACTTAGATCTGGAGGTGATGTGAAGTTTGGAGGGAACCAGAAGGGAAAAATCATTGGCTCTGGAACTATTGGTAATGGTAACCTCCCTTCCATATCTAATGTTTTACTTGTTGAAGGATTAACACATAATATATTGTCCATAAGTCAATTAAGTGACAATGGTTATAATATAATCTTCAATCAAAAATGTTGTAAAGCTGTAAGTCAAAAAGATGGTTCAATCCTCTTTAATGGAAAAAGGAAGGACAACATTTACAAAATTAATCTTTCAGAACTAAAAGTTCAAAATGTAAAATGCCTTATGTCTGTTAACGATGAGCAATGGGTCTGGCATAGAAGATTTGGTCATATTAGTATGAGATGCATATCTCAGATTAATAAGCTCAATCTGGTCAGAGGACTTCCTCAGTTGAACTTCAACTCATATGCTCTTTGTGAAGCATGTCAGAAAGGAAAAATTTCAAAATCTTCTTTCAAAGCTAAAAATGTTGTTTCTACCTCTAGACCATTAGAGCTACTTCATATTGATCTGTTTGGACCAGTGAAAACTGTATCCATCAGAGGTAAGAAGTATGGATTAGTCATAGTTGATGACTACAGCAGATGGACATGGGTAAAATTCCTGAAACACAAGGATGAGTCACATTCTGTATTCTTTGACTTCTGCAAACAAGTCCAAAACGAAAAAGAATTTAAAATTGTTAAAGTCAGAAGTGATCATGGTGGAGAATTTGAAAATAAATATTTTGAAAAATATTTTAAAGAAAATGGCATTGCACATGATTTTTCTTGTCCTAGAACTCCTCAACAGAATGGAGTTGTAGAAAGGAAAAATAGAACATTGCAAGAAATGGCCAGAACCATGATCAACGAGACAAACATGGCAAAACATTTTTGGGCAGAGGCAATCAATACAACATGTTATATTCAGAACAGAGTGTCTGTAAGACCTCTTCTGGAGAAGACTCCTTATGAATTGTGGAGGAATAGAAAGCCCAACATTTCTTATTTCCATCCTTTTGGATGTGTTTGTTTTATTTTAAATACTAAAGACAATCTGAACAAGTTTGATTCTAAAGCACAGAAGTGTTTCATGCTTGGATATTCTGAACGCTCTAAAGGCTACAGAGTATATAATACTGAGACACAAATTGTAGAGGAATAAATTCATGTTAGATTTGATGTTAAGCTTGGCAATCAAAAGCCAAAGCAGCTTGAAATTTTTGCAGATAGAGAAGTGCTTCTCATAGGCTCTGAAGATTCAGAGGAAGACAAAGCTCAAGCAAAAGCACCAGAAGCAACGTCAGATGTTACTCCTTTGACTTCACAGATGGACAACTTGACCATTTCTGTAGAACCAACTATTAAAGGATCATCCAGAATCAAAGCCTCTCATCCAGAGGAAATGATAATTGGAAAGAAGGATGACCCTATCAGAACAAGATCTTTTCTCAGATAATCTGGAAGGTCATTGTTTGGTTTGATATTAATCATTGAACCTACCTCTATGGATGAAGCTCTGCAAGATAATGATTGGATACTTGCTATGCAAGAGGAGCTTAACCAATTCACAAGGAATGATGTTTAGGATTTGGTTCCAAAACTAAAAGGATTTAATATTATTGGAACTAAGTGGGTTTTCAGAAACAAGCTGAATGAGCAAGGAGAAGTTATCAAAAACAAAGCAAGACTGGTTGCTCAAGGCTACAGTCAGCAAGAAGGAATTGATTACACAGAGACATATGCTCCTGTGGCAAGGTTAGAATCTATTCGTTTATTAATTTCTTTTGCTGCACATAATAACATCGCTCTGTATCAGATGGATGTTAAAAGTGCTTTCTTAAATGGTTTAATTGAAGAAGAAGTTTATGTTCACCAACCTCCTGGTTTTGAAAATGAAAAATTTCTAGAACATGTTTTTAAATTAAAGAAATCACTTTATGGTCTAAAACAAGCTCCCAGAGCTTGGTATGAGAGGTTGAGTAATTTCCTTCTGGAAAACAATTTTATCAGAGGAAAGGTGGATACAACTCTATTTCATAAATCAATTAAGAAATACATTTTAATCTGTCAGATTTATATAGATGACATTATTTTTGGTACAACAAATATTACGCTTGGAAAGGAGTTTGCTCAATCTATGCAGGCAGAATTTGAAATGAGCATGATGGGAGAACTCAGATTCTTTCTGGGAATTCAAGTCAATCAGACTCCAGAAAGCACCTACATACATCAGACAAAGCATGTGAAGGAGCTTCTGAAGAAATTCAACATGACAGAAAGTAAGTTGGCTAAAACTCCAATGCATCCAACAAGCACTCTTGGAAAAGAAGAGGTAAGTAAGAAGGTAGATTAAAAGCTCTACAGATGTATGATTGGATCTCTTCTGTATTTGACTTCTTCTAGACCTGATATTCTTTTTAGTGTTTGTGTGTGTGCTAGATTCCAATCAGATCCTAGAGAATCTCACTTAACAGCTGTTAAGAGGATTCTGAGGTATCTGAAAGGTACTACTAACGTGGGTTTGTGTTACAGAAGATCTGATGAATACAAACTAGTAGGATTCTGTGATGCTGATTATGCTGGAGACAGAGTAGAACGTAAAAGTACTTCTGGAAGCTGTCAGTTTCTGGGAAGTCATCTGATCTCATGGTTCAGCAAGAAGCAACCCACAATAGCACTTTCAACAATAGAAGCAGAATATATTGCTGCTGCTGGTTGTAGTACACAAATGCTCTGGATGAAGAGTCAGCTAGAAGATTATCAGATATATGAGAGTAACATTTCTATCTTCTGTGACAATACTTTTGCTATTTGCCTATCTAAGAATCCCATTTTACATTCTAAGGTAAAGCATATAGAAATTAAGCATCATTTCATCAGGGACTATGTTCAGAAGGGAATTATAAGTTTAAACTTTGTTGATACAGACCACCAATGGGCTGACATTTTTACAAAACCCCTTGCTGAAGATAGGTTTAAATTTATTCTGAAGAATATTAGTATGGATTTTTGTCCAGAATAACATTATTATTCAGAAGCAAATTTACTCAGATGAAAATTGATTAATGTCTATACTCTGGAGTATTTTCATTTGTATTTCATTTGTTACATTATCTCTTTTGAAACTCTGAACTAATAACCTTCATAGGATTTGAACGTTACTAACGTTTCATTTCCTTAAGAAGTTTAAGAGACACCCAAACATTAAACACGTGTCACACAGAATCTGAAAAGGTGGAGTGCAAACAATGAAACGCCGTTTAGAGGTACTGTTTGAACAATTAATTTTCTCATTTTCCTCCCCACGCTTGTCAGAATCATTAAATGCTTTTTAATCATTATTCTTTTTGATGTGATTTAATGTTTTAATTAATTGTGAGTAAATGTTGAACGTGTGTTTGTGTGCCCTAATTTTCTTTCTTTGCCCTTATATATTCCACAATACAACACTTTTCACACTTTTCACTCTCGTTCACAACCGTTTATGCATTTCTGCTTCTTCATTGTCTTCATCTCTACAAACCAAAATCTTCAAGAAAATCAAGTTATCTCTCTAGTACTTCAATGGCAACCTCATCATCATCTACTCAAAAGCTTGCATCTACAATGGTTGGATCTACTTATGAAATGGGTAACGTCACCTACAAAGAACCTGAAAGAACCCTTCTCACTCCTGTTGAAGATTTGGAAGTTCTTTGCGAATTCATGGTTGATTTTGAATGCATTGCAAAGAATGGGTTTGATTTGCGACCAATTTTTTCTGAACAAGGTTGGACTAAGTACTTTGATAGACTGTTTGGTCCAGTCTTCCCTCTTCTGGTGAAAGAATTCTGGATTCATGCAAAGGTATACCCAAAATTCATTGTTTCGTATGTGCTGGGTAAAGAGATAATCATCACTGAAGACCTGATTCGCAAATTAATTGGATATGAAGAAATAGATGGTGTTCACAATCTTTTTGCTAGACGTATAAACATGGATGATGTCTATAGAGAAGTTTTTACATCTGGGCTGGCCTCAAGCAAAATCAAAGATCTGAAAGTGCACTACAAGATATGGGCGAAGATCTTTCTGGGATGTATTCACCATAGGATATCAACCAACTCTCCAGATTACATCAACACAGAACAACTATATTTTCTATACTGCTTGGCAAATAACATCATGGTGGATCTACCACACTTGTTATTTGCTCATCTGTGGAGCCATGCAACACAGTCCAGAGAGGAAATCAGAACAAAGCATCAGAAGATCAGAAACTGGATCCCAATGGGCATATTGATTTCTGATATTCTGACAGAAAATGGTTTAGTTGCACATCTGACAGAGGCAGGTCAGACAGAAGAATTGGTTCTAATTCTGGGAAAGCCTCTGAATGGGAAAAGTCTACTGAGGATGAGACTTGTAGAGGAACTTCAATCAGATCCATTCAAGATGGACTCTGATGCTGTACACAGAAGAAGAATTCCTGTGGACGATTTTCCTCTCTTCACTGTTGAAGAACCAAGGGAAATTCTTCTGAGCTACATTGCTGAATGCATAGCAGATGGAACCCCCATGCCACCAGACTTGATAAAAAGAGCAAATGAACCTGGACCAGATTTCTTTACGGAGAACAAGAGAAAGAGAAGAAAGGTCTCAGAGGAAGGATCTACAAAGCCTAAGAGGAAAGCTTCTGGAGAAGCATCTTCTGTAAAGCCCAAACGCTTAAAGAAGAAAGGTAACCCTTCTGTAAATTTATCTACTATTTTGGAACAAGTAACAGAACCACCAACATCTGCACCTCCTCCTCCTTATGACCCAATTCCCACTCCTTCTCCTCCTCACACCTCTGAATACATTTCTTCTGAACCTGAACCTCAAAAATCATCTGTACCAAACCATTCTATAAACCAACCATCTGAACATAAATCATCTGAGCCACAAAAATCTCAACCACCACCCTATGAACCTCATCAACATCAACCTTCTGAACCACAACAACTACAATCATCTGAACACACCACATATGTACCATCCACACCTTTCTTCAACATCCATCAGCAAACAACCTCTGCTAAAACCCCATCCTCTATTCCACAACCATATGAACCAAACCACTCTGAACCAAACTTTTCGGCACCTCACCCCTCTGATCCTGAACCAGAGATTCTTGACATTCAACCTCTGATGACCGTACACCCAATATCGTTTGGATCATTTAGCTCATCTGATTCCTCATACTCATCTGACTCTGACTCATCAGAAGCTACCTCACCACTTCATAACTCCCCAATCCACTCTTCTGATATCCCTGAAACAACCCAACCAAATATTCCCTCTGAACCTAAGGTTGTTAATACCTCATCTGTCCATATTCCATCTTCACCATATCCTCCTGGAATCATTATTCCTACTTTTTCTATACCTTCAACCTCTGCTCCTATTAAAACATCACCTTTAGAAGCCTACCTGAAACCCAAACCTAGGCTAGATGTTGGTGCACTGTTTTCTGGTTTTGAAAAAGATATGAATATGTGGTTATCTTTTGTTAAGAAGGAGTGCTTCACAAGCATTAATCCTGCTGATTCTGAAGCCATCTGGACAAGATTCAGAACTAGATTTAACTCTGTGGCTTCAAACCTTCAAGATATTTGCTCTGATGATGCGAAGGTGAGATTTGCTGAAGCTGTCAGACTCACTCTTCTAAGAGTTAGCAGAACTCCAACTCTACTTCTGGAAAATACACCTCCAGAGGTTGTATGTTCTTCTTATGAAGAAGCTGCTACACTTCAGATGACTAAGGTTTCTCAGACTGAGAAAGTCATCACAGAAGCTTCCATTTCTGAAGACGTTTTTGCATCTGCTCAACTTTCTCCTATGGAAATAGAGATTGAATCTGTAATGATTATTGATAATGCATCTGCTTCTATGAGTGTTCCAGAATCTTCTAAGCTGAAGGCAGAAGAAGTTGTGGATCTGAAGATTAAGGTTGAAAAGCAAGAAGCTGAAAACGCTGAGTTCAGAACATGGATGATTAAACAAGAGAAAACAACAGATGAAATAAAATACTGGATGGCTAAGCAAGAGGAATCCACATCTGAGATCAATACTTGGATGGCGAAGCAAGAAGAGTCAACCTATGAGATAACGAATCTTCTGAAGATTTTGGCTTCTCGTTCTTCTTCTTAGTTGTTTTGTTATTTGTGCACTTCTGTGTTGTTTTGCTTATCTTGTTTATCTTCTGAAATTCTTATCAATGCATCTGTGACTGTTTGGTTTTTCCATCTGATTATATGATATGTTTTATGTTTTTCCTCTGTTATCTTTTCATGTCTTCAATAGTTTTTTCTTTTTGATATGACAAAAGGGGGAGAAAATGGAAATTCTGATTGTTCACATAAACAATTACTAAAATGGAACTCAGACATGTTTAAATCTAACTAACATTGAATTCAGTATTTCAGAGCTCAAATTTTTCAATCAGATAAATTGATTAGAGTAACTCTGAACAAACTCTGAGAGTCTCCAAAGTTTGCTCTGACTCTAGAAAGAACACTTGTGCTAAAAGGGAAGTAATTATTTTTTCTATCAGTATTCAATTCAAGGGGAGATTCATAATCTCAGGGGGAGAGATATTTTTTAAATGCTATGAACAAAATTTCCCATAGTTTTTGTCATCATCAAAAAGGGGGAGATTGTTAGAACACAAATTGGTTCTTAATATATCTCTATGTTTTGATGATAATATTAAAGAAATTTTGTATGAAGTAAATATATACTCTAATCGTATTCAAGTGTTTTTGTTTCAGATATTAAATTAATATTCTTCTGGACGCAAAAACTCCTCTGAAAGTTAAGAATCAGAAGACTCTGAACGCTGGCTGAAAGAGACTCTGAGCGAAGCTGCAGAAGACTCTGAAGCACAACACAGAAGACTCTGAAGCGCTTGCTGAAGAAGACTCTGAAGCAGAATACTCTGAAGCACTTGCTGAAGAAAACTCTGAAGCAGAAGACTCTGGAGCGCTACCTACAGAAGACTCTGAGCAAAAAGTATAAAGACTCATAATATTCAGAAGACTCTGAGAACTTAACGCTGCAAGTACAGAGGCTCTGAGTCAAGTCAACTTTGATCATAGCTCACGCTAAGCACTTTGCTGCAAGACTCTGAAATAGTGACTCTGATAAGAAGAAAAAGGAACAACATCAGAGGATCTGATGCAAGAATACTTTTCATATATGTTCAATTGAAAAGGAAGTGTTCAAGAAAGAGACGTTGCTAAACCCAAGGTCTACCAACGGTACTATTTCTCATTCGTGCATGACACATGATTTCAGGCAAAAAGGGAATGTCAAATCAAGACGAAAAGTATTTGTCCTTCCTGTCTACATCCTACAGTACTTTCTTCTACACACTATTGAGAAAGTGGTGTATATAAAGAAGTCTTCATCAACACTTCAATAACTACAATTAACAACGATTGACAACAGTTTTGCTACAACATTTTGAAAGAAAGAAATCAAAGAAGCAATCAAAGAAAACATTCAAACAACTTTCTACATAAAACTCTAAGTTTTATTCGTTCTTCATTTGTGTAAAATCACAGTTGTGATATAGCTTTTTAGAAGCAACTCTTAAACACATATTGTATTTTACTTATTTGTAAAAGGTTCCTTAAGAGACCAAGTTGTGGTCAGATTTCTTGAGAAGACTAAGATTGTTTGTCTTAGTGGTTAACACTGTAATCAGTTTGATTTAGTGGATTAAATCCTTGTTGAGAAAGGCAAATCACCTTGGTAGGGCGGACTGGATTAGTTTGAGTTCAAACGAACCTGGATAAAAATACCTTGTTATTTTTACTATTGTCATAATTGTTATTTGAAACCCTTATTTAAACCCCCCCCCCCTTCTAAGTGTTTTTCCTACCTTCACATTCTAAAGGCATTCATGCATCGAACAAGGTTTCCACTCAATATCTCACTCATCCAATCTTGTGCTCTTTGAAGAGAAGTCATACATGGTTCTTTATAAATATATTTATAGTAATATGTAGCAATTGCACTTATTGCACTTGAAATTATAATCTAATAAAGTGCATAATTTTTTCTCTTCTTTTCTCTTTCAACAATATCAATGATGTACCTACTAATAAATAAATATATTTAATTATTAATAACCATATTCAACACAAACAATTCAGCACCAACATCAATAAAATCAACATAGATTGCATATTTGTTTTACCTAAAAGCAAACAAATTTCAACATTAAAAAATTTGAAACTAATTTTACATCAAATCCAAAGGCATAAGCCTTGCAAACAAATGTCAACATTCACAAAATTGAAACTAATTTTAAGTCAAAATCAAAGAAACAAGCCTTAAAACTAAATATTCATAAAATGTTCATTTCTCTTTGGAGTGCATATACGTTAATCATAACTTTCTAGGCTCGTCATATGCCATGTTTAGAAAAATCTCTCCCATTGATTCATTCTCAATCAAACAAGCCCCAAAGCACCACAATTCACTACCCTTTTCCAAAACACCATCGGTAACCATCCGATTTATAATATTCATTATTGTAGCAATTGTAGAACTACCATTAACTTCTTTACTTGCATTTCCATCAGATTACATTATTTCCAATGCCTTATGAGATTGAGATATCAAGGTTTGTATCTGATCACCTAGTTTCACAGCCCCTCCAATTTGTTTTCTTTTACAATTTCCTTTAATAGGTTTGCTAGTCATGTTTTCTGTAACTCTTTATGTGCCTCAATCTTGACCAGTTACTTTTGTGCCTTCAAGAACATTCCCAAGTACTTATGTATCTCTAAGACCTTGGTTAGGAAATTGGGTACCACCCACCTCATTCATAAAATCAGGCCAAAAAGAATTTTCTTCTTGAAGTAAATTTTCCACTTGAGAAGCATGTTGTTGGTATTCTGCATAAATATATGCTTCATCACTCTCATAATGATTGTTGTGAATTACAACAAAATTCAATATCAATTTGTGAGGAAAAGAACAATAGTGTTGCACCCCAAAATTTGACCAACAATTATTTATCCATCAAATGTTTGAAAGTTGATATCTTCACCAGAAAGTTCAAGAGATCCTCAAAGGAAGTGGTTGAAACCAAGGTTGTGTGCCTCATAGCTTGAGAGTTGTGGGAGCTCCTCAGATGACTCTGAGACTTTGAGATTGAACTTGAAGCTTTGAGAAAGTTTATGAGATGTCTTGATAGCCATCATGAAGCCCAGAGAAGTCATTGTGCAAGAGTTCAGAAGATTCAACCATGAATGGTAGAATTAGGGTTTTGACTGGGTCAACCCTAGGATAACTGAAAATTTGGAGAAGGTTGAGACCTAATCCAAGGGCCATGAGATCATGGAATGATGCATAGAGATGTTATAAATATGATTCCTAGACCAACTCATCATGATTGAGGAGTTTGAGAAGTTTCAAGTCAGGGTTTCCAGGAATTGTCAGTGAAAAAACCCTAGTTTGATCCCTATCTTCCAGGCAGTTTTAGCTCTAGATGTGATTGATATCTCATCTTCCCCACAACATGAATGTTGTATAGCTTGTTCTTAGCTTTAATTTTAGTGGTGGAAGTCCTTGATAGGAGTTGCAGAGCTCAAGTTATGGTTTTGACAAATTACAGGTCAGCAGAGGTGTGTGAATCTGGGTCCTTGAAAGTCACCCAACTTGCAGACAACTTTTGCCCTAGTAGGATGATTCCTATGATCTCTTGGTCAACATGAATGTTGAAGAGCATCTTCTTAGCTTTAACTTGAATGGTAGAAGTCCTTGATAGGATTTCTGGAACTCAACTTATGGTTTGAACAAGACAGGGGTATTTTGGTCATTTGGCAGTTATAGGTCATTTTAAGCAAAGGCCATATCTCCTATTTCCAAGCCTCAAATGGAAAAACTAAAAACATGAAAGTTGTTCAAAAGGGCATTTTAAGCCTATAAAGAAGGTCATGAATTGTTGGAAAAGCTCATAGCATGGAATGACAAAGTTTGGTAAATTTGAACTAAAAATGGCTTATAAGTTAATTCAAGTCAATTTGGAAATTGGTTTGGAAGATCTATGAATCCAAAATAGGTCATCCAATATATCATTTTGATTGGAAACATCATTTTGAGAACATTGGTTTAAACACAATTTTCATTTGAGGCTTTAAAATGGGACATGCTTTGTAATATTGTTACTTGCATATTAAGGCACCTTTGGAAATTTTAACACAAGGCAAGAAAAAGGCTTGTAATTGCTCATATCTTCTCAATATCTCTTATGATGAGATTTTAAAGCCAATTTGCAAGGCATAAGGCATGATACATGAGATTTTCAATTTACCATCACATGAGATTCCAAGCATTTTCTAGCACTTTCTAGATGAATCTAGAAGTTTCCAATGAGCATTATTTAAAGAGGGCATTGTGGTGAATCAAAGGGTTGGTGAAGAAGAGAGAATTCAGTGGAGAGAGTGAGGGAGAGAGTGAGGGTTTCAAGCTTTCTTCAAGATCAAGCAAGACTCGTGTGAGGCACTACAAGCTTTCCTCTTCAAAGCTTTTGCAAACAGAAAGATCCTCTCCATTAGAGGAGTGTTTGACATCAATTGCAAGCTCTGCAACCACTCATAGCATCACTCACCATCACCATTCGACAGGTTCTTTCTTCCCCATATATCTCCTAATTTATATGCTTTCTGTTAGGCTTGTAGGTATAGAATGAACATGCTAGGTTAGTTGATTAGTTCCCTAGAGTCTCAGAGGGTTTTGTGAGGATTGATAGCAGGTGCAAGAATCTTTCATGATCAAGAATAAGCTGGATGTTAGGTTTTAATGCACGATTGATAGTTCATTGTGATGAGCATAACATGTAGAACAAGATTGGACCATTAATTGAGAGTTTTGATAAGGTTGATCTCAGTGCAATCATGGTGGTACCAAGGTTTCGAGCACTCTGTTTAAGCATTATAGGAAGATTCAAGGGAAGCTACGCATATGGTTGTAATCCTCATGTTTCATGGAGCATCTTTGGCTTTGGAATTTTTAAAAACCATTGAGAGATGAGAGAGTAAGAGATGATGGAAGAATCGTGCATGGAGTTCATGGATGCTGAAACCCTAATTCATTTTGGGGACGATGGCTATCCATTGTTGGATCAAGCCAGGATGTTTGACCACAAGACCCATCTAACGGCCAGCATTCAAACTTAAAACGGAGGGAATTTTAAAAGAAGTAAAACGCGGCGTTTAGACTAGTTGGTAAACATGGGCTCAGCCTTAACCTTCTATCTGCACACCCCATCAGGCCCAGTTGGAAAATACACGGGAAAACCCTACTTAATACACCCCCACGCGTTTTTTTTTCTAACTTTCTGATTAGAGATTGGGCTTATCCCAAAAACGCTATTCACGCCCCCCACTTCATGACCCATCAAGCATACTAACTGGGCGAATTCACTTTTCTCACCCCCAGCCCATTTTAATTTCATTTCTTGTATTTTGATTTTCTTTAATATTTTCTTGTTTTTAATAAAATCATAACTAATTGAAAAATAATTGTTTTTTAATTCTTCTTTTTGCACTAGGTAGATAATAATGTGTAGAAAATATTAAAAATAAAAATGGGATTTCATTTTTAGTTTAATATTTTTAGAGTATTTTTCATTTAAATAGCTTTTTTTAATAGGTTTAGTTTGATATCCAATTTTGTAGAATTTATTTTAGGACCTTCCCTTAGTCTTTTTAATTCATTCTTTTTGGTGTGATTAGACATTGAATCATAGTTCCCCATAGGATTTAATTCTTGATTTTTAGATTAAAATGTGATTAGCTTAATTAGGTTAGCATTAGGGTATCATAATTAGGGTTTATGTTATGCATAGGTAAGGAAATTCATTTTCTTTAGAGAGTTTTGTCTTGATTTTTGGGTAGGGGCATATGGGGATGTTAAGGGTAGATGTTATAGACCCTTGTGAATAATTGTTAGATTTTTCCCCCTTGTTTTAATATTTTTAGGTATTTTCTGAAGTGGGCTGATGATTTTGTCTGTTCTGTGGTTATCTGTTCATCTCTGGGGTTTATTGTGGGGAATTTGTTGTGGGGCTTAGTTTGTTTTGAAGATCTTGTTGAGGAGCATGATGAAGAGAAGATTGAAGATCAAGACTCAGAGACCCAGAGCTTGGATTATTCCCTGTCTGTGAGGTTTGAGATCCTGAAGTTTGAAGGAAGTTCATGGTACTTTCCTGAGGAAGGCACTATGAATGACTTTCATTCTTTCTTCTCACCTCTTTCTTAAGTATCCAATGATGTTGGAGCCAACTTGTGAGTTTAATTTCTCCTGAGGAGGAATGTAAACTGATCACAGTTGTTGAGCCACATAGGATACAACTCCTAAGTGGAAGCCTCCTAGTACTTTCCTGAGGAAGGTCCTATGGGTCTATTCACTTAGTTCCATTAGTTTATCTAGGACTTCTTAAGTATCCAATGATGTAGGAGCCAACTTGTGAGTTTAATTTCTCCTGGGGAGGAATGTAAACTGATCACAGTTGTTGAGCCACATAGGATACAACTCCTAAGTGGAAGCCTCCTAGTACTTTCCCGAGGAAGGTCCTATGGGTCTATTCATTTAGTTCCACTAGTTCAGATAGGATTTCCTAAGTATCCAGTGATGTTGGAGCCTGCTTGTGAGTTTAATTTCTCCTGAGGAGGAATGTAAACTGATCACAGTGGTGGAGCCACATAGGATATGATTCCTGAGTATACACCTCATATTGCTTTCCTGAGGAAGACACTATGAGTCTGCTTACTTAGCTCCCTTTCTTTGGTAAGCTTGTTCTGAAGCTTGAAGACTGGGATTGATTTCTTTTGGTTAGGTTTTGCTTTATGGCTTTGCTTAGATTTGATCAAGATTCTGTGTTAGGGTTAGGATTAGAGAGTAGATGATTCTTTCTCAAGCATGTGTTTTGTTTGCCTGATGGCACTTCATTTCTTTTATCTGTATATTGCTTGATAGCATGTTATTTTTTAGCATGATTACTGTTATTTCATGACTGGCTTGAGGTCGAGACGAGCTTGTGGAGGCTGAAGCCCCACACACATTTCCTCCCTCACTTGCATTGCATGCATTGTATTGTTAAAGCTGATGCTTTTGTCTGTTTTGGTGTATCATTGACATGATCCCTTAGGACTCTCATTTCCTTTGATAAGGATTTGATGATAGATTTTTAGGTTGAAACCTATGCATGACAACATCTAGGAGTTCCCTGTTCAAACCTCAACCATAGGATGAATCCATGGCATGATAACAGTAGGACTTGATAGTCTCCCTCCTAGTTGGGCCTGTTCTCTTCTCATCTCGAAGCAGTTTAAAATACAGTAATCATGAATGATTTCTTTCGTACGTTACGAGCCTTAAGCTATCTGAGAAAGGATGCATTCCCTCTCAGGTCATAGTCTCTAGTGCGGTTGAGATCGCAAACACACTAAAAAAAAACACTTCTTTCAGGAGATAAGCCGTGGTGTCCCGAACTACGTTTGCTCTGATCTTCCATACAGTGTGGAAGTACGTAGGCATATGATGCGACGTCCTAGCGAGCAACCTTCAAACCTCTCCCCACCTTCACCCGTAGTTAGGCGAACTATGTTGACTCTGATTTCTCATTCTCTGATGAGAATACGTAGGCATAAAGCGCGATGCTTTGCCGAGTCATTTTTCTTTTCTTTTTCAGCCAACCTTGATAGGTAGATAGATTATAACCAACCCGTCCAAGTAAACAAACAAGCGAGGATCCCGTCGAGTACGACAGACGTGAGGGGTGCTAATACCTTCCCCTTGCGTAACCGACTCCCGAACCCAGACAATGGTTACGATGACCTTGTCTTACCCTTTTTCGTCAGGTTTTTCCGATCGTTTCCTTTCCCGCTCTGAGGGATAAATAACGAAAGGTGGCGACTCTTCTGTCATGCCGGCACCTTATTTTCGCGCAAGCGACAAATAGCAACCAAAATAAATGGTCTTCATCAATAATAATTCGTACACAGATAATATAACAGAATAAGGCAAGAAAAAACTGAAGGTTTGTTTACCCAATTCGATCAAACGATCTACTTTGGGGGAAAGAGCAGCTCTCCAATTCACTATACTCAGAAAGTTATTACAAGAGATTACAGATGAGTTATAATAAAATAGCCTTCACCTTTAGGTTCCCAAGAACAACCCTGAAGGCGCCCAAGAACAACCCTATTTTCTACCCAAGTGTTTCCCCACCTCTCCAACTCTCAATATATGAATCACTCAAACCCAAGATGTAATCCAAGGTTTTCTTTATGCATAGCTGAAACCCTATGATATACCTTTAAACCTTTGGTCTCCCTTGTTGGTGAAAACTCTAAGATTGTCACACACCAAACATGCAAGAGATACATATTTATAATAGCAAATACGCAACAAACAAAGCCCAAAATCACATGGATCCATGGACCGAATCGAAAAAAGCCTGAAAACACAAAAACACTATTAATCGTACGGACAATACTATTCACCATACAGACAATACTATTCACCGCACAGATGTCAATATTCATCCGTACGGATAGTACTATTTACCATAAGGACGACACTATTCACCGACTGTTTTTTTCCCGACTTTTCGTCCAATTTTCGCGGTAAATGCAATCTCCAAAATATATTTTCTTTCTTTTCATCAACAAAGATTTTAAGGCACATTTACAACAATCTCCACCTTGACTTTAAACCGTGTTGATACCAATAAAAAAATTGCTGCTCTCTACCAAGTTGAAACTTTAATCAATAACTTTGATCAAATTCAAGCAACCCTTGAATCTTGATCTCGTAACTTGCATCCACTTGTTCCCAATTACCCTTTTTTTCCTAGGTAATCTAACAAGCCTACAAGTATTATTTTTCAACCACCCTTGACTCCACCTATTTTCAAATGCCTTCCAGAAGGTTTTTCTTCTTTTATTTTGCAGTTCTTCAGCCACATTAAAAACATAATATCCAAGACTAGCATAACCATCCCTTTGAGATGCTACAATAACGAAAGGTGGCGACTCTTCTGTCATGCCGGCACCTTATTTTCGCGCAAGCGACAGCTGGCGACTCTGCTGGGGATCGAACCCAGAGTCTCTGGTTCTCCGGTTCCCTATGAGAGTCAATCCTATCGTTTGTGTGTTTGCTTGTTGGGTTGCGTTTATTTATCGCATTTTTGCTTCCCGCACTTTATTTCCCGCATGTTATTTCCAGTTTGATATGATTATCTGTGCTGCTGTGGGAGAGGGATGTTACTATGAGTGAGAAGCCGGACCGGGGCTTGAGTGTACACCTAGATATAGTTGCGGAGAAGTAGTAGACGAACCTGTCTGCTGAGCAGGCACAGTTCCCTACGAAAATCTGCGCTCAGACGAGATTCTTGCAGAGGTGCTCCTTTCCGGTCCTGAGGATCTGAGGGGAGTCCAGACGTGAGGATTGTCGACTCTGGGGACCGATCATTTGGAAGTCAGCTAAGTGAGGCCTCTTCATGACTTGATGATGCCACTCCTTCTGGGAATCGTATCATCACTCATGAAAGTCTGTGACACTGATGACCACATAGGATGCCGTACCTTTGTCCGTGGATTAGGTCCATACCTGTGAGTGGGGTCGGGATATTGCAGGAAACTTTGACCTCCAGACTACCTGGTTTTCTTGACAGTGAATCAATTATGTTGGGTTCTCAGTTGCAGATATGTTCTTGATAGAGCAAGGGTTTGATCAGAGGATCTTATCATCGGGTGTTTGTCTGTTCTTGATAGAGCAGGTTTCGATCAGGATATTGTTATCAGTGGTTTGTTCTGGATAGGGCAGATTTTGAGTGGGGTCTGAAGATCTCATCAGCAGTTGTGTGTTTGTTCTTGATAGGGCAGATTTTGATTTGGGGTCTGAAGACTTCATCAGCGGACGTTTTCTGATCATACATCCCGGGTCCTTATTATCAGGCACTTACTCTTGACAGAGCAGAATTTGGATCTCGATCCTATCAGATGGTTATTCTCAGCGGGTCGGATCAGTGGTTTTACACCGGGGTTTCCTTCTCATCAGTGACTGTCGATACCGAATCTCCACAGCAGCCACCTGGATATATTGTTGCATGCCTGCATGTTGCATTAGTTTGCATAATCATTCGCATCCCATTGGCGTGTGTCCGTGACAGGTGCCGTTTCCCCGATCCAGGATCTCTCGCCTCTTATTGTATTATTACAAAAGACTGTTACGTGCGAGTTCTCGATCCCTGATGTGTCGGAGTTGGCTATCACTGGTACTATGTATATGTGAGATTGTTGTTTCCAGGATTGGGCCCAGATTCCCCTCCTTATTATTGTCAGCACCGGTACTAAGGCGCCAGGGTCGGGGGAAATCTCTCAAGCACACAGACACACGCATACATCTGCATAAAGCATTTTGCATGACATACATTCTGTTGCTCTTCCTAACCTTTGATGTTGACATGTTTTTCAGGTACACAGGTTCCGAGCTGCTTTCGATCTCCAGGATTGATCAAAGACTCATCCACCGCTATTCAACTCGCGCTAATCAGACAAGGATAATGGACCAGGTGCAGTCAGATGTCCAAGAGCTCCGTGAACGGATGGACCGTTTTATGGAGCTGATGCAGGTGGTCGCGAATGGTCAAGACCAGCTTCGTACTCTGGTTCAACCTCTGATCTCCAGGGTTGACAGTAATGGCATACTTCATGGAGGGGCCGTTCCTACTCCTCCTCCAGTGGACGCTCCACAAAACGTTGTTCCTGTTGCCGGGGGCAACGACAGCGCTAACGGCAATCTGATGACTAATCTCGGACTCAACGCGGCAGGCGTCGGCAATGGTAGTTTGGGAGCCAATGTTAACATAGGGTCGGTCAACGGCAATGCTGGTGCAGGAAATCTGTTGGTGCCCCAACCGTGGCTGGAGGACCATCAGGATGACGTATTCTCTCAGAGGGGTGTAGAAGCAGAGTTGAATGCTGAAGCTCGACTCAGGTTCAAGGCGCTGGAAGACAAGATGAGAGACATCGAAAATCAGAACACATTGGGCGTTGACATGTCCAAGCTCGGGTTGATTGCTGATTTTAAGGTACCTCACAAATTCAAGGTTCCTGTCTTCGAGAAGTATAAGGGTACTACTTGCCCCCGGGTCCACCTTCGGTCTTATTATAGAAAGATGTCCGCCTATTCTGACGATGAGAAGTTGCTGATGCACTTCTTTCAGGATAGTCTTTCTGGTCCATCGCTCGAATGGTATATGGGTTTGGAGCCCGCTACTGTGCGCACCTGGAAAGATCTTGCAGAAGCGTTCGTCCTCCACTATCAATACAATAGCGACTTGGCTCCCAACCGAGTCCAGCTTCAGAATCTCTCACAGCGGAACAATGAAAGCTTTAAAGAGTACGCCCAGCGGTGGCGTGAATTGGCTGCTCGGGTTCAACCGCCGATGGTTGAGCGTGAGCTAGTGCAAATGTTCGTGGCTACCCTTCCTGGAATTTACTATGAAAAGCTGGTCAGTGGCATGTCTGGAACATTCTCGGCTCTCATCACTATGGGCGAGCATGTTGAGAACGGTATAAAGATTGGAAAAACTCAGGGCGAATCATCCTCAGCTGGAGGAGGTAGCAAGAAGCCCTACGCTGGCAAGCGTCGAGAGGGGGATGCGAGTGCTGTCACTAATGCTCGGAGAAAGGGCAAAGGCCCTCAGCCTCAGATTGCTAGCATAAATATCCCAGCTGCTCCACCGCAGCAGCAGCAGCAGCAGCAGCCTCAGCAGCAGAATAATCAGGGGTATAAAAGATATCAGAATCGGGCTCCCCTGACAAACCGTCATTTTGAAACTCCACCTATGTCATATGCACAGCTTTTGCAAACGTTGCTTCAGCTCCAATTAGTTCAAAAGAGGACGCTGGCTCCCTTAATAGGGGCACCACCACCGGGGTATGACGCCAACGCTACTTGTGATTTCCATACTGGGGCACCAGGCCATACGATTGAGAATTGTAAAGCTTTTAAGCACAAAGTCCAGGACTTGGTGGACGCCAAGGTTATCAACTTTTCTTACAATGTGCCCAACGTTACCAAGAACCCCATGCCCCATCATAAGGGGGGCGGAGTAAATGCCGTTATCACTGAGGAGAGTGCGGACTTGCTGACTGATGTCAAAGATTTGAAGACGCCGTTGAGTTTTGTCAAGGCTAAATTGCTGAAGAAGGGCTTCTTTCCTGGATGTGGAGAGTTATGTATGGCTTGTGCTACACTTCCTGATGGGTGTGAGCAGCTGATCGAAGGTATCCAAAGTCTGATGTCTGAGGGTATTTTACAGTTCAGCCGGAGCGTTGAAAGTACATCAGGGGAGGTCGTGCTAAAGCAAGCAGATGAAGTTGCTACCATCACTATTCCTCGTCACCCTATTACTATTTCTGCGCCCCGTCCGCCTACAATCACTATCACCAGGGCCGGACCGATCCCATTCGAAAGCACTAATGCCGTTCCATGGCATTACGGCGCCGAAGTTTACTGCAATGGTCAGAAGATAGAGCTAGAGCCATTCGGATCGTCTGTGCAGAATCTCATCGGAGTCAGTGGTATCACTAGAAGCGGTACAATGTTTGCGCCAGCAGAGGTTGCAGCAGAGAAAGTGGTCCGGGCTGACGTTGTGGATAAGGGTAAGGGTAAAGCTGTCGAAGAGGTCCCCTCTGGGGCAGAAAAGGATTTGCTAGTTAAAGATGCCGAAGAGTTCATGCGATTAATCAAGAAAAGTGACTACAAAATTGTAGATCATCTTCATCAGACTCCGTCAAAGATCTCTATTCTTAACCTGTTGCTGTGTTCTGAAGCGCACCGCAACGCATTACTGAAGGTATTGAATGCTGCATACGTGCCGCAGGAGATATCAGTAAATCAGCTGGAAGAGGTGGTGGCCCATGTTAATGCTGGTAATGGGCTGGGTTTTACAGATCTGGAGCTAACTCCTAAAGGAAGAGATCACAACAGCGCCTTGCACGTCTCAATAGAGTGCAGAGGCACGATTATGTCACATGTCCTAGTGGATACGGGTTCCTCGCTTAACGTGCTTCCGAAAAAGGCACTGATGAAGTTGGATACCCGTGGATTGCTTTGCACGCCCAGTGATCTGGTAGTGAAAGCCTTTGACGGAACCAAGCGCCACGTCTTTGGAGAGTTGACCCTGCCAATTCAAGTTGGTCCGGAGACATTCAATACGGTTTTCTATATCATGGATATCATGCCTGCCTACAGTTGCCTCTTAGGTCGGCCATGGATCCATTCTGCTGGTGCCGTGACGTCCACGCTGCATCAAAAGCTCAAATATGCTGTCGGGGGCAGCATAGTAACAGTCTGTGGTGAGGAGGACATCATGGTGAGCCACCTGTCGTCCTTTAAATATGTTGAAATGGATGGCGAAATCCATGAAACGCTTTGCCAAGCATTTGAAACCGTCAAGGTGAAAGAGGCAGCTCCTGTCGTCGCAGAGAAGCAAGAGATGAATCTCTCCTCGTTTAAGGAAGCTCGGGCCATTGTCGAAGCCGGTTCCACCCCAGGCTGGGGACATGTTTTGGATATACCAATCAAGCAGGATAAGTTTGGATTGGGATATTCTCCTGAAGCTGAAGCTTCATCTTCTTCTGGCAGCTCGTCTCGTGGGAAAGGGCCGATCCTATTCACCAAGGGCGGAGTCATTTTCGAGAGCATCAACGCAGCGTATGAGGACAGCGGGGATAGTGATTGTGATCTTGACGCCTGGATGCAGCCAAGCAAGCCGGGCGAGCGCCTCAACAATTGGACCATCAAGGAGATTATCAAGCTGACAAGTGAAGAGTAATGATTTGCTTTTTACAATCTTTGTACAACCCTATGTCCTGCCCGGGGCATAGTGGTTTTACTGTCAGGGCCTTGTTGGAATATGTGTATGCATTTTGTTAATAAATAAAAGGCGTTTTCTTCGTACTCAAATGTTTTGTTCTCCGTTATTCCTGTTTTATGTTTATTTCGAAAAAACATTAAAATGGTAACGAGGTTTGTGCTAACCTGCATATTCTTGCTTTAAACTTAACCCTTGTTATTGCAGGATCCACATGACAGATGACATCGACTCTGGACCCTCTACGGTTCACTACGACTTTGATTACCCGATCTATCAAGCCGAGGATGAGATTGATGAAGACGAGGACCTTCCGGAAGAGTTGGCCCGCTTGTTGAGACAAGAGGAGAAGGTTATTCTGCCTCACGAGGAGGATATTGAGATCATAGATCTGGGTTCTGAAGAGCTCGTCAGAAACGTCAGAATAGGGGCTGCGCTGCAGAGTGATGTCAAGCATAGACTGGTCGAGATGCTTCGAGAGTATAGTGACGTCTTTGCTTGGTCATACGAAGATATGCCCGGACTCGACACTGATATCGTGGTTCATCGCTTGCCGTTGCGAGAAGATTGCCCCCCAGTCAAGCAGAAGCTCAGGAGGACGAGACCAGACGTGGCTGTAAAAATCAAAGAAGAGGTCCAGAAGCAGTTGGACGCAGGATTTCTAGCCGTTACCACCTACCCTCCGTGGGTCGCCAACATAGTGCCTGTACCGAAGAAGGATGGTAAGGTACGCATGTGCGTCAATTATCGGGATTTGAACAGGGCGAGCCCTAAAGATGATTTCCCGTTGCCTCATATCGATGTGTTGGTCGACAATACAGCCCAGTTTTCCGTGTTTTCGTTCATGGATGGCTTCTCCGGTTACAATCAGATTAAGATGGCACCGGAGGACATGGAGAAAACGATGTTTATCACCCCCTGGGGAACATTTTGCTATAAGGTAATGCCCTTCGGTCTGAAGAACGCAGGGGCCACTTACCAGCGAGCAATGGTAACTTTGTTTCATGATATGATTCATCATGAGATCGAGGTCTATGTTGATGACATGATTGCGAAGTCCCAAACGGAGGAGGGACATCTGGTCAATTTGCTGAAGCTTTTCGAGAGGCTTAGGAAGTTCAGACTGAGGCTGAATCCTAACAAGTGCACTTTCGGAGTGCGGTCCGGAAAGTTATTGGGGTTTATCGTTAGTGAACGAGGTATTGAAGTTGATCCTGCAAAGATAAAAGCTATTCAAGAAATGCCAGCGCCGAAAACAGAAAAAGAAGTTCGTGGTTTCCTGGGCCGAATAAACTACATTGCAAGGTTTATCTCTCAGCTCACGGCCACTTGTGAACCAATGTTCAAGCTTTTAAAGAAAGATCAGGCGATTACTTGGAATGAGGATTGCCAGAAGGCATTTGATAAAATAAAGTAGTATCTTCAAGAACCTCCAATCTTGATACCCCTAGTGGCTGGACGGCCATTAATCATGTACCTGACGGTTCTGGAGAATAGTATGGGGTGTGTTCTCGGTCAGCACGACGAGACGGGCAGAAAGGAGCATGCCATTTATTATTTGAGTAAAAAGTTCACTGAGTGTGAGTCTCGATACTCGATGCTGGAGAAGACGTGTTGTGCATTAGCTTGGGCTGCCAAACGTCTACGACAGTATATGCTCAATCACACCACCATGCTAATTTCGAAGATGGATCCGATCAAGTACGTCTTCGAGAAGCAGGCTCTTTCGGGCAGGATTGCCAGATGGCAAATGGTGTTAACAGAATATGATATTCAGTACGTCTCCCAGAAAGCCATTAAGGGAAGCGTATTGTCTGATTACCTTGCCGAACAGCCAATCGAAGACTACCAGCCGATGAAGTTCGAATTCCCTGACGAGGATATTATGTTTCTCAAAGCGAAGGATTGCGATGAGCCATTGCCCGATGAGGGGCCAGATAGGAAGTCTCAGTGGAAGTTGATATTCAACGGAGCGGTTAATTCCTATGGAAGTGGTATCGGGGCTATCATCACGACTCCTCACGGATCCCACATCCCGTTTACTGCAAGGCTGACGTTTCCAGTTACCAACAATGAAGCCGAGTACGAAGCATGTATTATGGGTCTAGAAGAGGCAATTGATTTGAGAATCAAGAATCTAGACATATATGGTGACTCAGCGCTTGTAATCAATCAAATTAAAGGGGAGTGGGAAACTCGTCAAGCGAATTTAGTGCCGTACATGAATTATGCCAGGAGGCTGCTTCCGTTCTTCGATCGAGTGGAACTTCATCATGTACCCAGGGCTGAAAATCAGATGGCTGATGCCTTAGCCACGCTGGCTTCAATGTACAAAGTCAATTATTGGAATGAGGCTCCAAGAATTGTGCTTTCGCGTCTTGACAGACCGGCATTTGTCTTTCCAATCGAGGATGCCAATGACGGCAAGCCATGGTTCCACGACATCCAGACCTTCCTTATGACTAAGGAGTATCCTGCGGGTGCGTCAACCCAGGATAAGAAGACTCTGAGGAGGCTGTCTGGAAACTTTTATCTCAATCCTGATGGAGTGCTGTATAAGAGAAACCACGATCTCGTGCTGCTCAGATGTGTAGATGAGAAAGAAGCGAGTATGCTCATGGAAGAAGTCCATGAGGGAACATTTGGTACGCACGCCGGCGGGCATGCCATGACGAGAAAGATCCTGAGAGCAGGGTATTACTGGCTGACTATGGAGTCGGATTGCTTCAGATTCGCGAAGAAATGTCACAAATGCCAGATTTATGCTGATAAAGTTCATGTGCCGCCGTGCCCATTGAATGTCATGTCCTCCCCTTGGCTGTTCTCCATGTGGGGCATAGACATGATAGGCAAGATCGAGCCCACTGCATCTAATGGTCATCGTTTTATTCTGGTAGCTATCGACTACTTCACCAAATGGGTGGAGGCAGCCTCGTACGCTAATGTGACCAAGCAGGTGGTAGCTAAATTCATAAAGAAGGACATCATCTGTCGCTATGGAATTCCCGAGCGGATCATTACTGATAATGGTTCGAATTTGAATAACAAGATGATGAAGGAGCTGTGCCAGAGCTTCAAGATTGAACACCACAACTCATCTCCGTATCGGCCGAAGATGAATGGCGCCGTTGAAGCCGCCAACAAGAACATAAAGAAGATTGTTCAGAAGATGGTTGTGACCTATAAAGATTGGCACGAGATGCTGCCGTTCGCCTTGCACGGTTATCGTACGACGGTACGTACGTCGACCGGGGCAACTCCTTTCTCCTTGGTGTACGGTATGGAAGCTGTCCTGCCGTTAGAAGTGGAGATTCCTTCTTTGCGAGTTTTGGTTGATGTGAAACTCGACGAGGCAGAATGGATTACGAATCGCTTGAACCAACTCAGCCTGATGGACGAGAAGAGGTTAGCATCGATTGCATTTGGTCGCCTGTACCAAAGCCGAATGAAGAAAGCTTATGACAAGAAGGTGCGTCCTAGGAGCTTTCAGACGGGTGATCTCGTCCTGAAGAAGATTCTTCCGCCACACTCCGATCACCGGGGCAAGTGGACTCCGAATTACGAAGGGCCGTATGTCGTCAGCAAGGTCTTCTCGGGAGGAGCTTTGTTGTTATCCACGATGGATGGTGAAGATTTTGCATCCCCGGTGAACGCGGACGCAGTTAAAAAATACTTTGCTTGAAAGAGACCCGCTGGACAAAAGAAGAAAGAGTCCAGGCAAAAAAGGGGCATCCCGGCGAACCAAAAACAGAATAAAAGGTTCGGGCAAAAATTAGGGATATATTGAAAAAATGTACACCCGCGAAGTCGAAAACCTACACTGGGCGGCTTCGGCAAAAAAGGGTATCCCGGTGAACCGAAAACCCGTAAAGGGCGGTTCACGCAAAAGTTAGGGATTTGAATAAGCAAATGACTGCGTTCCGCGTGTAGACTTTCATTGTTTAGTGGTTTGAAGGACCTGAGGGCCGTTTATCTGAATCAATCTCTTCCGAAGCTGAAGCGTCGGAGGAGTATCGAAGTCGAGTGGGTCTTAGAGGGATCAACTCATGGTGTTCGTCTACGCCTCGTTGCCGACATTTGTATATACTGATGTATATTTATGTTTTCCTTTTGTGCGGCTGCCTCATTCCAGGAGTTTGCCTCTGTTGTAAAACATTCTTTTGCCCATTCAGGGGTTCACCATCAATAAAATGCACATTATTCAACAATTCTGCTTGTCTGTTTAGCATTTATCTGTTTTGTTTGCGAATGAAAACGCCGATGTTTTTAATAAAATGCACATACATAAACTTGTGGGCCTAGGCCCATTGATTGTTGAAACAATTAATTAACTGAATATTGTCACGAGATAATAACCTGGATAGGCCCCTTTGAGGAGAGTATCTTGTCTGTTTGTTTGTGGTGTTGCAGGTGTAGCGCCTTCCAGAAGACGTGCCGTGCGCATCCCCGAAGCAGGGCGAGTCCTCCTTCTCCAGCAGTGTTCAGAAGTCTCTCCTCCGTAGAATCAGAATCAGAATATTGAGCATTGATATGTCTCCCCAGGTAGAGATGATTCTCTTCCCCAAGCAGACGCATCCTGAAGGAACGTCACCTCATCAGCTGAGTCAAGTCGCCGAAGCTCGTATGCCCCCCAGCACCGGGTCACAAGTGCAGATTTCATAGAAATGTTCGGGTGCCGAAGCTCGTGTTTGCCCCAGTAAAGTCGCCGAAGCAGGTGTTTCCCCAGCACCGGGTCACAAGTGCAAGTCTTGTAGGAAGCTGTTCGCATGCCGAAGTAGGCAGTAACTAATGGTGTCAGACTGAGGAATCCCGCGGAATTGAAATTCCTCACCAGAGCCGTATTCTCTCCCGAGGTCGGATGATTCCCTCTTCCCCAGTAGAGTGTTGGAACAGCTGATGCTGTATTCCCCTGCAGAGTTGTACTCTCCCCCGAAGTCAGATGATTCTTTCTTCCCCAGCGAAATTAAAATTCCTCATCAGAGTCGTACCCTCCCGTTGAAGTAGAACGATTTCTCTCTCCCCGGCGGAGTCCGCAAACCCCCAGAAAAGCAGAATCCTTGGTGGCAGTTGGGACCAGGAGTGGATTTTCCCTAGCAGAGCATTGAGCAGCTGATGCTGTATCTCTCCAGAGTCGCACTCTCTCCAGCGAAGCAGAATGATTTCTCCTTCCTCAGCCGAGTTTGCAGATGTCCAAGAGAGCCGAGTCCTTGGAAGTTGATCAGATCATGATTGGTTTTTCCCCAGTGGAGTGTTGAGCAGCTGAAGTTGTTTCCCCACAGAGTCATTACCCCCAGAAAAGTAGCCAGGGCGGCCACGCAGTTTATTCTCGCGATTGATATCAGCAAGTCTGGTTTCTCGTAGAGCTTCGTCCCCGGCAGATCAACTGAAGTTGTTTTCCCTGCAGCAGTCCGCGGAAGATCAGCTTCCCAGACAGAGTCCGGTTGGTATTGGCGTGCCCACGTTTTCCTTAGCAGGAGGATGTCTCTATCTGAGTAGTTCTTTCTCCTTGACAGGAGAATTCCCCCTCGGCATTTATTTTGGCTGACGGGATCACACCATATTGCATGATTGCATAGCATTGTGCAGGATTGCATAGCATTGTGCATGATTGCATAGCATAAACGCATATCATTCCCACCGTGTGGGGCATAGCGCAGAAGCATACGCATCATAAGCATGACCTAGGTTACTACCATTCTTGTTTTACAGGTGTTCCACCAAAGGACCAGTTGCTCAGGACGATTCCTGATGTTCTCCCCAACGAGGTCGCTTTCTTAAGATGATTCTTAAGACCCCGGTGTAATTCCCACAGTCGCTCGCTCAAGATGATTTTTGGGATCCCCAGCGAAGTCTGCAGTTCAAAACGACCCTTGAATTCCTCAGCAGGGCCGTTTGCTTAAGATGATTCTTAAGACCTCAACGCAGGTTCCCGAATGGTTTGCTTAGGATGATTCTTGAGCTCCCCAGTAGCGTCCCCAGCAAGGTTTGCCCAGGAAGATTCCAGGGATCCCTAGCAGATAAAGTCTCCAGAAAGGTCAGCAGTTCGAGATGGTTCTTGAAGGTGCCCGACGGAGTTTGTTCAAGATGATTCTTGAAGTCCTTAGCAGCGTGATATGTTTGCTCCAACAGCGATATCTAATCTGAAGATGGATTTCGTAAGCGCCTGAAGGCGGTATCAGAATGTCCCTGTGAATTCAGATTTTCGTGTTGATGAATCAACGTGTGTCTGAAGACAAAGTTCAAGGTTTATGGATACAGCTTGTGTATGCAAGGTGATCCGTGTTGGCCTGAAGACCAAGTCAGTTGCCCTGAGGTGATGATTGATCGCGATCAAGTGAATAGTGTTTCTTCTGAATGAAGTCGAAGATGTTTCTCCAGCTGAAGCGGAGTTTTGCCTGAAGGCAAAGTGTTTGAATCCCCGTAGAGTCATGAATGGCTCAGGATACCATTTCACTGACTGAAGTCATAGATTTCCCAAGCTGAAGCGAAGGTGCCTGAAGGCAAGGTTATCCCCAAGGTCATGAATGACCAAGGATTCATTTTTCGGACTGAAGGCCGAAGTATATCCCTGACTGAGGTCACGAATACTCTATAGCAGAGGCGGAGTTGCCTGAAGGCATATCCATGTATCCTTGAAGGCCAAGGACCATTTCTTCAGACTGAAGTCGAAGATACCTCCTGCAGAGTTGCCGACAGGCAAAACTTTACATCCTTGAAGGCCAAGGATGCTTGTCTTCAGAAGTACTTGAAGATTTTTCTAGCTGAAGCTGGAAGTGGCCAGGGGCCAGGGTTTCATATGTCTTTGATGATTGAAGTTCTACGGTGGGCGGTGCAGTAGTATGCCGATGTTCGTTATGGTTCTGAGGGTGAACCCCAGGTCAGAGTGTGCTCGGTTAAGTCTCTCATTCCCAGCGGAGTAGTTTCAAATACGCAAGTATACCTTTTGTTCCATTTACCAGGGGTGAACCCCAGGTTAGATTTGTTTTCAGATTATATTTTGTTTGACGGCGAGGTTGAATGTTTGTCCGGTGGCGAGGTTGGATGTTTGTTCGACGGCGAGGTTGAACGTTTGGATTTGACGGCGAGGTCAGATTATGTTTTGTCCGGCGGCGAGGTTGGATGTTTGTTCGACGGCGAGGTTGAACGTTTGGATTTGACGGCGAGGTCAGACAGATTATGACTGGTTCGACGGCGATGTTGGATTTGTTCGACGGCGAGGTCAAACCCTTTAAATCCCCAGAAGAGATGATGTTTGTACGACAGCGACGTCGGGTGTCTCTAAGAGGATGTTTATTTCCGACGGCGATGTCAGATTCAGTTTTCCAGCGGCGATGTTGGGCATGTCAAGTTGATCCAGTCTTCTGACGACGATGTTAGGTGATGCAGATCCTTTAGTTCTCCAGCGGCGATGCGGGGTATGTCATACGTAGTTCTCCAGCGGCGATGCGGGGTATTTTGACAGATTTAGTTCTCCAGCGGCGATGCGGGGTATGTTGATTGTCCGACGGCGATGTCAGATGTAGTTCTCCAGCGGCGATGCGGGGTATTTTGTTCAATATTGTATTTTCTCCAGCGGTGATGTTGGATGTTTCGTTCTCCAGCGGCGATGTTGGATATTTTGGTGATTCAGGTTCTTTAGCGGCGATGTTGGATGTATTGTTTGTTTCCGACGGCGATGTCAGATCAGTATTTCTCCAGATAGTTGCTGTGCAGTTATTATTCCAGTGTTCGACGAGTTGAGCAGTTGGGCAATTTTTCGGGTTTACCGGTATTCAATCGTCTCGCACCTTGATTGGTTGAGAGCCGTTCGCTTCTCACCCAGTCAGGTTCGAGCCGTTTGAATAGGGGCAGCTGTTGCACCCCAAAATTTGACCAACAATTATTTATCCATCAAATGTTTGAAAGTTGATATCTTCACCAGAAAGTTCAAGAGATCCTCAGAGGAAGTGGTTGAAACCAAGGTTGTGTGCCTCATAGCTTGAGAGTTGTGGGAGCTCCTCAGATGATTCTGAGACTTTGAGATTGAACTTGAAGCTTTGAGAAAGTTTATGAGATGTCTTGATAGCCATCATGAAGCCTAGAGAAGTCATTGTGCAAGAGTTCAGAAGATTCAACCATGAATGGTAGAATTAGGGTTTTGACTGGGTCAACCCTAGGATAACTGAAAATTTGGAGAAGGTTGAGACCTAATACAAGGGCCATGAGATCATGGAATGATGCATAGAGATGTTATAAAGATGATTCCTAGACCAACTCATCATGATTGAGGAGTTTGAGAAGTTTCAAGTCAGGGTTTCCAGGGATTGTCAGTGAAAAAACCCTAGTTTGATCCCTATCTTCCAGGCAGTTTTAGCTCTAGATGTGATTGATATCTCATCTTCCCCACAACATGAATGTTGTAGAGCTTGTTCTTAGCTTTAATTTTAGTGGTGGAAGTCCTTGATAGGACTTGCAGAGCTCAAGTTATGGTTTTGACAAATTACAGGTCAGCAGAGGTGTGTGAATCTGGGTCCTTGAAAGTCACCCAACTTGCAGACAACTTTTTCCCTAGTAGGATGATTCCTATGATCTCTTGGTCAACATGAATGTTGAAGAGCATCTTCTTAGCTTTAATTTGAGTGGTAGACGTCCTTGATAGGATTTGTGGAACTCAACTTATGGTTTGAACAAGACAGGGGTATTTTGGTCATTTGGCAGTTATAGGTCATTTTAAGCAAAGGCCATATCTCCTATTTCCAAGCCTCAAATGGAAAAACTCAAAACATGAAAGTTGTTAAAAAGGGCATTTTAAGCCTAGAAAGAAGGTCATGAATTGTTGGAAAAGCTCATAGCATGGAATGACAAAGTTTGGTAAATTTGAACTAAAAATGGCTTATAAGTTAATTCAAGTCAATTTGGAAATTGGTTTGGAAGATCTATGAATCCAAAATAGGTCATCCAATATATCATTTTGATTAGAAACATCATTTTTAGAACATTGGTTTAAACACAATTTTCATTTGAGGCTTTAAAATGGGACATGCTTTGTAATATTGTTACTTGCATATTAAGGCACCTTTGGAAATTTTAACACAAGGCAAGAAAAAGGCTTGTAATTGCTCATATCTTCTCAATATCTCTTATGATGAGATTTTAAAGCCAATTTGCAAGGCATAAGGCATGATACATGAGATTTTCAATTTACCATCACATGAGATTCCAAGCATTTTCTAGCACTTTCTAGATGAATCTAGAAGTTTCCAATGAGCATTATTTAAAGAGGGCATTGTGGTGAATCAAAGGGTTGGTGAAGAAGAGAGAATTCAGTGGAGAGAGTGAGGGAGAGAGTGAGGGTTTCAAGCTTTCTTCAAGATCAAGCAAGACTCGTGTGAGGCACTACAAGCTTTCCTCTTCAAAGCTTTTGCAAACAGAAAGATCCTCTCCATTAGAGGAGTGTTTGACATCAATTGCAAGCTCTGCAACCACTCATAGCATCACTCACCATCACCATTCGACAGGTTCTTTCTTCCCCATATATCTCCTAATTTATATGCTTTCTGTTAGGCTTGTAGGTATAGAATGAACATGCTAGGTTAGTTGATTAGTTCCCTAGAGTCTCAGAGGGTTTTGTGAGGATTGATAGCAGGTGCAAGAATCTTTCATGATCAAGAATAAGCTGGATGTTAGGTTTTAATGCACGATTGATAGTTCATTGTGATGAGCATAACATGTAGAACAAGATTGGACCATTAATTGAGAGTTTTGATAAGGTTGATCTCAGTGCAATCATGGTGGTACCAAGGTTTCGAGCACTCTGTTTGAGCATTATAGGAAGATTCAAGGGAAGCTACGCATATGGTTGTAATCCTCATGTTTCATGGAGCATCTTTGGCTTTGGAATTTTTAAAAACCATTGAGAGATGAGAGAGCAAGAGATGATGGAAGAATCGTGCATGGAGTTCATGGATGCTGAAACCCTAATTCATTTTGGGGACGATGGCTATCCATCGTTGGATCAAGCCAGGATGTTTGACCACAAGACCCATCTAACGGCCAGCATTCAAACTTAAAACGGAGGGAATTTTAAAAGAAGTAAAACGCGGCGTTTAGACTAGTTGGTAAACATGGGCTCAGCCTTAACCTTCTATCCGCACACCCCATCAGGCCCAGTTGGAAAATACACGGGAAAACCCTACTTAATACACCCCCACGCGTTTTTTTCTTCTAACTTTCTGATTAGAGATTGGGCTTATCCCAAAAACGCTATTCACGCCCCCCACTTCATGACCCATCAAGCATACTAACTGGGCGAATTCACTTTTCTCACCCCCAGCCCATTTTAATTTCATTTCTTGTATTTTGATTTTCTTTAATATTTTCTTGTTTTTAATAAAATCATAACTAATTGAAAAATAATTGTTTTTTAATTCTTCTTTTTGCACTAGGTAGATAATAATGTGTAGAAAATATTAAAAATAAAAATGGGATTTCATTTTTAGTTTAATATTTTTAGAGTATTTTTCATTTAAATAGCTTTTTTTAATAGGTTTAGTTTGATATCCAATTTTGTAGAATTTATTTTAGGACCTTCCCTTAGTCTTTTTAATTCATTCTTTTTGGTGTGATTAGACATTGAATCATAGTTCCCCATAGGATTTAATTCTTGATTTTTAGATTAAAATGTGATTAGCTTAATTAGGTTAGCATTAGGGTATCATAATTAGGGTTTATGTTATGCATAGGTAAGGAAATTCATTTTCTTTAGAGAGTTTTGTCTTGATTTTTGGGTAGGGGCATATGGGGATGTTAAGGGTAGATGTTATAGACCCTTGTGAATAATTGTTAGATTTTTCCCCCTTGTTTTAATATTTTTAGGTATTTTCTGAAGTGGGCTGATGATTTTGTCTGTTCTGTGGTTATCTGTTCATCTCTGGGGTTTATTGTGGGGAATTTGTTGTGGGGCTTAGTTTGTTTTGAAGATCTTGTTGAGGAGCATGATGAAGAGAATATTGAAGATCAAGACTCAGAGACCCAGAGCTTGGATTATTCCCTGTCTGTGAGGTTTGAGATCCTGAAGTTTGAAGGAAGTTCATGGTACTTTCCTGAGGAAGGCACTATGAATGACTTTCATTCTTTCTTCTCACCTCTTTCTTAAGTATCCAATGATGTTGGAGCCAACTTGTGAGTTTAATTTCTCCTGAGGAGGAATGTAAACTGATCACAGTTGTTGAGCCACATAGGATACAACTCCTAAGTGGAAGCCTCCTAGTACTTTCCTGAGGAAGGTCCTATGGGTCTATTCACTTAGTTCCATTAGTTTATCTAGGACTTCTTAAGTATCCAATGATGTAGGAGCCAACTTGTGAGTTTAATTTCTCCTGGGGAGGAATGTAAACTGATCACAGTTGTTGAGCCACATAGGATACAACTCCTAAGTGGAAGCCTCCTAGTACTTTCCCGAGGAAGGTCCTATGGGTCTATTCATTTAGTTCCACTAGTTCAGATAGGATTTCCTAAGTATCCAGTGATGTTGGAGCCTGCTTGTGAGTTTAATTTCTCCTGAGGAGGAATGTAAACTGATCACAGTGGTGGAGCCACATAGGATATGATTCCTGAGTATACACCTCATATTGCTTTCCTGAGGAAGACACTATGAGTCTGCTTACTTAGCTCCCTTTCTTTGGTAAGCTTGTTCTGAAGCTTGAAGACTGGGATTGATTTCTTTTGGTTAGGTTTTGCTTTATGGCTTTGCTTAGATTTGATCAAGATTCTGTGTTAGGGTTAGGATTAGAGAGTAGATGATTCTTTCTCAAGCATGTGTTTTGTTTGCCTGATGGCACTTCATTTCTTTTATCTGTATATTGCTTGATAGCATGTTATTTTTTAGCATGATTACTGTTATTTCATGACTGGCTTGAGGTCGAGACGAGCTTGTGGAGGCTGAAGCCCCACACACATTTCCTCCCTCACTTGCATTGCATGCATTGTATTGTTAAAGCTGATGCTTTTGTCTGTTTTGGTGTATCATTGACATGATCCCTTAGGACTCTCATTTCCTTTGATAAGGATTTGATGATAGACTTTTAGGTTGAAACCTATGCATGAAAACATCTAGGAGTTCCCTGTTCAAACCTCAACCATAGGATGAATCCATGGCATGATAACAGTAGGACTTGATAGTCTCCCTCCTAGTTGGGCCTGTTCTCTTCTCATCTCGAAGCAGTTTAAAATACAGTAATCATGAATGATTTCTTTCGTACGTTACGAGCCTTAAGCTATCTGAGAAAGGACGCATTCCCTCTCAGGTCATAGTCTCTAGTGCGGTTGAGATCGCAAACACACTAAAAAAAAACACTTCTTTCAGGAGATAAGCCGTGGTGTCCCGAACTACGTTTGCTCTGATCTTCCATACAGTGTGGAAGTACGTAGGCATATGATGCGACGTCCTAGAGAGCAACCTTCAAACCTCTCCCCACCTTCACCCGTAGTTAGGCGAACTATGTTGACTCTGATTTCTCATTCTCTGATGAGAATACGTAGGCATAAAGCGCGATGCTTTGCCGAGTCATTTTTCTTTTCTTTTTCAGCCAACCTTGATAGGTAGATAGATTATAACCAACCCGTCCAAGTAAACAAACAAGCGAGGATCCCGTCGAGTACGACAGACGTGAGGGGTGCTAATACCTTCCCCTTGTGTAACCGACTCCCGAACCCAGACAATGGTTACGATGACCTTGTCTTACCCTTTTTCGTCAGGTTTTTCCGATCGTTTCCTTTCCCGCTCTGAGGGATAAATAACGAAAGGTGGCGACTCTTCTGTCATGCCGGCACCTTATTTTCGCGCAAGCGACAAATAGCAACCAAAATAAATGGTCTTCATCAATAATAATTCGTACACAGATAATATAACAGAATAAGGCAAGAAAAAACTGAAGGTTTGTTTACCCAATTCGATCAAACGATCTACTTTGGGGGAGAGAGCAGCTCTCCAATTCACTATACTCAGAAAGTTATTACAAGAGATTACAGATGAGTTATAAGAAAATAGCCTTCACCTTTAGGTTCCCAAGAACAACCCTGAAGGCGCCCAAGAACAACCCTATTTTCTACCCAAGTGTTTCCCCACCTCTCCAACTCTCAACATATGAATCACTCAAACCCAAGATGTAATCCAAGGTTTTCTTTATGCATAGCTGAAACCCTATGATATACCTTTAAACCTTTGGTCTCCCTTGTTGGTGAAAACTCTAAGATTGTCACACACCAAACATGCAAGAGATACATATTTATAATAGCAAATACGCAACAAACAAAGCCCAAAATCACATGGATCCATGGACCGAATCGAAAAAAGCCTGAAAACACAAAAACACTATTAATCGTACGGACAATACTATTCACCATACAGACAATACTATTCACCGTACAGATGTCAATATTCATCCGTACGGATAGTACTATTCACCATAAGGACGACACTATTCACCGACTGTTTTTTTCCCGACTTTTCGTCCAATTTTCGCGGTAAATGCAATCTCCAAAATATATTTTCTTTCTTTTCATCAACAAAGATTTTAAGGCACATTTACAACAATCTCCACCTTGACTTTAAACCGTGTTGATACCAATAAAAAAATTGCTGCTCTCTACCAAGTTGAAACTTTAATCAATAACTTTGATCAAATTCAAGCAACCCTTGAATCTTGATCTCGTAACTTGCATCCACTTGTTCCCAATTACCCTTTTTTTCCTAGGTAATCTAACAAGCCTACAAGTATTATTTTTCAACCACCCTTGACTCCACCTATTTTCAAATTCCTTCCAGAAGGTTTTTCTTCTTTTATTTTGCAGTTCTTCAGCCACATTAAAAACATAATATCCAAGACTAGCATAACCATCCCTTTGAGATGCTACAATAACCCTCCTTACCTTATCATGAGTCAAATGATAATCAGAGATCTCTCTAACCGTTCCCTCACTACTGCTAGCATCCATAGTAGGAAACTCCACCTCAAACTGAGTTTTCTCTGTTATAGTTTCTCCCAAGTTTCTCCCTTGGTTTTCACTATTCTTCCTCTGTAGAAATTCTCTACCAACCATGTAAGTTGTTTTAACCTCAACTCTTCCCCAAAAACTCAATAACAACTCAACGATAACATGCATTTTTATCCCTTGATTTATGAAAAACTCATTGTACTCCTCTGAAACTTTCTCAAGGCATTCATAACGCCTTAAACTCAAATCCCATAGCTCTTCCTTGTCATGAAAGCCTCCACTAGTTAACGATGAATGAATAATAACATTTGAACCTTCTAAAATATATAGATCACATATTTTAGACCCTTTAGCAATAATCAATTCATCACGCAAAATCTTCAACGCTCCATGTTCAGCTCTAGTATAATAGCCTAGATCGTCAAACATACTTATAGATGACAAAATTTTGCTTGAGTTCTGGAACATACCTCATATTGTGAATAAGAAGTTCACGGTCATTAAACATTTTAAATCTGAGCGTACCAATACCATGAACCTTGTATGCCTTATTATTACCAAAGCGAACTACTCTACCTTGCACCATCTTCAAAGTTTCAAAGTATTCTACTTTTGAACACATGTGATAAGAGAAACCTGAGTCAATGACCAAAATATCTTCAGTTTCCAAACTCGATACTACTAGTGCTTCGACATCCTCATAACTTTCCTCACCCAATGAAACTATAGCTTGAACAGAATTTTCATTGACCTTTCTTTCAGGATAATCCCTTTTAAAGTGACTGATTTTCTGACAATTAAAACATTTTATGTTTGACTTGTCATACCTCTTTGATTTGGACATCCCTTTACGCTCACCTTCTCCTCTTGACACATTTAAGCCTTCACCACTATCTTCAATCTTGAAATCTTTCGACTTTGAAAATTCTTTGGATTTCACCGCCGTCTGACTTCATCCAAAGTAACAGTACCTTCCTTACCATAAAAAAAGTCATCTTTAAAGTGCTCAAAGGATCTAGGTAATAAACTCAACAGGAGCAAAGCCTTGTCCTCATCATCAATCTTCACTTGAATATTCTCAAGATCATCGATAATCTTGTGAAATTCTATGAGCTGCTCAACTATGGATTTGTTCTCCACCATTCGAAATAAATAGAGTTATTATTTCAGATATGACCTATGAGCCAAAGACTATGTCATATACAATGATTCAATTTTTTCCCACATAGCAAGCACAATTTGCTCACTGGCGACTTCTCTTAGAACCTTATCCCCGAGGCACAAGATAATGGCACTCCTGGCCTTATCCACCATCTCGGTCTTCTATACCTGTGTAAGCCCTGAAGGCATCAATGCCTCACTCTTCAAAGCATTTATACACTTCTCTTGAATTAAACTTACTTGCATTTTAATTTTCCATAACCCGAAGTTGTTGTTACCAGAAAATTTCTCGATCTTCCATCTACTAATCATGGTACTCACTTGTTAACAATATCTCTTTGCTCCATGCTCACTGCACCACTTGTTGTGAATCTTGTTGTGAATTACGATAAAATTCAATATCAATTTGTGAGGCAAAGAACAATAGCAACCAAAATAAATGGTCTTCAACAATAATAATCCGTACACAGATAATATAACAGAATAAGGCAAGAAAAATTGAAGGTTTGTTTACCCAGTTCGATCAAACAATCTAATATAGGGGAGAGAGCAGCTCTCCAATTTACTATACTCAGAAAGTTGTTACAAGAGATTATAAATGAGTTATAAGAAAATAGCCTTCGCCTTTAGGTTCCCAAGAACAACCCTGAAGGCGCCCAAGAACAACCCTATTTTCTACCTAAGTGTTTCCCCACCTCTCCAACTCTCAATATATGAATCACTCAAACCCAAGGTGTAATCCAAGGTTTTCTTTGTGCATAGATGAAACCCTATGCTATACCTTTAAACCCTTGGTCTCCCTTGTTGATGAAAACTCTAAGATTGTCACACACCAAACATATAAGAGATACATATTTATAATAGCAAATACCCAACAAACAAAGCCCAAAATCACATGGATACATGGACCGAATCGGAAAAAGCCCGAAAATTCAAAAACACCATTCACCGTACGGATAATACTATTTACCGTACGGACGTCACTATTCATCTGTATGGATAGTACTATTCACCGTACAGACGACACTATTCACCGATCAATTTTTTCTTGATTTTCTAAAACTTCCGATTTCACGGTAAATGCAATCTCCAAAATATGTTTTCTTTCTATTCATCAACAAAGGTTTTAAGGCACATTTACAACAATGATGATTATCTTCCCCACCATTTGCTTCATCAACTTCTTCAATATTAACATGTTTCACTGGATGAACCAACTCTGAATTCACAGAGGGTGCAACAACCTCATCCCTACCTACATAATTGTCATCAAATAGTTGATTCCAATATTCCTCTATTGAAGGATCTATTGATTTATTACGAAATCTTTTAGTATCCGGTTTCTCCTACAAAAAATTAAATATTAACTTTTAGATCTTATATTAAATCATTTTTATTGTAAATTAACTAGAAGTATTTAATTATAAACTAACCTTAATTTTCTACCCCACCATTCATTTGAACAACTAAGCTATCATGTAACATGATCCCATCCTAAGCCAGTTTCACCAAACTTTAGAAATCTCCAAATACACCAATCTTTCTTCATTGTATCAAACTTATTCTTCAAGGTTTTTACTAGACATTTTCGATTCACGATAGCTTCAAACTTTTTGTTAATCTCTTTCCACTTAAATGATACACGTCCATTCTTTCGAATGAACTTGATACAAAGCTCACAAAAAATCTTTTCATACTCAGGATCATCTGACCATTTAAAATTGATTCCTTCCATTTATCTTTACTCGAGGCCATCTTATAAATGTCACAACATACAATATTGAAGATTAGCACTTTTGAATCATATAAGTTAAAAAAGAATATACATGATGTACAAGCAAGTCAAAGACATATATAAACACTAATTATCACATAATATTACATACAAATTGTAATTGGACCTATTATTTTCGCGTGTCTTTCTATTATTAATATTTAATAGATTCTTTTAAAATTATTAATTTTAATATCCAAAAATCAATGTAAGTTGACCTGTATTAAATTGGATACAATATCATCTGATTTTTTTATTGAGTTATTTAAATTGAATATAATCGTATTTTTTTATATCTTTCAATTCAATAATTTCTAAGCTTAAAAGTAATTCAAACTCTATTAGAATGTTTTTTTTTAAATTTAATTATAGTTTATATATTTAGAAAATCATATCATAAAATTCTCATGATAACAAATGTTTGCTCCTAGTTAATAAACTAGAACAAATTAAATATGATAGCTATTGTCTTGCATATTAACGAAAAGTATGTTACACTCAATCTAGAGAAAAAAAGGAAACATTTTAGGGTTTTCATATGATAGCTATTGTCTTGCATATTGACGAAAAGTATTTTACACTCAATCTAGAGAAAAAAGGAAACGTTCGAGGGTTCTCAAAGAAGTTCTTGGAATAAAAAGCCTCAATTTCCGCCGACGCAGAAAATTGGAATGCCTTTAATTCCATATTACCTCTTCTCATTATGGGATCATCTTATTCCCAAATATTAATAATTTCATCGATATGACAGTCATATTTATTTTTCTAGGCAAGAACCATGTTCCTACTTACTTAATGATGATTGCTATTCCCTCCACTTGAGACATGAGAAGAAAGGAGGGATGATTCTATCATGTGCTCCTCTACTATGCACATGGTTCTTCTCTCGCCTACCAAAGAGAGAACCTTTTATGGAAAATAAAGTTGATCTTAAATGGTCTTAGAAGATAATATCTCTCACTAAAAGCAACATTTCAGGGTATTCTCGTGTCTATGATGGTACTGAGATAGTCTTCAATTGCAGTAATTTTCCCAATATTCCACTTGTAGGATCTAGAGGTTTCATCAACCCGAGTCTTTTCAGCATGATCTATCCTCACTCACACGCTTTATGGGAAATTTTCCATAAGATCACTCATCCAAATAATACTCTAAGTCAAACACGCTTAACTATGAAATTCTTATTTGTTAGGCTATCAAAAAGAATATCCATTTGAGGTTGTGGGTATATGGAATTGCATAGTTAAAGGAAGACTTAAAAGCATTAATTGGTACTACCAATACAAACAAGATGCATCTTTTTTTTGCTAGCCTAACAAATAAGAACTCTATAGTTAAGTGTGCTTGACTTTTAGTAGTATTTGGATGGGTGACCTTCTGGAAAGTTTCTCGGAAAGCATGTGAGTTATGTCAAAGCATTCTTAAAAGACCTGTGTTGGTTTGTGGAGTCAGTCGGTAATCCTGAAAGCAGTCAAGGGTGTTACATATATATGGTTCTTCATGATTTGATCCTTCAAAATGGTTCACATAAAGAATTTGTAACAAAATAGTTTTAAATAATACTTGAAGAACATTCCTTTGTGGTCTAGCTATCTGTTCTAGACGTCTTGGACTATTTTTGCTTGTCATGCCACCAACATTGTTTTCATTGTTGTTATTATTGTTATTATTGTTGTTGTCATCCATACCAGCCATGGTTTCTTATTTCGAAACATAAGACTCTTATAGATCTTGCAACTTAACTGGCAACTTTTTATTTTTTGTTCTTACAGTTGTTTTTGTGTGCGGTTCTTTCAATTTCTGGATCTACCAAAATTTCTTCCGTTGGATCCTTACCCCATATAAAAAAGTAATCATAGAACTAGCTATCATGATTTGTAGGTTAGTAACTATAAAAAAATATGCACAGATATTAATAGATATAATAACAAAACTTAAAATGATAAAAATTATCGCAATGCCTTTAGAAACTAACGCCAGTCCTCGACAACGACACCATTTTGTTGGAGCACAAAAGTGAGTATGTAAATTATTGTACCAATAAGGACATGTTATGTTTTAAGTACTGTTTAAAAAGTTCTATGATTTATAATAAAATGGCTTTTTAGAGTTGTTTTATTTTTGAAAATGAAATGACAAAAAATAAATTGAGATTTCAGTGTTAACAATGAGAAAGCTTGGTGGGTTTAGATTTCATCATCTTTATCCTCATGTACAACCATTGGTTAGTAATATGCTTTTCTCCCTGGCTATTAATATTATTGCCTATTGCTCTCAGCGTGATTCATCTTTGAGTCAACGATGTGAAACCAATTATATTGCCTAATAGAAGATCTCTCGCCCTATTAACTAATACAACAACATTAAGTCTCAACATTATGTGTGGATATTAAATCAAACTCAATCTATAGACATTAACATCCAATAAATAGAGACTTTGATCTAGTAATGACCAACACCTCTTGTATGTCAAGTCATACCATGAAAACATATTTTAGGTAGCTAATCCAAAATGAATATTAAGAATGAATTATCATCATTATTAAAGTTTAAGTAGAATTACTTAAAATGTCATGACCGTAATTGATACATGAGTATATTGATGACTACACTAAACCCAAAGAAAAGAGAATTATATAAGTTTGCTTATCGTAGCTTTACAATTAAATCCTAGAATAAAAAGTTTGAATAACATCTGCAACGATTCTTCGAGCCGCTCTTCCGCCTTCAATATTCCTCTCCTATTATCTCTTGTTGAGATTTAAGGTGAACCTACTTTCTTTCTGTACTACATTGAATCCATTGAAAATTCCTTCGAAATGAAATGGTACCCCTATTTATAAGTGTTGATATGAGGTCTTCTCTATGTGTGCCACCCATATGGTCTTCGCTCACCTACTTTCTTCCTTTTTGAGGAATGCAAACTCGCCTACAACTTACCCTATTTTCCATGTCTCTCTAGGAATACCACCTATCCTCGCCTAGTGCATAAACCCTTATTTGACGTTGAAGGAAATAAGCCTTGAAGTCTTGAACCGCATTTTCTCGCCAAGCCCACTTGTGTTTTAGGCTTATCAGGGCTGATTACTTAACCTTGAGGTTACTTATCCATGAAGTCTTTTTAGCCTTCTGTGCTTACTAAGCACGCCTATGATCTTGGATTAACGAGCCTTGGTTGTTGTAAAGTGACTTGGAAAGGTCTTTGTGTGTTGTCTGGTGGTTTTTCAGTCATTTTTACATGTTTTAATTAGTTGATGGGCAATTGAAATACTCAAACAAGTGTTTTATTGCTTTTCATTAATAAAATTAGGGGTTTTCTAGTTATTACTGCTAAATAAGTTAGTAAGTGCCTAAGTATGCTAGACCGAATGCTTAAGCAATGATGTTCAACATCTAAAATTAGAATTAACAAATAATTTATAAACAATATGATGAAGTAGAAAAGGAATAAAGGAACACACAAAATTGTTAACCCAGTTTGGTGAAACCACACCTACGTCTGAGGAAAACTCTACCCAAGAAAAGAAATTCACTATCTTGAATTAGTACAATTAGTCTTATAGAAACAACAACCCCGTGTTGTTTAAGGCCTCTTCCTAATCCTAATGACTTTCTATTTAGGTATCCCTTTAAATATGAGGACCCCCCCTCACTTTCTTTCAAACACTAATCCCAAGTGATTGTTCCTTCAATAAACAACTTATAGAATGTTGAATTACAACTCAACTAAACAAACAAACATTATGCCTTATGAAATTATGGTATCAGATATGAGATGTCGAAGGAGATGTCACGACACTAATATCTGAACAATCACAAATATATGAACAATATAAAAAGGCTGTTAACAATAGTAAATAGACACAAGTAATTGTTAACCCAGTTCGGTGCAAACACACCTATGTCTGGGGGCTACCAAGTCAGGAAGGAAATTCACTAAATAGAATTAGTTTGAAGATACAAAGTAAACTTTCTCTAGTTTACAATTTTCGCACCTAATCTCGGCCCTTGCAATTTCTATCTAAAACACCTTAGATATGAGACACCTCTCACTCCCCCTCAATCACAGCAGTGATAACAACAGATGAATAAAACTTAGAAGACACTCTTCAAAGACAATACTTGATCTTGCTTAAAAGCTTCAATCAAGAACAATACACTTTTGCTTACAAGCTTTGAGTGAACAACTTACAACACAAAAACTCAGTCTAATTCACACATCAAGGTGATGAGTGAATGGCTCACAAATACAAACACGCGAAGCCAAAAGCTTATACCTTACGCAATGCACTAACTTAAGCCTAGCTTCTCTAAAAAATAAAATAGGATTGTAAAGACTATATATAGTAACACTTTGAACGGGCTTGGGCTTTAGCAAAAACATTATTTGATCTGATAGAATCAATTCAGATAATTCTTTAAATCTTTTTAGAAAGAGCATCAAGGAAATAAAACCAAAACATATTTGATCAAATCAAATCAAATCACTCTTCAAATCTTCAAGATTTTCTTCAGAAAATAGCACAAAAGATTTCACAATTACTCCACGAATTATGCACCAAAAACTCTTTTGAATAAGGAATATTTCCATGCATATTTGAACCACTAAAACCCTAATGACAACAGCGCAAAAAGTTGCACAAAAATGCAAAAGCCAGACCAACACATTCTCACTGAATGTTCTGTTCACAAATGCCATGACATCATGCTTGACATCGTGAACTAAACCCTGCAACAATAAGAAATAACCACCTGCAGAATGTTAAGAACATATGTCAAGACATCATGTAGGACATCTTGTGATATCACCAAGTTTTACCAAAATTCCTGCCAATCAAGAACTAAGAAACTCCCCCTTTGGCAAATTTTGGCTAAAACATCCAATAGATCACAAGAGCTCTTATATCAGAGAGCACAACAGCAGAAACACAGATCACAGAAAAAAATCCCTTCCCTTCAAAGCAAAGAGTAAACAAAGGACAGACAAAACTCCCCCTCAATAACATAAACAATCACCTCCTCAATCCTCAGTAGCAACATCAGCCATACACATCAACAACATTCTTTCTCCCTCTTTTTAGCCATAAATTAGGAAAACATACTAAGGGAATCAGAATATCATAGAGCAATTAAATAGAACCAAATAGAGTTAAGGGTACAGAGAGAACCCAAACAGTACAATTCAAAAGCACATTAAGTGCCAGTAGAACAAATTCTAAAAAAACAACCAATCAATCCATAAACCAAAAAAACATCATAGCCAAACATTATCAATCTTCTTCCTTAGACATACAACTCTCATCATCATCATCAGTTATAGACCCAGAAGCATTATCATCAGTCTTCTCACCTGAACCAGAAATTTCCTCATCTTCCTCTTCCTGATCATCAGCATCCTTCATTGCATGTTCTTCATTCCGTTCCAAACATTTTATCAGAGCTTCCAACTTAAGCTTCCTTGTTGTAACCACACTAATAACTTCTCCTAATTCCCTGCAGGTCTCCTTTAAATATGATATAACCCCAGCCTTTGAAGTGGATGTCTTCTCAGAAGATGTTAAGACAATGTTTGGGACATGTCTTCCTACAAATAACTTATAATGAAGTGACAGTACAAAGTCTCTTTTGCAGGCCACATCATTGCTTGAGAGAATCCCGGGGTATTGGCTCAAAATAACCCCACAAATCAGAGAGGGGAGAGCGATGGGTAGCTTAACAACATTAGTGGAGGCATGTTTCACAACTTTATCAAAGATGTACCTTCCATAGTCAAACTTAACCTTGGCCCCAATAGAAAAAATGAATCTTCCCAGACCAACAACGATGGTTGAAGTGTGATTTGTAGGCACCCAGTTAGCAGCACCAATCCTATGCAGGATGGCATACTTCACACTTAGTTAGCCAGCAGAAAGTTTACCTTTTGAGGGCCATGCATTGATTTGATTTGCAGTTATCACCTTGCAAACCTGATTGTCAGTAGCTTTCAGTTCACCAGTCTCTTCCTCATCCCTGCCTAAGAACCTGTTAATTATATCAGCATAAAATTCTACACATCTTCCTCTCACAAACACCTTCATAAAATCCTTGCTCTTTTTATCATTAATGTCTTTAGGTATATTCACAATGAATTTTTTAACTAGCATATCATAGCATTTTGAGAACCCAACCACAGTTTTTATCAGCCCAACATTAGAGATTAGCTTCATGACTTCCTTAATTTCTAGCGCATCCTTTCCAAATTCTCTCTATAAAGCAATCCTTCTTTGATACACAAATTTCCACTTTGCCACAATGTTAATGGAGTGGAAAGACACATTGTCCAGAGGGGCAGCAGGTACAATATATGTTGTCTTCTTTGTAGCAGATTTCTTAATAGGAGTGATGTCCTGGACATCATCCTCGACATCTTCATTAGAATCAGTTTCTGACCTAACCTTTCTTTTCTTGGAGACAGAAGTGACTTTGCTCCAAGCTTTAGGGGGACCAACAACAGTTTTCTTCATATTCCTCTTAGAGGGAGATTGATCAATCATAGATTTACCTTTTCTAGTCTTCAACCTTTTTGCAATTCCAGGTGCCACATTCTTTATTAACTCGTCATCAGATGGAACACTCCCAGGGTGTGTTTGGTTCGAGGTAGATGGAGGGGAGGGGAGGGGAAATTTTTAATTAAATATGTTTGGTTCAAATCTTAGGAGGGGAGGGGAGGGGAAATTTTTAATTAAATATGTTTGGTTCAAATCTTAGGAGGGGAGGGGAGCAAAATCCCTCCAAAACACACTTTTTGGTTCCCTCCGAATTGGGGGGATTTGGAGTGGAGGGGAGGGAATATGAGTTTTGATATTTAAAAATTATTATATTTACTAAAATATCCTCAGTTTAATTTTAGTATTTCAAAACTATTCGTTTTCTTTCGTGTTATTACTTTTTCTCGATTGTTTCCATCAACTTATTATAATTGTTCTCCACCTTCAAATTATTTTATAATTTCTATACTTAATATAAATCATAATCATTGTCTTTTTTTTTTATAAAAAAAATAATGTTTAGTTATATTCATTTTTTTCTTTTAATTTTGTTATGTATTCTATCATATTTTCTTTTATATCAAATTGTAAACCATTCATTTTATTTATTTTTGTTTATTCATTTTATTAAATATTTTGAACCAATTAATATTTAATAATAAGTTATTTTATATATTTATTTTGTTATATGATTCATAACAATTTAAACGATGTTATTGACATATAGTTTAATTTATGTTGGAAAGTTATAAGTCGAATCAATTGTACTCAATTTTTAAATTTTATGTGACAAATAAATACTTTTTTAATCACTCAATATTAGAAATTTTATTACCAACAAAAGTACGCATAAAATTTTCACATTTCAATATCATATGACTTGTATAAGATCATAAGGATAAAAATATAAATTATTAATAAAACCCCTCCCCTCCCCTTCTGAACCAAACACATTTTTAACTAAAATCCCTCCCTTCCCCTCCCCTCCTCTCTTTTGAACAAAACACTTATCTGATTAAAAAAGTCACTGCCCTCCCCTACCCTCCCCCTCATTTGAACCAAACAGACCCTCAAGGTCCACCATATCATCAGAAACATTTATCTTCTTCTTACCTTGAACAAAACTATTTGTTTTGTCTTCCATAGTAGAGGTACCAACAACCTTATTAACAATACCTTCTACTCTTCCTTCTTTGAGCACATAGCTAGCTAGCTTGTGCAGATTATCTGTGTTAGGGTTCTTCTCAGAAGGAGAGTCATCAACATCTTTTTCTTCTTCACCTTGGCTAGCATCAGTAATGAGAGTAGCTTCCATACGAGACAGAGGGGTAGAAATCCCAGGGACATTATGGCCACCATACAGAACCTTAGTAACTAACTTCCTAATGGCTCTATCAACATAAGCACTACCCTCTTTGTTCTTAATTTTAGTTGTAGAATCAACAGAGGTATTAGAACTTTTACCTTTAGGGGCCTGTTTTGAGTCGCTTGCATGTGTGGGTGTGGACTTGGACACTTCAGTATCATGGCATGGAACCATGGAAAGAGGGGCAACATCAAGAACGTCCTCAAACGAGATGCTCATGGGTTGAGCCTTTGTTTTAGAATCATACCTAGAAGATTTAGATGAAGTTGAAACATGTGTAGGAGACATCTTGAGGTTTTTGCGAGTGGGAGAATAGGTTTCAATGAGAGGTTCAAGTAGAGAGTGGGAATCAAGCAGAAACTTTGTGAGGGTATGGGAGGTAAGCGGGTAGTTGGAGAGAAGAGAGTGATTAGGGTAGCGTGTGGTAGTGCCTTTAAACGTGTTTTGAAATAATGAATGATGTTGAAACATCTTTATTTTTGGAAAATACCACCCCTCTTGAATGATATTCCCACTAAGAAATAATTGCTATATATCTTCATAAATGCAAATCCCTAATTTCCCTCTTAAAGTTTCAAACTGAATGGCATCCAATGCCTTAGTGAAGATATCAGCCAACTGTTTTTTTGTAGTAACATGCTCTAGGGTAATGATTTTATCTTCAACAAGCTCCCTTATAAAATGATGACAGATATCAATATGCTTGGTTCTGCTGTGTTGAATATGGTTTTTGGATATGTTTATAGCACTTAGGTTGTCACAATATAATGTCATGACATTATACTCAATCAGCATTTGCTTCATCCACACCAGTTGAGAATAGCTACTCCCAGCAGCTATGTATTCAGCTTCTGCAGTAGATAGAGAGACACAATTTTGCTTATTGGTGAACCAAGATATGAGATTGTTCCCTAAAAAGAAGCATCCTCCTGATGTGCTTTTCCTATCATCAGCACCTCCGGCCTAATCAGCACCACAATATCCAGACAACACATAACCAGATCCATGAGTGTACAACATCCCATACTCACTTGTTCCATTAATATATTTCAAAATCCTCTTGACTTGATTGATGTGACTTACTTTGGGTTCAGCTTGACATCTAGCACAAACACCCACAACAAAGGCAATGGCAGCCCTGCTTGCTGTAAGATATAGGAAGCTTTCTATCATGCTTCTATAAAAACTTTGATCCACATTAACACCCTTTTTATCTTTAGACAACTTAAGATGGGTAGGTGCAAGTGTTCTCTTGTGGCTGGCATTTTCCATTCCAAACTTCTTAACTATATTCGTGGCGTACTTGCTCTGAGATAAGAATATAGACTCTTCCATCTGTTTGACTTGCAACCCAAGAAAATAAGTTAATTCCCCAACAAGGCTCATTTAAAAAATCTGACTGCATTTGTTGGACAAAATGTTGAACCATTTCATCAGACATCCCACCAAACACAATATTATCAACATATATTTGAGCAATCATGAGTTTTCCTCCTTCTTCCTTGATAAACAATGTCTTATCTATGCCACCTTTTTTGTATCCATTATTAACTAGAAACTCTATTAGTCTTTCATACCATGCTCTAGGAGCTTGCTTCAGTCCATACATAGTTTTCTTCAACTTAAAAACATGATTAGGAAAAGTTGGATCAATGAATCCCTTAGGTTGTTCCATATAGACTTCCTCATTTAGGTAACCATTTAAAAAGGTACTCTTAACATCCATCTGAAGCAGCTTGATTTTCATAATGCAGGCAACTCCTAGAAGCAATCTGATAGATTCAAGGCGAGCTATAGGAGCAAAAGTTTCATCAAAGTCAACCCCTTCAATCTGAGTGTATCCCTATGCAACCAGTCTGGCTTTGTTCCTGGTGACCACTCCCTTTTCATCAGACTTATTCTTGTAAACCCATTTAGTTTCAATCACATTTGTTCCTTCAGGCCTTGGCACAAGATCCCATACTTCATTTCTCTTGAATTTCCCTAGCTCTTCTTGCATGGCATTTATCCAGAATTCATCAGTTAATGCTTCCTTGATGTTTTTTTGGCTCAATCTTAGACACAAAACAAGAACTTTAAATGACTTCTCTGGATCTAGTAGTAACCCCCTTATTTAGATCACCTATGATGAGATACATAGGACGGTCTTTCTGAATTATGATAGAGGGTCCTTTGTTAACTGGTTCAGGTTCAGTATTGGCAGGATTAGGATTAGTGTCTTTGTTTGCAGACTCTGCTGAGATATCAAGGGATGTTCCAACATCTTCTGGGACATCAGTCTCCTTATGCACATCATCAATAACAACATTGATGAACTCCATCATGGTTTTAGTTCTGGAGTTAAATACTTTATAGGCTCTGCTATTAGTAGAATAGCCCGAGAATATTCCTTCATCACTCTTTGGATCCATCTTTCTTCTTTGGTCACGGTCTGCAAGTATGTAGCATTTGCATCCAAACACATGGAAGTATTTGACAGTAGGTTTTATTCCCTTCCATATTTCATACAAAGTGGTCATGGTTCCTGTTCTCAAAGTCACTCTATTATGAATATAGCAGACAGTGTTCATAGCTTCAGTCCGGAAGTGGTAAGGTACTTCTTTGCATGGATCATAGCTCTAGTAGATTCTTGGATAGTTATATTTTTTCTTTCCACAACTCCATTTTGCTGTGGAGTAATGGGAGAAGAGAATTCATGGCTAATCCCCTTAGAAGAACAGAATTCAACATATTTTTTATTTTTAAATTCCTTCCCATGATCACTCCTGATTCTAACAACCTTGCTTTCCTATTCTCTTTGAATCTTTTGATAGAGATCTTAGAACACATCAAACACTTCAAATTTTTCTCTTATAAAATTAACTCAAGTGTATCTTGAAAAATCATCCACCACCACATAGGCAAACTTCTTTCCACCAAGACTCTCTACCTGCATAGTGTCGCTACTGCGAAAAAGGGAGGCAGGCAAATTAGACAGAAGAGTCGCCACCAAACGTTATTTATACCAAAGAGAGGGAAAGGAAACGATCGAAGAAAACCTGACGAAAAGGGGAAAAGACAAGGTCATCGCAACCAAATCTTGGGTTCGGGAGTCGGTTACACAAGGGGAAGGTATGAGCACCCCTCACGTCCGTTGTACTCCTATCTTAAACAGAGGGACTAGGAATCCTAAGGGATCATGGCAAAAGAGCATAAGTAAACACATAGCAATTCAATCACAAATGAAAAGAGATGAAGAAGACTTAAACTAGTTAATGCAATAAGAGATGCAAATATGAAATGCAAACACAAATGCAAGTATGAAAAGATGCAACAGGACTAAAAAAATAAGAGACTCAGACACAAAGAAATGACTTAAAAAATTCAAGAAGGATGAGATGAAATGGGATAAATAGACTCCTACAACCATTAATATCAATCATCAAGGGAGAATGGTGTTATCCTAAGATGCACATACAAAGAAAAGAGGGAGGAAAAAGTGTGGGGTAGCCACCACCACATGCACATCTCAACCATACAATTCTTAAAGGTTCAAGCAAAGCAAATGCAAAACAACAATGCAAAACAAGCTCAAATATTCATGACAAACTCAAAATGTATAGATTAACACCAGATCATCATGAACAATAGGTAAACCCACTAGGGAAAATTGAATCATAAAGGGAAAGCCTCAAATTCAAGGTTAAAACAAGAGGGAGGCACAAGAGAAATCATGTCAAGTGAAGAAACAAAGTTCAAACACAAACTCAACACTTAGAAGAAGTGGAGGAGCATGATTCAGAGATGACTTGTGATACAAGTTACACATTCAAATGACCCCAAAACAAGCAAGGCAGCACGTCAAGCATGTTAGAAAGATGTAACAAAGCTCAAGAAGTGCTTAAAGGATCACTTATGATCATATCCCAAAGTTTTAGGTTAAACTAGTATGTGTAAACAACCCTAAAAAGACTTGACTTGCAAAAATCACCAAAAATAGAAGAAGACTTCAATAAATTCCAAATAACTCACCAAATTAATATTGATCAATCATAAAACAGAAAGCAAAACCTCATGACCAAAATCAACACAAAGCACCACCAAATAATTCCAAGAAGGCATGGCGTTCCACCTTATCGAGTATGTGTTGAGGGTCAACAAAAAGGAAATTGAAACCAAACGAAAAATGATCACTGGCCACTCAAATCTACCCTCAAATATGCCTTAATCCATCACCTAAATGATGGAGAATATTTGGTCATAGGGGGTTTAAAATTGAAGTCCAAATGAGCAAGTTCAAATAAGGTAAACACCATGAAACACATTGAATCATTAATTCCAAATAAAATAGAAAAATTAAATGGAAAATAAAATAAAAGTGATAAAAAATTAAATAACATCATGAATTAATAGAAAATGATTTTTAGGGAATTTTAGGATGATCATAACTATTTTTAAAATCATTAAAATGAAAATGGAATTAAAAATGAATAAAAATAATAAAAACCAAGAGGGGGTATGATCAGCAATATAGCAATGAACTAATCCCCTTTGAAAACACGCATGGGCCAAAATAGGTGGGGTGTCAAAAGCAAAATGATAAGGCCCAAAGACCAAAAAGCCATCAGACTTAATGAAACTCAGCGTTTCATTAATCTGAGTCATGGTCAACAGCCACGCAAGCGAAGTCAAACCAATCATTGTGTGACACCAAACCAGTCAACAAGTCCAACCTAGCCACATTAGCCTTGGCCTGAAAAAGAATCAGACGCCGGAGCTAGGGCTCCGATCGTCTTCTCTGGCCAGCTCGCCGGAGATCAGGCTTGAAAACTCAATAAAAATGGCAGAATCTGGTACCAATCGAAAGCTCTTTCAACAAGGATCATGAATCCATCAATCATTTTTTAAAATGGCCCTTAAAAAAGGGTGAAAATAAGCCACAATTATTTTAAGGCATAAACTGAAATCACATTAAACAACCATGAAATCATTGCAAACCTTGCCTACATCGTGTAGGGCTTCAGATGCACCAAGAATGCAACCCAAACAATGCCTGAAATGGAGGTTTTAAATTGAAAAAGTTACCAAACGGAGTGGTTCTGTTGACCCTTCAAACCTTGAGCAAGCTTCAGGTTAAAGCTTCCAACCTCTTCCTTGAGCATTGGTGAAGAAGAATTGAGCAAAGACTTGAAGTAAAACTCAGTGAAATGGTTGATTCGAAGAAAAGAAAATTTGAAGAGTTTTGAGGTGGTTCTCTCTTTCTCACGCAGCAACACCAATCCTGATGATTAGGGTTTCTATTTCAGTTTATATGTGGTGGTTTTGAGGGCTCCATGCAGGCCCATAATGCCTCAATCACTTGATTTCAAATTCTTGGCCAAAACTTCCATTTTTGCATACACACGGGTTCAACATCATTCTCATTCTTTTTGGTCACTAAATAGGTAAGTGAGGTGTGTAGAAATGAATGAAGTTGGTTTTGGTCATTTAGAATTAATGTGTACCAAGTTTGATTCAATACTTTTTATGGCATAAAATGTGAAAAAATGGTATGTAATGTGTACTAATGTTGGTCCAAATTAGGTAATTAGCATCATGACCATATAATGATATTGGTATAGCCTCAAAAATTCAAAATCAAAAGCATTTGATGACTTGAAATGTAAGAAACACCTATCATGTCCAAAAATTCACTTTTCATGCTTACCATGATTCACATGTCCACAAAACTAATCAAACTTCATGGATTTTGAGTTCATTATGAAGTTAAGGCCATTGGACACACGTTTCATGTTGGACAAAATTGGATTTAAGGCCTTAAAGTTCATGAAAATGACCATTGAAAAGAATGACCTATAATGAAGTTTCCAAAAATACCCTTGCCTTGTGAAGACCATAACTTGTGTTCCACACATGAGAATGCGGACTTCTTAGACTTTTTGGAAAGCTAAGACCATGAGGAATAACCTTCATGTTCACTTGAAAGTGAGGAGAAGCTTATTTCCATGTGAAAAATGTCTTGGAAGTGGGTTGACTTTGAGTTGACCAGAATTCATTCATCTGATGACACCAACTTGTTTCCACCATAACTTGAGATGTACAAGCTCAATGGATGAGTTATTGTACTCAAAAGAAAGTTTGGAAGATGATGAACAAGTCTTATGTTTGCTTGAAAATGATATTAGACTTGCATCACGGGGAAAAATGTCCTTGAAGTTAGGCACCAAAGAATGGGATTTTACACTGAAATCATCTGAAACCCTAATTTAGTAACTCCTTGAACTCTTGAATCTCCTTGATTTGATCTCAACATGACATCTTAGATGCTTCAAGATGACTACTCATGGCTTGTATGACTTAGAACCAAGTCTTGAACCCTTTAAAGTCCACAGTTGACTTTGGGTTGACCAGATGAAACCCTAACACCATAGCCTTTGACTGAGGCTCTTGCAGATGAATTGTTTGACCACACAAACTACATGAAAACCTCTAAAGATGCACATTGAGCTTTTGAATCATGCCTTATCCAAATAGATGATCTCCTGACCCTCTGATGATCCTCAAGGTAGGAGGTGCCACCCATACACTAACTTCTCCTCTCAAGGAGCCTTGAAACCCACATCTGATGGTAATGAACCCTTGATGTTTTGCAAGTGATACCCTTGCTTGAGCTTGAACAAAGAAGTAATCCTCTTGAGTGGCAAACACAACACCGCTTGATCTCCTGTAAGAACCAATGCTATGCAAATGCAAATGCATAAATTAAAAGACACATAAGCCAAGTTAAAAGAAAAGGAGGTTGGTCAAATTTTGGGGTACAATAGCTGCCCCTATTCAAGCGACTTGGACCTAAAGGGATGAAAAGCGACCGCTTTCAAAAATTCAAGGTAGAAGACGGTTGAATATAACGGAACCCAGAAATTTGCCAACCGCAAAAGAGAAGAATGTAGAAAAGTCCACCAGAGTGGAATTTGAATCACCAGAGAAATGTATCTGATAGTTGTAGGAAAGTGAGCTAACCCACCACCAATTAGAAAGCATCGACACGCACTTGGGAAAAACATCTGCTAACATGCAGGCAACGACACTAAGTTGGCTCGACACTCAGTCGGTAAAAACATCTGCTAACACGCAGGCAACAACACTAAGTCGGCCAGACACTCAGTCGATAGAAACCTCTTCTAACACGTAGGCATCTGTTAGACAAACCAGACAATGAACCCTAAGGTCGGCTCAACACGAAGTTGGTAACATCTGCTATCCAAAGCAGGCATCCTTTAATTAAAATAGGCAACGAACCCGAAGGTCAGCTCAACATGAAGTTGGTAACGTCTGATTTCACAATCATACATCTGTTAAATTAAAACAGGCTTAGCCTCGGCTGGTAAAAACATCTGCTACACAAGCAGGCAACGACACTAAGTCGGCTCGACACGTAGTCGGTAATAGAATTCACAATCTGAAGGAGAATTCCGCTGGGGAAGAATGAACTTATCCAAATAAACTCTGTTGAGGAGATAATGACAAGATCAACACAATCACCAAAGATTTTGCCGGGGTCTGGATACCACACAGGCTCATGAAATACACTGATATCTGCTGGAGACACATCTGAAAACAAGACGTAATAACCTGGCTTATGTTTCGAATGCATATGTTTGAGAATGGTGTAATGCTCCATACGAAATGGAAATGTTACGCGTTTGGGAGGATGCTATGCATAGATGCAAATGCAAAGGAACCACTCCAGCAAAATAAATGCTGAAAAGATGAAACCAACTCCGTCGGGGATGACTGGGTGCGCCAAGTACGATTGGACTTAATCTGGGGAAAACGAGCCCTAGATGTCCTCCAAGAAAAGAACTTTCTTGGTAAATCTGCTCTGCTGAGAATGAAATCCACTCCGCTGGGGATCAAACCAAACTCTGCTGAGGAAAACACCTTGAACAGCCTTCCAGAATACAACTCTTCTAGGGAACAAACCACTCGACTGAGGAAAATGCCTTGAACGGCCTTCGAGAATAAACCTCTACCGGGGAGTAGGCAAACTGCGGGGGGTATAAATCCACTCTGTCGGGGATACCACTCTGCTGGAGATTAAATCCGATCTGCTAGGGATTAAGAATAAGATTTACTGGGAAGTTATCCCAAACTCTCTCTATTGAGGATTGAGAATACAATTTTCTGGGGACAATCCCACTCTGCAGGGAACAGAAATCTACTCTGGCGACTTCACTGAGTATTAGGAATAAAGATTAATTGAGAAATGTCCCAAGAAACTCGCTTTGAAAAATACCAACAACCAACTGGATTCTGCTGTGGAGAATGCCCTGATTGGCCTTCCAGAATACAACTCTTCTGGGGAACAAACCACTCTGTGGGGAAAGAAAATCCACTCTGAGGGGAATTGAGAAAGACAATCTTTCTACTAGGGATAAAATCCGTTATGTTGAGGATAAAAATCCGCTCTGCCGAGGATTGAGAGAAATAAACATTGGGAAGTCATCCCAAAAATCTCGCTTCGAAGAAAACCAATAACCACCGGATTCTGTTGCAGAAAATACCCTGAATGGGGAATACTCATGGAGGGAATCAACACCAACTTCTGCTTGGGGAAATGAGAATAAACTTAACAACATCAACCTCTGCTTAGGGAAATAAGACTCATCCACATCAACCTTTGCTTGGGGAATTGAGTCCATGACTTAGACTCTGTGGGGAAAACAACACCGAATTTTTTCCACTGCTAGGGGAACGGTCCCAAATCTACCCGCCAAGGGATATGTGTACACCACTGCCGAGGAATCTCAATCTTGACCCACTGGGGATAAGTGCAATCTCAACCTACTGGGGAGAAACTAGTCTTAAATTGCTGGGGAGAAACTAGTCTTAACCTGCACATTGTCGTTGATGGGATACTTCTGATCTGACATCTACACCTTGTGGGGATAGAGGCATGGTGACTCCACTAAGGATGTACTTCTGAAACAGTCTTAACAATGTGAACCTTGCAAAATACAAACGAACAATGTGTCCTGTATGCAATAAAGGCTATTTCGGTCATCGTCCATGACATTATTCAAGTAAATCAATGTTTCAATTATGATTAGCAGAGCCCCACAACTTTAGGTATGCAAAGCTTTATCAAAAACATTAGGCGTCTTTTTCAAACAAAATAGTAAAAGCAAAAACAAGAAAGCTTTCTGAATAATATACTCATTGATTGAAAAAGGCCTGTAAATAGGCAGATTTACATCAGATGCAACTCTTGAAAAGAGAAAGTTGCGCAAAAAGTATAGAAATGCAAAAGATATATACAAAATGTCGGCAATATGGTACAGACAACCACCATGTGTCAATTCAATTATGACTCGCATGACTTTGATGCTTTCTTCAATGCTTCGTCCTCTGAAAAGACTGACTTGTTAACCCTCGGGTCCTCCAAGAATCCACTGTGCTCATGGTATCAGACGTAGACCACATTGGTTTACTTTTTAAATCCCTAACTTTTGCCTGAAACGCCCTTTCGGGTTTTCGATCCACCGAGATACCTATTTTTGTCGAAGTCGCCTTTTCAGGTTTTCAACTTTGCGGGTTTACATTTTTTTCTTTTTATCCCTAATTTTTCCCGAACCCATTCTTTTTATGGTTCGCCGGGATGCCCCATTTTTGCCTGAATTTTCTTTTTCTTTCCAGCGAGTCTCTTTTAAGAAAAGTATTTTCTAGCTACGTCTGCATTCACAGGGGATGCAAAATCTGCGTCATCCATAGTTGAAAGTAGTAAGGCTCCTCTGGAGAAGATGTTCCTTACCACGTATGGACCTTCGTAGTTGGGAGTCCATTTGCCCCTGTGATCTGTCTGTGGAGGGAGGATCCGCTTCAACACTAAATCACCTGCCTGAAAGCTTCGAGGGCGCACCTTCTAATTAAAATCTTTCTTCATTCTGCTCTGATATAATCGACCATGGGCGATAGATGCCAATCTCTTCTCGTCAATCAGACTAAGTTGATTCAATCTGGCTTTTACCCATTCTGCCTCATCAAGTTTAACAATAACCAACACCCTCAGGGAAGGAATCTCGACTTCCAATGGTAGAACAAATTCCATACCATACACTAGCGAGAAAGGAGTTTCCCCAGTTGAAGTACGTACCGAAGTACGATATCCATGTAATGCAAAGGGCAACATCTCGTGCCAATCTTTGTAGGTCACAACCATTTTCTGCACAATCTTCTTTATGTTCTTGTTGGCTGCCTCAACAACACCATTCATCTTCGGGCGATATAGAGAAGAATTGTGATGTTCGATCTTGAAACTCTGGCACAGTTCCTTCATCATCTTGTTATTCAAATTCAAACCATTATCAGTAATGATTTGTTCGGGCACTCCATAACGACAGATGATGTCCTTCTTAATAAATCGATCCACGACCTTCCTGGTCACATTGGCGAAAGAAGCCGCTTCTACCCACTTGGTGAAGTAGTCGATTGCCACCAAGATGAAGCGATGTCCATTAGAAGCGGTCGATTCAATCTTACCGCATATCAATGCCCCACATAGCAAAGGGCCAAGGAAACACCATGACATTCAAAGGACTTGGTGGCACGTGCATCTTGTCAGCATAAATCTGGCATTTGTGGCACTTTCTGGCGTACTTGAAACAATCAGATTCCATGGTCATCCAATAGTAGCCTGCTGATAACACGAAATCATATAGATATTTTTATGCATAATTCAACTAAAGTCTAACCGTTTTCGATTCGATTTCGGGTTATTTCCGTGTATTTGTCTGATGTTTTGCAGGTATTCAACGATCACGTCTAAACAAGGCAACATGAAGAAAAGAAGCAATCTCAGATGAAATATGGACGAAAAAGGAGTGAAAACACAATGAAAAGCGCAACAAGCTGTTTTTGCTAATGTGACGACCGTCACAGCTTCATGACGACCGTCACACGGGTGACGACCGTCACACCTTGTGACAACCGTCATGCAGGCAAAAACGCCCCACTCAGATTACACGTCAAAGAATCAGTTCCAATTCCCACAGAGTGGACCACTACTCCCTAAATTATCTGCCTCAAGGTCCATCATCTTCAGTGATAACCGTTGGGATTCTACTTCTATAAAAAGGGAAGCAGGGGACTTCAGAAAGGGTGCTGTATTCATACCACGAAGTGCTGCCGAATTTACTTTCCAGAGCATTATTTTCCAGTTTTATTCTTATTTGTTTCTCTTTACCTTTCCTGTATTGCTTTTTCCATTCTTCTATAACTTCTATTTTATTGTACGGTCAAATTGGCATTAAAGACCAGAATCCTGCCAACATCTGTGGAGGATCTGCCCAAAGGCCAATTGGCATATTTACAGGTTTCTCATTTCAATCGATTTCAGTTTTATTATAATGCAAATCATTATTTATTATTTTTATTTATATTTTATCCTTCCCAAATCCATGTCTAGCTAAACTTAGGTAATCGATATGTAGTAATAATTCGAATGGGATTTGATAACAACTGGTTGAAAAACTTTCTTTTCATAAAAGTAATCTATGGTCTGAGTGTTTAAAATTGATTCACTGAATAAACTTCGTCGCGAAAGCGAGAACTTATTTAAAAGTAGTTTTGCCACGAAAGTGGGAAATTAATTAAGATACGAACCAACAAGCGAAAGTTGCGGTAAGGTCAGATAGTAAACACTAGGCATTTGTTTTAATAACAGCGAAAACACTTTAAAATGAATTAGAACTTAGAGATTTCCAAAAAATAATTTTAACCCCGAACGGGATGCGAAAGTGTACGTTTGACCCTTAGGATTATGATTAGCGTCAATAACCATCGTGAGGCGAGAGTCTTCAAATCTCCATTTTCTGCTTAAATAAACTTTGAAAATTATTTCATACATCAGTAACTTATCAAATCCCTGAAGAACACAATTACTACGTATCGATTCAATCATTTATAATCTAAATAGTATTCTTAGTTCCCTTTTAGTGACAATCTTATTCCCTTAAACATATTCTACCTAGCTAAACATAGTAACTCCCGAGAACACTAGTTTGATTACGAGTCCCTGTGGGATCGATATCTATTATTACTACGCGATAGACTGTGCACTTGCAGTTAGGTTGTATTAGACATAGAAAGTCGCGATAAAGTTTTTGGCGCCGTTGCCGGGGAACCGTTTAGTCAATAGTGTAACCTTCTGTTACGCCGTATAGACTAGGTTAACAATTTTCATTTTCCCTTCACTAGTTCTGTCGATTGTATGCCAAGAAATCGCCCGCAAAGCGATATCGTAAAACCTTCAGTCGTAGAACTAGAACGCTTCTTACATTTAAGAAGTAGAATCATTGAGTACCAACTCAAACAACTCAAACATAACACTCCCGAACCTCTCACTCCCATTCCCAAATCAGAAGAAGAAGAACCAGAGATGGCTGAAGGACCTCCAAACAAACCGCTGAAGGCATACGCTACACCCTCTCAGATGGAGCCTAGAAGTAGCATTGCTGCCCCAGCTATTACCCGAAATGATTTTGAGCTGAAACCATCATTGCTGTCGGCTGTGCAACAAAACCAATTCTCAGGAAACGCAACTGAGGATCCGAACGAACATCTAACGAAGTTTGTACAATACGCAGACACAGTGAAAGCAAATGGAGTTACTCCAGACGCGATAAGACTTCGTCTTTTCCCATTCTCTCTTAGAGACAGAGCGTGGACATGGTTACAATCGTTACCATCCAACTCCGTTACGACGTGGGAGCAATTGAAGAACGTCTTCTTAGCGAGATATTTTCCGCCGAGCAAAACTGCCATGCTTAGAGCTCAAATCAACGGATTTCGACAGAAAGATACTGAATCTCTTTACGAAGCATGGGAACAATTCAAAGATATGATGAGAACATGTCCTCACTACGGTCTAGAAGACTGGGTGACAATCCATACTTTCTATAATGGGCTTCTATACAATACTAGATTGACAATAGACGCTGCCGCGGGCGGTGCACTTATGGATAAGCCATACGATGAAGCCTATCAATTGATAGAAAACATGTCACAAAACCATTGCCAATGGGGAGGTGAACGCACTCCAACTGAGAAAACCACAGCGAAAGGTGGGATGTACGAGATCAGCAGCCTTGAAAAGTTCAATGCTAAAGTAGATGCTCTAGCACAGAAAATCGATAGTCTGACCGTTAACCCCACTGCAATTGTCGCTGCAGTAACTCCAAATTGCGAGTTATGCGGAAGCACCACTCATAATGCACCCGAATGCCCATTGCTAGCCGGAATCCCACCAGACCAGGTAAATTATGCTCAAGGAAACCCTTACGCAAATACCTACAACCCAGGTTGGCGAAATCATCCAAACTTTTCTTACAAAAGCGAAAATGCATTGCAAATGCCTACTGCTCCGCCAGGATATCAGAAACCAGCTGCTCAGAATGCACCTAGGAAATCGAACCTCGAATTGATGATGGAAAAGTTCATAGCTACTCAAGCTCAAACAAACAAAGAATTCCTGAATCAAAACATACACACTAGCGAGCAAATTAAACAGTTGACAGGAAAAGTAGACGCGTTGGCCACCCACAACAAAATGTTAGAGACTCAGATATCACAAGTGGCTCAACAGCAAGCCTCTGCCGCCGCACCTACTGGCACATTTCCTGGACAACCCGAACAGAATCCAAAAGGCCAAGCAAATGCTGTGATACTAAGAAGTGGAAAAAAATTGGACGAACCGATCGATCCGAGGACCGAAAACTCAGCCATGCAACAAAAACCAACTGAACAAGCAGAAAAGGAATCCGAGTTAGAGAAGAAGGAGGACAACGAGAAGGAGGATACCGCAAGTGAAAAAACTCAAGCACCTCCAGCGCCATATAAACCACCTATCCCTTATCCGCAAAGACTAATAAACTCTAAGACTTCAGGACAGTTTAAGAAATTTGTAGAGCTCCTTAAACAGTTGAATATTACTATTCCTTTTACAGAAGCGATAACTCAAATGTCGTCATACGCTAAATTTCTCAAAGAAATCCTGTCGAATAAGAGAAAAATCGAGGATAATGAAACAGTTACACTTACTGCAGAGTGTAGCGCTATTATTCAAAACCGCATGCTTCCTAAATTAAAAGACCCAGGTAGTTTCTCCATACCCTGCGTCATAGGAAAGTTCGTAATAGACAAAGCTCTATGCGATTTAGGAGCCAGTATCAGTGTTATGCCCTTATCTATATGCAAAAAGCTGAATATGGGAGACCTCAGACCAACCAAAATGTCCGCTCAATTAGCTGACAGATCAGTAAAATACCCAGTCGGAATACTGGAAAACGTTCCAGTACGCATAGGACAATTCTACATTCCAACCGACTTCATAATCATGGACATCAAGGAGGACACTGTAACCCCAATTATCCTAGGAAGACCGTTCCTAGCTACAGCTGGAGCTATTATAGACGTGAAGAAAGGAAGGCTAACATTCGAAGTAGGAGAAGAAAAGATAGAGTTCATTCTCACCAAGTTCTTACAAGCACCAGCAATAGACGATACCTGCTATTTAGTAGACGAAATTGACGAATGCATAAGAGAACTTGAAAATGAAGAGACCACGTATTCGGAAATAATAAAGATTCAAATACCAGATATTTCTGAAGACGATAATTGGCGTAAACCGTATAAAGACGACAGCCTAAGCGAAAGCTTAGCACTGACCCCAAACCATATGCCAGGTCCAAAGAACCCATCTTTAGAACTCAAAACACTACCCAAAAACCTCAGATATGAATTTCTAGACGATGAACTAAAAAGACCAGTGATAGTCAACGCCGACTTAGGACAACCAGAAACTGAAAAGCTATTAGAAGTCCTAAAGAAGTACCCCACCGCGTTAGGCTATAACATAAGCGATCTAAAAGGTATAAGCCCTTCGATCTGTATGCATCGAATTACAATAGAGGAAGACTCTAAAACCTCTCGAGAGCATCGGAGAAGACTGAACCCCATCCTGAGCACTGTAGTCAGAGATGAAGTAAAGAAATTGCTAGATGCAGGAATCATCTATCCGATCTCCGATAGTGAATGGGTCAGCCCAGTTCATGTCGTACCAAAGAAAGGAGGAGTCACAGTAGTTAAAAACGAAAAAGGCGAATCAATAACAAAAAGAGTCGTGACTGGAAGCAGGATGTGCATTGACTATAGAAAGCTTAACAAGGCTACGCGCAAAGATCACTTCCCGTTACCCTTCATAGACCAAATGTTGGAAAGATTAGCCAAAATTCATATTTCTGCTATCTAGATGGTTACTCAGGATTCTTCCAAATTCCCATCCATCCTGATGACCAAGAAAAGACTACATTCACCTGTCCTTATGGTACTTTTGCTTACCGCCGAATGCCGTTCGGACTCTGTAACGCTCCAGCAACCTTCCAAAGATGCATGATGGCAATCTTCGCAGATTTCATAGACGACATTATGGAAGTATTTATGGACGATTTCTCGGTATGTGGACAAAGTTTCGAAGGATGCCTACAGAACTTAGAAATGGTATTAGAACGTTGCGTAAAAGTAAACCTCGTCCTAAATTGGGAGAAATGCCATTTTATGGTCCGACAAGGAATAGTTCTAGGACACGTCATATCAGATAGAGGGATTGAGGTAGACAAAGCTAAAATAGAGATTATAAAAGATCTCCAACCTCCAAAATTCGTACGAGAAATACGGAGTTTTCTAGGACATGTCGGTTTCTACAGAAGGTTTATAAAAGATTTTTCGAAAATCACAAAACCTCTGACCGGCCTGTTGATGAAAGATGTTGACTTCGTCTTCGATGACGACTGTTTAAAAGAATTCGAAACATTGAAATCAGCCCTTATCACCGCACCAATCATGCAACCACCCGATTGGCAACTACCGTTCGAAATCATGTGCGATGCGAGTGATTATGCTGTAGGCGCAGTTCTAGGACAAAGGAAGGACAAGAAACTCCATGCTATCTACTATGCCAGTAGAACCTTAGATCCTGCCCAAATGAACTACGCTACCACAGAAAAGGAACTTCTAGCAGTTATATTTGCACTTGACAAATTCCGTTCTTACTTGGTAGGAGCAAAAATTATTATATACACAGACCACGCTGCCATAAGGTACCTAATAAGCAAAAAGGATGCCAAACCAAGACTATTGAGATGGATCCTGCTATTACAAGAGTTTGACTTAGAAATCAAAGATAAGAAAGGAACCGAGAATGTTGTTGCAGATCACTTATCCCGAATAGAAGGCATCAAACACGAACCAGTACCGATAAATAACGATTTCCCATACGAATGTCTGATAGCCAAACTAGAAAGTGACACACCCAATTCAATCTCGGAAGATCCAGAATTCGAAAAAGCCGTAGAAGCCGTCTATGCCCAAGTCACATTACCTTGGTATGCTGACATCGTTAATTACCTCGCTGCGGGCGTGCTTCCACCGGATCTTACTTATCAGCAAAAGAAGAAATTCTTCCATGATCTGAAACACTATTATTGGGACGAACCTCTACTCTTCAAGAGAGGGGCCGACAACATATATCGTCGCTGTGTCCCAGAGGAAGAAATAGAAAATATTATTTCCCAATGCCACTCAGCACCATACGGTGGCCATGCTAGTACATCCAAGACGAGCGCTAAGATTCTCCAAGCCGGCTTATTCTGGCCTAATCTCTAGAAAGACGTTCACATCACTGTACAAAAGTGCGATCGATGCCAACGAACTGGCAACATCTCACGACGCGATGAAATGCCTCAGAAAGGAATCTTAGAGGTAGAAATCTTCGACGTCTGGGGAATAGATTTCATGGGACCTTTTCCACCTTCTTTTGGTAATAACTACATACTCGTCGCTGTCGATTACGTGTCTAAATGGATAGAAGCCATAGCTGCTCCAACAAACGACGCACGAGTAGTAATCAAACTCTTCAAAAACACAATCTTTCCTAGATTCGGTGTACCGAGACTCGTCATTAGTGACGGCGGATCTCACTTCATATCGCGAATATTCGATAAACTTCTCTCTAGATATGGAGTCCGGCACCGAGTAGCTACACCCTATCATCCGCAAACTAGCGGACAAGTAGAGGTCTCGAACAGAGAAATAAAACAGATCTTGGAAAAGACCGTCGCTACCTCAAGGAAAGATTGGTCGTCGAAGCTACAAGAAGCTTTATGGGCTTATAGGACCGCATTTAAGACACCAATAGGTACTACCCCCTATAAATTGGTTTACGGTAAATCCTGCCATCTCCCTGTATAGTTAGAGCATAAGGCCTTTTGGGCCATTAAGACACTCAACTTCAACTACACCGAGGCAGGAGAAAAGCGAATCTTGAACTTACACGAGTTGGAAGAACTTCGATTAGACGCTTACGAAAATGCCCGTATCTACAAAGAACGAACTAAAAAGTGGCATGATAAACGTTCAATCAGGAAACAATTCAGTGTGGGAGACATCGTATTGCTCTTTAATTCACGATTAAAACTCTTCCCAGGTAAACTAAAATCTAGGTGGTCTGGACCCTATGAAGTGACTAAAGTACTTCAGAGTGGAGCTGTCGAAATTACCGATAAGACGAATGCACCATTTATCGTAAACGGGCAACGTCTAAAACATTATAATAAGAACGACAACAATCCTCAAGTCAGCAATATAACATTGCTTGAGCTTCCAGCTCAGACACCCGAATAGCTTCTCACCAAGCTATCGTCTGGCTTTAGACGTTAAAAACAGCGCTTACTGGGAGGCAACCCAATTTCCCTCGTTATTATATTTTTCTTTGAAATTCTACTTTGAAAATCCAACAAAAATTCTAAACTTATAATTACTACTACTTTCTACTTTCGTTCATTTTCGTACTTTTATTCTTATTTTATTTTCTCTCTTTTATCTTTTGTTTCTACCGCCTTTCGTTTCTAAAAATCCTGACTTCACTTTCCTGTTTCAAACATTTCAGGATTTTTAAAAGCCTTCAAAACATTCCTTCTGTTTTCTCCGAATTACCTACGAGTATGGCCGAATACGACTTCACAAAGGTTCACTTCCGAGGACTCGCTCAAAAGGCAAGATTTGCAGCACTGACCGAAAGAGAATTCGCCTTAACGCTGTATTATGATAAGGCTACTATGGATAAACTAGGGATCACAGATAGCATTCAATACCTGTTCAATCAACTGGGTTGGGAGAACACTGCTCTGAAAACACGTTTCGCTACCTACAAGGATCTTACCTATGAATTCCTTAGTTCTTTCAGATACACACCCAACTATGGTTTTGGATCCAGCACAGAGTTGATTACCTTCCGATTGTTTGGAATGGACCAAACCTATAGCCGGATGTCACTAGCTAACCTCCTAGGATTCCCTAGCGGACCGCATGTGTTCATCAGTGCAGAAGATGACGATATTAATTTTCAACTCGATCAATTCTGGGGTAGAATCACAGGCGACTATCACCCTGAACCAGACAGAATGTACAATGATGACATACACAACCCAGCCTTCAGATACTTCCATAAGATACTAGCTCACACCTTGTTTGGAAAGGAAGAAAATATTACTACAGTATCTAAAGAGGAGTTATTCATCATGTTCTGTGCTTCTCAGGGACGGACAGTAAATGCAGTGCCTTTCATGATGAGATCTTTCAAACGCCTCACGCTGGAACCTCAGACACCTATTCTTATAGGAGGCCTGGTAACAATGATTGCCCACGAGCTTGGCCTTAGATTCCATTAAAATGCCAGCACTCGTTTTGGCACCATCCGACCCATGAACATACAATTCTGCTTTAACAGGCGCATCTTAGGAACTATGGGACCTGGACCGTATGAGTACCTTATTAACAAAAAACCAGTACATCTATTCACACTGCCTGATCATCTGATGACAAGTATCCACAACAAGGACAACTGGCTCTATGAATTGGATGAGCCTATGGGACCTCCTTCACCACAGTCAACACCCCAGAACTATATGTATGACAGTGACCACATCTCTGAGGCACACGACTATATGTACTATGAGGACGATGTATCTGAAACTGAAGTAGACCCTACGACTCCTCCTCACTACAACACTTATCCTGAGCCTATCCCTGAGGAGACCACCGATAAAATGGACGCCGTGTTACTCAGATTGGACGACGTCGATACAGCTCTGACTAATGTAAAAGCTGACATCGCAAGCATGCACAGCGAACTGGTAGGCTTCATGGATCTAGTCTGCGACCAACTCGACTACTATTCACAGAAATTCGATGAGTTGAAGGCACGAAAGGATTAGTTATTAGCTCTTAGCAGTAGTTTCAGTTTAGTCTAGTCTAGTTAGTTTCATTTAATCATTTGGATTTTTCGCATTGTTAGTTTTCTTTATGTACTACATACAATTGTTTCAATTTTATGTTATTTCAATTCTAGTTTTTATTCAATTATTCTGTTTTTGCATTATTTGTTGTTTATTGGCTGTTATATTACATCACCGTATCAATACTAAGCCTTAAAGTCACTACGAGTACGCCCTCAGAGCAAAATTCTGTGTTCTGCAGATTTTGCTGCTGTGACGACCGTCACAGCCTCATGACGAGCATCACGCGGGTGACGACCGTCACACATACGTGACGACCGTCACACAGTCCAAAACTGATATCTGATAAAACAGGGTTCGTGTTCTCTTCCACTTCCCCCCATTATCACTTTCAATCATCCAAACTCCTACCCCACTACGAATTTTCGTCCTCCCCACATTGAACTATATATCTCAACTCCAAATTCAACCTCCAAACCACACTTCTGTCAGTTTTTCCCTCTCTGCAGAAAAACCCCAATCTTCAGAAACCTCTCCATCTTCCAACAATGGCAAGGAATGCAGAAACCCCAGATGTCAGCAACATTACCTTCAGTGAAGGAGACTTAGGTGAAAGACAACGAGCAAACTACATCGTATTTCATCAGAGGTCGCTCCAGCCGACTCATTATCCGCACCTTCCATTGCTTACGGAGCTCGGACTCCTTGAAGGCGTAACCTGGATGCTTCAAAGAGCAGGCATCTGGCACCTCTGCACCAACCCACAGCCAACATATGAACAACTCACTCTTGAGTTCTTGAGTTCGTTCACTTACGTCACAAGCAGCGGCGAACTTAACCAGCACTCAGGTGCCGCTTGCTTCCGAATGTTTGGCGTCAACTATCAGATGCACCAAAATCAGATTGCCAGCATCCTACAGCTACCTCGCGGCGACAACGCTCACCGTCGCATCACCGATCAGTTCCAGCACGAAGCTTTCGCGTTGTGGTATCAGTTGACCGGCCTCAATGCCGATGGTTGGGACTCCCTGCACGCCACTCATATCCATAACCCAACCATCCGGTACTTTCACAGAGCGTTGAGCAACACTATTTTCGCCAGAGACAACAACCACAAAGTGAACTCGAAAGAGCTCTTCTTTCTCCATTGCTTCTTCAACAATGAACCTGTCAACGCTGCCCCGTTTCTGCTGGCTCACATTCAGGCCAACTGCAACCGTGGCTCGAAGCCATTCTACTTTGGCGGGATTGTCACTGCTATTGCACTTGGGCTGAACCTTGGCGACCGCCTCCAGCACCTCCAGTCCATCCCCTCGGTGTTCCTTGACACCAACCACTGCAGAGCCTCCCATCTCATCCGCTCCCGAGCTGACGGCAAATACCATCCGGTTGTGCGTGGCAAGACCGTCCGAAGCATCATCCTTCCGTCCCGCACCCGCATCCATCCAGAGGACCGTACCAACTGGTTGTTCGACCTCACTGCCCCTCCTGCTGCCGCTGTTCCTACTCAGGACCACACTCACGGTTCCGACGATGAAATCCAAGCTGAGTTGGACAGGTCCGAGCAGCCAGAGGCATCGCAGCCTCCTCCTCCCGTAGGTACATCCTCCCGCCGCCGCCGCCATCATCCCGTGCCAGACTACACAAAAGAGGACCTCCGCCGCTCCCTAGACCAGCAGGCACAAATACTCACGATGCTGCAGCAGCAGAATCAGCGAGCTTACCAGTTCGAAGCTTGGCACCGGACTCAAATGCAACAACTTCACACCGGCCAAGCTACTATCACTGAGAGCCTAGCGAATTTGACCTTGCAGGTCGAAGGACTCAGAGACACCGTCTACCACACCGGAGCTATGAGCTATGAGGACAGAGTAGCCCTTGCCAGAGCCAGAGGACGCCAGCGCGGACGTGACAGAGGCCGTGACTAGATTTCCATTTTTTCCTTCATTGTTTACTATATTTCAGTTATTTGTATTTTCACTTTCAGTTGTATCTCCCTCTCGCATGCTTCAAGAATCAGTGAGGACACTGATCAAGATAGTGTGGGAGCAGAGCCTTATTTCCATTCCACTGTACTCTGAATTTCCTTTATTTCCTTTATTTCCATTTCACTGCACTTTGAATTTTCGTAATTTCTATTTTAACACTTCCTATTTTTAGCAAATAAAGCTTGTCTATATATTTTTCCCGTTACGCAAACAATCCCCACATTATTCGACGTAAACAAAAATTTTAGTGCGTTCCTCAAAAGCAAAAGCACCACGAGAATGCACCTGAGTTCAAAACAAGTTTTGAAACTCCGAGGAAACGACAGTTCTAACAAAACCAGTATCATCCAGACACCTTAGATCTCTAGTTTATGCGAGTCGGTTTCACTACCTACGTGTACCAAAGTCTCAAGTGTCTACGCAAACTCAACCCCAAGTAGTTTATACTTGCAGTCAGCACCATCCTAAAACTCTTCTAAGCAAGCGACCGATGTAAATAAGTGTATGATCTCCAAAAATATGAAAAATCATGAAAAGAGAGCTAAACAGCCCAAAAATATAAGACACGTTTCCTTCTAAGTTAGGTGCTCCTCACCCGAGCATTTAGCCCAACGGCACGAAAAACTCATTGAAAATCAATGACATAAACTTATGATCAATGAAGAAGATCAAAAACAGAAATGAGATCATATTCACTAACAGGTCGACTTGCCATGAAAGTGTGCGGACAACGGGCTTAATGTGATTGCGCTAGAACAAACAGGGTGAACATGCCGCGAGAACCTTGACACCAAGCTACAATAGCATGACTGGGACCGATTTGCATAAAAAGGAGACCTCCGAAGACTTGTAGTCCAGTGTCGTCATGATACTCGTCTTGTTCCTACCAAGAATCCCGGTTTTTCCAAACTCTGCGAACGAAGAAGCTGCCTCGTGCCTGCCGACTTTTCCATGTTTTACTTGAGGACAAGCAAAGATTCAAGCTTAGGGGAGTTTGATAACACGAAATCATTTAGATATTTTTATGCATAATTCAACTAAAGTCTAACCGTTTTCGATCCGATTTCGAGTTATTTCCGTGTATTTGTCTGATGTTTTGCAGGTATTCAACGATCACGTCTAAACAAGGCAACATGAAGAAAAGAAGCAATCTCAGATGAAATATGGACGAAAAAGGAGTGAAAACACAATGAAAAGCGCAGCAAGCTGTTTTTGCTGATGTGACGACCGTCACAGCTTCATGACGACCGTCACACGGGTGATGACCGTCACACCTTGTGACGACCGTCATGCAGGCAAAAACGCCCCACTCAGATTACACGTCAAAGAATCAGTTCCAATTCCCACAGAGTGGACCACTACTCCCTAAATTATCTGCCTCAAGGTCCATCATCTTCAGTGATAACCGTTGGGATTCCACTTCTATAAAAAGGGAAGCAGGGGACTTCAGAAAGGGTGTTGCATTCATACCACGAAGTGCTGCCGAATTTACTTTCCAGAGCATTATTTTCCAGTTTTATTCTTATTTGTTTCTCTTTACCTTTCCTGTATTGCTTTTTCCATTCTTCTATAACTTCTATTTTATTGTACGATTAAATTGGCATTAAAGACCAGAATCCTGCCAACATCTGTGGAGGATCTGCCCAAAGGCCAATTGGCATATTTACAGGTTTCTCATTTCAATCGATTTCAGTTTTATTATAATGCAAATCATTATTTATTATTTTTATTTATGTTTTATCCTTCCCAAATCTATGTCTAGCTAAACTTAGGTAATCGATATGTAGTAATAATTCGAATGGGATTTGATAACAACTGGTTGAAAAACTTTCTTTTCATAAAAGTAATCTATGGTCTGAGTGTTTAAAATTGATTCACTGAATAAACTTCGTCGCGAAAGCGAGAACTTATTTAAAAGTAGTTTTGCCACGAAAGTGGGAAATTAATTAAGATACGAACCAACAAGCGAAAGTTGCGGTAAGGTCAGATAGTAAACACTAGGCATTTGTTTTAATAACAGCGAAAACACTTTAAAATGAATTAGAACTTAGAGATTTCCAAAAAATAATTTTAACCCCGAACGGGATGCGAAAGTGTACGTTTGACCCTTAGGATTATGATTAGCGTCAATAACCATCGTGAGGCGAGAGTCTTCAAATCTCCATTTTCTGCTTAAATAAACTTTGAAAATTATTTCATACACCAGTAACTTATCAAATCCCTGAAGAACACAATTACTACGTATCGATTCAATCATTTATAATCTAAATAGTATTCTTAGTTCCCTTTTAGTGACAATCTTATTCCCTTAAACATATTCTACCTAGCTAAACATAGTAACTCCCGAGAACACTAGTTTGATTACGAGTCCCTGTGGGATCGATATCTATTATTACTACGCGATAGACTGTGCACTTGCAGTTAGGTTGTATTAGACATAGAAAGTCGCGATCACCCGCCCTCAACAATTTTTGAGACATTGCATGTTCGCCTGCGTGCATTCCAAAAGCACCCTCGAGGACTTCTTCCATTAGCAAACCTGCTTCCTTTTCATCCATACATCTCAAAAACACCAAATCGAAGTTTCTTCTATAAAGCACATTGTCCTTATTCAGGTAGAAGTTTCTAGACAGTCTTCTCAAGGCCTTCTTATCCCGGCTCGATTCCCCAGGCGGATACTCCTGATTCTTGAGAAAATTTCTGATATCATAATACCATGGCTTTCCATCGGAGGCTTCCTCTACTGCAAAAATGAAAGTCGGCCTATCGAGGCGGGAGATGACGATCCTCGGAGCATCATTCCAATAATTCACATTGTACATCAGGGATAAGGTTGCCAAAACATCTACGATATGATTCCCGGCCCTTGGCACGTGATAAAACTCTACTCTGTCAAAGAAAAGTAACAACCTTCTGGCATAATTCATGTAAGGAATCAGATTGGGCTGACGAGTCTCCCATTCTCCTTTGATCTGATTAATGACCAAAGATGAATCGCCATACACATCAAGGTTCTTGATTATCAAATCAATAGCTTATTCAATACCCATGACGCATGCTTCATACTCAGCTTTGTATTGGTGCAAGCAAATGTTAACCTGGCGGTGAACGATATATGGGATCCGTGAGGAGTTGTAATGATTGCCCCAATTCCGCTGCCATAGGAGTTAACACCACCGTAAAAAATCATCTTCCACTGGGAGCCTATCTCGGGACCTTCGTCAGGTAGCGGCTCATCGCAGTCCTTCGTCTTCAGAAACATTATATCCTCGTCAGGAAATTCAAACTTCATCAGTTGATAATCTTCAATCGGTTGCTCTGCGAGATATTTTGACAGAACACTTCCCTTTATGGCTTTCTGGGAAACATACTGAATATCGTATTCTGTCAGGACCATCTGCCACCTAGCAATTCTTCCTGAAAGCGCTTGCTTCTCGAACACATATTTGATCGGATCCATCTTTGAAATTAGCATGGTTGTGTGATTCAACATGTACTGCCTTAGACGTTTGGCTTCCCAAGCGAGAGCACAACACGTCTTTTCTAACATTGAGTATTTGGACTCACAATCCATGAACTTCTTACTCAAGTAATAGATGGCATGTTCTTTTCTGTCCGTCTCGTCGTGTTGACTGAGAGCACAACCCATGGAGTTCTCAAGAACCGTCAAGTACATTATCAAAGGTCTTCCTGCCACTGGAGGCATCAGTATCGGAGGCTCCTGCGAATATTCTTTTATCCTTTCGAATGCCTTTTGGCAATTTTCATTCCAGACAACCGCCCGATATTTCTTTAATAGCTTGAACAATGGTTCACAGGTGACTGTAAGGTGAGATATGAACCTTGCAATGTAGTTCAACCTCCCCAAAAATCCACGAACCTCTTTTTCTATATTCGGCGGTGGCATTTCTTGTATTGCTTTTATCTTTGCAGGATCTACCTCGATTCCCTTTTCACTGACAATGAACCCCAATAGCTTTCCTGACCTTACACCAAAAGTGCACTTGTTCAAATTCAACCTCAATCTGAATTTCCTTAACCTTTCAAACAGCTTCAAAAGATTAACCAGATGCTCTTCCTCCGTCTGTGACTTCGCAATCATGTCATCAACATAAACCTCGATCTCATGATGAATCATATCATGAAAGAGAGTCACCATCGCCCGCTGGTAGGTTGCCCCCGGCATTTTTAAATCCAAAAGGCATCACCTTATAGCAAAAAGTCCCCCACGGCGTGATAAAGGTTGTTTTCTCCATGTCTTCCGGGGCCATCTTGATCTGGTTGTACCCGGAGAAACCATCCATGAAGGAAAACACTAAATACTGAGCAGTATTATCAACCAGTACATCAATGTGGGGGAGCAGGAAATCGTCTTCTGGGCTCGCTCTATTCAAATCTCTGTAATCAACACACATCCTGACCTTTACGTCCTTCTTAGGTACAGGCACAATGTTAGCGACCCACAGAGGATAGTTTGTAACAGCAAGAAAACCGGCGTCCAACTGCTTCTGGACCTCTTCCTTAATCTTGACTGCCATGTCTGGTCTTGTTCTCCTCAACTTCTGTTTTACAGGTGGACTCTTCTCGAAGAGGTAGACAATGAACCACGATGTCAGTATCCAACCCTGGCATGTCCTCGTATGACCAGGCGAAGACGTCTCTGTACTCTCGAAGCATCTCAATCAGTCTTCTCTTGACATCATCTTCTAAAGCAACCCCAACTCTGACCTCTTTCATATTTTCCTCTGTACCCAGGTTGACAACTTCAATTTCTTCTTGATGAGGCAGAATAACCTTCTCTTTCTGTCTCAATAGTCTGGCGATCTCTTCAGGCAGGTCTTCATCTTCATCAATCTCTTCTTCAGCTTGAAAGATCGAATTATCAAAGTCATACCGAGTCATAGACGAGTCTGAGTCAGTGGCATCTGCGATGTGAAACCTGCATGATGATGTTTGATGCTTAAAATGATATGTAAACAAGCACAAACCACATTGCCATTTTATTTTCAAAAATAAAAGCAGATAAACAGGGATCAAAACATTTGGATGCATAAAGACACCTTTTGATTAATGATAAAAACCAAGTTTAAACATAAACAAGTAAGGCCCTACAAATGAAAGCCACTACATCCTGGGCAGAACACAGGGCTACACATAATCAGAATAGATAAATTACTCTTCAAAGGACACTAGACGACTTCCTCGATTGTCCAATTGCACAAGCTTTGTCCAGGAACACATGGTTGAATCCACGCGTCCATGTCACAGTCACTGTCCCCTTCATCTTCAGATATAACTTTGATTCTATCAAAGATGACCCCACCACTAGTAAACTGCATTGGTCCCCTGTACTTTGGAGCACTCTGTGTGGAGGAAGGTGATGGGATGTACCCCAATCCAAACCTGTCTTGCTTGTTGGGAATACTGAGCACTTGGCCCCATCTCTGTGAAGAACCAGACTCCACCACAGCTTGGGCTTCTCTGAAAGAAGGCATGGAAATCTCGGGAGTACTGTCCACAACAGAAGGCTTCTCTTTAACCTGGACAGCTTCAAATGCCTGACATAAGGTTTCATGGATTTCTCTATCCACCTCGACATACTTAAAGGAAGATAGTTGGCTAATCATTATATCTTCTTCACCGCACACGGCGACAATATTCCCTCCAACCATGTATTTCAGCTTTTGATGCAAGGTCGATGTAACTACGCCTGCAGAATGAATCCAGGGTCGACCAAGCAGACAACTGTACGCGGGCTGAATGTCCATAATGTATAAAACAACATTGAAAATCTCCGGAACTACTTGAGTAGGAAGAGTAACTTCACCAAAAACCTATCTCCTTGTTCCATCAAATGCCCTCACAACAAGATCTCTAGGAGTATAGATCACGCCTTGGGTGTCTAATTTCATTAAAGCTTTCTTGGGTAACACGTTGAGTGATGACCCAGTATCCACCAAGACATTTGACAAGACAACTCTTTTTCATTCAATAGAGATGTGCAAGGCATGGTTATGATTTCTTCCCTTGGGAGTCAAATCTAAAGTCGTGAACCCCAAGCCATTTCCAGCATTCACGTGGGCTACAACCCCCTCAAGCTGATTTACGGAAATATCATGCGACATGTAAGCTGTGTTCAAAATTCTCAACAAGGCATTCTTGTGTGCCTCCGAGCACAATAACAAGGAAAAAATGGATATTTTGGAAGGGGTCTACTGCAGATGATCAACAATCTTATAGTTGCTCTTTCAAATAAGACGCATGAACTCTTCGACGTCTTTAACCAGAGCATCTTTCTCTCCTTGCTGCGAACTTTATTCAAGTACAACCTTTCCTTTTCCTTTATCAGGCCTCTCCACATTAACATTTGGTGGTGAAAACACCCTACCGCTTCTTGTTATACCACCATCTCCTACCACATTGACAATAGATGAACTATCAGACGATGTTCCCATTAACTCTTGTTTCTAGCCGTTACAAAATACCTCCGCCCCATAATTCCATGGGATGGCCTTGGTACTTTCATATGGCACTGGTCTGGCTTTAGTGATAATCACATGTGCTGGCCTTGGAGGCGCTGATATATTAATAGTTCTGAAAGGGATTGAGATCGTATCAATCTCATCCTTCCCCTGATTAGTTACTTTCACACCTCTTTCTTATGCAATCCTGTCAAACTGCAATACACCTTTATTCATCAGACACTGAATACGATTCTTCAAATCTTCACAACCCTCAGGGTGAGCAATACAACCTTCACAACTTTCCACACAACCTGGAAAAACTCCGCCTTTCAACAACCTACTTTTAATAAACCTCAACGGTGTTCTCAATTCTGCAACGTTCATTACCAAATTCAAATCTTCTTCTTCAATAACAACATTAACTCTGGCTGCCCCATGATTAGGCATCGAGTTCTGAACCACATTAGGAGTATCATTGGCGAAGTTAATTGCTTTGATGTCAAGGAGGTCTTGCACCTTGTGTTTGAAAGCCTTGCAATTATCTCTATTGTGACCTGAAGCGCCTGAATGAAAGTCGCACCTTGCATTAGCGTCATAACCAAGAGGTGGCGTGCCTGTGAGAGGTACCAATGTTCTCTTTTGAATTAGGTGAAGTTGTAACAAATGCTGTAGAAGTTGAGAATACGGCATGGAAGGTGTTTCAAACTGCCTATTAATTGCTCTTCCTCGGTCCTGAAATCGGTGTGGTGCATAGTTCTGTTGTTGTTGTTGTTGTTGTTGTTGTTGTTGTTTAGGTGTTGTAGGTATAGTGATGCTTGCAACCTGGGGTTGTTGCTGAGGATGAAACTGTTGTTGGCGTTGAGCCATATTCCTGTTTCTGTTCTTGAAACCTGAAACTGCATTGGTTTTACCTTCCTCTTCTTGGAATTACGAAAAGTCTTTCTTCCTCTACCAGATGTGGATCCTTCTCCTGCTTGAATCTTACCCAATTTGATACCATTCTCAACCCTCTCACCAGTAATAATCAAATCTGAGAAACTGTCGGACATGTTTCCAATCAACCTTTCATAATAGATTCCTGGCAATGTTGCTACGAACATATCAATGAGCTCCCTTTCCACCATTGGAGGCTGAACTCTCGCAGCTAGTTCACGCCACCTTTGGGCATATTCTTTGAATCCCTCGTTACTCCTTTGAGAAAGATTTTGCAACTGAACTCGGTTCGGTGCCAGGTCACTATTATACTGATAATGACGGACGAAGGCTTCTCCAAGATCCCTCTAGCTTATGATATGAGCAGGCTCTAAACCCATGTACCATTCCAAAGAAGGTCCAGCCAAATTGTCTTGGAAAAAGTGCATCAACAGCTTTTCATCGTCTGAGTAAGCAGACATCTTCCTATAGTATGATCGGAGGTGTACTCTGGGACAAGTTGTCCCTTTGTACTTATCGAAGTCAGGAACCTTGAACTTAGGTGGAATCTTCAATCCTGGAATCAGCCCCAAGTTAGACATATCAAGCCCTAGAGAATTCTAATTCTCCAAATTCTTCATTTTCTCCTCGATCATGTTAAACCTCTTATCCACATCAGTCAGTAAGCCTACACCCGAATCTCCCATGGAGAAAACATCATCTTGTTCATCCTCCTCCCACTGAGGACCTGGTGCCCCATGTGCAATGCCCGCTGCACCTGGTATGTGAACTCCTGGTTGATGGCCTCCGCCCAGAGGAATGACAACAGTATGAATAAAATTAGCCTAAATAGTGCCATTATCAGCCGGGGGAGGAACAACAGTGGTCCCACCATGCAAAAATCTGCTTCCGTCCACCCTAGAAATTAAAGGATGGACAAGTGTTCTTACTTGCTCTTGACCATTAGCAACCCCTTGCATGAGATCCATGAACTGAGCCATACGGTCCCTGAACTCTTGCAATTCTAGCTGAATCTGTTCCATAGTTTCTGCTGATTCCCTCTAGTCGAGTAACAGTGAATCATCCAGTCTGCTATCCTGAAACAATGCTGAGAGAAACCACAGAGATAAGGTCAATCCAACCAGAACACCTGCAATGCAATATGATAATGATGAAAAATGCAAGCATGCAAATATGATTCAGAGAAATTCTCCCCTTGATTTTAGTTCCACGGAAGAAGCAACAGCAGACAGAAGAACCACATATAGGACCACAAAACCCCTCTCATAAATAAAATAAAGATAAGATTCAACACATACAAAGCACCAGGGAAAACAACAGAGTCAACAATACGACCTCATCCAACAATTCCGGTGATGGTCTGAATACAAGATAATAACAAATACAGAAGAACAAAGGAAAACTGCATCAGCCACGACAGCGAGTCTGGAACTCTTCTAATAAATCCTTCGTATCCAGATGATCAGGTCGTGCAACCAATGCCTGAATAAGCAACTCTCTCCTGCTGATAACATCCTTCAAGCCTTGAGCATATTCTTCCCAAGCACCATCTCCGAAATCATCTTCGAGTCTGGGCTTCTTTAACTCTACTCTCATCTTGTATTCCTCCAACGTTACAAAAGGTTCTCATAGCTTGCGTTCGCTTTCATACTGACAGGATGTTTCACTTGGATCTTTTTCATCTTTCATCTGGAGCTGAGTCTTCAACCTAACAATCTGCTGATGAAGCTCATCTTCTCTTTCCTTGTTATTAGTCAAAGTTGCATTCCATTGATTGTTGAACTTTGATATCTCCAAACGCGCTTTCTCTAGCTCTTTCTTCTTGCTTTTGAGGGCATTACCCATGCTCCTTAGATCTTGACCAAGTCGTTCTCTAACGCGAATTTCTTCAGTCAATTCTCTCCCCATTTTATTCAGAGACTCTGTGTTCATCTTGGATAGGTAGGAGGCTTCGTTCTTCTCACTTCTCAGCTGAATAACCTCCTTTTCCAGCTCCTCATTCACTTTGCGTAGTTCTTCCTTCTCAGCCTACGGTTGACTATACTTCTGAATGTCAACTGTTGTTGGTTCTTCAACTACCAAAGGATATAAAGGCTCTCTGATCGGGAACGGCAATAACAACCTCTCAACCCTCTCTTGGATCCATTCAACATATGGCCCATAGGCTTTGCAATCACCTTTACCCAAGGCATGCTCTCCTTTCCGATGAATGCTACTTCAAGCTTTCTTCAAACTGGTTAGAGTATCATTATCAGCCAACCCTATGAAATACAGAGATTCCCGTATTTCCTCCTCCTTTGGGGGTTCTCTCAAGGCGTAGCCAAATTGTCTGACAGCAAGAGCAGGATTATAATTGATGCAACCTCTCCTTCCTATCAAGGGAACATTGGGGAAGCTTCCACAACTGAAGACAATCTCACTACCAAGCAGATCTCTATTAAACCACACAATATTCTTCGAGGTTAAGCCCATGAGCCTCTCTGACCAATCAACCATGTCTGCAGTATCAACAAAAGGTCCAGACTTAGGAAGATGTGAAATAAACCATCTATATAACAGTGGCGCGCAGCAGGAGACATTCTTTCCTCGCCTGTTCTCATTTTTGTAGTGGACTAAATGGTAGACATCATTTAGGAACGTAGGCACATGATTTCGAGAAGGAAAAATATGAAACACATCCAAATCCACGAAGTCAGACATATTGGGGAACATGACTATCCCATAGATGCATAAAGCTACCACAATGTTGAAAACGACCTAACATCCCTCCTTAGCAAAATGCTGGGCTTTACTCACCAAGAATGATAATGGGTAACTAGGAAATCCACCTCTCCATACCAAATGACCATCCAACTCAGAGATATCCAGATGAAGAGCACCAATCAGCTTGGTTAAATCAGGCTCCTCTTCAGAGTGCACAAAAGGCATTTCCTCCAAGACTGGGACTCCCACAACCTGAGCAAACTCCTCCAAAGTTGGTAACAAGACATATCCTGGGAATGTGAAGCAACACAGCTGAGGATCGTAAAACTGCAGCAGCGTGTAAATACCTCTTGACTCAAACTTGGAGACCTTACAGACAAAGCTCAAAATATTCCCATAATCCTTTCTGAAGTCTTCCATAACATTACGATCAACCACATAAAGGAGCTTAAGCAGAAGTCCTATGTCCGGTGTCGGGAACTTGTACAGGACATTCTTCTTCAAACCGAGCTCCATAATGACAGGGGATTAGATTACTAAAATCAAGGAGAAAATATGCACCTGAAGCACAAATACATGAAAATGTTAAAATGCAAATGAAAATGCAAATGCAAACAGTGGATCAAGATTGTTGTGCTGCTGGTTGAGCTGAACCAGAATTCTGCCTCGGCAAGAAAATACCAGAACATAAGGGTTGAAGCAATAGAAACTCCATAGTATCAGAGATCAAAGGTCCGCTTTGATAAGAAAATCGGGTAGGTTGGAGGTCAATTTTCCTGCATAACCCTCCCACTCACAAGGTATGGACCTAACAATTGACAAGGTACGACATCCTATGCGGTAGTCAGCGTCACAGACTTTCGAGAAATAATGATACGTTCGCCATTTCTGGTTTGGCATCATGGTCAAACGAAGCGGCCTCACTTAGCTGACTCCCAAATGATCGGTCTCCAGAGTCGACAGTTTTTAGATCTAACATCCGCTCACTGTCCCAATGCACAAGATTAGATACCGTCAAAGAAAACCTCGTCTGAACGCGAATTTCGTGAGGACTAGCGTATGCCAAAACATACAGGTCCATCACTACTTTCCACTCTAATGCTATGTATGCACTCAAGCCTGGGTATTGGGATTATCTCTCAATGGAACAATCCCACCCAATAACACAGCAATAACAAAGTGCGGAAAATAAAATGCAAATGCAATACTATACAAATGCAACACATATACACAAATATACACACTCATAAACAAAAACACACAAGCGCTAGGATTGACTCACATAGGGGATGGGAAAGTCCCCAGCAGAGTCGCCAGCTGTCGCTACTGCAAAAAAGGGAGGCTGGCAAATTAGACAGAAGAGTCACCACCGAGCATTATTTATCCTAAAGAGAGGGAAAGGAAACGATCGAAGAAAACCCGACGAAAAGGGGAAAAGACAAGGTCATCACATCCAAATCTTGGGTTCGAGAGTCAGTTACGCAAGGGGAAGGTATGAGCACCCCTCACGTCCGTTGTACTCAACAGGATCCATGCTTGTTGTCTAATCTATAGGTGAAAGTTATCTAATGCTACTGCTAAATGGGGGTGAAAGAGAAGAAAAGAGACTCGATAGGACATCGCCGCCCTATGCCTACGTATTCCCTCGTGCAATGGGAAAGTAAGAGTCAACGTAGTTCGGAAAACTACGGGTGATGGGGGGAAGGTTGCTTGCCAAGACATCGTCGTCTTGTGCCTACGTATCCTCGTCTGGTATGAGAAATTAGAGTAAACGTAGTTCGGGCTAACACAACCACTGGTTGGTTCAAGTGTTTTAATGAGTAGGGTTAAATCTTCGTTCTAGCAGTTAAGGATGATGCCTGTTTGCGGTAGAACAAAAACTTAACACACTCTTTCTGAAAATTAAGTTTGAAACAAATCCCGAAGGATAAAAATGTTTGATCTTTTTGTTGGTGTTTTTTATGAGAAGAAGTGATTTGAATTAGATTTGAAACTCATCTTGCACTAAAGACTATGGCTTCAGAGCGAATGCGTCGCATATCGCCCAAAGGGCATACGCTAAACATTCTAGACAGTGTGAGAGGAGGCCTCCCACCTATCATTTCTCATGTACTTAAGGCTCGTAGCGTACAACAATTGTTAACCTTTATTAAGTGTCTTAAGAAGATTCTGAGATGAGAGGAGAAGACACAAGACTCTAAGGGGGACTGATCAACCCTAATGTTATCATGCAATGTGATCCTAAACTTGGGATTAAAGGGGAGCTACTTAAGGTTATCATGCAAAGGATTAAAAGCCTAATGTCTCTCCCACTCACATCTTAAACAGAGGGACTAGGAATCCTAAGGGATCATGGCAAAAGAGCACAAGTAAACACATAGCAATTCAATCATAAATGGAAAGAGATGAAGAAGACTTAAACAAGTCAATGCAATAAGAGATGCAAATATGAAATACAAACACAAATGCAAGTATAAAAAGATGCAATAAGACTCAAAAACAAGAGACTCAGACACAAAGAAATGACTTAAAAAAGTCAAGAAGGATGAGATGAAATTGGAGAAATAGACTCCTACAACCATTACCATCAATCATCAAGGGAGAATGGTGCTATCCTAAGATGCACATACAAATAAAAGAGGGAGGAAAAGTGTGAGGCAGCCACCACCACATGCACATCTCAACCATACTATTCTTAAAGGTTCAAGCAAAGCAAATGCAAAATAACAATGCAAAACAAGCTCAAATGTTCATGACAAACTCAAAGTGTATACATTAACACCAAATCATCATGAACAATTGGTAAACCCAATAGGGCAGAAGTGAATCATAAAGGGAAAGCCTCAAATTCAAGGTTAAAACAAGAGGGATCATGTCAAGTGAAGAAACAAAGTTCAAACACAAACTCAACACTTAGAACAAGTGGAGGAGCATGATTTAGAGATGACTTGTGATACAAGTTACACATTCAAATGACCCCAAAACAAGTAAGGCAACACCTCAAGCATGTTAGAAAGATGTAACAAAGCTCAAGAGGTTCTTAAAGGATCACTTATGATCATATCACAAAGTTTTAGGTCAAACTAGTATGTGTAAACAATCCTAAAAAGACTTGACTTGCAAAAATCACCAAAAATAGAATAAGACTTCAAAAAATGCCAAATAAATCACCAAAAACCTCATGATCAAAATCAACTCAAAGCACCACCAAATAATTCCAAGAAGGCAAGGTGTTCCACCTTATCGAGTATGTGTCGATGTTCAACAAAAAGGCAATTGAAACCAAATGAAAAATGATCATTGGCCACTCAAATCTACCCTCAAAGATTCCTAAATCCATAACCTAAATTATGGAGAAGATTTGGTCATAGGGGATATAAAATTGAAGTCCAAATGATCAAGTTCAAATGAGGTAAACACCATGAAACACATTGAATCATTAATTCTAAGTAAAATAGCAAAATTAAATAGAAAATAAAGTAAAAATTATAAAAAATTATATAACATCTTGAATTAACAGAAAATTATTTTTAGGATAATAAGAACTATTTTTAAAATCATTAAAATGAAAATGGAATTAAAAAGAAATAAAAATAATAAAAACCAAGAGGGGTATGATCAACAATATAGCAATGAACTAATCCCCTTTGAAAACGTGCATGGGCCAAAATAGGTGGGGTGTCAAAAGCAAAATGATAAGGCCCAAAGACCCAAAAGCCATCAGACTTAATGAAACTCAGCGTTTTATTAATCTGAGTCATGGTCAACAGCCACGCAAGCGAAGTCAAACCAATCAATGCGTGACACCAAACCAGTCAACAAGTCCAACCTAGCCCCATTAGCCTTGGCCTGAAAAAGAACCAGACGCCGGAGCTAGGGCTCCGATCGTCTTCTCTGGCTAGCTCGCCGGAGATCAGGCCTAAAAACTCCATAAAAACGACAGAATCTGGTACCAATCGAAAGCTCTTTCAACAAAAAGGTCCTTAAACAAGGGTGAAAACAGCCCATGATTATTTGAAGGCATAAACTGAAATCACATTAAACAACCATAAAATCATTGCAAACATTGCCTACATCGTGTAGGGCTTCAGATGCACCCAGAATGCAACCTAAACAATGCCTAAAATTGAGGTTTTAAATTGAAAAAGTTACCAAACGGAGTGGTTCAGTTGACCCTTCAAACCTTGAGCAAGCTTCAAGTTAAAGCTTCCAACCTCTTCCTTGAGCATTGGTGAAGAAGAATTGAGCAAAGACTTGAAGTAAAACCCAGTGAAATGGTTGATTTGAAGAAAAGAAAATTTGAAGAGTTTTGAGGTGGTTCTCTCTTTCTCACGCTGCAACACCAATCCGGATGATTAAGGTTTCTATTTCAGTTTATATGTGGTGGTTTTGAGGGCTCCATGCAGGCCCATAATGCCTCAATCACTTGATTTCAAATTCTTGGCCAAAACTTCCACTTTTGTATACACACGGGTTCAACATCATTCTCATTCTTTTTGGTCAGCAAATAGGTAAGTGAGGTGTGTAGAAATGAATGAAGTTGGTTTTGGTCATTTAGAATTAATGTGTACCAAGTTTGATTCAATACTTTTTATGGCATAAAATGTGAAAAATGGTATGTAATGTGTACTAATGTTGGTCCAAATGAGGTAATTAGCATCATGACCATATAATGATATTGGTAATGTCTCAAAAATTCAAAATCAAAAGCATTTGATGACTTGAAATGTAAGAAACACCTATCATGTCCAAAAATTCACTTTTCATGCTTACCATGATTCACATGTTCACAAATATCATCAAACATCATGGATTTTGAGTTCATTGTGAAGTTAAGGCCATTGGACACAAGTTTCATGTTGGAAAAAATAGGATTTGAGGCCTTAAAGTTCATGAAAATGACCATTGAAAATAATGACCTATAATGAAGTTTCCAAAAGTACCCTTGCCTTGTGAAGACCATAACTTGAGTTCCACACATGAGAATGAGGGCTTCTTGGACTTTTTGGAAAACTAAGACCATGAGGAATAACCTTCATGTTCACTTGAAAGTGAGGAGAAGCTTAGTTCCATGTGAAAAATGTCTTGGAAGTGGGTTGACTTTGAGTTGACCAGAATTCATTCATATGAGGACACCAACTTGTTGCCAGCATAACTTGAGATGTAAAAACTCAATGGATGAGTTCTTGTACTCAAAATAAATCTTGGAAGATGATGAAAAAGTATCATGTTTTCTTTAAAATGAGATTAGACTTGCATCATGGGGAAAATGTCCTTGAAGTTAGGCACCAAAGAAGGGGATTTTACACTAAAATCATCTAAAACCCTAATTTAGTTACTCTTTGAATTCTTGAATCTCCTTGATTTGGTCTCAACATGACATCCTAGATGCTTCAAGATGACTTACCACTTCTTGTATGACTTAGAACCAAGTCTTGAACCTTTTCAAGTCCACTGTTGACTTTGAGTTGACCAGATGAAACCCTACCACCATCTCCTTTGACTGAGGCTCTTGCAGATGAATTGTTTGACCACACAAACTCCATGAAGACCTCTCAAGATGAATATTAAGCTTTTGAATTATTCCTTATCCAAATAGATGACCTCCTGACCCTCTGATGATCCTCAAGGTAGGAGGTGCCACCCATACACTAACTTCTCCTCTCAAGGAGCCTTGAAACCGACATCTGATGGTAATGAACCCTTGATGTTTTGCAAGTGATACCCTTGCTTGAGCTTGAAAAAAGAAGTTATCCTCTTGAGTGGCAAACACAACACCTCTTGATCTCCTATAAGAACCAATGCTATGCAAATGCAAATGCTAAAATGAAAAGACACATAAGCCAAGTTAAAAGAAAAGGAGGTTGGTCAAATTTTGGGGTACAACACATAGGTCCCAAGTCCATGTGGAGAAGTTAAAACACTTTTGAAGTAGTGAGATGTTTGATCTTCTGGTGTGACATCCTTGTTTGCTTTCCTATTTGGCATTCACCACATATTTTTCCTTCTTCAATCTTTAGCTTAGGAATTCCTCTGACAACTTCCATAGAGATGATCTTCTTCATTCCTTTTAGATGTAGATGACCAAGTTTTTGGTGCCACAATTTCACTTCATCTTCTTTGGCTAGAGCACATTTAGAGTCTTGAAAGACCCATAGGTAGCAGTTGTCCTTAGATATGACTCCCTTCATGATCACTTCTCCTCTCTCATTTGTAATCAAGCATTCAAATTTAGTGAAGTTAACATTGAGTCCTTGATCACACAGTTGACTGATGTTAATTAAGTTATTAGTTAATCCTTTAACCAGCAACACATTGTTAAGGTTAGGAGCTCCTGAGCAGTTCAATTTTCCAACTCTCTTGATTTCACCCTTGGCTCCATCACCAAAAGTCACATAGATAGTAGAGTGGGGTTTGATGTTTACTAAGAGATTTTTGATCCCTGTCATGTGTCTGGAGCATCCACTGTCAAAGTACCAATCTTCCTTAGCTGAGACTTTGAGGGATATATGAGCTATCAAGCTTGTAGCAGCAGCTTTAGGAACCCATTGCTTTGTAGTAGTAGCTTTAGGAATCCATTGCTTCCTAGTAGAATGAATGTTTTGATTGGGTCTAGTTTAAGAAATAGGTTTAGGATATCCATGCAGTCTAAAGCAGAAGGGCTTTATATGACCAAAACGTTCACAATGATGACATTTCCATCTTTGGAATCTTCTTCTTGAGTGGTTGGGTTGTCCTCTGTCATGATGTTGAGACATCTGTTATGACATATTTCGCTTAGATCCAGAAGGATTGAGGTGTGAAGATGGATTACAGGCTGAAGATGGTTTCTTTTCTTCATCATAACCTAACCCTGTCTTGTCTCCTTCCTTTTTTCCAGCTTGAAGGATTTTATCCAGGGTGTTAGTACCACTGTTTAGCATTTTAACAGACTTGCCCATTTGATCAAGTTGGGAAGTCAGCCGAGCAACTTCATCATTCAAGTCAATGATAGTTTTAAGATGTTCTTCCTTCTTAGCCTTCAGTTTGATTATGAGTTTCTTCTTCTTTTCTCCTTGATGACATACTTCTTCACTTCTAAGACACAAATCTTTGTAGGAAGCTGCAAGTTCTTCAAATGTTAATTCATCATCATTGGAGTCTTCATCATAATAGTATCTTCCAGTCAAAGCAGTCACATGTTTAGCAGACTCTTCTTCAAGATCACTGTCAGAATCCTCATCAGTCCAAGAGATAGCAAGGATTTTCTTTTGTTTCTTGAGATAGGTAGGGCATTCAGCTCTAATGTGACTAAATCCTTCACATCCATGGCACTGAATCCCTTTGCTTTGGGTGGATTTCTCTTCAGACTTGGTTCTTCTACCTGTATCATTAGACCTACTAATGTCATAAGAGTTGTTCTTGACATTTGACCTTGACTTCATATCCATCCTCTTCATTACTTTGTTAAATTGTCTTCCAAGAAGCACTATGGCATTGTACAAGCTTTCATTAGTATCCCCATCAGATTCATCCTCTCTAATTTCAGTATTTGACATAAAGGTTATGCTCTTTTTCTTATCAGATTTTTCACTTATCCCCACTTCAAAGGTTAAAAGAGATCCAATAAATTCATCAACCCTCATCTTGCAAATGTCTTGAGCTTCTTCTATGGTAGTTATTTTCATGTCAAATCTTTTGGGAATAGACCTGAGAATCTTTCTTACCAGCTTTTCTTCTGACATCTTTTCACCTAGGGCACTTGAAGCATTGGCTATTTCAAGAATATTCATATAAAAATCATGTATGCTTTCATCATCTTTCATCCTTAGGTTTTCAAATTTTGTAGTTAGCAATTGAAGTCTAGACATCTTTACCTTAGAAGTACCTTCATGAGTAGTTTTGAGTATCTCCCAAGCATCTTTAGCAACTTCATAATTGTTTACCAATCTGAATATATTTTTATCAATTCCATTGAACAAGGCATTCAAGGATTTGGAGTTACCAAGGGCTAATTCATCCTCTTCCTTAGTCCATTCTTCCTCAGGCTTTAAGTTAGATGTAGCTTTTCCATCTTTCACAACAGTTACAGGGTGTCCCCATCCTCTTATAAAAAGCTTTTCAGGCCTTACTATCCAATGATTTTAAGAAGGCAACCATACGAGGTTTCCAATAATCATAATTACTCCCATCCAGAACAGGCGGTCTGTTCACAAATCCTCCTTCTTTGTCCATAGTACCAGAAAGTATTGTCCCTAGATCTCACCCAAAATCAGAGCAGGATGCCTGCTCTGATACCAACTGAAATTCTGGTATCATATATGAGATGTCGAAGGAGATGTCATGACACTAATATCTGAACAATCACCAATTTATAAACAAGATAAAAAGGCTGTTAACAATAGTAAATAGACACAAGCAATTGTTAACCCAGTTCGGTGCAAACACACATACATCTGGGGGCTACCAAGCCAGGAAGGAAATTCACTAAATAGAATTAGTTTGAAGATACACAATAAACTCTCTCTAGTTTACGATCTTCGCACCTAATCTCTACCCTTGCAATTTCTATCTAAAACACCTTAGATATGAGACACCTCTCACTCCCCCTCAATCACCGCAGTGATAACAACAGATGAATAAAACTTATAAGATACTGTTCAAAGACAATACTTGATCTTGCTTAAAAGCTTCAATCAAGAACAATACACTCTTGCTTACAAGCTTTGAGTGAACAACTTACAACACAAAAACTCAGTCCAATTCACACATCAAGGTGATGAGTGAATGGCTCACAAATACAAACACACGAAGCCAAAAGCTTATACCTTACACAACGCACTAACTTAACCCTAGCTTCTCTAAAAAATAAAATAGGAGTGTGAAGACTATATATAGTAACACTTTGAACGAGCTTGGGCTTTAGCAAAAACATTATCTGATCTAATAGAATCAATTCAGATAATTCTTCAAATCTTTTCATAAAGAGCATCAAGGAAATATAACCAAAATAGATTTGATTAAATCAAATCAAATCAAATCAAATCACTCTTCAAATCTTCAAGATTTTCTTCAGAAAATAGCACAGAAGATTTCACAATTACTCCATGAATTATGCACCAAAAACTCTTTTGAATAAGGAATATTTCCATGCATATTTAAACCACTAAAACCCTAATCACAACAGCGCAAAGATTTGCACAAAAATGCAAAAGCCAGACCAACACATTCTCACTGAATGTTTTGTTCACAAATGTCAGGACATCATGCTTGACATCATGAACTAAGCCCTGCAACAATAAGAAATAACCACCTGCAGAATGTTAAGAACATATGTCAAGACGTCATGTAGGACATCTTGTGATATCACCAAGTTTTACCAAAATTCCTGCCAATCAAGAACTTACACTTTATGATATGAATGATGGTTCTAGTGTGATGTACAAGCAACACAGACATATTACTCAAGTAAAAACCCTAACACTAGGTATCTTCAACATCTGATCATCAAAAACATTAGGTTTGAGTCTCTTTAAATAGAAATGCTTCTTCTGGGGTTTTTCTAATGGGCGTAAGTAGCTTTGACCTCGTCCAGAAATATAGAAGGTTTAGTTGGATTGTGCTTTTGATTTGTTCCACAAAAACCTCTAAAAAAAGATATTATTTGTGTTTAAATTAAAATTTAAATCTCCATTTAAATTTGATTTGATCACATCCAATTTAATCAAACAAATATACATAAATGCATTGCTAAAATATAGAAACAAATCTGATTGAAACAACTAAAAAATAATGCACATAACAGCTACAACATTGACCTAATGACAATGGCCAGATGTTAGACCCGTGTTGAGACATATGTTCTCACATGTGTCCTTTCTTTACAAAAACAACTTGAACATGCCATGTTGTTTTTCATAATGCAGCCAACCCAAAAAGGAACAACCATCTCCCCCTTTGAAAAACTTTGGTAAAACAAATTTTTTAAAAACATACTAGATGTGCAACATAAGTTGAGCATTAAGCACACCACACACAAGAAAACATAGAAAACATCAGCAGTAGAAAAAGTATAAAAATTAGAAGATAAGTGGTTGTTTCACACTGGTCAGTCAGTCACACAATGACGCTTTCATAATTCATCAAGCATGCATACAAACATAGTTTGTAGTTGTCAGTTAGGTCGATATTCAAGCACACATCACAACTACACATCAAGCTACAAAACATCAGGGTTAATACACATATAGTAGATCAACTCACACATGCTCAAAGGCTAGACGTTAGGCCATATAATCTAGCATGTGAGCAAACACACATAATAATCCAATAACACATACACTACTTGTAGCATAAACCCATTTAGTAGTTATAACACACTGCCAACACACTGCAACTACTCCCCCCTTTTTGCCACATTTTAGAAAAGGTAGAAATAAAACCAACTCAGCCAGGAGTAGAAAAGATACTGATTCATTGTTAGTGGAAACAAAATCAGAAATACAGATGAGTACAACAAAACTAGAATAAGACAAAGTTACTACATAACCACAAATATAAGCCTAAAAATAAAAGGCCAAAAACATCAAAATAACTTCAGGTTGATGACATCAGTCTTTAGAGTTAAACTCAGCTGTGAACTATCAGACTCAGGGGGAGCTTACAAACCTCATACCCTGTTGTTGTAGAGAAAAATAAATGTCCAACATTTTCCTTTAAATACCTGTGTTTGTCATCATCAAAAAGGGGGAGATTGTTAGAACAAGATTTGTTCTTGATATATCCTCTTTTAGTTTTGATGATAACAAAAGTATTAAAAGAACAATGGTTTATTTGATGTGTGTTCTATTTATGCAGGTTCTTGTAAATAAATAATCAGAACCTGTTTTACTTAGACACACTTGGAGTTGTTTCATTGCTAGCTTCTGGTGGCAGAGTCTGAAGAACAATTGCTAGTATGGTTTGACGAAGACTATGAGCTGAAGGCCTCAACATTCAGACGAGTTTCTACACTTGGTAATTGTATATCAACATCTGGTACCATTTAGAGTTGGTGATAAAGTTTTGGACTATCCGTACTACTGAAAGCAAGATGTATTATCTTATCAGCCTGTCAGCTCGAGTCTACAAGATTGCAAGGCTAAAAAAAGATGGTACGTTCTATGGATGTTTGCTCCCAACGGCTCTATTAGTATAGAACCTCTTGAAGACTCAAAGGTTAAATATGTTACACACTGGATTCAGAATCTACTGCACATCCATCTTTAATGTCTCTTGTACTATGGAGCAAAATCAAAGACACTTGATCAAGTCACCTTCTCAACGGCTAGTTTCTAGAAAGGCTATATATGTATATATATATGTATATATATATATATATATATATATATATATATATATATATATATATATGTATATATATATATATATATATATATATATATATATATATATATATATATATATATATATATATATATATATATATATATATATATATATATATATATATATATATATATATATATATATATATATATATATATATATATATATATATATATATATATATATATATATATATATATATATATATATATATATATATATATATATATATATATATATATATATATATATATATATATATATATATATATATATATATATATATATATATATATATATATATATATATATATATATATATATGGCTGAAGATTCAAGCTTGAATTTTCACAAGGATTCTTCTGTTGAAGGAGTAGCAACATCAAACAATTATCAACTCTATGTAATATGCAAATTTTCTGTTTTAGGTTGTAATTGTAAAAGCCTTAAGATTTCTTAGCCCTGTATATATTGGAAATCTTAAGTGCTTTAGGTCTTTGTTATGGTGATCTTCCGTACCTCTGATGCTTGCATCATGTACACATTGTTCTTTATTCTACTGATCCTTCAGTAGTTTAGATTAAGTCTCCTGCTATGTGCTTCAGCAAAAAGTCTTGTCTCATTGGGGTTCAAACAACAAGACTTAAGGCAAGAATGGTTAAGCAATATGAGTCTCATTACTTAAGTGCTTGAGCTGTGAAAGTCTTATTTAGCTAGTCTGATTGAGCAAGTGGGAAAGTCTCTGTTTAGTGGGCGAGAGCAAGAAGTCTCAAGTGCAGCTTGAGCAAGGGAAGTCTCAGTCTAGATGGCCAAAAGAGCAGATGGCTCAGCCAGAGGATGTGAGCAAAGAAAGTCTTAGACATGTGGTCTAAGCAAAGGGAAGTCTCAACTAGAAGACAAATGAGAAGAAGCCTCAGTCAGATGGTGTGAGGAAAGGTTAAGTCTTAGACATACGCTCTAAGAAACGGAAGTCTCAGACAGTTGGTCTGAGCAGTTGTAAAGTCTTATGCAGAAGCATAAGAGATTGTAATCATAAAGTGGTTATAATGAAAAGCTCTTGTGAGGAAAGGGGACTGAACTATTCTCAGCTAGAGGAGGAACTAGTATAAGTCTTGTGTATTTTGTTGTTATTTTATTTAATTATGTTGTATCCACTGCCAAACAAATTAACTCAGAATCTGAACATGGTTCTGATTCTGAAACTCTGATCAGAAGCTAAATAATAAGAAAACACGAAACACAATTCAACCCTGCTTCTTGTGTACTTTTCACACCTTCACAGTCACCTATCAGAGTCACCTTGATCCTTGCGCTTTGACTAGCTTAGGTTCTGATCTTCAGAAGCAGACTTCTTCAAAGTGTAGTCTTTAGAGGCGGACTTCTTCAAACACTGACTTTCAGACACTGACCGACACTGACCTCTTCAGAAGTTAACTTCTTTAGAGGTTGGTCTTCAGATTCTGATCCATTAGATTCTGGTCTTTAAGCTTCTCTCTAGATAAGAGGTAGGTAGAGGATGAATAAAGCAATAAAGAAGATAGATACATAGAGTTATCCTAGTTTCTCTCACAACTTGATAGTAATCCAGTCCCTTCGTACTTACAAGAGACTTTCACTATAATCACACAAGATTACAATTTGCTTAAGAACACAAGTAAGAGACTTCTATGCTCATTCAGGCAAGCAAGAGACTTCCAATGCTCAAACACAAAGTAAGAGACGTATATGATCAAGCACACAAGCAAGAGACTTCAAATGCTCAAACACAAAGTAAGATACTTCTATGCTCAAGCATACAACTAAGAGACTTTCAACGCTTAAGAACATAAGCAATAGACTTCTATACTCAAGCACATAACTAAGAGACTTCAAATGCTCAAACACTAAGTAAGAGACTTTTAACAATCTACCTAACTGTCGCACCTCGAAAAATAAAAATAATCGAGAACACAACCCTCGCGTGAAAGGTGCGGAATACGGTTCGACAAAGTCGCCACTGAACTTTATTTATCCTAAAAGAGGGAAAGAAAAATATCGATAAAACCTTTAAAGAGAGATAAGAACATGGTCGTCGCAACCACATTCTAGGTTCGGGAGTCGGATACGCAAGGGGAAGGTATTAGCACCCCACACGCCCGTTGTGCTCAACAAGAACCTCTTAGTTCAATTTGTAATGAGTTTTATCTACGCTTGTTTGTTTTCATTTCAATGATAAATGCGAAATGGTAAGTTAAAAGGATTCGATACTAGGGGAAAATGGGAGGTTTTAGGTTAGGGCGCTCGTCAAGAATTGGGGCCCTTGTGCCTACGTATGCTCATTTGGACGAGAATGAGGAATCAGAGCGTTTTTAGTTCGACTACGGGAAAGGATAGGGGAAAACGGAAGATGGAGGGAAGATAGCTTGCCAAGATCATCAAAATCTTGTGCCTACGTATCTTACATTCAAATGAGAATGAAGAATCAGAGCATCCATAGTTCGTGGGGACGACCACAAAAAGCGATGGGATTGATGTGTTGAAGTTTGGTTTGGAAACGAAAGATTGAATGACAAACAATCCAAGGGGCGTGCCTCGAGAGCTGTCACTCAAGAATCCAGGGAATGTGAGATTCCAAGAACTCAATTCTTTTGGGAGTTGATTAGAAAGGTTTGAGAAAGGTTGAACATTTTAAAATTGAAAGATTGAATGAATAACAACCCAAGGGTGTGCCTCGATAGTCATTCATTTGAAGATCTAAGGAATCCTAGATTCCAAGAATCCTCTTCTTTCGTGATTTGATTAAGAAAGTGTTTGATAAAGATTAAGTATTTTAAGATAAAAGGTTGAATGAACAACAACCCAAGGCATGTGCCTCAAGAGCCATTCACTCGAAGATCCAAGGAATGCTAGACACCAAGAATCTTCTTCTTTAGAATTTTGTTTAAGAAAGCAGTTTGAAAAAGATTCAATCGAATTGGTTGAGAAAAGATGTTGATAGCAAGGTAAAAGGCGCTCGACTTATGAGTTTGAGTAAAATACCACTTGGCGTTGGATCAAGGGTTTGCAAAAAGATGTGAGAATCGAGACTAGTCCTTAGGGGGTGCTCCTAATGATGAAACCACGATGAAATGCAAAAGTGTGTGTTACATTGATGGTGAATGCTAATGAGCAATCGACTTACAATGGGTGTTTCAAAATGGCTTGATGACGAATCAAGAATTAGTTCGAAAATGGTTTAGTCTATGCTAGTCCCTCGGGGTGCTCCTAGTAAATAAACCACAATCAGAGCAATACGGCGTACATCGGAATAGGAGCGGGGTACATGTAAGTTATACAGGATTGCACAAAATAAAAGGGTTCATTGTAAGGTAGCCCAAGAGGAAGCTGTGTGTGTGTGTGAGGTTTCCTAAACTAAGCCTTGAGTGAGAGTCAGACAAAAGCTCCAAGCTAGGGTTTCTGTATATAGTCCACGTTTCTTTGATAGGAAAGTAACCAAAAGCCCACCAATTTAGGCTTTTAAGATTTAGATCATTTTATTGTGTTTTTGAATAGTGTGAACAAGATATGGATAAGATGAATATGATACGAATAATATGACAAGATAGATATCAACAATAATATAATCAAGATAATATCCACAATAGTATAATCAAGACAATATTAACAAGTATATGAACAATGATAATAAGATCAAGATATATTGACTGAAAAGTAAATCAAGAATATATTGACTGGAATTAAAGTTAATGATTAATCGTTATTGCTTGAATCGGGTCGACTGTAGCGCTAAATCGTCGTAGCACGATCTATGACAAAGATCATACTGTAGAAGGTAGCGCAAGTTAATATTTATGCTAAAACATGATGGAGAAACGATATTGAGGATCATTCTCCAAAGAAATCGTGCCACACAAAAAGAAAATATGACAATCTCATCTTAATCACAAACTTGTGTTAATTAATCGAAGGTAACCTATTGCGATCCCAAAGTATAGAAAATGATCTAAAAGATCATTCACTACAGATTTGAAATAACAAAAGTTAAACAACCTCAACCAATCAAGATTCGTGAATAAAAAGACTTCATTGACCAAGAAGAATTGAAAACAAAATCGAAATGAAAATCAAGATGAAAATGAAAGGTAAAGATAAACCAAGAAATAAGATCTAAATAGAATGGCAACCAAAATATAATCAAGATAGTTTTAAGAAAATCACATGATTTTTAACAAAATATTTAATGAAATATTTAACAACATCACTAACAAAAATATTAATAATAAACAAAATTATTGACAAAAATATCAACTGATAATTAACAAGAAAATTAGTAAAATTACTAACCAAATTATTTAACAAGAGTGTTTCCAATCCAAGATAAATTAACAAAAGGCTAAAATATTAACAAAGCATAATTAAACTAAATAAAAATAAATAAATAAATAAAGATTAAAGTTAGGGGTGTAGAAGCATGGAAGGTGTGGTGTTGGTATGGAAGTGGTAGTATGTGGAATTATCATGGGCCTCACGGCCCATTCATCCACCATCAATTGGCAACAAAAAGTAACGAACAAAGAAAAAAAAACGGGTTTTACAAAGCCTAATCTCATACTCCACATCTTATACTAGGGATAAGAATAACCTAAAGAAGCATGGTACAATCAACATCACTATTTTCAACTTGAAAAGCAAAACAAAAAACACACAAACAGAAGAAAAAATAGCGTGCTTCAGATCATCATTGCGCGAAGATGAAAGAGAGGAAAAATCGAAGTGTTTCAACCTTCTTCGTTTTTTCTCATGTGATCTCAGTCTTGTTCCATGTTCGTTCGTGATTCAAGATGTTCGTCTTTGATTTCATTTTTAGTCTATGCTTCTCTTCTTCTCAAACTCTATTCAAATTTAGGATTTCGATTGGGTTTGCTTACATTTGGGTTTTGAATAGTTGTGTTGTTGTTAGGATTTGCGAGTTTTGTAGGAGAATTTGAGTGGGGTTGTGATTATTGATGATTGTAGATGATGCGGAGGTTGAAGGAGTTTTTTTTGGCAGATTAAGAGTGAATGGAGAAAGAAGGTTCGAATCGTTGAAGAGGGTGAAGGGGATTTTTCTTTTGCAGAGTTTTTTTTGTCCCTTCCGAACCTTCAAATGAGATGGATTTATAGGAGTATGAGAAGGTACGAATTGGGAAAGAAAAAATTTATGATGTTATTATTTCTATTTTTATTTTAAATCAATTTTTTTTCATGCTTGTTAGGTTGGTTTCATTGTTTAACATTATTTTTATTTCATTTTTTAAATCAATTTCATTTCACCTAAAATTTTGTTTTCATTTCTTTTAAATAATCTTGTTTTAAAAAATTGTTTCTATTTTAATTTTAGGATGGTTTTTAGCATTTCATTAAAGAACAAAAACAAATGCATTTCTTTAAATATACATTTTCATTTTTAGATATACAAGACAAATAAAAAAAAATTAAATATTTTTTATTAATATTAATTCTTTACAAAATAAATAAATAAATAATATTATTAATAAACCTAATTCTTTACAAAAAAAATACAAAATAATAAAATAACAAAGAGATAGTAAATTACATTTTTCATAAAAATCCTAAAATCCCTAAGTTCCTAAATCGTCCGATTTTTCTTTGTTTCAATTTCGAATTTTTCGATCTTTCTTTCGAACCTGCAAAAATAGCATAAACATACAAATTTTATTGGTTAGATTTTTTTCAGACACTCACAGAACATTGTCATCATCGGGTGTGTCGGGAGGGTAACAGATTGCTCTGAAACCAACTCCCGACTCCTTTCCGACATTTGATAAATCCGATAATTTCATTTCTTACTTTTCAAGGCAACCAAGAGAGAGAGGGAAAGTGATTTTTGAAGTGCTTTTGAGAAAAAGCTGGTTTGGGAAAAAGTGCTTATCCAAAAAAGTGCTTATTGGAAAAGCACTTATTTGAAAAAGTGTTTTCTCAAAAAATTGGTTTGCCAAACAGGCCTTAACGACAATTTTCCAGAAAATTCTCATTGTCAACGGATCAACTCAACCATCCAAGCGATCATACCAACAACTTTTTCAGGAAAACGCATGCAACAATGAATCCTAAACAATTAGCAGATAATCTCGCAGCAAGCAACAAGCCAGCAACTGCAAATCCACAACCCAAGCGGGTTAGAATCAAGTCAAAGAAACTAACAGCAAATCGACAAACTCTGAAAATCACAATGAATCAGCCAACAAATAAGCCATCAAACTCGCCAATACATCGTGTAAATCCAAGCCCACACTATCAATAACAAAGATATAAAAACTCATCGTTAAAGAGTGAAAAGGGGAGGGGGAACCCTAAATAAAAACGGCACAAAAGTTTGGATTCAGAAAACTCTTCGAGTTTCCTCATCATCACCAGCCGACGGATTCAGATAAACCCAAAAGGGTTTTATCGTCATCATCTTGTCAAACGAAAGAAGAAGAGGAGATTTTTGCACAGACCATCGGTCAAGGCGAAGCAAGAACCCAGAAGCTCAAACTCGTCAAGATTCGTTCGAAACCGCAAACCGGCCTCAGACGTTCATCATCATCGGCTCATATCATATCACCATCAACATCACCGGCCAAAGATCAACCGCGAGCCCGCGGCGGCCGTGGACTCGTTGGGAGTCTCACTACCTCCGGTGGATTCCAGCTCCAATCTCGCCGTCCGAAATGAAAAAGGGTAAGGGTATGGTGTTAATGATATGTTGGTTTCGATTTGTTGTTGTTTCAGGGTGAAGAGGGTATGCAAGCAGAAATAGGAGAGGAACACGAAGACATGCGAGAAAGGAGATGAGGAAGCGAAGCTCCCCGAACTCCATTAATGGCGCCGGCGACATGCGAAGTAGAGGAAAAAGGTTATTTCAAAACTCCAATGAATGGAAATATGGACAGCCAAATCTTCTTGTTCTGTTGGTTTTTTGGATTTTTTTTCTTATTGTCATTTATTATTATCAGATTTATTATTAGTTTGTGATTTAACATGGTTACAATTTTATATTAAAGTTTTTATTGAAACTTAAAGGTTAAACATTTATTTTCTTAGAATTAAACGTAAACTTAAAACTTTTTTTTTAGATTTAGGATTAATTTTTTAACTCATTTTTAAAATTCAAATTAAAACTCATGTTTTTAGAAAAAAGATTTAAATCATTAAAAAATTGAAAACGTTTTTTACTTTAAAAATTAAAGCATTTTTTTCATTTAAATTAAAATATTTTCTTAATTACAATAAAATTAAAACAGGTTTTCTCCATTAAAATAGTTTCTCCTTGTAAATACAAAAAAAATCAAAATTTGAAGTTTTCTCCTGATTAAAATATTGGTTCTTTTTCAAAATTAAGATTAACTTTCCTTTCAAAAATAATTCGAAAAAATAAAACTCTTGATGTAGCCGTTTTAATTTCGTCTAACCCCATGAGTTCGTTCATTTCAGCTTATTGACATTCCATTTGTTCGTACTGTCTTTGTTTCAATTGTAATCAGGCGAGTAATCGTCGCAGTTATTTATTCTTGCACTTTTGGGGTTTGTAATTTACGCGAGTGATCGTCGCGATGCGCTTTTGCTTTACTGCTTTCATTGAATGCTTTATTCATGCCATGTAATAATTCATCATCTGCTTATTTTTTACCGTTTAAACACGTCCGAAGGATTAAGTCTAACTGTTTGATTGCCAAGTCAATAGCCTTACCCTTTGAACATTTCAAAACCCTAATTAGCCTAGGCGTCCCGCCGTGGACGAAAATGCCCATTACCCTAGCATTAGGTTCAAGAGTCGCCGTACTCTGTTTTAGGGTTTCCCGCCATGGAACATTTAGTCAACCCTAATTTAACCCTAATTTTAATTAACAACTTCAACATAGAAAGATGAGTTTCAAGACTCCACGTAAGCGTGTCCTTAAGATACGTTTACTCCCCATTGAAACCTTGACCACAATCAAGATGTTTCTAACCTCCCTTTCGAGGGGAACTACGATTACTCTGATTCCATTCCCTACCCAGGATACGTAGGCACAAGATGCGAATCTTGCCGAGTAAACTTAGGACTAACCCTTAGGTCTTTTAAGTCATTCCATCCCTTAGCTCAGTATATACTTTAAAACAAATAATAAAGCAAAAATAGCACAAATAAACAAAAGGTTCCTATAGAGTACTACAGAAGTTTAGGGTGCTAGTACCTTCCCTAAACTTAACCAACCCCTTACCTAGGTCTCTCATCGCATTGTGTTTACGATGAAAAAATAGGTTTTCCTTCGGATAAATCAAAGTCGGTTGTGAATCAAAGAGTTGTGATTCAAACTAATTAATAGTTTGATATCCTATTTCCACCGCAACAGAAAATGGCGACTTAACTGGGGGCAGCCATAATGTTTAAGGGTTACCCCTATTTTGTTTTACTCTACTATTTGCTTCGTTATTATTTGCTTGTACATATATATATTTGTTATACCTTGCTTGGGGGTATCTACTTTGTTGTGAGATAAGTCCTACACCTGGGCTTGAGTGAACTTATTATAGGAGGTGATATATTCTACGAGACTTATAGGAAGTGATTCCCGACCAAGCTGACTTGAGAATCACCGCTCCGTAGAGACCCTTTCGAAAATGGTTCGGTTGAACGAGTATTCGTGAAAACTTTTATTATTGTTGATTGGAGTCCTTGATACTGGGGACCGTAGTACCTTAACACCACCTTGGCCTTACCTAGGACGTACTGTGGGGACTATTAGGGAGTATTCCCAAAATAGTTGCTACGCGACACTATACTCAAAAGAGGTTCTCTTGAGAATATTATTAACCACCGAGTCAATCGGGAAATTGATAATATCCGAAAGATGGACTGATGACTTTGGTCACTGCTTTAGAACCCTTGTTCTGCAGGTACAATTAACCCTATAGTACATACTTTTTGGGGATGCGTAGACCTTAACTCCGTGCACATACCTTTAACCTAGGACTTGTGTATATTTGTGCATTGCATCCATAAAGCATCACATTGCATTACATTCCATGGAATTCAAACTTTATTTATGAATATTGAAGGATACCATGGATTACAATAAGGAAAATACTTTAAAATATTATTTTAAGAGTCTTAAGTTGGAGGACCTAAGGGAGTTAGGAGCTTTGGTTCAAGATCAAGAAGGATTCAGAAACAAGTATGGAAGGCGGTCATCTTTGTTGAAACTTCAAGTAGACAAAGGACTTCTCTCTGCTTTGTTACAGTTCTAGGATCTAGATTATCTTTGCTTTACATTCCCCGAGTATCAGCTCTTGCATACCCTAGAAGAGTACTCTCAGTTGGTGGGGTTACCTATGTTGGATGGATCTCCTTTCCCTTTTCTTGGAGATGAACCCTAAAGAACAAGACATTGCTAAAGCCATATGTTCGAAGTTATCCGACATCAAGGACATTAATCACCAACGGTTGTGGAGACTTTTCCAACGTACCCTTGCTTGGTTCTAGTGGAGGATTTATTTTCCTCCAACCCTCAATCTACCTTTTGAAGATAGGCTCCTCCTCAAAAAGGCCCAGCTAGAAGAGCATATCAAGGAGCAGAATACGAAGCTTCCTTTGGGTCATTAGTAGCTTTTATTTAGCTATTTTCATTAAGACTTTCTTTTAAGAATATTATTTGTAATCCAGTTTTGCAAATTACTAAATAAATTTTCTTTGGTATTCCGCGATATTCGTAAAAATTTGAATTCCATGAGATCATTTCATTTGCATTCATATTTTAACACCATTGCATGTGTCTCCCGGTTTCTCATTCTCGGTCCTCCCGCCTTCTAGTTTCGTCACCCTGGGTCTTCCACATCAGTACAACACTAGAGCCCAAGCTCGAAAAAGGATGGAAGAGCATAATCAAGAGATTGACCGTGTCAGCCATGAACTCGAAGATCTTCGAGGAAGTGTGGGGCAGATTATGGAGATGCTACAAGCTCTTAATGCGAAGATGTATAATCAGCCTACTGTTGTTTCTGAGGTTACCAATGTTGTTGCAGATCCTCAACCAGTTGTTACTGTCGAGAATATACCTCCCCATGGTCTTCAATCTAGTTTGGTGTGTCCTACCATTGCTCAACCAGTTCGACGAGTTACTCCTCCGAAGCGCAAAACTCTGAGCTTTGACCACCATAAAGGACCTACACGTCTGAGGAATCGCTTGATGGCTCCTCACCAACCTTGGCAACATCAGCAGAATTGCGTTCAGGTTTATCCTGTTCAGTACGCTCAACAACCTTATGTAGCTATTATTGCGCCTCCTTTCAATCAGCAGTTTCCTACATATCAGTCTGGGCAACCGGCTCCATTCTATCAGCATCTGGTTTATCAACAATCTCCTGGTTATCAGCCTGCACAAACTCCTGCCAAGTGTCAACGAGCACCCAAGGCTCCTGCCAAGCAACAGCCTAAGAAGCAATCACCTCGTCAGAATGGTCCGAATAGGAGACAGTACAAGCAGTGTCCTCCGATTCTGATGACTTTCACCGAGTTGTATCCTTTCTTAGAGCAACGTGGCCTGATTACTACCCGAGCTTTGGGTCCACCTCCCAATCCTTGGCCTGCCGACTACAATGCCGCCGCTCATTATTTATTTCATGAGGTTGTGCCTGGTCACGATTTGGAAGGCTGTTACGCGCTTAAGAACATTGTCAGAGATTTGCTAGAAAAGAAGATCCTGTCTTTTGACGATCCTCAACCAAAGGTCAAGACTCCTCTCACGGTTTCAGTTAAAGGACAGTGGTAAAGTGTCGGGTTTTTGTTATCGTCTCCACAGGGAATATAAGATTTTGCCGCCGTACAACAGTTATTAAATTCGTAGTTTTATAGTAACAAAGGGTTTGGTTTTAAAAACGGTATCTTGCATAAAAGTTATAAACAACGGTAAACATTAGGGTTTGACGATTTAAAGAAAGATTGCCAAAGTTAGGTTTTAATGATCACTTTGCATGCATATGCTTAATCAACAAGATTTATAAACTCCATCTAGATAATAAATTCATTCACAACATCCTCTCAATGTGATTATCTCTAACTCACATTATGGGTTTTACCGTTTTGATCCATTGTTGATCTCTCACACAATCTATCAAACTGATAACATTAAAGTTTAACATTTTAAGTGAACATCTTCATTCTTAACTATCTCTAGCTTAAAAACAAAGATGGATGAAAACCTAGGTTAAGAGTTGGAAAATATCTCTCAATCATAAACCAACACAAAGAGTTTTCAGTAAAGCAAAGTTTTCATCATCCAAGAGTTTACAATACAAATGAAGATCAATATATTTACATACAAAGGTTGATGATCACCTACATCTAACCTTGACAACAAGAAGAAGTTAGCCACTCATTCTCATGGTAGCTTGAACAAGAAGGAAATGGAGAAGATGAAGAACATCCACTTCGAAGAATCGATGAAGGATGTGATTCCACTTCTCCTTGATTGCACACAAAATAGCAAAATGAAGAAGAACTAATATTTTTAGGGTTCTAGAGCTCTATTCTTATGTTACAAAAAAGTGACCTCCTCTCAAGTACATGGTATGGGCTATATAAAGCAACCAATAACGTAAAAAGGAAGGGTTGTCTGCGCACATTCGCCAGGCGAATCATGACCTTCGCCAGGCGAACCAAAAATAACTTGGCACTTCAAAGTGCCTCTGGCTAGCAAATCGCCCTCTGAGGTATCGTGCATTCGCCAGGTGAACAATTCACTCGCCAGGCGAACATTCGCTGACCTCACTCGCCAGGCGAACTTCGGGTGGTTTTGCTACTGGAATTTGCATGAGGAAAGCTACCACTTCTTTGCCAACACCTTTGCCAGGCGAACGGTAGCGAAGCTTTGCTGGAACCTTCGCCTGGCGAACTTCCTATCTTTTAAGTCTGGGAGTTAATTCTGAATTACTCGCTCTAACTCGCCAGCTCTTGCCTGGCAAACATTTGCTGGCATTCGCTGAGCTTCGCCAGGCGAATGCTTTGGTTTGCAACTTCTCTAGACTGCTTTGTCTTGTCTCCCAAGGTGCTCTTATTAGCGTCAATCCTGCACACTAACAACAACATTACAAACACCATTCACTTGGATCACAATAAAATGAAACTAAACAAATTCGACTACTAAATCAAATACTATTAGATGAAAACGATTAAAAAGAATACTAAAAAGAAATCAAATACCTACTATAATTGGGATCTAACAACTCTCCTCAACTACTTATTTGCATGTCCTCAAGCAAAGTATGCCTCTTAAAACAAAAAGGAGGATTTGCTCAAGACCAATTCAATCCAAGTGAAAATATTCGGCTCAAATACACAACATGTGCAACAAGGCAAAAAATTACACAATTCCACGATAGATAATGTTCAAGAACTAAATTCTAAGAACAAATTAAACAATTCTTCAAGCAACAACTAAATCTCATGACATGTCATTCTAACACTCCACTTCGAAAAAGGATTGAAGCAAAAACACGCATGCAAGCGTGGGACAAAAATTCACTCAAATGATGAACAATGCAATACTATACAATTCATACAATATATAAATGCTCACAATAAAATTATGGAAGCTCAAGATCACATAGGACTTAAATGGTTGTAGCTTGGTCGGGTTAACAAACAAGGGATATATCTAAAGCCATTGAAACGAAATTTCCGATGCAAAAGAGACATTCACTGTACACTATTTACACATCTTCGACTTTGTTTTACAAGTTCCTCATTTGAACCCTTCACAACTCATGTTTCACAACTCACTTTGTTTTTCAATATTTTTCTACCAAGCAAGCATTCATTTTCAATTTTTTTTTGTATATATATATATATATATATATATATATATATATATATATATATATATATATATATATATATATATATATATATATATATATATATATATATATATATATATATATATATATATATATATATATATATATATATATATATATATATATATATATATATATATATATATATATATATATATATATATATATATATATATATATATATATATATATATATATATATATATATATATATATATATATATATATATATATATATATATATATATATATATATATATATATATATATATATTCTTTTTCTACACCGTATTCACAAAACGAGTGTTTCTCTTTTTTCATCTTTTCTTTTCAATGCTTGCTTAACTTTTCAAGAGTTGTGACAAATTACCACCTTACATTTTCGTTCTCCCCAACTTGTCTTTTCTCGTCCCCTAAGTGAATGCTCTTACTTTTTACGGCAAAAGAACAATTAATAAAAAATTCCAAGGTTTCAAGAACAAGATTTTTGAACTCTCGCTTTATTTCAAGCTAGGATTCAACTGTTTAGGCTCAAAAAGATTTACGAATACTCTCTGCTCACGGGTATAATTATATTTGGAACTGGTTGTGCTCAAAAGAAACAAGTGCCTTGATCCTCTCTAGAACTTCCACAAAATTATACAAAACAAAAGATAAAGCATGAATTACACGCATACACAAAATTCATCATCCATCCATAGCATATGTACACATAAAAGGAGGATTCTTACATTTGTGGTATAGGACCTAAATGACATATCAATCAAAAGAGTTGTAGAAGAAACAAAGGTACAAAAATTGTTCCTAGCATATCAAGTTCTACAACATTTTAAATTCTAGAACAAGGTAACTAAGTATCTTGTCAACAAATTTGTGATAACGATAATATCATCGCCGTCCCACTTGAAAGAATTCTTGCACAACTACAACAAAAAACTAAACATTGACAATAGGGTGTTAACATATTTACAACCACCATTGAATAGAACTTCACATAAAACTTACTAAAATAAAATTTTAAACCAAAAAATAAGTAATTAAAAACTCAAACAAATAAATAAAAATGTTGAATCATAAAATGGTGCATAACACCAACAATGTCAAAAGTACCATGGAAGGTACAAGTACAAAACTTCAAATTAATCCAAAGTACATAACAAAATAACCAAATGAAACTACAAGATAAAAGAAAACTTCACTTTGTAGCACAAAGTGAACAACAAAACACACAAGAAATCACTCCTCCTTAGATGTGTCATCATCATCATCATCATCATCTAGCTCATCACCCTCGTCACCGTCATTATCATCATCAACGTCAACATCATCCTCAACGGCATCCTCCCCCTACCGAAACTGGGCCTGTCCACAGGCCATGCAGCATGTTCAAGGAATTGCTCCCTTGTCATCATCGGGTGGCTCCCAGCACGATCACGAATTTGCAGCTGCAACAGCTGCATCGAGCCATGGAGATCACAAGTGGCACGCTGCTGAGCAGCCATCCAATCCCAATTATAAGCAAAAATCTCTTGCTGAAAGGGATCGTAAACAGGAGGAGCCTGACCAGATCCAGAAGAAGAACGGCCATGTCCGCCGGCAGCAGTACCTGCACCAGAAGTCTCACCAATTGCAGGTTTAGCTCTACAGAATTTCTCCACATACCTGTCATCGATCGCAGCCGGGATAGTGACCTGTCGTCTCTGAGGAATATCCACCCCAGCATAAGCACAAAGTGACATGATAAGGCATGGAAAGGTCAGCGGGGAATTTTTGCGAGCCGCCAACCCGCCACGCCCACTGAGTGCAACAGCACGCATCTCATCCGCGATGATGCGGGCAATGTCTATCTGAACATTTAGTAGGACAAAGTGGATCAAATGTGCAATAGGTAAGGGTACTGAGCTGTGGTGGGACCTCGGCACAATATTAGTCAGCACAAATAACAGGATCAGTTGTGCCAAGGGTTTTATGTCAGTGCGGAGGTACCGAATAGCTACCCCCGAAGAGTTACGCACTACACTGCGCCCATCCAAAGATAAGTCTTTGGTCATAGCATCCATATCGCGATGCTTATTCAGATCACGGTGATAGTCATCAATTTGGCTACCTGTCAAAGAGAGAGGGTTACCCAGAACATGATTAATGGACCTCCAATCAAACCTTACCATAACACCTCGAACCATCGAGGTCCAACTGAACACTTCGCCGTCATCAGGGAGGGCGTTAGCATAAAATTCCCGCACTATTTCAGCGTTGTAGCCATCAAGCGGGTTCATCAGACGCTCCCACTTCTTTGCCACAAACAGAGCATCAATAGTGTGGTAGTCCCCTGTGTCACTCAGCTGGAACCTCTTTTCCGGCACAATGTTCCTCCTCTCGAGGGCTTCATAGCATGCATGGTGAGTAGCGGCTCGGAAGCGGTCCTGGTCAAAGCGGATTGGTATGGTACGAGAGGTAGTGGCCTTCCTCTTGTGAGGGTTGATCGTTCTTGGACCCATTCTGCATACACAAAAATACACAAACATAACAAACAACACAAAACAAATTAGAAGGAACTAACAACACAAAACAGTAAGGAAAGAAAAATATGCTGCATTCACCTTGGTTCGCCAGGCGAATCCTGGCGAACACTCGCTACCACTCGCCAGGCGAATGCCAGCGAAGGTGCGAAAATGCAGACAAACAACACTTCTGCAATTGTGTTAGATGCAAACCAAAGGTGTTCTATTCCCCATTCTCATTAACAGAAGCAATTCGAACATTCATGCACTAATTTTCACAGAAAAACAGAGAGGGGTTTCTTAACCTAACACAATTTCAGAAGCACATTCAAGGATCCCACAACATAATTGTACTGACATAAAAGCACAGAAGTAGAAGAACACAACAATAGCAATACACAAACTGAAAGAAGAATAAACAAGAGAACATACCTTAGGATTGAAATTGAGGAATTTGCAGCAAGCAAAACAAGAGAGAAAATTGGGAGGGAATGTGAGAGTGAGGCAATGAAACGAGGCAAAAGGAGGTTAGGGTTTCAGAATATACAAATAAAAGAAACGGTTTATGGGCCCAGGTGGCCCATCCCAAAGGCCTCTTTTTTTTTAACTGATGTCGCACACTCGCCAGGCGAAAGTCAGCGAAGCTTCGTTGAGGCTCGCCGGGCGAATGCTCGCTGCCATTCGCCAGGCGAATGTTAGCGAACATGACAATATATTTAGGATATGATGCATTGCTCTACTTCACAAATCCACAGCCAACTTTCTCAAAAATGCATAAAATGAACAAAAACATGTAAATACTTACAATGTTGAGGTGCCTCTCAACAAGCGCTTGTTTAACGTCGGATAAGCTCGACGGTCCATGATGCTCAAAATGGAAGATCTAGAAGAAAAGCACAACTTTCTCGATCCACATGACCGCCGAGATAAATCTTCAACCGCTGACCATTGACCGTCCAACTGTCTTTTCTCTCCAAATCCTCAATGGCCACTGCCCCAAAAGTTTTCACCTCTTTAACGCGGAATAGTCCAGACCACTTTGACTTCAATTTGCCCGGAAACAATCTTAACCTGGAAGTGAACAATAGCACAAGCTACCCCAGCGTAAATTCCTTCTTACAGAGCTTATTGTCATGGTACTCCTTTACTTTCTCCTTGTACAACCAACTTGAGTGGTATGCGGCATTGCGCATCTCTTCCAACTCAAGAAGTTGTACCTTCCTCTTATCACCGACCAACTCTTGATCAAAATTTAAAAATTTTAAGGCCCATAAGGCCTTGTGCTCCATTTCAACCGGTAAATGGCAAGTTTTACCAAAAAACCAATTGGAATGGAGTTAGCCCAATTGGAGCTTTATAGGCCGTGTGAGACGCCCATAGAGCTTCATCCAACTTTTGCGACCAATCCTTCCTTGAGTTCGACACGATTTTTTCCAAAATTCTTTTAATCTCTCTATTCGATACCTCAGCCTGACCATTTGCCTGCGGGTGATACGGAGTCGTCACTTTATGCGTTACACCGTAATGTTGCAGAACTTTTTCTAACGGTGCATTGCAGAAATGTGACCCTCCGTCACTTATCAATACCCGAGGTGTTCCAAAACGGGAAAAAATATTTCTTTTTAAAAAGCTTATGACCGTTTTAGAATCCGCTCTTGGTGAGGCAATCGCCTCAACCCACTTAGACACATAGTCGACTGCCACCAACAAGTACTCGTTTCCGAAAGAGGGTGGGAATGGTCCGACAAAGTCGATACCCCAACAATCAAACAATTCTACCTCTTGGATATTTTGAAGAGGCATTTCGTCTCTCTTTCCTATCCCACCACTCCTTTGACAACTGTCACAGTTTTGCGCATGGGCATTTGCATCTTTAAAAATAGAAGGCCAATAAAATCCCGATTGAAGGACTTTATTTGTCGTTCTAGCCCCATTAAAATGACCTCCATAAGGCGAGTTGTGACAGTGCCATAGAATACTTTGGGCCTCATCACCCGTAACACACCTTCTTAATAAATTATCACCTCCTAGCTTAAATAGATAAGGGTCATCCCACACATAGTACTTGGCATCCGAGAGGAATTTCCTCTTTTGATTAGGAGTTAGGTCGAGCGGCACAAAACCACTCGCCTTGTGGTTTGCAAAATCCGCAAACCACGGCCTCACTTGAACTTTGAAGAGTTTTTCATCAGGAAACTCTTCTCGGATTTCCTTTTCTAAGGTAGTCACCTCATCATTGACAAGGCGAGACAAATGATCTGCCACCACATTTTCCGACCCTTTTTTGTCTTTAGATTCTACATCAAATTCTTGCAACAAAAGGATCCACCGGATAAGCCTTTGCTTTGAATCCGGTTTAGTTAGCAGATATTTTATCGCCGCATGGTCAATGTAAACAACAACTTTTGAGCCAATGAGATATGATCGAAATTTCTCAAGAGCATACACTATTGCAAGCAATTCTTTTTCTGTAGTGGCATAATTTACATGGGCCTCATTAAGAACTTTGCTCGCATAGTGTATGGTATGAAATTTTTTTTCTTTTCGTTGGCCTAGCACCGCTCCAATAGCATAGCCGCTAGCATCACACATTAGCTCAAAATTTAAATTCCAATTCGGAGCAACTATGATTGGAGCGGTGACCAATTTCTCTTTCAAAATCTCAAAAGCTTTTAAACATTCATCAGTTAGGAGAAATACCTGGTCTTTGGCAAGCAAATTACTCAAAGGTCTAGCCACCTTTGAGAAGTCTTTGATGAATCTCCGGTAGAAACCGACATGCCCAAGAAAGCTTCGTATTCCCTTTAAGTTAGCAGGAGGAGGCAACTTCTCTATCACATCTACTTTAGCACGACCCACTTCGAGTCCTTTTGACGAGACTTTGTGGCCGAGAACAATCCCCTCTGTTACCATAAAGTGGCACTTCTCCCAATTTAGCACCAAGTTAGTTCTCACACATCTTTCAAGCACAGTTTTCAAATTCTCCAAACATAAACCAAAGGATCCCCCAAACACCGAAAATTCATCCATAAAAACCTCCATTATCTTCTCTATAAGATCGGCAAAAATGGCTTGCATGCATCTTTGGAAAGTTGTCGGCGCATTACACAACCCAAAGGGAATTTTGCGGTAAGCGAAGATTCCAAAAGGACACGTGAATGCCGTCTTCTCGTGATCTGCCGGGTCAATCACAATTTGGTTGTACCCGGAATAGCCATCTAGAAAACAATAGAATTCTTGTCCCGAGAGTCTCTCTAGCATTTGGTCCATGAACGGAAGTGGGAAGTGGTCTTTCCGAGTTGCGGTATTTAACCGCCTATAGTCTATGCACATCCTCCACCCCGTTGCTACCTTTGTAGGGATCAACTCATCTTGCTCATTGCGAATAACGGTAATGCCCCTCTTCTTAGGAACCACATGCACCGGACTCACCCAAGGGCTATCTGAGATAGGGTAGATCATTCCCGCATCCAAAAGCTTTACAACTTCTTTCCTAACAACCTCTTTCATTATAGGATTTAAGCGGCATTGTGGTTGAGCCACCGGCTTGAAATCCTCCTCTATTAAAATTTTGTGCATACAATAAGAAGGACTAATTCCTTTTAGATCGGAAAGAGTCCACCCCATCGCTTCTTCATTCTTTTTTAACACATCAATTAAAAGGGATTCTTCATTGTTTGTCAAAAGGTTGCTAATGATAACCGGCTTTTCTTTGGTTTCATCTAGAAATGCATACTTCAAATTGTTTGGTAACTCCTTCAATTCAATTATTGGCTTTTCATCCGTGACTTCCTTTTTCAAGACTTCTTCCTCTATTTCCCAAGGTTGCAACTCATTAAGACTATCGAGTTCTCTTAAACATTCATCAAGAGCTTCTTCTTCTTCAAGAGTGAAAACTTCGAAGGAGTCATTAAGGGCTAGCTCCATGGGAGTTATGTCATGAACATGTTTTGCAACTTCAAATGTGGCTTCTTCACCTACATCAATCTAGAAACTATCACGCTTGTCATTTGAGTGCTTCATTGCTTCAAAAAGGTCAAAAGTGACCTCTTCGTTTTGTACTCTCACCTTCATCAAACCATCGTCTACATCAATCATCATCCGAGTGGTTTTCATGAGAGGTCTTTCGAGAATTAGAGGCGCATCATCTTCCTCCTCCATATCAATAACAATAAAATCCACCGGGAAAAAAAACTTGTCCACTTTTACCAACACGTCTTGAGCTACTCCATGAGGATGAGTAGTGGACTTATCGGCTAATTGTAACGTCATTCGGATGGATTTAATCTCAATGTTGCCAAGCTTTTTCACAATAGACAAAGGGATAAGATTGATGCTTGACACCAAATCGATTAACCCCTTTCCAACATAAACGTCACCAATGGTAACCGGCAATGTAACTCTCCCCGGATCAACTTCTTTTCTCGGTAGAGTACGTTGGATGATAGCGCTACAACTCGCATCAAGCACTATTGTTTCTGGTTCCGTATACCTCTGTTTCTTTGTAAGTATGTCCTTCATGAATTTGGCATACTTTGGCATTTGTTCCAAAGCTTCGGCGAACGGAATATTGATTTGCAATTGTTTAAAAATATCCATGAACCGGGCGTAATACCGTTTGTTTTCTCTCCTAGATGGAGCATGTGGATAAGGTAAATTTTGAACCGGAGTAGTGCTCACTACCTCCTTCCCTCTAGATGCTCTAGGGTTTCTTTCTCTTTTCTTATTCACTTCATCCACCTTCACTTGTTCACTTTCATTATTTTCAACTACACCATTTGTTTTGTTTTCACTTTCAACCACTTTTTATTTTTCAACTTCACCATTTTTTTCATTATTTTCTACTTCCTTCTCACTCCATTCACCAACTTCACCATCAAGTTTGTCATCAATTTTTTTTTCTCTACCTCTCTTTTTTCACTCTCGTCAACCAACTCTTTCCCACTTCTCGTCTTAATCGCCTTACAATGTTCCTTAGGATTTGTTTGCGTGTTTGCCGAGAAAGATGGTCCGACTTGTTGTTCCGCTAATTGCTTAGTGAGTTGACCAACTTGAGTCTCAAGATTTTTTATCGCCGCGTCATTGCTTTTTTGATTCGCCATAGACATTTGCATGAATTGCGTCAATGTATCTTCTAGCTTAGAAGTTGAAACCGGCGGTTGTTGAGGTATATACGGATTTTGAAGGCTAGAGTTACCACCCCCATAACTTTGGTTATTGTGGTAGTTACCTCTAGGTTGGTACCCTTGGTTTCCTTGATAGTTTTGTTGTTGTTGTTGTTGTTGATGAGGATGTTGATATGGTTGTTGTTGTTGTGGATGTTGACTTTGTTGGTAATCTCTTTGATTAGCCATGTAATTAACTTCTTCAAATCCGGGAGGCGGACAAAATCCAGTGTCATGTTCGCCCTTACAAAGCTCACAACAAGCGATCTATTTAACTTTTGATGGTTCTTTTAACTCTTTGATTTGTTGAGTTAATAGTTCCACTTGTTGTGAGATAAGCTTGTTTTGGGCAAGAATTGCATCATTCGTCCCTAACTCGAGCACACCCGGCTTTCTTTGAGTTACCCCTCGGTTATTGTTCCCTTGGTGATCATAAAGCGCCATCTTATCAATAATTTCAATTGCATCATCGGCATTTTTTGACATCAAAGATCTTCCCGCCGTAGCATCCAATAAGGTCTTGTGAACCGAAAGGAGTCCATTGCGGAAAATATGAACCTGAGTGAGCTCATCGAAACCGTGTCCTTTGCATTTTCTTAACATAGATTTGTAACACTCCCAAGCTTCATTGAGTGATTCACTAGCTCCTTGAGAAAATACTGCAATCACAGTTTTAGCCTCCATGAACCGGTTATGTGGAAAGAACCGTTCAAGAAACTTCTCTTCTAAAAGATTCCAATCCGTCATGATAGTTGTCGATTGATCAAGATACCACTCCTTCGCTTTCCCAATTAAGGAATGAGGGAATAGTCTCCTAAACAATGACTCTTCGTCAGCTTCGGTAGCTCCTGTTGCGCCCGTAATCTCATAGAATTTTGTAAGATGAGTGAATGGATCCTCATGGTCTAATCCTGTGAAAGGATTTTGATAGACTAGAGCTAGGATTACCGTTTTCATCTCAGCTTGCCTTCCATTCTGAAGATTCCATGCAAACTGAGCTGTATGTCTTGGACTGTTCGTGCATGGAGTAGAAACTGGTGGTGGAGGTGGTGGTTCTGCCATAATTGGTGTAAAATGTGGTCGCGGTGGTGTAGTAGAAGAACTTTGTCCTTGTTCTTGTCTTTGTTTAGCAAGTTGCATCCTCCGTCTTGTTTTTCTATTCAATCTTCTCGCGGTCTTTTCGATTTCTGGATCAAAAAGGAGTTGGTCCTCGGGAATCTGTCCTCGCATAAACAAAAGCAAAAGCTGCACACTAAACCACACAAATTAACAAGCACATGTCAAAGATTCAAAACTAAAAATTCAGCAACTATTGCGAGGCTTGCAATACCAATTTATATTCCCCGACAACGGCGCCATTTTGTTAAAGGACAGTGGTAAAGTGTCGGGTTTTTGTTATCGTCTCCACAGGGAATATAAGATTTTGCCGTCGTACAACAGTTGTTAAATTCGTAGTTTTATAGTAACAAAGGGTTTGGTTTTAAAAACGGTAACTTGCATAAAAGTTATAAACAACGGTAAAAATTAGGGTTTGACGATTTAAAGAAAGATTATAAAAGTTAGGTTTCAATGATCACTTTGCATGCATATGCTTAATCAACAAGATTTATAAACTCCATCTAGATAATAAATTCATTCACAACATCCTCTCAATGTGATTATCTCTAACTCACATTATGGGTTTTACCGTTTTGATCCATTGTTGATCTCTCACACAATCTATCAAACTGATAACATTAAAGTTTAACATTTTAAGTGAACATCTTCATTCTTAACTATCTCTAGCTTAAAAACAAAGATGGATGAAAACCTAGGTTAAGAGTTGGAAAATATCTCTCAATCATAAACCAACACAAAGAGTTTTCAGTAAACCAAAGTTTTCATCATCCAAGAGTTTACAATACAAATGAAGATCAATACATTTACATACAAAGGTTGATGATCACCTACATCTAACCTTGACAACAAGAAGAAGTTAGCCACTCATTCTCATGGTAGCTTGAACAAGAAGGAAATGGAGAAGATGAAGAACATCCACTTCGAAGAATCGATGAAGGATGTGATTCCACTTCTCCTTGATTGCACACAAAATAGCAAAATGAAGAAGAACTAATATTTTTAGGGTTCGAGAGCTCTATTCTTATGTTACAAAAAAGTGATCTCCTCTCAAGTACATGGTATGGGCTATATAAAGCAACCAATAACGTAAAAAGGAAGTGTTATCTGCGCACATTCACCAGGCGAATCATGACCTTCGCCAGGCGAACCAAAAATAACTTGGCACTTCAAAGTGCCTCTGGCTAGCAAACCGCCCTCTGAGGTATCATGTATTCGCCAGGTGAACAATTCACTCGCCAGGCGAACATTCGCTGGCCTCACTCGCCAGGCGAACTTTGGGTGGTTTTTCTACTGGAATTTTCATGAGGAAAGCTACCACTTCTTTGCCAGCACCTTCGCCAGGAGAACGGTAGCGAAGCTTCGCTGGAACCTTCGCCTGGCGAACTTCCTATCTTTTAAGTCTGGGAGTTAATTCTGAATTACTCACTCTAGCTCGCCAGCTCTTGCCTGGCGAACATTCGCTGGCATTCGTTGAGCTTCGCCAGGCGAATGCTTTGGCTTGCAACTTCTCCAGACTGCTTTGTCTTGTCTCCCAAGGTGCTCTTATTATTGTCAATCGTGCACACTAACAGCAACATTACAAACACCATTCACTTGTATCACAACAAAATGAAACTAAACAAATTCGACTACTAAATCAAATACTATTAGATGAAAACGATTAAAAAGACTACTAAAAAGAAATTAAATATCTACTATAATTGGGATCTAACAGTTTCCCATGTGCCAGGATCAAGCTCTGCAGACCCTATTTTCAACATGCCTAGGCCTGTTCCACTTCCTTCCAGTGATCCTCTAGATGATATGACCATGGTCGACCAAGCACCTGGGAAGGTTGTTCTGAATGAAGACTTGAAGACTGATAATGAAGCAGTGACAGATATAGTTGGGGCAAGCAAGACCACTCGCAGTGATCGTACTCCCCATCATATTGAGGCTCCTCCAGAGGAAACCTCCACTACTGTGTCGGTCTTAAATGCAAAGACTTCATAAACGTTTAGAAGAATTTATCCGACAGTTCATTTGTTTATTTATATGTTTTATTTTCTTTGATTAAGCATAATTAGCATGTACGAACTTGTTTATTTTGGAATAATTAATGCATATGTTTGTCTTGAATAAATCCATTCGTTTCATTCATAAAAAATATTTTTTCCATAATCTATAATGCCAACTTTACCCGATCTCTTGCTTTGATAGAGAATTGGGAGGAGGATGATGAACTAAAAACATCATATCTACTGTCGTATGCTTTCGATTGAAACCTGCTGATGATGTAAGGCATTGCTTCAAATCCCAAACACTGGAGATATAAGGATGATAATCCCTCTTTAACCCCTTTGAGCCGTGAAGTAGGAGTCTTCTTCTCTTCCAAATTAAAACCCTTATTTTAACCTGGGTCAGAGTAGTTTTTCAGTTAAAGGGATTGAGCGCTCAGACCCTCAAAAAGGAAGAGCGAACATTCGAGAACCAATCTATCCCCAATATATTAGGAGAGTAGAGGTCAGAAGTCAATGAATATCGCTCCACTACTAAAAGAGTGGGGCAGTCACAAGCCTTTCGAAAGAGTCACACGACTTAGTCAACAAATATATATATATATATATATATATATATATATATATATATATATATATATATATATATATATATATATATATATATATATATATATATATATATATATATATATATATATATATATATATATATATATATATATATATATATATATATATATATATATGTATATATATATATATATATATATATATATATATATATATATATATATATATATATATATATATATATATATATATATATATATATATATATATAGTCCGCTAAGTCAAAACCTATGAAGGAGACTTAGGCAAAACTAGGGCATCCCGCTGGACTCCAAAGTGAAATCCAAAAGTCGTCGTCCAGGAAAAAGTTAGGGAATGAAAAAATATAACAAAAACAAGGGACTGCCGTAAAGAATCCCCAATAAAGAACAAAGTCGTGTTGATCAAACACCAAAATAGGTAAATGACTGCCATTGTCCGAAGCCTTGATGAGTTCTCGGCCCTATCAAATCCGATTGAGATACGAGTTCTCGTATCCCGTTAACTGAATAGGATTGGAGAACATCACGAAGAGGGGTGGGTACAAATAAATTTGAGCCTTTATCATTTGTTTCTTAAACCGTGAACCAAGCCACGACACAACCGTTAAAAGACCTAATTGAAGAAGGAATTCTTTTGAAAGCATACTCGACGAGATAATGTTTCGTGACTCCTACGAGCTATGCTTAATTTACCGTTGGCATTACAAATTAAATTCATATCATGACTATGCAATTTCGGTCACGAGTTATAGCAATATCCTTTTTCAAAAATTTTGAAGAAAAATATTGTTGCATTGATAGTTTCAAGATAGCATTTCGCGCGTGTCAATTTTGCATAACATCTTAGAAACTTACACATAAACGTCGATAATGAAACTTGAAGATTCTGCTAGATAGGGGCAGGCGGTTTCCAATTTATTACTGATGTGAGCCTAACATACTTAAGAATTATTCTTGTAGACTCAGTCGTAACACGGTTGATCTGTGCCAGTTACGTCGAGATCTGACAAATCTCTCCAAGAGTTTGAAAACAGTGGGGCAATCGAACCCTATGTTCTCTGTAAAATCCTCTCGAGATGACTTTCTCACAAAGCAGGTACTCTGGGGCACGATATTTTTCAAAATGGCGACTACTACAAAGTCCATTAAGATCAAAACTAGCTTGTTTCACAACGTTCTTCATGCACCCAATAGATTTTACTCCCGGCGGTCTTCATTCCCCAGTAAATATCATTGTTGCAGAATCTACGTCTAAACCATTGCCTCGACACAGTCACCAGAGAGACTTCAAACTGACATAGTCCCTAGAGAGACTTTAAGCTGACACAGTCCCCAACGAGACTATAAGCTGACAACCCTTTGGACTGAGCCGGTAATCTCCAAGACTACAGAGATCATACCAGCATCTTCCCAGTGATAGTCCCCAGCGAGACTTTAAGCTAACAACACTTTTGAGATCCATCCGATAAATCCCCAGTGACTCTAAAAAATGCAGAGATATCTCAGAAGACCCATTCTCAGTGGAATTATCTGTTCCTCGGTGAAATTGCCTTACCTTGCTCAGGAATATTCCCCAGGAGATTGCCATGTCTCCCCAAGAAGTCAAGATACTGTCCTCAGGAATGTCTGTTGATTTCTCCCCAGTAAGTCCGACGAACTCTCCTCGGGGAAGTTTTGATATATTTTACCCCCGGTTGGATGTACCTTGTCCCCAGGAAGTTGAGGTGCTATTCCCAGGAAGTTGCTACACTATCTCCATGAAACTGCCTAGCTCCACATTTCCCCATGAAGCGAATATTTATTTTATCCCCGGAAGTCTCTGATCCTAGGGTTTTCGTTGTCTAATTATGGGTCATGATAGCAATCCCTCACGTGAAGGCATGACATATTATCCTCATGCGGAGGTCATGGATCCCCAGTTGAAGTCATAATATCGTACCCTCCAGTGAAGTCGTATCATATCCCCATGGGGGAGTCATGATATTTTCTCCCCAGGGAAGTTAGAACTTTGAAGTAGATTCGGTTCTACCATCAACTTTTCCTATCCCTCTGATAGATGTACTGTTGCAGAGGTCGCCGGGTATTCCTGTCGAGATGTTTATTTCATCTCATGTCTCCTCCTCTCGTCTGTTTCGTCAGCATGTGCATAAACCTAAGTATTGCATGCTCATTAAATTTGCATTTCATACACATCGACATATGCATTAGCATCCACATGTTTGTTGTTTGTCGTCGTCCTTTGTCGTTACCGACGAGTAACTGGGTTGTCCGCTCTCTCCAAGTAGATTGTCAGCCCTAAGTATAAAATACTTGTTTGTTCCAAGTTTCCCTACAGAGTTCAACCCTCGTGGACGATGGTTATTTCTGTTACCTTTCTGCGCTAGGATAAGGCAGTCCCCATTCGAGTTCGTTTCCTCAATGGAGTCTTGTTTGTTAGTTCTTTCTAGCCCAATTCTAGATCGAACTTCGGGCCCGTGTGTCGTCAAACTTACCTGGGCGTGCATTTATTTTGCACTATCTTTCAAGAGAAGCCTATCACATTGCACTTTACATTACACTCTACAATCGATCTTCTCATACAAGAAGCTCATCATTACACTCTGTGATCTCGATGTTTGTCATCATCACAAATTTCCTTACAATTTACATTACAATGATCTCGATGTTTGCCATCATTACAACCTTCTTTACAATTTACATTACGCATTACATTACAGTGATCTCGATGTTTGCCATTGATCGCGACTTTCTATGTCTAACTGAACTAACTGCAAGTGCACAGTCTATCGCGTAGTAATATAAGATATCGATCCCACAGGGACTCGTAATCAAGCTAGTATTTTCGGGTGTTACTGTGTTTAGCTAGGTTGGTATGGTTTTAGGGAAATAAAAGCAAAATAAGTGTGTAAACTATAGGGGAACTAAAAACGTTACTTAAGTTATAAATGCGTGAATCGGTATGCAATATGTTGGTTCTTCAAGGATTCGACAAGTCACCGGTGTTTTGGGTGTTTTCAAAAATAGTTTAAGAGAAGAATGACGGTTTAAAGACCTTTGTCTCACGATAGTTGTTGACGCTAGTCGCAACTCTAAGGCGAAACGTATGTTGTCGCTATCCCGTTCGCAGTTAAAATTACTTTTTGAAAACCATTAAGCTCTAATCCTTTTTAAAGCGCTGTCGCTGTTTTTAAAACGAATGCTTAGTTTTTACTATCTGGTCCTAACTTCAGCTGTCGCTTGTTGGTTCATACCTTTATGAATTTCCCACTGTTGTGGCAAAACTGCTTTTAAATAGGTTCTCGCTATCGCGACGAACATTTATTTTAGAAAAATCGATTTAAAAACTAAAGCCATAAATAAGTTTGAAAAGGAAAGCATACACCGGTTATTATCGAATCCCATCTGACTACCTATTACATACCGATTACTTTAATTTAGCCAGACATGGAATATAAACTAAGAACACGTAAACAATGGTAGAATATATAAACATGCATCATAATGGAAAATAAAATTCAACTAACGATTATAATAAGAACCTGTAAATAATTCAATTAGCCTTTGGGAAATCCTCCAAAATGTCGGCAGGATTTAGTCTTGGTACCAATTACTCGTACATAATAGAATTGAAAAGTAAAACACAATTGCAAGGAAAGGAAAGAAAAAGGAAACAATAAGAAATTCTAAAACTCAAATTTGCTCTGAAAATAAACTGGCAGCACTTCGTGTCTTGAATGCGGCTCTCCTTTTCTGGTACCAGCTCCCTCCTTTTATAGATGGAATTTCCAACGGTTAGTTGCTTCAGGAAGTGGGATTGATGTCAGAGAAACTAGGAGCTAGTGTTCCACTCCTTTTGGCCTTTGAAAGCACTTACAGCACGTGCACGTTTTCTGCACTTTTTGTCTGCATGACGATCGTCATGGGTTGTGACGGTCGTAACACGTATGACGGTCGTAATGGGCTTGTGACGACCGTCACATCAGCAAAATTCGTATTTGCTGTTTTTGGTCTGTTTTTCATCTGGTTTTCATCTGTAATTGCTTGTTTTCTTCATCTTGCTCCATTTGAACATGAACTTTGAATACCTGCAAAATACTGGACAAATAACATGGAAAAACCCGAAATCGGAGTGAAACCAATCATAGATTGGTTAAAATGTATGTCATTATATATATATATATATATACGATTTCACGTTATCAGCCATCATCACAACCTTCTTGACAATTTACATTAACTGTTACCACCTCTGCAAGCAGTTCTCACCCGAGAAGCTTATCATTGCCAATAAGCGGTATTTCTCGCCTGAGAAGCTTATCCTATCTTCGTTATGACTTGTAGCAAATGGCCATCTCCATCGAGCAGTTTGGTTTCCATTTTCCTTTTCATCTTGAAGTGCGGGGATGTTTGAACCAAATCATATTCAGGAGAGCACAAATCTTGAAGTATGGAGTAGTTCATTTTATCCTTTAGTAAAAGAAGGAGCTGAATCGTATTCAGGAGAGTGTGAATCTTAAAGTATGAGGAAGTTCATTTTATCCTTTAGTAAAAGAAGGAGCTGAATCGTATTCAGGAGAGTGTGAATCTTGAAGTATGAGGAAGTTCATTTTATCCTTTAGTAAAAGAAGGAGTTGAATCGTATTCAGGAGAGCGTGAATCTTGAAGTATGAGGAAGTTCATTTTATCCTTTAGTGAAAGAAGGAGCTGAATCGTATTCAGAAGAGTGTGAATCTTGAAGTATGAGGAAGTTCATTTTATCCTTTAGTAAAAGAAGAAGCTGAATCATGTTCCGATCATGGAAGCTTATTTTATCAGATGAGCGACAATTCCCTCCATTGGAGCTTATCAATCAATTATCCACAGATAAGCGGCAGTCTCTTTAATCGAGAGCTTATCCAGTTTGGCATATAAGTCCCTTCCGATGATAAGTGGCAGTTCTCTCTCGAGAAAGCTTATCAGAGAATTTCCCATTAAAGTCCATTTATTTTGGCATACAGCCGGTTTTACCCTGTATATTTTCTACGGATTCCTGAAAATTCCGTTTGATTCTGTCACGAGGGAGAGTGTCTAGAAGCTCAGATGTTATTATTTCCTCAATGTTACAGCATTCTGGTAATTGATCCTACAGTCGTGCAGATCCAGTTTTACTTTTTACTCCAGAGTATCAGCTGGTCACGCCTGAGCCTGTTGAACATTTACTCTTAGATATTCCCCAGTGGAGGTCGTCCCATCGGTGCCATCTCCATTGTGGATCTCGTTCTTACCATTCCTTTTCTAAAAGTGACAATTGGTCGTGTTCGCACCAATTGACTATCACTTTAGAATTCCCCATGTCGTGATGTTTCCCCAGTGCGTCATACTCCCCAGTGTGGTTCGTTCGTCGCGTTTGTCCCCTATGTCGTCATGTCGTCTGCATATTTGCATTTACCATTCCATCATACGCATCATACTAGATTCATAACATTGTCAACATTATCGCTTGTTTTGCCCATAGCATTGCATATTACTGCATCTAAGAGCAAAATTTTCAGTTATCTATATTTAAATCACTCCACCATGATTTCTCGAGCCTTCGTCGCTCAAATCATACGGTGAAGCTATTTAAATAGGGGCAACTGTAATACCCCAAGTTTTTCCCTAAGATTTGTTGTTTCATCTTGCATTCCATTGCACATTTTGCATTGCATTTAACTAACCGCTAACGGGTTAGGCAGTTGGTTGATTTTTGCAGGAAAATATCATGTGGCGCGCTCTGTAGTTCATGAAGGGTAAAATGGTCATTTGCTTGCAGCCGGCCGTCAAAGTACGAATTTTGAGTTGTGATCAGGAAATTTAGGCCGTTTGATTTGGTTGATGTGAGTCAGGGCCAAGGTGTAATCGGAAGTCGGATCGGAGACAAGATCAATCGATTAAATTGGTTAAATCCGGAATTAGGAACAATAGAATGTTGTGGTATTTTCATTTCATTTTTTTTATCATGGTTATTTCATTTTTTTTCAATTCTTATTGTTCATTTCGGATTTGGATCCTCTCCTTTTTTATATATCATGCTATCTCTCATATTTCTAATCTAACGGTTCAGAATTTATAATGAATAATTAAATAAAAAAAGTCATTTAACAAAGACAAATTACTTATCCATTTCTCTCTCCTATTAAATGACTTTTTTTATTTAATTATTCATTATAAATTCTGAACCGTTAGATTAGAAATATGAGAGATGACATGATATATAAAAAAACGAGAGGATCCAAATCCGTTCATTTCTTTTATCAATTTCATGGCAATTTTCATTACATCTTTAAAATATTTCATTTCATTTTTCTTAGATATTATTTCTATTTTTATTTTAAATCAATTTTTTTTCATGCTTGTTAGGTAGGTTTCATTTTATTGTTTCATTGTTTAACATTATTTTTATTTCATTTTTCAAATCAATTTCATTTCACCTAAAATTTTGTTTTCATTTCTTTTAAATAATATTGTTTTAAAAAATTGTTTCTATTTTAATTTTAGGATGGTTTTTAGCATTTCTTTAAATATACAAATGCATTTCTTTAAATATACATTTTCATTTTAAGATATACAAGACAAATAAAAAAAACAAATAATTTAAATTTTTTTATTAATATTAATTATTTACAAAATAAATAAATAAAGAATATTATTAGTAAACTTAATTCTTTAAAATAAAAACAAAAAAAACAAAGAGATAGTAAATTACATTTTTCATAAAAATCCTAAAATGCCAAAGTTCCTAAACCGTCCGATTTTTCTTCGTTCCGATTCCGACTTTTCTGATCTTTCTTTCGAACCTGCAAAAATAGCATAAACAGACAAATTTTATCGGTTAGATTGTTTTCCGACACCCTCAGAACATTGTCATCATCGAGTGTGTCGGGAGGGTAACGGATTGCTCTGAAACCAACTCTCGACTCCTTTCCGACATTTCGATAAATCCGGTAATTTCAGTTCTTACTTTTCGAGGCAACCAAGAGAGAGAGAGGAAAAATGATTTTTGAAGTGCTTTTGAGAAAAAGTTGGTTTGGGAAAAAGTGTTTATCCAAAAAAGTGCTTATTGGAAAAGCACTTATTTGAAAAAGTGTTTTCTCAGAAAATTGGTTTGCCAAACAGGCCTTAACGGAATTTTCCAGAAAATTCTCATTGTCAACGGATCAACTCAACCATCCAAGCGAACATACCAACAACGTTTTCAGGAAAACGCATGCAACAATGAATCCCAAACAATTAGCAGATAATCTCGCAGCAAGCAACAAGCCAGCAACTGCAAATCCACAACCCAAGCAGGTTAGAATCAAGTCAAAGAAACTAACATCAAATCCACAAACTCTGAAAATCACAATGAATCAGCCAACAATTAAGCCATCAAACTCGCCAATACCATCATGTAAATCCAAGCCCACACTATGAATAACAAAGATATAAAAACCCATTGTTAAAGAGTGAAAAGGGGAGGAGGAATCCTAAACGAAAACGACACAAAAGTTTGGATTCAGAAAACTCTTCGAGTTTCCTCATCATCACCAGCCGACAGATTCAGATAAACCCAAAAGGGTTTTATCGTCATCATCCTGTCAAACGAAAGAAGAAGAAGAGGTTTTTGCACAGACCATCAATCAAGGCGAAGCAAGAACCCATAAGCTCAAACTCGTCAAGATTCGTTCGAAACCGCAAACCGGCCTCAGACTTTCATCATCATCGACCCAGATCATATCACCATCAACATCACCGGCCAAAGATCAACTGCGAGCCCGCGGCGGCCGTGGACTCGTTTGGAGTCTCACTACCTCCGGCGAATTCCAGCTCCAATCTCGACGTCTAAAACGAAAAAGGGTAAGGGTATGGTGTTAATGATATGTTGGTTTCAATTTAGTATTGTTTCAAGGTGAAGAGGGCATGCAAGCAGAAACAGGAGAGGAACATGAAGACATGCGAGAAAGGAGATGAGGAAGCGAAGCTCCCCGAGCTCCGTTAATGGTGCCGGCGACATGCAAAGAAGAGGAAAAAGGTTATTTTAAAACCCCAATGAATGGAAATGTGGACAGCCAAATCTTCTTGTTCTGTTGGTTTTTTGGTTTTTTTATTCTTATTGTCATTTATTATTATCAGATTTATTATTAGTTTGTGATTTAACATGGTTAAAATTTTATATTAAAGTTTTTATTGAAACTTAAAGGTTAAACATTTCTTTTCTTAGAATTAAACGTAAACTTAAAACTTTTTTTTAGGTTTAGGATTAAATTTTTAACTCACATTTTTAAAATTCAAATTAAAACTCATGTTTTTAGAAAAAAGATTTAAATCATAAAAAAATTGAAAACGTTTTTTACTTTAAAAATTAAAGCATTTTTTTCATTTAAATTAAAACATTTTCTTAATTACAATAAAATTAAAACAGGTTTTCTCCATTAAAATAATTTCTCCTTGTAAATACAAAAAAATCAAAATTTGAAGTTTTCTCCTGATTAAAATATTGGTTCTTTTTCAAAATTAAGATTAACTTTCCTTTCAATAATAATTCAAAAAAATAAAACTCTTAATGTAGCTGTTTCAATTTCATCTAACCCGATGAGTTCGTTCGTTTCAGCTTATTGACATTCAATTTGTTCGCACTGTCTTTGTTTCAATGGTAATCAGGCGAGTAATCGTCGCAGTTATTTATTATTGCATTTTTGGGGTTTATAATTTACGCGAGTGATCGTTGCGATGCGCTTTTGCTTTACCGCTTTCATTGAATGCTTTATTCATGCCATGTAATAATTCATCATCTGCTTATTTTTTTTACCATTTAAACACGTCCGAAGGATTAGGTCTAACAATTTGACCGCCGAGTCAATAGCCTTACCCTTTGAACATTTCAAAACCCTAATTAGCCTAGGTGTCTTTACCCTAGCATTATGTCCAAGAGTCGCCGCACTCTGTTTTAGGGTTTCCTGCCGTGGAACATTTAGTCAACCCTAATTTAACCCTAATTTTAATTAACAACTTCAACATAGAAATAGGACTTTCAAGACTCCACGTAAGCGTGTCCTTAAGATACGTTTACTCCCCATTGAAACCTTGACCACAATCAAGGTGTTTCTAACCTCCCTTTCGAGGGGAACTACGATTACTCTGATTTCATTCCCTACCCAGGATACATAGGCACAAGATGCGAATCTTGCCGAGTAAACTTAGGACTAACCTTAGGTCTTTTATGTTACTTCATCCCTTAGCTCAGTATATACTTTAAAACAAATAATAAAGCAAAAATAGCAAAAATAAACAAAAGGTTCCTGAGTACTACAGAAGTTTAGGGTGCTAGTACCTTCCCTAAGCTTAACCAACCCCTTACCTAAGTCTTTCATCGCATTGTGTTTACGATGCAAAAATAGGTTTTCCTTCTTTTGACCTTTTCCTACGGATAAATCAAAGTCGGTTGTGAATCAAAGATTTGTGATTCAAACTAATTAATAGTTTGATATCCTATTTCCACCGCAACAGACAATGACGACTTCACTAGGGGCAGCCATAATGTTTAAGGGTTACCCCTATTTTGTTTTACTTTACTATTTGCTTCATTATTATTTGCTTGTACATATATAAATTTGTTATACCTTGCTTGGGGGTATCTACTTTGTTGTGAGATAAGTCCTACACCCGGACTTGAGTGAACTTATTATAGGAGGTGATATATTGGACGAGGCTTATAGGGAGTGATTCCTGACCAAGCTGACCTGAGAATCACAACTCAGTTGAGACCCTTTCGAAAATGGTTCGGTTGAACGAGTATTCGTGAAAACTTTTACTATTGTCAATTGGAGTCCGTGATACTGGGGACCATAGTACCTTAACACCACCTTGGCCTTATCTAGGACGTAGTGCGGGGACTATTAAGGAGTATTCCCAAAATAGTTGCTACGCGACACTACACTCAAAAGAGGTTCTCTTGAAAATATTATTAACCACCGAGTCAATCGGGAAATTGGTAATATCCGAAAGATGGACTGATGACTTTGGGCACCGCTTTAGAATCCTTGTTCTGCAGGTACAATTAACCCTATAGTACATACCTAATAATTAACCGGTTTTTAATAACCGAATTTGGATATGTATATGGATTATTTAAATAACCAGTTTATTTGAGCACCCCTAATTTTAAGTATGGGGGAGAGACCCATTTTTTTATTTTATTTTATTTTTTTTGATTTAGTTTTGTTCTTAAATAAAAAAATATATTTTTTTTACTTTGAAACACAATGCATCTTTTGAAATATTTAGGCTATAGATTAATTTGAGGTTAGATTTGGGAGACTTGAGAAAAATTCATAAAATCGGTATTGCTTTAACACCTTAAGTCTCTCGAATATGAAATTCGATTTAAATACTTGTTATGACATAGTCTTGAGTTCTCATCATTTAATAGCTCTTAAGTAGTTTATCTAGCAATCAGCACCATCTAGAAATCACACACTAAGTAATTAAGTTGATGCAAATAAGTGAATGATCACATGCTTAATAAGAAATCTAAATAGGAATCCGCCTTTTAAGTTAGGTGACCCTCACTCGGTCACTTAGGCTAACGGTTGTGAAACCTTCAAAAAAAAGAAAAAAAAAACTATTGTTGTTGCTATTTAGTTGGTTAATTTGGAATTGTTAATAAGATATGGATCATAGTCACTAACAAGCTTATTTACCATGTGTGTGAATAGATAAAGGGCTTAATATGATTGCATTAGAATGAAAGAGAGCAAAAATGAGGATGAGTAAGTTAGACTTAAGCATAATAACATGATTTGAATTGGTTTGTATAGGAGGGAGCTTTATGACCGCACAATTGCATAGTTGTGTTCTTACAATATCCTTAGTGTGCAAAATTAGTACATATCGATGCAATCTTGAACAAAGAAGAGTTTACAGCCTAGAATGAGTATCTAAATGCTTTTGTTTTCCATGAGTCTTGATAATATTTTGCTCGGAGTGCAAAAGTTTAAGTGTGGGGGCATTTGATCAGTACATCTTCATACACATTCTTCCATTGTTACACTTAGGCATTACTACAGTTTATTTGAGTATTTTTACTATTTTAATGTGTTTTCAAATTTATGTTTGTTTTACCTTTATTTTATTTTCGCAGCTTATTTTCAGCTTTAGCAGTTATTTGATATCTGTCCATTGTTTGAATCATAATTGGAGCTACGAGAATTGCATTTGCGCGTTCTAATAGGCGTTGGAAAGTTAAGACAGAGAGCTACAACTTTTATGTTTGAGGCAGAGGATGATACAAAGTGTAGAAGGTCTAAATAATTCATTGAAGTCAGGACCCAAAATCTGCCATTTGAATATTTAGTTTTAGGCCGGGTTTTTTCTAATGTTTTTCGACCCAGTTGGGTTAAAATCAGAAGTGTTGATGCTTTCTTATACCTAGCAGCCGTACTACTGTCACAAAACCTTTATTTTCACAAATTTAATTTGCTTTTTACAATTGTAATGGAGAACTAATTCCCACAGGAAAATCTTGCTGTGTACGGTTCCATTGCTTTGAGGTTATTATAATACCAATTTAAATTCGATTCCTTTCAATCCTTTCCTATGAAGTCATTTTCTTAATTTAACTGCAATTGTTTGCTTAATTCGATTGCTGTTCATAGGATATAATTGATTAAATTCGACTGTATGCATGTTCCTAAATTTAATTGCGTGTTATCGTTTGCTTAATTCGTTAACTCGTCATATTCTGAACCGTCTGCTTAATTCGGTAAACAGGAACGTAATTCATTTGATTTTGATAAGCACTTGTCTAATTGATATCATAATTGAATAGGATCGAATCCACTTAGGGATTGGTGTTATAATAGTCGATGATAAGTCGAAATCTGAATCAGTAGGATTAGCCGTTTTAGATCATCTGATAATCACTTTTTTTAATCACTTTTTTTCTCTTATTTTATAAATCAAAACTTAAACCCCCCCCCATAAACCTTTTCTTTAGTTGGTTGAAATAATAGAAGAATCCTTGTGAGAGCGATACTCGAGTTGTCGTTACTGTTAACTATTTTCTTAAAATTACTCATTTTTTATCCGTGCGCGACAGCGGATCTCATGGGCTTTGCACATTTGGAATCTTTGATTTTTCACCTCTATATGAACTCTCACACCATGCCTAACCATGTGAATTCTTCAATCCTCGTTTAAAAACTACGGCAATTAGACTTGAATTTCCATGCTTGATCCCAACCAACCAAAGTCCAACCTCTTGTGAAATGAACTAAATAATTTTTTGAATTAATCTTGAGCAACAAAGCCAAACATGAACCAACCTTGGACCTTGAATAGATTGAAAGTTATGAATCTATGAATAAAAAATGAATACATCTTGAACACATAGCCACTTATTGTGATGAGTCAGAACCTTCACTATGGACTAAATGAACAGGCCTTGACATTAACACCATGACATAGTGAATAAAACCCTAATTGGAAATAAAATGGTTATTAATGGTCCCTCAATCATGAAACAACTGATAACTTGATGAAATCTGATAATATAGTCCATTCAAAACTATCTTGATTTTATCACATAAACCCTAGTTTAATCCTCAGCCACACACAGCTGCACCCTGGCCTTGATCTTGAAACAAATTCTTGCATGACTAGCAGATTAAATCAAAACCTTGAACTTTAATACATACTGCACTTATCCCCGACCTGATGAACCTCAATTGAAACTTGATTTGGTTCAATTCAACCTCATGATAGAAACAACATATTTTTTGATTTTTTTTAATAGTGTTAGTGGGTGGATGTACAGATGAAAGTTATATACATGTAGGAAAATTTTGGGGTATGACAGTAACAGAAAAAGATTGTTTGGGGTAATACACTTGATATACAATCAGACGTGTAGATAGAATACAATACAAATATACTCTTTAAGACTTAGGGATTTCTAAGATATACAAGGATAAGAAATCGTAAGTCCTGCTTGTGCTTTGTTTTGAATGAGTAAGTTCTCTTTGAGTGTCGCTAGATCATTAGATATTTTTCTTCAAGTCTCCAGCTCCTTAAATAGGAAAGGAAAAGAGTCGTTGAATATCCAGCACAATAGAGTCTTTGAGAATCATTAATAGAGACGTTGAGGTGTTTCTTCAAATGGTTAATGTCGTTGAAAACTTGTTTGAAATTCCTTTGCTACAAAAGGAAATATCAGTTTCATCCAGGCTGACTCTATGAGAAAATAGAGCTTAAGTCTTCACGTAAAAAAGTAGGCTCAAAAGTTAACAGTGACCTATCGGGGTGACCTTGGTCATTGCGCTTTGACTGACTCAGATTATGATCTTCAGAAGCAGACTTACTCAAGGTCTGGTTTTCAGAGGCTGACTCCCCCAGTCTCTTGTTAGAACACAGATTGGTTCTTAATAATATCTCTATGTTTTGATGATAACTATTATGAAATTTTGTATTTAAGAATTATATACTCTAAAATTTGCTTGAGAATGTTTGCTGCAGATGTTAAGGTAAATATCACTCCAGAAGCAAATTAGATCTGAACATAAGAAATATGCCAGGCTCTGAAGCGTCAGAAGCATCTCTTAGAAGATTTTGAACGCTGCCTCCAGAAGATTCTGAGCGCTGCCTCCAGAAGGATCTGAAGCAGAAGCTACAGAAGAATCTGAATCAGAAGCTATAGAAACATCTGAAGCAAAAGCCAGAAGTATCTGAAGAGATGAAGAATTCTGTATGAAGAGTTTTCAAGCACAGTTACTTCAGAAGACTCTGATAGTACTAACGCTTCCAGTACTGAGTATCTGACCCAAAACCCTGCTCTGAACTTATACACACTAAAAGCACACTTGTTGCAAAAGACTCTGATTCAGCAAACTCTGATGAACATCAGAAGGCTCCGATCAATTTAGACTCTGATGATTCTTGCTGAAAATTGTTGAAGAAGAATTCAAAGATTATGTTCGTTGGAATAACCAAACGACTCTTTCCTTATTTATGCTAGACACAAGAACACAGACAAAAAGGATTTCTCTATGCATTCTTCTTCTAAGAAAGGTCACATGATGTGAAGACAAAAAGGCTCAGACCTTTTGGTACACTATTCTCAACGTGAAAAGCTCTTGGATCACTGTGCCTATAAAAGCAAGTCTCCCCTAATCTTCTTCAGTTGACGAATATACTTGAAAAGAATTTATAACTAAGCTCTCATACAACTCATACATTCTTGCTAGAATTATTTCATTGTTCTTAATCTTAAGTGAAAAATCACAGTTGTGATAAAGCTTTATTAGAAGCATTTTAACACTTGTATTTATTATTAAATTTGATTGTAAGAGAACCTTAAGAAGATCCAGTTAGGATCAGTAGTTCTTGAGAAGACTTTGAACAGTTGTTCTTAGTGCTTACTATTGTAATCAGTTGATTAAATAGTGGATTAAGTCCTTGTTTGAGAAAGGCAAATCACTCTAGATAGGGTGGACTGGAGTAGTTGAGTTCAACGAACCAGGATAAAAATCCTTGAGTTTTTATTTCTAAGTTTTATCTTCATACTTATTCAACCCCCCTTCTAAGTATTTTCTCACCTTCAGTTGGCATCAGAGCTCCGGTTCTGTGTGTGCTACCACTTTACAGTGACAGAAAAGATCCAGTGAGAAAAAATTTGATATATATATTTGGTTGTTATTATGGTTGATGCTTCAACATCCAACAAATATGAAGAAAGAGACAGAATCAGTACAAAACCCCCTATGTTTGATGGGGAGAAATTTGATTATTGGAAAGACAGGATTGAAAGTTTTTGCCTTGGTTATAATGTTGATTTATGGGATTTGGTCATAGATGGATATGTTCATCCCATTGATGGGAATGGCAAGAAAGTAGATAGAAAATCTATGACAGAAGCCCAAAAGAAGGAGTTTAGAAATCACCACAAGGCTAGAACAATATTGTTAAATGCAATATCTCACACTGAGTATGAAAAGATCACAAATAGAGGAACTGTATTTGACATGTTTGAGTCCTTGAAAATGACTCATGAAGGAAACCTCCAAGTAAAAGAGACAAAGGCTCTGGCGTTAATACAGAAGTATGAAGCGTTTAAGATGGAAGAATCTGAGTCCATAGAAACTATGTTCTCCAGATTCCAGATTTTTACAGCTCGTCTAAAAGTTCTGGACAAGGGCTACTCAACTGCTGATCATGTGAAGAAGATCATCAGAAGCTTGCCTATCAGATGGAGACCTATGGTCACTGCTCTGAAGCTTGCCAAGGATCTGAACAAGATCACTCTGGAGGAGCTAATCAGCTCTCTAAGGAGTCATGAAATTGAACTTGAGGAAGATGAGCCTCAAAAGAAATGTAAGTCTATTACCTTAAAATCTAACAAATCTATAAAAGCTTTGCAGGTATTAGAGGAAAGCTCTAAAGAATCTTCTTCTGAAGAAGATGATGAACTATATTTGTTGTCCAGAAGAATCAACAGACTCTGGAAGCATAAGCAAAGGAAGTTCAAGAACTTCAAAAGACCAGATCAGCGCAAGGAGTCCTCTGGACCAAAAAGATTTGGAAAGAAGGAAGTTGTTTGCTTTGAATGCAAATAACCTGGCCATTATAAGAGTGAATGTCCAAAGCCTCTTAAAGAAAATCCAAAAAGGAAGTTTGACAAAAAGAAGAAGGTTCTAATGGCAACTTGGGATAACTCTGATGAATCTGGATCCTCATCAGAATCTGAAGATGAATGCGCGAACATTGCTCTGATGGCTGGCATAGAAGATCAGAATGAAGAATCATCTGGATCTGAGTCTGATTTTGAATCTGACACAGAAGAGGTACTTTCTGATCTCACTATCGAAGAGCTTATTAAAGTCTTATCCGAAGTCCTGAAAAATTATAATCAGATTAAGCTAAAATGCAAGAAGCTTAAGTGCAATCTTGACTCTAAGAATAATCTGTTAAAATCAGAAATTGCTGAGTTAAAAGAAAACAATTTAAAAATAAAAGCTGATTTTGAAATAGCTCAACGAAATTCTGAATCTGAAAGTAAGTCTAAATGCAAAAATATTTTAGAAGAATATGACTTTAGCTTTCAGAAATTTCTTGCTAAAAGCATAGACAGAAGCAAGATGGCTTCTATGATCTATGGGGTTAGCAGAAATAACAGGAAAGGAATTGGATATGAATCCTCTTCTGGGAAGGATTTAAATCCAATGCCTGTTGATAAACTTGTTATCAAGAAAACTCCCATGTACTCTCATTTCAAGTTTGGTCATCTGAATGACATTAAACACACAAGTTCTGATCAGAACGTTGTTGTGTTTAAGCCAAAAGTAAGTCAGAACAATACTGTTGTAAAAAGACAGAAGTTCAGACCAACTTTCAAGGCAACTAACCAAAAAGGACCCAAAAAGATCTGGGTACCTAAGGATAAGATTATCCCTGTTGTAGATGTTTTTAGCAGAAAAGTCAAGACGCCAGTCATGGTACCTGGACTCTGATTGCTCACGTCACATGACGGGAGAAAGGTTTATGTTCCAAAACCTGGAACTTAAATCTGGAGGAGAAGTGAAGTTTGGAGGGAATCAGAAGGGCAAGATCATTGGCTCTGGTACTATTGGTAATGGTAACCTTCCCTCTATATCTAATGTTCTTCATGTAGAAGGATTAAAGCATAATCTATTTTCCATAAGTCAATTAAGTGACAATGGTTATGATATAATCTTTAATCAACAATTTTGTAAATCTGTTAGTCAGAAGGATGGCTCAATCCTATTCAATGGAAAGAGGAAGAACAACATTTACAAAATAAATCTTTCAGAACTTAAAGTTCGAAATGTTAAATGTCTCTTGTTTGTTAATGATGAGCAATGGGTCTGCCACAAAAGATTGGGGCATATTAATATGAGACGTATATCTCAGATTAATAAACTCAATCTGGTCAGAGGACTTCCTAAGTTGAAGTTCAACTCAGATGCTCTTTGTGAAGCATGTCAAAAGGGAAAGTTTTCAAAATCTTCCTTTAAATCTAAAAATGTTGTTTCAACCTCAAGACCATTAGAATTACTTCACATTGATCTGTTTGGACCAGTGAAAACTGCATCCATCAGAGGCAAGAAGTATTGATTAGTCATTTTTGATGACTACAGCAGATGGACATGGGTAAAGTTCCTAAAACACAAGGATGAGTCACATTCTGTGTTCTTTGACTTCTGCAAACAAGTCCAGAATGAAAAAGATTTCAAAATTATAAAAGTCAGAAGTGATAATGGTGGTGAATTTGAAAACAAATATTTTGAAAAATATTTTAATGAAAATGGCATTACTCATGATTTTTCCTGTCCTAGAACTCCACAACAGAATGGGTTTGTAGAGAAGAAAAATAGAACTTTGCAAGAAATGGCCAGAACCATGATCAATGAGACTAATCTGGCAAAGCACTTTCGGGCAGAAGCAATCAACACAGCCTGTTACATTCAAAACAGAGTGTCTGTAAGACCTCTTCTGAAAAAGACTCCCTATGAATTGTGGAGGAACAGAAAGCCCAACATTTCATATTTCCATCCTTTTGGATGTATTTGCTATATGTTGAATACTAAAGAGAATATGAACAAGTTTGATTCTAAAGCACAGAATTGTTTCATGCTTGGGTATTCTGAACGCTCTAAAGGCTACAGAGTATACAATACTGAAACACAGATTGTGGAAGAATCTATTCATGTTAGATTTGATGATAAGCTTGGCATTGAAAAGCCAAAGCAGTTTGAAAGTTTTGTAGATAGAGAAGTAATTCTCACAGACTCTGAAGACTCAGAGGCAGACAAAGCTCAAGTGAAGGAACCAGAAGCAACGCCAGATGCAATTCCTTTGACTTCTCAGATGAACAACTTAAACATTTCTGAAGAATCAACTGTTAGAGGATCATCTTCCAGAATCAAAGCTTCTCATCCAGAGAATGTGATCATTGGAAAGAAGGATGACCCTATCAGAACAAAATCCTTCCTCAGATCATCTGAAGCATCATTATTTGAATTGGTGTCATTAATTGAACCAACCTCTGTGGATGAAGCTCTGCAAGACAATGACTGAATTATTGCCATGCAAGAAGAGCTAAATCAATTCACAAGAAATGATGTGTGGGATTTAGTTCCAAGACCAAAAGGATTCAACATAATTGGAACTAAATGGGTCTTCATAAACAAGCTTAATGAGAAAGGAGAAGTTGAAAGAAATAAGGCAAGGCTAGTTGCTCAAGGTTACAGCCATCAAGAAGGAATTGATTATATAGAGACTTATGCTCCTGTTGCAAGGTTAGAGTCTATTCGTTTACTCATTTCTTTTGCTGCACAATATAACATCACTCTATATCAGATGGATGTTAAAAGTGCCTTTCTAAATGGTATTATAGAAGAAGAAGTTTATGTCCACCAACCTCTTGGTTTTGAGAGTGAAAAATTTCCAGAACATGTTTTCAAACTAAAGAAATCTCTGTATGGTTTAAAACAAGCTCCCAGAGCTTGGTATGAAAGATTAAGCAATTTTCTTCTGGAGAAAAATTTCATCAGAGGCAAAGTGGACACAACACTCTTTTGTAAAACATTTAAGAAAGATCTTCTAATTTGTCAAATATATGTGGATGATATTATATTTGGATCTACCAATGTTATGCTGGGAAAGGAGTTTGCTCAATGTATGCAGGCAGAATTTGAAATGAGCATGATGGGTGAATTGAGATTCTTTCTGGGAATTCAAGTCAACCAAACTCCAGAGTGCACTTACATTCATCAGACGAAATATGTTAAAGAACTTCTGAAGAAATTTAACATGACTGATAGTAAGATGGCAAAGACTCCCATGCATCCAACTAGTACACTAGGCAAGGAAGAGGTAAGTAAGAAAGTAGATCAGAAACTCTACAAATGTATGATAGGATCTCTTCTCTACTTAACTGCTTCTAGACCTGACATTTTGTTCAGTGTATGCTTGTGTGCAAGATTCCAATCAGATCCTAGAGAATCGCACTTAACAGCTGTTAAGAGGATTCTAAGGAATCTGAAAGGTACTTCTAATGTGGGTTTGTGTTACAGAAAATCTGATGATTTCAAATTAGTTGGATTCTGTGATGCTGATTACGCTGGAGACAGAGTGGAAAGAAAAAGTACTTCTGGAAGCTGTCAATTTCTAGAAAGAAATCTAATCTCTTGGTATAGCAAGAAGCAACCCACAATTGCACTATCAACTACAGAGGCAGAATATATTGTTGCTGCTGGATGTAGCACGCAGATGCTCTGGATGAAAAGTCAGCTAGAAGACTATCAGATATTTGGAACTAACATTTCTATATTCTGTGATAATACTTCTGCTATATGTTTGTCTAAAAACCCCATTTTACACTCTAAGGCAAAACATATAGAAATTAAACATCATTTCATCAGAGACTATGCTCAGAAGGGAATTATAAACCTAGCCTTTGTTGATACAGATCATCAATGGGCAGATATTTTCACAAAACCCCTTGCTGAAGATAGGTTCAAATTTATTCTGAAAAATATTGGTATGGATTTTTGTCCAGAATAATATTTATCAGAAGCAAATTTTTCAGATGTAAAATGTTTATAACTCTGAAGTATTTCATCTGCTATTTATTTGATTTGTTTTTATTTGTGTGTATCTGAACTAACCAATCTTAGAGGATCTGAACGTTGGGTAACGTTTCATTTCTCAAAAGAATTCAGAAGCACATGCAAGCAAACACGTGTCACTCTGAATCCGAAAAGATGACGTGTACACTACTGAAGAGACGTTTGAGGTATGGTTTGAATAGTGAAAATCTTGATTTTCCCCCCAATTTGTCAGAATCAATTAATGCTTGAAATGATCTTTATTCTCTCTCATTAATTGTCATTAAATGCTTTGTGTAAACGTGCTTTGTATGTCTGTTTGAGTGCCTTAAGTATTTTTCTATAAATACCACATCTCACACCAATTTCACACTTTTCACATCACAATAAAGTTTATGCATTTCTGTCTTCTATTCTCTCTTCACAAAAACCCTAAACCCTCGTCCAAATCATCTTCATTATCTTCAATGGCAACCTCATCTTCTACAGCAGCTCAGTTTCAATCAACCATGGCTGCAGTTACTTCTGCAAATATGGGTGTGACTCCATTCACTGTACCTAAAAGGACATTGTTAACTCCTGTTGACAAACTTGAAGTTCTCTGTGAATCAATGGTGGAATTTGATTCGTTAGCTGAAAATGGGTTTGAATTTCATTCAATAATTGATGCTCAAGGATGGGTCAAATGCTTTGACAGATTATTTGGACCAGTTTACCCTCATCTGGTGAAAGAATTCTGGATACATGCATCTGTTTATCCAAAATTCATCTTGTCTTCTGTTCTGGGTAAGGAGATTATAATTACTGAAGATCTAATCAGGAAACTCATAGGGTATGAGGAGACTGATGGAGTATGTCATCTGCCAGCTGGGCATGTAGACATGGAGGAAGTTTATGAGGAAGTCATCACTTCTGGACAGGCCTCTAACAAATTTAAGGATCTGAAGCCTGACTATAAAATCTGGGCAAAGATTTTTCTGGGATGCATCCATCACAAAAAATCTACCAACTCTCTAGATTACGTGAACAATGAACAACTATATTTCATGTATTTTTTAAGTCAGAGCACTAAGGTAGATCTTCCTTACATTCTGTTTATGCATTTATGGAATCATATCAATGCTTCAAGAGAATCTGTAAAGGATAAGGGTCAGAAGATCAGAACATGGATCCCCTTTGGAAGGTTGATTTCAGACATTCTGACAGAGAATGGTCTGGTGACTGCTTTGTATGAAGCTAGAGTAAAGGATGAACTTGAATCTATTGTTGGAAAACCTCTGAATGCAAAGAGTCTTCAGAGACTAAAAATTGTAGAGGAACTCACATCTGCACCTAAGAAGCTGAATATTTCTGAAATCAGTCAGAAGCGAATTCCAGTTGAAAACTTTCCACTGTTTGGTGCTGAAGAACCAAGGGATATAATTGTGAGATATATTGATTCATGCAAATCAGATGGGACTCCCATTCCTGCAGACATTCTGAAAAGAGCAAGAGAACCAATGCCTGATGTATACAATGAGAACACAAGGAAAAGAGGTCAATCAGAGGCAGAAGAAGTTGCTGCTCAGAAGAAGCCAAAAGTTGCTGACAAGCCACAGAAGCTGATCAAGAGAAAAGCCTCTGGTGACGTTCCTTCTGTTTCCACAAAACGTATCAAAATTAAAGGTACTAAAACATTTGTATCTTCTTTTTCTAAAAATGTTATGAATGAATCAACATTTATTTCTATTCCTAAACCACCTCCTACTCAAAAACAATTTATTCCTGCTCCATCCTAAAAATCTGAACCATAAAAAATTCCTTCCCCACAAAAATCATCTGATCTTATTTCCACTATTCCACTAAAAACTTATGTTACTCCACCATCTGAACCAACAACAACAACAACACCAGCAAACAAAATTCCCACTCCTATAACAAAACCAACAGAACAATCTGCATCACAACAACGACCAGAAAAACAACAATCAAACACATTTGAACCTATACAATCTGATCCAGTTGCATCTGATCCAATTGCATCTGAACAAGTTATTTCTGAACCACCTATATCTGAACCACCTACATCTAAACCACCTGCATCTGAACCACCTTCAAAACCTTTTGAGAATCAAGCAGAACCAACCAACCCTCCTGAAACAACTCTACCTGAGACAGAGGTTCTAAACATTACACCTCTCAAAACTGTTTTTGAAGTGTCCTCTACGTCGTGTACTCCAACCACATCCTCAAACTCATCAGAATCTGATATACACCCAGATATTCTTTCACCTCCCTCTCTCAGAACTTTTGTAGTTAATCAACCAAAACCACCTGTTTCATCAGACTCTCTCATTCCAAAACCTAAGCCAAGGAGATCTGAATTTGTATCCTTTGATTCTTTTAAACCACTCCCCTCTGATCCACTTTCTTATGTTTTTAAGTTTAAAAATTTCTATGACAGAATTGAACCATCTGACACTATCACCCCTTTTAAACCTAAGCTTTCCATCATTCTACCATTTGTTCTCCAAACATATATAAAAGAAATGCAAAAAATGATTTCATCAGAATCTCTTTTATCTGATAAATATTCCTTCATCCCTTACACTTCTACCACATTTGATGTTGTTTCCTTTGCATCAAATGCAAAACCATCTTTACTGAATGCCTTAATCAGATCAAAAACTGTCATTTCATCTGATTCTCCATCCATACCCTTCTACCCTCTCCCTCTGATCATCATTCCAAAATTCACCATTCCGCCTTTACCTCAACCCAAGCCACTCACATTGGAAACCCTTCTAAAACCCAAACCTAGGCTGAATGTTGATCATTTATTTACAAGTTTTATGAAAGAAATAGAGATGCATTTAGGCTCTGTATAGAGGAAGTTCTTATCAACAATGGATGCAAATGAATCTGATGCTATTTGGAATAGCTTCATCAACAGATTCAATACTGTAGCATCAAATCTGAAGAATGTATGTTAAACGATCTGCACCATTGCTTCTTAAAGATGCTCCTTCATCATTTGCAGTATGTGATACAAAAGTGACAGCTGAGTCTGCATCTGAAGAAAACCCTCTGGCTATGACTCTTGTGGAACATCCCTCTGAATCTGTAGCTCCTGACTCTGCATCTCCTATGGAAATTGACTCTGTTCCTGCTTCAGAATCTGCCCCACCTTCTTCATCTGAGATCAAGAAAGAGTATCCAGATCTTGAAGATAAGATTGCAGTTCTGGAAGCTGGTCAATCTGAGATTAAGTCATGGATGTCCAAGCAAGATAAGAAGTTTGAAGACATGGCTCAATGGATGTCCAAACAAGATCAGAAGAATGAAACCATGGCTAAGTGGATGTCAAAACAAGAACAATCCTCCTCTGAGATCACTGACCTGTTGAAGATGATTTTGTCCAAACAAACTTAGTTTATTTTTTTATCTGATGTTTGCACATGTATTTGAATCTTATCTGATGTTTGTATCTTTTGATCTATCTGAATGAATGACTAAGTGTTTTTCTCTACATGATTTATCTTTTCTATATTTCCTTTTATTTGTCTTCTAAAGTTTTTACTTTTTGATTATGACAAAAAAGGGGGAGAAAATAGATCTGACTGTTTAAATAAACTCTACCTAAATGAGACTTCAGACATATTAATTTTAACTAACGTAAACTCTTAGTGTTTCAGAACATTTGATAAATCTGACATATTCTTTAAAAGAAACTCTGAGACTCCCAGATCATATTTAACTTATCAGAATCTGACTCTGAAACATACAAGATCTAATGTTTAGAACATTCAAGCTCTAATTCTGAAAAGAATACTCAAGATAAAAAGGGAAGTTTCTATTCCTTATTAATATTCAATTCAGGGGGAGTTATAATTATTTTCTTTACTATTAAACAAAATTTCTGATGTTTTTGTCATCATCAAAAAGGGGGAGATTGTTAGAACACAGATTGGTTCTTAATAATATCTCTATGTTTTGATGATAACTATTATGAAATTTTGTATTTAAGAATTATATACTCTAAAATTTGCTTGAGAATGTTTGCTGCAGATGTTAAGGTAAATATCACTCCAGAAGTAAATTAGATCTGAACATAAGAAATATGCAAGGCTCTGAAGCATCAGAAGCATTTCTTAGAAGATTCTGAACGCTGCCTCCAGAAGATTTTGAGTGCTGCCTCCAGAAGGATCTGAAGCAGAAGCTACAGAAGAATCTAAAGCAGAAGCTATAGAAGCATCTGAAGCAAAAGCCAGAAGCATCTGAAGAGATGAAGAATTCTGTATGAAGAGTTTTCAAGCAGAGTTACTTCAGAAGACTCTGATAGTACTAACGCTGCCAGTACTGAGTATCTGACCCAAAACTCTGCTCTGAACTTATACACGCTAAAAGCACACTTGCTGCAAAAGACTCTGATTCAGCAAACTCTGATGAACATCAGAAGGCTCTGATCAATTTAGACTCTGATGATTCTTGCTAAAAATTGTTGAAGAAGAATTCAAAGATTATGTCCGTTGGAATAACCAAACGACTTTTTCCTTATTTATGCTAGACATAAGAACACAGACATAAAGAATTTCTCTGTGCATTCTTTTTCTAGGAAAGGTCACATGATGTGAAGACAAAAAGGCTCAGACCTTTTGGTACACTATTCTCAACGTGAAAAGCTCTTGGATCACTGTGCCTATAAAATCAAGTCTCCACTCATCTTCTTCAGTTGACGAATATACTTGAAAAGAATTCATAACTAAGCTCTCATACAACTCATACATTCTTGCTAGAATTATTTCATTATTCTTAATCTTAAGTGAAAAATCACAGTTGTGATAAAGCTTTATTAGAAGCATTTTAACACTTGTATTTATTATTACATTTGATTGTAAGAGAACCTTAAGAAGATCCAGTTAGGATCAGTAGTTCTTGAGAAGACTTTGAACAGTTGTTCTTAGTGCTTACTATTGTAATCAGTTGATTAAATAGTGGATTAAGTCCTTGTTTGAGAAAGGCAAATCACTCTAGATAGGGTGGACTGGAGTAGTTGAGTTCAACGAACCAGGATAAAAATCCTTGAGTTTTTATTTCTAAGTTTTATCTTCATACTTATTCAACCCCCCCCCCCCCCCCTTCTAAGTATTTTCTCACATTCATCTCTAACCTTCAAACGTTGACCTCTTCAAAAGTTAACTTTTTCAGAATCTGGTCTTCAGCTTCTGATCTATCATATTATATAGTCTTTAAGCTACTTTTAGATGTTCACGGTCTGAACCAATACTTGGAATATTCATGATATTTTTGTCTATAGTCCTGCACACTTGAACAAATATTAGTATATCTAATTGTTCTTTAAATACTTTGTTATTATCAAAACCTAATAAAGGATATGAGACAAACCAGTTTTGTTCCAAAAATCTCCCTTTTTTTTTTATGATGACAAACATAAGTATTTAAGAATAGTGGTTGTTAATTTAATTAACAAGATGACTCTAGGATCTGGGGTTTGTAAGCCCCCTTTGAGTTTAATAGTCCATAGGGTGAGGTTTGTAAGCTCCCCCTAATTCCTATCCGGATTAATTAAATTTAAACATTTAAAGCACAATTATAATTATTCAAAATTTAAGTAAGAATAATAATTGTCATATTTCATGTGCTTAAATACTTCTATATCTACTCCTCTTTTTGTCATTAACAAAAACAAATTAAGTAAATAGAAAATATATTGAAGAAAAATATATCAATCACCCGAATTTTCAGAGGCATAAAAAATCTGATAAGCAAAGTCACAGTTATAAAATGTTTGAGATTTAATCAGATATAGATAAACATGAGCCAAGATCATATTTGTTCTCCCCCCTTATCAGAAAAGAATTTAGAAAGTAATTGAGGATTGGTTAGAATGGTTGGGAAACAACTCTTCAATTCTCAAGATGGTCAAGGCTGATTCTAACAACTGACCATTTGATACAAATAAAACAATCAAAGATGGGAAGATGTGTTTGAAGATCAAAGTCACACCTCTCTCTTATGTCCATTGGTGCATAATAGGAAAGAGACGTGACTCTTTGAAGTGTGAGCTTCTCTCCAGTATCTCTTTAGGATTTCATCTTGAGATATATAGTACTTGGGTCTGCCGCAATTCTTAGTCACAAGCTATCAAGACTTGGTATAGAAGTTGTTCCACCGGTTCTTTGCGAGAATACACAGAAAAATTGTTGACCATTATCCTTTTCAACATCCGCCACAGCCCTTCTGAATCCTTGAAGGAGTATCTTTCCTTATTCAATGAGGAAACGATTAAGGTCATCCACATGAACCAGAAGATTATTGTTCATTCATTATTACCCAACCAAGAAAAACACTATCAGTAGACTTTGAGCCAAGTGAGAAAGCTTCTGATTTTTCAATCATACAATCCTTATGTATACATAGTCAGAAATCAAATGCAAGAGATTTTTAAACATTTTAAGACTAGCTGACTACAAAGCACATACACCAGAAATACAACATTGACACTAATACGATAATCAAATGTGTCGATGTCAATTTTGGACACCGACGCTAATACACATTTTCAGACATGTCGGTTCTACCGAGCTGGTAGGATAATTGGTCAACACCCAACACCATAAAGAATAGCTTAAATTAGTCTACTTTTGTGAAATGGCTGAGATTACTGAATCTGATGTTTTTACTGGAAAAAACACAATTTTGTTACTCTATAAATCTCGTGTGATTATATATGGTAATGGAAAATCTTATTAAGACAAACAAAATACTACAATAAATATCGCAAATTTAATACATTTACCATCAAATATAGCATATATAAGACAAAGAATAAAAAAATCACATGTAATTTTCTTTCAAAAATCATTGTAAAGACATAGAAAGACCATAATGTAAGGGTTACAGGAAGACAATATGATGTATATGTTAAGTAAGAATAAGCCATTCATAGTATATTTACTTTGAACATGCTGCTACTGTGTTTGGCTATTGAATTAGTCATGTCACTCTGATTGCTATTCTAGATAAAGGTTAGGTTTGTGGGTGCAGATTATTGAATATAACATGAAACTCTATTCATTTATAACAATTGTTAAAGTGATGACAGTGTATAGGTCGCGTCATAATAGAAAAATAACACAGACTTCATTTATCCGGTTTAAACTATTCACAATACTGCAATATATCTATTTCTAAACTTTGTAATAATATATCATTTGGCAATGCACGACTCTGAAAATGTGCATGTTGTTTGAAGTTCAAGATACTGGTATGAACTATAGTTCATGTAACCTAACTTTAGCAAACCCTATGATATCAAATCAGTCTCTAGGTTGTGTGTTTGATATGTTTAGCATGGTAATTAAGGTATAACAGGTAACCCTAACAAAGTACTGAATCAAAAAATTCAATTACAAGTTATTGAATGTATCAGTCTTTGTGTTTTTGATTAATTACATTTAAGAATTTATGAAACATACTATATAAGTAATGTTTATATAAGTAATGTTGCATGCTTAATTTGTTGTTTTGCATGTGCTGGAAAAATTATAAACTGCAATTAAGGAATTTTTGTCTAAAAAATGAGGCATTTTATAAAGTCGTTGAAAAAGAACTTCCTGAATATGTTCGTAGTATGAGACTTGGAGTTACGTCATCTCAGCTTAATAGATTTATTAGACCGGCTTCTTCTTCGGAAGAAAATGAAAAAATAAATTAAAAAAGGAAATGCAAGAAGAAATTATTGCACATATAAATAATTCAAAAATTGATGAATTGATGGGGGAAATCGCACTCTTAAAGTAAAGGGACAATACTAGAAAAGAAAAAATTGAACTCTTGTGCAAAAGCAAAATTCTAGTGGAGTACATATATATAATATTTTTGATGCATTTAAAGTTAAAGATTATGAGTATTATTTTAAAGAGTATATTATTTTAATTCTTTTTTTTTTAATGATTGGAATCACCCGTTGATGATAAGCGTTATTCTGAGTCAAGCTACCGAATTACAAATAATGAATCAATAAGAATGACAAATTAGACTTTTCTATGAATTAATTAAATTATGAACTTTCCTATGTGTTTTTTGGCATTGTGATGCTTATTGTTATAAGATTTGATATATTTTCAATTTATTGTATTATATTATAAGATTATGATTTGATATGTTTTCAATTTATTGTACTACATGACATGATTATGGAACTCACAATTTTTTATATTATTAATCTTATTTGATATTAGATGTTTGTGATTGAAATTTTATTAAGTTAACAAGTGATAGAAAATAAAATAAAAAAAATAAACAAATATTAAAAAAAATAATAGTTTAAAGAAAAAATAATTAAAAAATAATACTATAAATAAAAATATTTTAGTTAATAATAATTTAAATAAAAATAATATTATAAAAAAAACTACAATAGATCAAAATTAATAATAGTTTAAACTATTGCTAAAAGTGAAACTTAAATAGTTAGTAGCACTTTAAACCATTACCAAATAAAATTTATATTAAGAATTTGTAAATCAAATTACGACGCTTTAAAATCGTCGCAAGCAGCATTGAAAACAAAACTCAAACTAAAATTCACGATGATTTGTAATCGTTGAACTTATATTTTACGCCATTTGCCTGCCCGTCACAATTTTGAACGATTGTTAGAGTGGTGGTTTTAGCAACCGTTTGTAGTACAGCCTGGCAACACACGTTTTTGCGACAGAACAGAAACTGTCGTGACTTGCCATTTGAGGTTGTTCTGACCGTCGTAATCTGCCAAAATGAACCATTACAACTTGCCAATTTTCTGGTAGTGCTAGGAGCTTTCTAGAATGGAGCCACTATACATTACTTGTTCGGGACATGTCAACCTTCAAGTGGAGTGGGAAGCATACAAAGAATTTCAAAACCATATACACTCGCTTTGAATAGATATGGCATAAGGTCCAATATACACGTGATATTCCTCTCTTGCTAGCCCCAAGTCAGATGTCATGGGAACTGAGCCCAATAAGTGGTGCAAATTTCATAGGGTAAATGGCCATCATATAAAAGACTATCACCATCTCAAAAAGGAGATTTAGCGTGAATCACCTGAAGAAATATGTTTAGGGTAACTCCCATTAGTCATTATGTAGCTCAAGATCTCAAGGGTGAGATCCCCCTAGGTTCCCAAGATCTTAAGAAGGGTGGGAAACCAAACAGAGGAAAGGAAGATAGACTCGTGCGTCCCTACCCCTAACACTATAGTAGAAGGGTTTGATGGAGGCAAATAAACTAGCTTTACTCGAAGGACACATGTGCGCCAAATAATGACTATATAAGGCATTTGTTAGCTCTAATTTAGGCACGAAGGAAACTGTAGAGTATGATATCACCTTCTTAGGGAAGGATGCTGTTAGATTTCATCCTCATGACAACAACCCCATGTCATAACTTTGAGGTGTTATGACTGGAAAATTAAGCGAATGCTAGTTGATCAAGCGAGTTCTATAAACATCTTTTACTGAGATACCTTCGAGAGACTCCTCCTATATTTGGACAACCTTAAAGCTTTCCATGGCCCAGTAATTGGATTCTCACACTGAAGACTGTATTTAGGAAAAAAGAAAATCCGAAGATGATCAAGGTAAGGTACCTCGTTATAGACGCCCCTTTATCGTATAACATGGTCATAAGGAAGTCTATTTTCAACTTCTTGGGAACCTCCTTGTCTACACTATACTTCTGTATGAAGTATATGCTGCCTAACGGGCGTGTTAAGGTTATCCAAATGTGTTATCTAAACAACTTTAGGCTGAAAAATGTGATTGTGTCCAGGCCATTGTTCAGTAGTCGGATGCACAAGAAGTAAATGTTGTGGATGTGAGGCTAGGAGCGGAGCCCCAAGGTGAGGAGGTGACACCTATAGAAGAGGAAGAGTTTACCACAATGTTTTGGAAAAGCATGGGAGTATCAAGTAAGGTGGCTAAGGAAAACTCAGAGACTTTGTTAGGTTTAACGTCCTATTTTTGTTTGGTTAACTATGTTGAGGTCTAACCTCCACCGATTGTGTAATTTATTTTTCAAAAAAAAAATTCTCATATAATGGGGGTGACACCCTTTTCTCCTACTTGCGCAAGGTTTTATTGATGAGGCGCCTCACCTTTATTTATAAATTTGTGTAGACCATTGTTCCAATTTTGAAGGATGTGATGATTGAATGTTAAAGCCTTAATAAAACATCCTTTCCACCTGAGTGGCAATGGATAATGTTAGATCCTCACAGAGGAATCATTTGTTCCTAAGTGACAACGAATTATGTTGGATTCTTATAGAGAAATCCTTATTTTAGATACTCATAGAGGAATTCTTGTCGCACAAATGGCAATGAATTATGTTGGATACTCATAAATGAGTCTTTGTTCCTTAAAGGGAAATGCATTATGTTGGATCCTCGGAGAGAAATCCTTGTCTCCTAAGTGGAAATGAATTATGTTGGATAATCACACATTCATAATTGTCGTCCAAGAGGAAAGTAAATGCAAGAATTCTAGCCGCTGAAGAATTCTAATCCTTTTTAAACAGTCACGACCTCCTCAAAGACTTCTCCCAAATGATGCACTTAAATAAATGAGTAGTCAAACATAAAAAAAAAAGAAGCAAAACACCCAAGAGCGCAAATCATTTCATTAATAAAACCCTATTGGGTGTGGATCACAAAAGCCCAAACGACATGCATGATTACAAAAAAAAGCTCTTATAGTGATAAGTACTTAAGCCAGTGAGGACATGGTTGCAAAATATTAAAAGAAATAATTATTGGTCATCCTCCGAAGGTAGCCTGTCTTCTAGCATGATCCCTTGGAAAAAGATTTCTTCTATGGGAGGAAACCTTCCTCTTCATCCACAAGCTGGATATCCTTGACCACCTTGAATAAGTTCATTTGACTCTAGTTCAAGTTAGGCTATAGAAACGCTACCTGCTCCTAGGCCCGCTCAAATTATTAGTCAGAAGTATCCTATTCGTTAATAAATTATTAAAATTATGAAATATTGTTTTTATCTAATAAACATTTAGTAAATAAATACCCCATTCGTTACAAAATAAATGTCATTAAGTGTTGTTTATAGTTTTCAATGTTTTTTTATTTTTTATTTTTCAATTATACCCTACAATTAATGCTCTCGATTTATTATTCTCTCATCTTGCATTTATAATAATTCAAATACAATAATTATTAAAAAAAATAATTTGATAAAAAAATACTATTCTATTTTTTACTTAAAAACATTTTTTTAAAATTTTTTGTGAAATGATCTTATGTATGTGAATATCTACAACTATCTTTAATCATGTTTATTAAGTAAGTGAGATTAATGTTAAATTTGTATTAACACATCCATTTTAACCTAACATTCAACCTCAAGTGTAATCCAAGTTTCATGGCCCAAAAGAAAGATGCCATTTTAAATTAGGGGGGTGGGAGATATGGAGACTTTGTAAAAGATGGAAAAGATGGGGCCCATAACTTCACATAGTAGAGGAATATATTCATACGGTGGAATATATTCATTTCTAGCCCATAAAGATGCTTGAAGCTCAAGCAAACATGGCCTTAGAACATTAAACCCAACCCACTTTTTTCAATAGGCGAAAAGTGAAGTCTACTTGCTTTGCTTGGTTAAATCATTTAATCACATAGATCCAATTATAATTAGTACTCACTTAGTAGATTCCAATTCAAATGCATGGTTTAATTATATATAATTATACTTTTTTAGAGGGAATATTTATGATTTATTCTTTTCTTAAAGGGAATAATTTGCTCATTACAAGTTGGGTAGTTTGTGTGACACTAAATTAATACGGCGCTATTATGATTTGTGACTTTGTAATATTAATAATAGTAGTACACATGAATGAACATAAAATATACAAGAGAGGAATACTAACGCAATATGAAGAGTCTAAATCATCAAGATTTTCATGTTTTATTAGATTTTTCATCCACTTGGAAATCATGTATTGGTTTTGATGGTTTGATAATTGATATGATTTGGTCAATGTTTATTAATTTATGGGACCCATTTTTGGAAATTTTGGCGGTTTTGAATAAAATGAGTGTTGAGAGTTATAAACTATTTTGAATATTACAATCATTTTAAGACATTTTGGGCAGGAATCTTCCTTTTATTGTCAAAGAAGAAAGCATTTATTCTCCATTTTGATTTGAATGAAAAGAATGCATTTAGCTTTTTATTTTAAATAAAAGGCCTAAAACATTGTTAAGGCGCAAATAGTATAATACAATAAAAATTATATTAGAAACCTAGAAATTAAAATTTGAATTTGTTTTGTAAAAGTTTTTTAATAGTGATAAATGTTAAGAGTCAGCATCACACATGAATAAAATCTAAATTGATTTTGTAGTGATGAATCGGGTCTAAATTATATTTTCTTAACATAATATTAAAGTTTAAGGAACGGTAAAATGAGGCAAAGTAATTTTATAGACACCAGCATTAATATAAAGCTTTGCAATTTTAGGTTTTAAGATAAGGCAAAGTGTTTGTGGGGTCAGCTTGATCTCTTTGTTTTAGGTTCACACCTTCAAATATGTTCATCCGATCTCGTTTCATTTTTTTTTTATCAAGGTCTGAATTGGATAGACATGTCTTTGTTATCTCTATTAAAGTCTAGTTTAATATCTAATGAGCAACCTAATATCAGTTTCTCATCTCAAATTGTCTTCCATTTATTTTTATAATTTATATGTCAAGTTTTTAGCGTAAGAAGGTGTGTTAAGAATTTCATGTTGAACAACAAATATGTTTATTTTAAAAAAATATTTTCATAGTTTTACTTAATTTTGTTTTTAAAAACTACATTTTTTTTAAATTAAAGCTTCAAATAATAAATTAGTTTAAATAATTTTTCTTAAAATAATATTTAAGAATTTCATACTTTTTTTATAATTTTTTTGATATCAAAATCTCAAAAAATCGTAAAACTATATTGAATAGTTTTTTATAAAAATTATTTATAAAATATATTTTTTTAAAAATTTATAAATTTAATTATATTTTAACTTCAATAGTGTACATTTATGTTATTTATTATTAAAATTAAATTTTTCTTTATAAAAAATGAGTTAAAAAAAATTTTAATATTAAAACAAATATTTTTATAACAATTATTTTTAAAAAATCCAGTTTTTTTTTAAAAAATTAAAACAAACGGCTCTAATATATAACATAATCATGTATTTTTAATAGGATATATTTTCATCTTATAAACCGATTTTGTGGATTCGTATTAATCGAACCGTAACATTAAAAAGAAATTATATACATGTATGGAAGGACAATCTTCAGTTTGACGAAAGTGATAAGGGTATATGACCTCTAAATGCTTGACAGAATTAAAAGGTCCCCCACTCTTCAAAAGCTCCACATAATAATATCCTTCTACATTGATGTTTACATCCTCAAATATTACCAACCACATACCCTAAAGTAGGGTTCCATTTTACGTTGTTGTTTTGTGCTTTCTTATCGTGCATGGTAACGAAACAAATTTGGATGTGTTAAAATTTGACTCTTCACTCTCTTTATTTTGAAAAAAAAAGAAGATAATATAAGCCCTTATCTTGAGTGAGACTCGTAGAAATATGTCTCAAATTTAAATTCCATTTGGTGTAAAAAAAATGCTTATTATAACAAGAAGAAAATGGTTACTTAATTCCCAATATGGGATATGTAACCATAAAACACGTCTTTTGGTTAAATAATCTATCATAATTCATTGTTTCTCAAATGTTATACACTTAATTCTCAACTTGGAAACTTCGAGTTTAATTGCTTTATTCTTTGGAAGTGCAGTTAAAAGTTATATTCTACACCTAAAAGACCATGCACGCTTGTGCAAAAGAACATACATACAAATGTATGCTCATGATCATTTCCATTTTAGAATCTTGTTATTTTTGTTTTTTGTTTTTTTTTGTTTTTAAATTTGAATCAATTTGCATAAGGTCATAAGGATGGTACCATTAAATGCAGTTATAGAATTTGGATAATCTCACCTGCTTCTAATCCCTTTTGTATTTATCGAACTAATTTTTAAGTTTAAAACAACGACGATTTTTAATCTTAATTTTTTTATAATTAAAATCAGTGATGACTATATTGTGAGAAGACAAATCTTTTTTAATTTTGTTAGACTTATGCATCATTAAATCGACAATTGCAACACCATTGACATGAGCTTCTTTACTTTTATTTCACTATCAATTTTCACTTGAACAAATACATAGAGGTTTTAAATTAGCTATCATCTTATCATTGGACGGTTAAAGAAGGTAGGGTTCCACATGTTTGTGTGTTCCCATGTGTGACTCCCATTCGTGCCTTCAATATTTACATCACATACAATGTTTTGGCGAATAAATTTTTTTTATAATAAAAAAATATATATTTATGAACAGTGGCATAAATAGTACGTGAATAATATTATAAATTGTACGTGAACAGTGACTTTAAGTAGTAAAACAAAGTTGATTAATAAAATTTAAAAAGTTGAGTAATGAAGTTGGTTAATAAACTCCCATATATTAAAAATAAATTTTAGTAATAAAACAAAGCTAAAGAAGTCGAAGAAACATAGCAAAGCCAAGAAATTGGGAAGAAATTATGAAAAAATGAGCAATTTTCATCACAATTTACATCTTCGCATTTGTCCAGTAAATTGATCATATATGGAGTTCCAAAACTTGTTTTAACGCAGGGTTTTTTTTTTTGAAAAATGAAGCTAAGACAATTATCTACACTCTGGAATAATCATGTGCGTAATGGAAAGTATCTCACGAGCTATGCAGCATGTTCAGTATCACGTGCACGATGAAATAGTGACGCGCACGATGGTATCATGTAAGGCCTTTTTTTTGACACGTTTCTGATCCATTTTGATTGCTTTAAAAGGGTATTTCCTGCAATTTTTCAATGGAGAACAAGGGTTACGAAAATTGGAAACTATAGAACGAGTTTGGGAGCACAAAAGGATATTTTTAGAGCACTTGAAGCCATTGAAGGCCATCTCTTCAAGGGACTTCTCATGTTATTTCTATCTATCGATTGTGGTATTATTTTTTGAATAATGTGTAGCTAAATTCTTCTAGGTTAGGTTGTATGATGATGAACCTTATTTAATCTTGTTGGCATTATATGTTGGTTTGACCTTTGTATGAATCCTTTGAATTATAATTTTATTCAGTTGTTGCTTATTCTTAATACTTTTTATTTGAGATACTCTGTTAATCTGATATTTGACACATAGGGATTCCTGAACCGTAGCATATGTGTTGGACCTAGGGCAACTGTTCAACTTACACTGGTTAACTAGGGATAGGAGACCCCGAGTAATAGCATAGGGAATTAACGGTTTGTACATCGTCTAACACTGCTAACGCTGGTGAACTAGGAATAGAAAGCTCTGAGTAGTTGTTAGTGAGTTATTTTGTAGAGGACTGGCTATAACGGTTTTGTTAGTTTGCCGTGAGATTATAAGGATAAGATCATACATACAAGGCATCATACATCAACAAGAGAGGATAAGGGGATTCTAATACACAACCTGACCGCTTTCGTGACACTGTTTTCTCATTTAATTACTTTTCACACTGAAACTTGCGAAACCCCCTTCTTTATTGTTTTACTTTAAATTGCACAAATTTTGTCTTGTTTGAACACAATCCTTGTGGGTTCGATCTTTTTATTACTGTGACATTATCGATACACTTGTCAAGAAGTCATTAATGGTCATTGTAAAATTTTTTGGGTGTCCTAGTATGCTAGCCAAGAAGGTGAAGTCACATGTATATGAGCTAAATAAGAGGGACGCGACTCTAGCCCTTGCACAAACAACAGTGGCTAAGGCTAAGCCTCGTCTTGTTGAGGTAAACAACACACGAGATAACTCCCGTAAAACGGTACTGGAATTTGAGGCATCTTTAAGAGAGGCTCGAGAAAGTTTGAATAATACCGAGGACGACCTACGAGAGATTCGTCTTGAAAATATTTCTTTGGATAAGAAGTATTTGAAGGAACTAGAATATAACTTCTCTGTAGTGCATGTATCTTTATAGAATGCACTGAACCATGTGGGGCCTTTTTATCCTAAAGGGCATATTTCGCAAGAGTAAGTTTATCGGTAACAAGAAAGAAAAAGGTGAATGAGGAGTCGATCTCTATTATAAATGAGTTAGATGTGTAGTCTCTTATTATTGTTATTGTTATTATTGTTGTTGTTACTGTTTTTGTTTAAATCAAGGGTGTTCTTACTTGGTGTAACTTTAATGAATAGGTAAAATCTAGAGGCAGTGTGTATTTTAATTTCTATTTCTTACCGTTATTTTTACCTGTTATGTCATTGCTTTAAGTCTCGAGTTCGTTTCTTAGGGAGATAACTTGTTCTTTGAGGTCATGCTCAAAGTTTCATTGGAATTTGGTAGGAATCGTGCCTGCATGATCACACACGACCATACTTGTTTTCTACTCCAAACCCATAAAGAAACCCTTCCATTCTCATTCCATATTTTCACTTCAAATCTTTAATCTTATATTTTATCAGATTAAAGAGAGCAAACGAAGTTGGAATTTCATGTAAAGATCATTTATTTCAAGCCTTATTGCTCACATTAATCCTGTTTAAAGTCTAAAAAACATGCATTTAATCTAGAGATACATCTCCTTAATCTGTATGAACTCATCTGAAAATGCATCTCCGGTATCTACCTGTTATCACTTTTTCAGCTCTATTTATAATATTAACAATTATTTAGTGTTTTATTGTAATTGTTTTAATTAGATATGATGTACTCCAATATTTTCCCCAAACATGTTGTATCTTCAGATTCCAGAGGTGTTGATGTGAAGACGGTGGATGTGAAGGTGGTAGATGTTGGTAACCAATTTAAAAATGAATAAGAGTTTGAATTTCGTGTTCATATGCTTCAATGGATTTATACGCAGGCCTCTAAACTGTAATTTGGTGTGTTAATCAGAAGGTCTGATAATGGTTCGGATAGAAGATGTGAATTTGTGACAATAACATGCGAAAGAAGTGGGAAATATAGACATCATCTATGGAATTTTAAATGAGATGACACCGGTTCAAGAAAATGTGAGTGTCCCTTTAAGTTGCATGGTTATATGTTGGAAAATAAGAAATGAAGATTTAATGTCATGTGTGGATTACATAACCATGACTTGTGTGAAAAGTTAGTTCACCATCCAATTACATGCCGCCTCATGCTAGAAGAGAAAGCGTTTCAGACATAACATTGAATTTGGTTCATCCGAAAAACATACTTGCAACTTTGAAACGTAAAAGATCAGAAAATATCTCAAATATCAAGCAAGTATATAATATTCGGCACCAAACTAACAAGACACTAGAAGGGTGGGGTAATAACAGAAAGGCAAGAACTCATGAAATTGTTTGATGATAACAGTTATGTGTCTAGGTACCAAACGTGCGAGGATGCAATAACTGTTAGAGATATATTTTAGACTCATCCTGATCATCAAGCTGTTTAACTCATTCTTATTATGCTCATTATTGATTCAACATACAAGACCAACAAGTACAAACTTCCATTATTGAAGATGGTTGATATTACTTCTACTGAGAAGACTTATATATCGGGTTTGAAAGACCAAGAGGATATGCTTAAAGTGATTATTACCGATCGAGATACCTCATTCATGAATTCGGTTGCAAAGGTATTTCCTAATTCTTATTCATTACTTTATAGGTATCACATAACAAAGAATATGAGAACTCGAGTTAAACCTGTGGTAGGGACGAAACAGATAAAGGTCGAAGATGGAAAAATGGTGAAGGCAAATGTGATAGTGGAAAAAATAATGGACGCATGGAATATTATAGTAAATTCTTATACTAAATAGTTATATGTTGATTTCGTTATACATTTCAAGAAGGTGTGCGAGAAATATCTAGATTTGTTGAAATATGTGGAAAACACAATTCTTGACCAGGTGAAGGAGAAAATTATTTGTGCATGGACTGATAATGCATGCTCTGATGGCGCAAAGTGTGGATGCACAATTGTGGAAACCTATGGTCTACCATGTGCTTGTCTTATTGCAAAAAAGGTGAAACTTGGTAGTGCATTAAGAATGGATGAAGTTTGTAGTCACTAGAAGAGGCTTAGGATTGACGATGATGGTGTCATGAAAGACGATAAATCGAATATCTCTATATTGACCGAATGGAAAGTGATACAAGAGAGATTTTTGAAAGTCGATGACAATATGAAACTCCACATCAAAGAACAATTGAGAAAATTGTTTATCTAGAAACCATTGACTTGAAACAACCCTCTCAACCGGTAAAAACAAAAGGTGCTCTGAAAAAGTTGAAGCCTACATTAAGTGACAATTCAATGGTGCGGTCTTCTTCATATTTTGAAAATATTGACAAAGTTTTTCCGGACTCATCAACACCAAAATCTTAAAAGTGTTTTTAAAAGAGCTCAAATTAGCAAACTACCTCCTTCACCACCTCCACCAAAGATTCCATTCATTGACGAGATGTCGGTTTTTATGCACAAATACATTCAGTAGATCATCAATGTTAAAGGTGTTGATAATTATGGTTATTAAGTTGTTTTGGCTTTACTCGGTAAAGGAGAAGATAATCACACACTTGTCTTTCATCAACTTATTTCTGAGTTGAGGACCCATAAAGAATCATACACACAATTTTACAGAAAGAAAGACAACTTTGATGCAATTTATGAATCTCTTATTCCTTACATTAGTGGACTGACATCGGAGGAAAAATGGTTGCGCTTCCTTGAAATGGGTCATCTCATAGCATGTGTGTATGATAAAGTGTGTATTAATATTACAAGATACAGTTTTTCAGAAACCTTTTTTCCATTGTGCACTGCCCCACCTCAAAATCTAAATGATAGTATTATGTGTATTGGTTGGTTTTTAAAATCACGAAACTTTATTCAAGTTTAGTTGAAACTGAAATACCCTATACCACTTACATCACCGGAGTGGGTAGCTCATTCAACAACAAAATCTGAGACTTAGCGGACTATTTTGTGGAAAGGATGCAAGATTTTGATAGATTGAGCTAGTATTGAAAGAGAATCAAATGCACAAAAGTCAAAGAGGATTTCACACATACTTATATATTTGGCTGGCGACAAATCTTTTGATCCGTTTTAGTTTTTCTTCATCAATTAACTTTATGTAATTGTGTATTAATATTAATGAAGTGTAATATATACAATTTTGAATATTTTAATACAATTTTGAATTTTTTAATACAATTTTGATATCTTCCAAAATATTTGTTCATTTTCCAAACAAAACACACAAGTTTTGTTTTCTGTCTGGTTCAATAGAGGTTCCGGAGATGTATTTGCAAAATGAGATAAAAGGGCGGTACAAAAAATGTATCTCTAAAGCCAGCACTATACTTGATAGAATTTTTAAGGTCCACATTTGTGTATAACTTCTATAAATTAGGGACTCTTGTTTTTTATTTCATATAAACAAAAAATGTCTCAAATGTCACAAATAAACATCATCTGGTATGTCGCAAATGCATTCTTCTCCAGCACGACACTCGGGCGAAAGTTTAAGCTCAATGAGTACACTTCTTTTGCAGATCTTCAATACGAAAAGCTTACAAAGATAATCGAAAAATTATGAAGCTCGGGTACCGTTCACCGTCAATTAACAACGAAAGCAAGATTGAGTTCAACAACTACGAGCTTACGGCAGATGTAAATGATTTCAATACCGGTCAAAAATATTGTGAAGATATTGAAGTGCCCACTTGGATATTGAAATGTAATGTTTCATTTTTGTTGAAATCATCTATGTAATGTTGATTTTATATTATGAATGATAATTTTATTTTGTCAAAATATAAGTTTATGCTTTTCTACTTTTGTTCTTGGTGCACATATGCTATGGAGATGCATATATGAACAATTTTTGGAGATGCATCTCTGGGTTAAAAAAATCCAAGTAATAGGACGTTACTCAGAATTATCATGTGTGTGCTTAAGATGCGTCTAAAAATATATCTTTAAAATATAAACATTTTAATATTTTCTCATAATTCAATATATATATATATATATATATATATATATATATATATATATATATATATATATATATATATATATATATATATATATATATATATATATATATATATATATATATATATATTGCATTAAGAAATTGACTCTACATAAACAATTATCTTGTCAAGTCTACCTCTTAACCTATAAAGAGGTTCTATTTAACTGCATTTTCTTTGTGAAAAATATGTCAAAAAAATATAACCAATTCAATTCAAGCAAATAAACAAGGATTTTTTACATAATTACCCTATTTTGAAAATTAATATACTATATTATCCTATTTTAAATTTTTTTTACTAAAGTGCCCCCTTTTCCCTACAAACTCGTCCATTAATGGACTAGCCAAGAAAGCCCAATACAAGCTCACCAATTGATTGGACGAGCTAATGAAGGAAATTCAAAAAATATAGTGTAGTATGAGCTCTTGGAAGGACGAGCTTGTACACGTGGTCATTTTTATTTATTTATTCTGATTTTGTATTATATATTAATAATAATATATTTTTTAATATATTAATTATTTATTTATTATAATTAATAATAAAATAATAATTTTATTACATTAATTTTTTTTATTAGTAATATATTAATTTTTTTTACTAATAAAAAATAATTAATGTATTAAAAAATAAATTACTAATAAAAAATAATTAATGTATTAAAAAATAAATTACTAATAAAAAATAATTATTGTATTAAAAAATAAATTACTAATAAATAAATAATTAATGTATTAAAAAATAAACTATTATTAATATATAATACAAAATCAGAATAAAAAAAAATGGCCACGTGTACAAGCTCGTTCTTCCGATGGACGAGCTCATACTACACTATATTTTTTGAATTTCCTTCATTAGCTCGTCCAATCAATTAGTGAGCTTGTATTGGACTTTCTTGGCTGGTCCATTCAATGGACGAGTTTGTAGGGAAAAGGGGACACTTTAGTAAAAAAATTTCAAAATAGGATAATATGGTATATTAATTTTCAAAATAGTAATTATGTAAAAAATCCAATAAACAAACCAATTCAAACAAATAAATAAATCTGTCAAATATATATATGATTGAAAACTTTTTCATGGTAATGACATAAAGCCAACACTTTCTATTATTGCCATTGTAGCGGAGAGGCCACTCATATATTCGTACTATAATAATTATGTTAAAAAGGATGTCGTACCATGAAATTCCGCATAGATACATAAACTGCCAAAGAAGAGATTATGTCCATAATAATGCTTTAGCCAAACATATTATTCAATATTTTATCTAAATAGATAGTGTAATCATGAAGACTACAATCTACATATTGTTCAACATCATCATTACTTGAGGGCCTCTTTCATAATACCTCAAAAAGATATACATCTATGCATATTCTAAAATTTATTATAGCGTATCTCCATTTAAAAACTCTAAAAAACATGAAATGACAACGGATATGTATAGAAGAGAAGAATGAATTTTAATAGTATAAAAACGGTTTAAAATTTTTATATAGTGGATTAAATAATACAATAATATTATTCTAAAATATTATATATTTTTATTAAATTAATTTTATTAATATATTAAAAGTAGTGTACAAATTAAATATTAAATGGTATAATTGAAAAAAATAAATTATTATTATATTGAAAAATAAGAATAACAATCATTTTAAAACAAAATTTATATGATAAAATGAAAGTTATTTTAAAACATAGGGTGTATCAAATAATACTTCTTATAAGTGGAAATATATACGGTAACATTTTCTTTTAATTCATTGGATAATTCTTTAGCTAATTTTTTTTTAATTTTTAGAATACACTATTATAAAATAGACCTTCCGTAACACCAATTTTACAACGGTGTTCGTGTTAACCGTGATAATAGTTTATTTTGGGGCTTTTTATGTATTTATTAAAGGACATGTCACAACGGTCGTATGTAACAACCGTAGTGAAATGTTTCTAGAGTGAAATGATTTGAATCCCAGCACCAACAATTTTCTATTTATTGTGAAATAATGGGATTAACCTTGTATACACCACTGTTTTTATAATCAACTGTGGTGTAAGTTTGAAATATTTCATCACAGTTCTTGTTGTCAACCGTGGTGAAAGGTGCTACTTATTTATATATAAGTGAAATTATTTCTCGCTTCATTACATAACAGTCGTCTATCTCAAAACAAAACTCTAACAACTCTTTCACCTATCTCTCTCAAAACGAAACCCTAACATCTTTGTCACACATCTCTCTCATATGAAAACCCTAAAATGAAATTATAACATCAAATCTTAGCCAATGGCTATTTACATATTCGTTTTCACTATAATTTTTGTTTCTAAATCTGTTTAGGTATTATTGTTTATGTTTAAATAGTTTGTTTCATAATGTTTGAGCTTTCTTCTTGTTTTGAGTTGTAGGTAGGGATGCTTGCTTCAACAACGAGGACAAAGGTACAGTTAGCGTTGTAAACTTGTGTGAAATATCTAGAATGACATCTGATCTGACCTGATCAGAAGGGGACCCTTGACTTGCCACACGCCGTTGATCTGCTGCCTATTCACCGATGTTGAGAAGGAGATGGGGGGTGTACCTGCAAGGCACTCCGATGCCAAAGTAAGAGTTTGGACAGAGTGGCAGCAAATACAAAAAATGGTAAGAAGAGAATACCTGACCCTCTAGTGAAAGATGGTATTTATAGAGAGACCCCGGCGCAGGGTCACCGGTCATTTGAATTGGGCTGGATGGCCAGGCCCAACCCAAGTGACTGCTAGGGCTTACGTGGCACAGTGAAGACCAGGACGTGGTCTTCGCCCTAGTTCAACTGTCCCGTGATCTCCGGAAAGTGGGTTTGACCTGCTCTTTCGGAGGTGGGCAGTTGGTTGGTGACGTGTCCCCGCGGAGGGGAGCACGTGGAGAACGTGTGAAGGACATGTTGTTCTGCTCGAAAAGGGCGAAGGTTCTGCCCGCGGAGGGGCCATTGTTTGCCCGGCGGGAACCATGTGCTCGACGAATGTAGCCCATGTCGGATTGGGCCTAACTAAGTATCATTGGGCTGGGCCTGCCCGGTCAAGTCGGGGCTCAGGGCAGAACAACATCCATTCAAAATAGACACAAGTTTGCGGCTCTAACTTCAGCTTCATCCTTCTTTCATTGTGGACACACCATTATTTTATATGTACGGTACGTTTCTGAAACATTCTATGACTTAATATAATTGTTGTATCGTGTAAGTTGTTTATGGTTTGTTATTCATGAATGTTTTTTATGAATGTTGTTGTTGTTGTTGTTGTTAATGTTTGTTTGAAAGATGAGTTTATTATATATTATGTGGTTTTTGAGTGTTTTTCCAATCCCTTATCGAATATATAACTTTTTAAATTGTATTAAAAAATTATAATATGATAGATAAAGTTATATTAGAAAACAAGTACACGTTAAATTCTTGACAAGAATTATTCAATCCATTATCTGCATGTTGTTCTTTAACCATTAGAACTTTATTTAATGATTTTAGTTCTTCAACCACCTCTAATTTTGTTTGCAAATTAAATAGTATTTTGCAAAATGAACTAGAGGTGAAGGAAGTGGTGGTTGAAGAATTAAGATAATTAAACAAAGTTCTAACTGTTAAAGAGAAAAATGCAGATAAGGAGTTGAATAACTATTTTCAAGCATTGAACGTGAACTTGTTATTCTAATATAAGTTAATTTGTCATATTATAATGTTCTAGTTCATATTGAAAGGTTATATGTATAGTGAGCATTCGAGAAATAAGAATTCCACATAATTTATTATAAACTCATGTGTATATATCACAACGGTTGTTTAGCACAAGTGTTGTTAAATATTATGCATTAAAGAATATCACAATAGTTGTTTAAAGTAACCATTGTGGTAGGTAGTGTGCTACATAGATACAATCACGGTCGCACAACCGTGATGGAAAACATCATACATACAATTACACCTTATCTCACAATGGTTGGACGAGCATGATGATATCCATTACCAACCATTATGATATGTGTTTTCTGTAGTAGTGATAGATTGATCTGTAGAGATGGTCATTTTGTGTTTCTTTTTCTGCAATTTAGTTGTTTTTGCTTTTCAGTTTGATTTTCAGCCTGAACATTAGTCACGTTTGTAGTTTTTTTAGCACTTTTAGAGCTTTCTATTCCATTTATATCTTTTATGAAGTTACATTACCTCTGCTTTCAACGAGTTAATGTTTTGATTGTTTATCTCCTCTCATGATTGCATACCTTGGGATTAAGTTTTAAATCTATTTTTACGAATATATAAACCAAACTATTTAATTATGGTATAATTAACATGCTTCTAAGTCAATTTATTAAAATTTTGGATCAAGAATCAATTTTGAGAATGGTTCAAGTCGTGAAAATGTTAGATTCTAAAAAAACACTTTACATTTTTGTAAAAATTAAGATTCTGAAAGTGCAATTTGATCATCACACATTTCCATGACTCGAATCACAAAAAGTGTGACTTAAATCACAAAGTTATTATTTTTGTTACTTATTGGATCTTGACTTAAATCACTTCATCTCTTGGCTTGAATCACATTGTTTGCTAATGACTCGAATCAAACATCAGTTTTCTCTCATTTTTGTATTAGATCTCTAGCACATATAAAAAAATTTCTCTAAAAAATCATTCACAATGTTGGAAAACATACCCATCCACTTTTGATTTTCAATTCAAAACACACTTGCTCTCTCAATTTTCAAAAGAGTTTTGAATCTTGCTTCGACTGTTTGCAAACAAAATATTTTTATCTTTTACCTCTTTCTTCATCCATTTTTATTTTAATCGAACTCTCATCTTCAAGGTGCGAGATTCGCGAGGAGAATTGTTATTGTGGTTAATATTTTCTTTAAAAAATTGAAATGTCAGGGGTTTGCAAATTGTGTGTGTGAATGTGCCTGATTTTGAAAAGTTCAGCAGATAATAAGAAGATTCTTCTCTCCAGAATTTCTTTGGCAATGTTGTGTGAAAGCCTATAGAAAAAGTGAGAGTTCTTCTCAATCTTCAGAGAGTCCAAGGCTCAAAATTGCAGTAGTATTAAGTAAAGATCGTTGTAGAAAGGATACTTTGGAGCAACATTCTTGGAGTTAGAAGATTTAAGACGATTTTGAGTAATTTTTTTTGCAAGTATTCAATGTTAGATACTGCGTAGAAGTCAACGAGGATTGAAATTAATTTTTTTTTTATATATTTTCATCATTATTCGGATTGTGATTGTTGTGAACATCTTGTAATATTTTTCAAAATTATAGTGTAAGACCATTAAAATCAGGGTCGGCCTTTAGCAAGCGCAGCAGGAGCTGTAGCTTTGGGCTCCAAATTTTAGGGGCTCACCTATTTTTTTTTACAAAACTGTACATTTTACACCTGTTTTTTTTTAATTTATAAAAGTAAGTGTAAATTATAATGTTTTTAAAATCCATTTTACATTTGTTTATTAAAAATAGGTGTAAAGTTATATTTTATTTTCAAAATTTATAGTTTTATATCGATTTTTCAAAAGTTCGATATAAATTCATACTTTTAAGGCCCATTTTTAAAATTAGACCAGGACCCCCGAATTAATTGGGTCGACCTTGATCAAAATTTCAATGAAAAACCATTTGAGAGTGACGTAGGCACGATTGCCGAACCATTATACATCTGACGTGCTCTCTTCTCTTCTCTCTCTATTTTAATTTTGTTTACAATTCTCTCTTTATTTTAATTTTGTTTAGAATTGCATGATTAAGTTTGTTTTTTTAATAGGCAATAAAATATCACAAAGTACAAGGGATGCTCAAACTCGAAACAAACAGGCAGAAGCTTAATAGAATCCATTGGTACACAAAACCAATCGTAAAACAGACGCTTAGGGAAAACATCACCCCTAAATAACCACCTTCAAGAAAAGAACTTAACCGAATTAATCGTATCATCTACAGAGACAAGAAAACCCCTAAAAACGAGATTATTCCGGCTAATCCATAAGTACCACACTGTTGCTGCCCAAATATAAAGATTCCATTCATTACCTAATACGTTGTTAGAGCATCTCCAACCGTGAACTCATTTTTGGGTTCTTTGTGGGACCTATTAAGCCACGTCAGTTTGAAGCAACTCAACTAATTTTTCACTCCAATGGTGCAATTCAGAAGAACTTATATTGGGTCCCACAAGTTTACTTTATATGTTAATATTTTATTCATATTAAATTTTATATCACTTAAAATAATAATTTTAATTTTTTTACAAAAAATTATTTCAATCTACTATATAGTCCAACCGGTATATAGTGTTGTTTTAAGGAAAAATATTTTATTCTACTGTATAAACTTAAAAAAAATTAGATTAAATTTTAAAAAATATTTCAATCTCTCCTTAGTTAATTTTAGTGTTTTAAATTAAATTTGATATAAAATAAAAATAAAATTAAAATAAAAAATTAAAATAAATAAAAATAAAATAAATAAAATTCAAATTAAACTTATAATTTAAACTTATAATTAAAATATAATTTTCATATTATAAAATCAATATTTTAATATTGTAATTATAATTTTTATATGATAATTAAAATGATAAATAAAATTTTATATTAAATTATAATTTTTATATTATAAAATTAATATTTTAATATAAGAACAGTTGAAGAACCGTTGCTTAATTAAGCACCGTTCAACAACATGGCAATCTTGGAAACAATAAATATGAGTGCCATGTTGGCAAACTCACTCTAAGAACTCCCATTGGAGTTGGTCTTAGAAGACTTCACACAAGTGACAAACGGAGCCAGGCAAGAAATCTCAGTATCAACATGCAATCCAAACCATCTTATAACCCCTTTCCACGCCAAAGAAGCAAAAGAGCAAGCCATGAACAAATGTTGAGAAGATTCATTTAATGAAATAATTATAATATGTGATCAATTCATTTAATGAAATAATTATAATTTTGATTGCTCAACTGAATTAATAATATTTTTGTATATGAATAGCTTAGTGTCACATCAAAGTAAAAAATATAAAAGTGTGCATAATATTCTGTTACCTAATAAAATACTAAGAGTAAAAGTTAAACCCTAACCCATCTTTTTAATACTCCTTACACATTCCAACTCTTACCACTTTTTGGATACTTGCATGATATAGTAATCCATAAGGTGGCAATGTTAGAGTGAGAAAGAAAAAAGAGAGAGAATAAGGAGTGAGGTGTCTTTTAACAAAGGAAGTATACATGTTAGAATAAGATAACTTTATTTCTTTTTATAAAAATAAAAATTGATAATATTTAATACATTCTTTTAAGTAAGGCTTGTTCCTTCTCACATGCTTTATACTTGAGAACGTTAACAAAAACCATTCACTTCTCATTCTCTCCTTCAAAAACGCACCCTATTCTTCCCTATTTTGCATCGGCATTTGTTCTTGAATCTCTGTGGTATTCTCTTCACAGAGATGGAAAGAATGTTCCCTACAAAGAAGCCTTCAACTATGAATTCACATGATAGACCCATGTGTGTTCAAGGTGACTCAGGTCTTGTTCTTACCACTGACCCCAAACCTCGTCTTCGTTGGACTGTTGAACTCCATGAACGTTTTGTTGATGCTGTTACTCAACTTGGAGGACCTGATAGTACTTTTCTTTCACCCTTTTGTTCTTTTCTTGCTTCTATCTTATTATTCATATTGCATGACATATATTTTCGATCTCGAATTTTTCAGAGGCTACTCCTAAAACTATTATGAGGGTTATGGGTGTCAAAGGTCTCACTCTTTACCATCTCAAGAGCCATCTTCAGGTTTGAGTTAGAACACTCGCAAACACATACTCAATCCTGTCCCGAGTTGATCTGGTGCAGCAGCAACTTGAGACAGGATTCGAGTGCGTAGATGTTGGAGATGATCCCAATTTAATTTCTAAAGTTGGTTTAATATATCTCTTTATTGATTTATATAACTTTCTATTGTTTTTTCTTTTTGTTGTTTCTATTACAGAAATTTAGGCTTGGAAAGCAACCCCACAAAGAATTCAATGATCACTCAATTAAGGATGGTATGAGAGGTGACAGTTCTTTTCTTTCTAGGGTTTCACAATTTTTATTTTTATTTTTTGCACTTTGAACTTTATGATCTTTACACATGATGTACAGTTCTTGTGTATATTGACAAAATCTTTTTGCACTGCCAGCTTCAGCTTTAGAACTGCAACGAAATACTGCTTCCTCTTCTGCCATGATTGGCCGCAACATGAATGAGTATGCATGCTAATTTCATTCTTCCATTAAAACCATATGTAAATAAATGAAACCTGAAAAGAGTTTTCGAAGTTCTTGCTTTTTTCTTCTTCTTATGATTCTTTATGGCTAAGTAACTCAATTATGGTTGATGAAATTAGGATGCAAATTGAGGTGCAAAGAAGACTTCATGAACAACTTGAGGTAAACACAAACTTTATATAAAGTTCAAGAAAATATTTGCATTAGTGCATGTTTTGGAATTAAGGTAAATTTGACAAAATTACACTCTCATGATAATATTATAATTTTGTTAAAATTTTAAAGTGAAGTTGGTAACCTATTAACTTTTTTTTCTTCTTCTAAAATCACGTGATTCAACCATGAGTCTGGATCATCTTCTTCATTATTCTCATCTTTTATTTCTTAATTCTCTATCTCTCTTAATTCTCTTTTCATTAAAAAAGAAAAATATAGTCAAGAGAGAGTGAATTAAGAAAGATAAAAAGTAAGAAAAGAAAAAAAATAAAAAAAAGAATTCAAAATCATCCAACCATGCGATTTTATTGAACCTGAATCCTTTATGGCAAATCGTAGAGAATTCATATTTTTTATATAAATATCTTTTGCAATGGAGATATTCTTACATGGATTAACTATTATATTTCAGGTACAAAAACACCTTCAACTAAGGATTGAAGCTCAAGGGAAATACATGCAAAGCATATTAGAGAAGGCTTATCAAACCCTTGCAGGTGAAAACATGGCATCAACCACAACTAACCTAAAGGGCGTTGTTATTGGACCTCAAGGAATTCCTGAAATGGGACTATTGAAAGAATTTGGCACACCTCTTAGTTTCTCATCTTTTCAAGATCTCGACCTTTTCGGCAGTGGTGGCGGTGGCGATCAACTCGACCTTCAACAAAACATGGAAAAGCAAACCCTAGATCATCATGGATTCATCCAAATCAACGATAACTTATGTCTTGGCAAGAAGAGGCCAAACCCTAACACAAACCCTTATAATGGAAATGGGAAGAGTCCTTTAATGTGGAGTGATGATTTAAGGCTTCAAGATTTAGGACCAGCTTCATCATGCTTAGATGATCCTTTCAAAGGTGATCAAATTCAAATCCAAATTGCACCACCAACATCATTGGATAGAGGAAATGATATTGAAACTATAGATATTTATGATACAAAGCCTTTACTCCAAGGAGAGATTTTAGGTGAAAAGAAATTCGATGCGTCGATGAATACTAAACTCGAAAGGCCATCACCAAGAAGAGGCCAACAACTTCATGCTGAAAGGATGAACAATCCTATGATTAGTACTGGTATCATGACACAAGGTAGAGGCTCACCATTTGGATGAAAATGATTAATCATCTTAATTTTTAGATTATGTGATAATTATTTTATGTTATATGTAATTGTTTCTTGATTTGAAACACTCTAGGGTTTTGATTTTGGTCATGGAAATCATCATGTGGTATAATTATTAATTAATGCCTTTGCATGGCAAACAAAAGTTTTAGTTATTCTAACTAAAATATATAATTAAAGCACTTTAAATGTGCTTAGTTAATGTGAGAATTCTCACTTGTATTTTTTTTTTTTTACTTTACATCTTTACTGATTGATATTTAATTATGATAAATTTTGTTTTATGAAATAGTATAGATGAATACATGTCTGCATGTTGTTATGAGATGAGAAAAACTCGAAGCAAGCATATAAACTTTTCTTCTTTTTATCACATTCAAGGTTTTCTTTGTACTTTTTTTTGGACCCACTTGTAATGTTTTTTTATTCTGACACTATGTATGGAACATTCTCTGCGTCACTATTAAGCAGTTTTTTTTCTCCTAGAATTTTTATTTTTTCGGGAAATGTGATATTTTGTACACTAGTAATATTCATGGTATGACATAATCTATATGTCATAAAAAGCAATTCACTGTTACATTGGTATTATGAGGTTTGAAACAAGCAATACTAAATAAAATCAATAGGAAAAAATATTTTATGAATAATTTTTTTAATATGTATTTGTTTTTTTTTGGGTTAAAATGAAATTAAAAAAAAATTATTATGTTTGCGCATTTTTTTTTGGTTCGGAGTTTAACTTGTAATTAAGAATATCAGGTAATATAGATTTATTGTATATTTGGATTATCGCTTCATTTGCTATAATCACATTCCAATGTATTTTTAATATAATTTTAAAAAAATTTGAAGTCTTGATTTTTGCGTTAATCTGATTTTTTTATCTGATTTGGTTGAATTTGACTAAATACAATATTTTATTATATTTATAAATTTTAATAAATTTTTAGGGATATTTATTTTTTATTATTATAAAATTTGTATTTTATTAAAAATATCAAGGATCCATTTTAAATTAATTTTTAAAAAATCATATTAAACATAATGTTGATAAGGTGTTTGGATGTTTTAAAATGACTTTCTTATAAAGTTAAATCAAAATGATAAAATAATTAAAGTTTAGATTCTTCAAATTAACCACCAATTATTACCATAACTAAATTAAATAATGGCATTAATTAATTGATTTTGAAAAAAAAAACTATTTAATTTTAGTTTGTTTAGGCTTTTGAGGTGATGATCACTTTGTTGAATGTCCATACAAGTTATAATTAGCCTTTTACATATATAAGTTAACATTAATCATTTGAAGTTATAGTTGGTAATGGTAGTACAAGTTAGTTACTCAATGATTGAAGACAAATCTCTTGGGAAAATATAAAAACAAACCAAAATATATTATTTTTTATTTTAATTATACTAAAAAGAGACAAATCTTAGAGTGCTCAAGGTATATATATATATAAAATCGAATATGGAAAGATTTTTCAGAGTGAATGGAAGAAAGTTAAAAGAAAGAATAATGAACTTTAAAAAAATGAATGCCAAGTCATTTTCAAGTGAAGAGGTACACTGCCACATGATCTTAGCTTTCTCTTCAAGTTCCTAAGAGATATGAAGTTGAAACCGACAGAGAGTATCTGTCTTTCACTATCTTTCCTCTTCTTTACTGCTCTATATTCTTTCAGAATAACATGATCAGGACAACATGACTATATCTTATCACACAAGATTTCACTTCAAATTTTTTTTCTACCTTCTATTTTTGTCTAATGGGAAATTTCTTTCCTTTACTAACTTTGTTTTTTCATAAAGCAAAGACTGAATGTATGGTAGAGTAGACTAACATGTGGTGATCTAATATACATTGTTGTAGATTTGATGCTTGAATTTAAATGGCCTTGTGAAAGTATCCTAGGTTGGTCTCTTGTGAAATTTAAAATTTCTAGATCATTCACCTATTGAAAAATAAATTACTTGTTAGAGAGGTTCTCCTCATCCTTTAAAATATATATATATATATATATATATATATATATATATATATATATATATATATATATATATATATATATATATATATATATATATATATATATATATATATATATATATATATATATATATATATATATATATATATATATATATATATATATATATATATATATATATATATATATATATATATATATATATATATATATATATATATATATATATATATATATATATATATATATATATATATATATATATATATATATATATATATATATATATATATATATATATATATAATATGGTGGAGCCACATTGAGACAAAGAAGGGTTACAAACAACCTAAATTTTACTTTTTATTTTTTATATTGATAAAATTACTACAATAGTCTTTGAATTTAAGAATTACAAGTTTACAAATTAAGTAAGGGTCTGGGTATTGTGAATTTAGGGTCAATGTATATTTCATGTTCAATTTTATTTAATTAATTTTAATTTGAGGAGTGTTTTGTGAATATAGGGAATGTGATTTGTAATTTAGGAATGATTATTAGGTCTGTTTGTTTTCGTTTGTTTAAAAATGATTTTTATATTGTAATATAATTTTGAATAAAATAAATTTATAAGTTTTTTTTTCATAAAAAATTTAAATGAAAATTTGATTTGAATAGTTATTTTTAAATTGTTATTTTAAATATTTCATCATTTTAGTGAAAATTATTTTGGACATCAAAATTTTAAAAAATCACTTAATTTTAAAACTATTTCAAATAGCTTTTCATAATAATAATTTTTGAGATATAATTTTTTGAAAAATTATAATTTCAACTATGTTTTGATCTTCAATAATATATGTTTATGTTATATTATGTCAAAATTAATCTTTTAATTTAGCAAAAATGAATATAAAAACACTTGTATGATTTTGAAAAACGGTTTTATAAGTTTTAATTTTAAATATACAAAGAAAAAATCCATATTTTTAAAGCTAAAATAAACAGGTCCATAATTTAATGGTTTTGTTGATTTATTATAAAATTCATTTTAATTTTTGTTGATTTATTTAAATGGTTTTCCAATAAAGAAGTGATAAAGAGTAAAAAAAAATTGACTTTTTGTTTTTGTTTTTAAGAAGTGAGTTTGTGAGGGTGAAAAAGATGAAGAAAATGTAACTTCTATTTTGAACCTCAGAGTTGTTAAGAATTGGAGAATTGAAGAAAATGTTATTAGAATTTTCCCCGATGACATTGGAAATGTGATCCATATCAAAAGCATATTCGTGAAGAAATTAATGATCTTAAATTTTGTATAATTATAAATGAAGCTGATGAATTAAAAAAAATCTCTTGTTTTGAGATTTGTTGATAAAACTGATTTTATAAATAAAAAATTAGGCCTTGCATGTGTTAATGACGCTGCATCTTTAATTCTTAAGAAAAAATATGTGTTATATTTCTCTACATGACCTTGATGTCTTTAACATTGTGACCAAGATAGTGATGATACTAGAAATATGAGTGAAGAATGAAATGGTTTATAGGCACTATTTATGAAGGATTGTCCTTATGCATATTAGGTTCATTGTTTTACCCATTGATTACTAATTGCATATTGTATCAACAGAAGTCAAACTAATTCATAAATTCTTTTAGAAACAATCCATCACTTCCTCTTGTAAGTGACTTATAATCATAACATCTACAGTAAAGAAAAATTCAATTTCAACTGATTATGTCTCATGAATGGAAAATTTGGACCATACTCATAATTTTTTTTTGATGATAATACGATTATCGACATTAGAAGAGGTAAACTTAGCTTGGTTGACACCAAATTATGCAATTGATTTTTGATGTAATTATTGTGGATCTATGTGCATGCATGTACAACTATCTATAATAATAAAATATTCGCGATAGTATTGACGATGACAACACTATATGTCAAACGATATTATGTAAAGTCTTCATCTATCAAGAGATCAATATATCAAGTTAGATTCAATAATGACAACACCTAAGGTCAGACGGTTTTAGGTGAAGTCCTTGATGATATCTTGTCCAATAAACCTTGATGATTTATTATATTAAGAAACTCTATCAAACCTAATTAATTAGAAGAATCAAGTCTCAGAGGAAATGTTGAATCAATGATGAATCATGCAAGGGATCTTGAAGCTTCAAAGTATAAAATAAAGGAAGTGTGAAAACTCTCCTGATCATATGTCTGCATGATAACTTAAACGTGAAGGTATAAGAGTAATTATCGAATTACGAAGGTAACTCAAACACTCACTTGAAAAATATTTTAGAACCTCTATGAATTTACTAAAACACCTTATAACATATGGAAGAACTATCAAGGTGCATGTGGAATTGACCAAAAGTATTCCTAATCATTTAGAAAACATTTGTACAATGCCTAATCAATTAGCAACTTAGTTCAATCGATTATAGCAAGGAAAAGGCTTCTTAATCAATTATTGAAATCTGGTATGCATATATCAGATGTCTTAAGAGATGTCAAGACACTGACATCAATTTAAAACACAAGGACAAAATATAACACAGTTAAAAATGCAGAAATTAATAAAACACAATGAGTTATTAACTCAGTTCGGTGTACAACAACACCTACGTTTAGGGGCTACTAAGTCAGGAAGGAAATCCATTATTAGCAGTATCAATTTAAAGTTAAACTCCAACGTTTACAACTTCTCACTTAATACCTACCCATTGCAATTTCTACCTAAGACACTCCTAATGAAAATTCCCTCTCACTTTCTACCAGTCACCAATAGCAGTGATAGACATAATAATACATCAGAAGAAGTCACACTTCAAATAAAAACAATGATTGATCTTACTTAAAAGCTTTAATCAAGTAAAACACACTCTTGCTTAAAAGCTTAGAGTAGACACTTACAACTCAATAACATCAGTCCAATGTAACCATCTAAGGAATGAATGGATGACTCACAAACAGTCTACCTCAATGCCTCAAAAGGTACATGAGTGACACAATATAACATCACACTAAAAGATACTCAAACCCTAAACCCTTATTTGCATACACGGTTTCTTCAACAATTATTCCACCCATACTTTAGGTTTATTAAGTCTCTTTATATAGTATCGAGCATAATAGGCTTGGACTCTTCCATTTTGTCAGTTTTAAACTCTCTGCAAAATCTTCACCACAATAACAAGAACAAATCTTTAAAGTTTCCTAAAACGTCTCATCTTCCAATTTTAGCGTTTTCTGTACAGCTGGAGATACAGAATCTTGCTCATGATAGCATCATTTTTGACTTGCGTAAATTACTGACATATATCCATAAGAAATATCACAACATTAAAACAAACCAAATTTGTCAAAATTTAAAACACTCAGAGTAGATGTTTTGGTAGAACATGTTCCAACATCTGTTAGGACATTAGCTCTCAAGGAGAGCTGAGAAACATGTTATAACATTACACACGTCATCCTGTAGTGAACCATGTTTTAGAAAAATTGTTGCCAATACATAAACCATGGAACCTTCAATCTCCCTCTTTTGGCAAATTTTGGCTAAAACACTTTTTGCACAATAAACCCTAGAGAGAGGAATAAAACCACACAAACAAAACAACACCAATTACATTACATGTAACCATTATAATTGTGTACATGAGGAAGAAGATAACCTACATCTTCAAGAATTTCACCTGCATCTTTAGGAATTTCTAAGATACCCTCCCTAGATGACAAAACCGATCCTTGTCATGAAGGAATAAATCTCCCTCTCAGATTGGAAGAAGAAACTTTTCTGAAGCAAAAGAAAACTAACTTGGACTTAAGCTTGAACTAAACTAGTTCAAGTTACTAGAAACACATATGGCAGAAACACAATCATTAAAAGCACATATGATAGAAGCAACATATGAAAAAACACAAGACATATGACATAAGACTCCAAGGTACAACCAGAATGACAGAACATCTGGTAGAACATTACAACACAAGTTCATACCTTTTTGGAGAAACTATACTTTTCTCCCAAACATCTGGTAGATCGGAAGAAGAAACTATACCTTGTTGTGCAAAAATTTGACAAAAAAAAATTGACTCTGCAAGAACAACAACACTCTAGTAGAAAAGGAAACAAAACAGTTCAAACACATACCAAACAAAACAAACAAAAACAACCTAAGACACCAAATGAAAACAACTAAAATTGTGACCTTAACACAAACAAAACTAGCTATTTCCTCCAACCTCCTGAGTTAACAAATTAAACCTAGTCTTCATCACCATTACCACCAAAAACAAGATCCTTAGAACGAGTTTTCTTTAAGAATGTGACCTTTCTCACAGAAGTTTTCCCTGTCAGGACAACCCCTATTGATTATCGAGCAGATGTCACAGCCCTTGACTAATTCTTCTTTTTGTTTAGAGCTTCCTTCTTATTATCAGATAACTTGAAGGATTAGCTCATGTTTAAAGTACACCGTGAGGGGATGAAAAAAAACACGCAGGCTTCAGTCTTTATATAGCACAAATTCCTTGTTTGTAACACTTGACAGAACAATGATAGAAATGTTGGAAACTGATAAGTCAGCTTTGAAAATGGACCACCGTCTACAAGTGGGAAACAAATCTATTAACTCTAGGTCTCTTTTTCCAATATTGAATCAAGACCATTCCCATGTTATAGAAACACGCTATGCATGAAAAAAACACATTTTTAGGCTTACTATTAGACCACTGGTGACTAGACACACCGTCCTTGGCATGCTGACCACACATAGACTCTTGACAGTCTTAACTGAAATGGATTGATACAATGTCTTGACATTCAGATAGACATTGTATACTCCTATGACCCAACCAAAGACACAAAACAAGATACAACCATGAAGCTTCCGACCAAAAAAACTTGCCTAGAAAAATCATCAGTGATCAGCCCAAAAAAACACAGTGTAATGACATTTCATTAGACAGATTACAACCAAGCAACATAACCATCCCGAGCAATGTCAAGACATATTGTTTGACATTATACCTTTAGTAGAGGCAAAACAAGATGCATGAGAACATGCATTCTTTTGTACAGGATGTACCAAAGCAACTATGCATCAGACAGGTACACATCTCCCCTTGCCACACATGATCAGTTCTCCCCCTGAAGGTGAAAACCAAGTGATAACAACTTAAGCAATTCCACAACAGCAATAGTCATCACATGAGCAATGCGGAGAAAGTGGTTTCTCAATGAAGAGATATCAGAAGTAAACACAGCGGAATAAAATAAACACTTATCAACTCCCAAAATGACTTGTTAAGACATCTGGTCTGGCATCACAGGACTATTAGTAGAACTTCCCTTGAATTATATAGCACAAAGGGAAACAATTTCCATACACAGTATATGGAAACACATATCACTAGGTGGAAACACTTATTATTGATCAACATCAGGTGCTCTTCAACCTCTTACCCCTGTCAAAAATCCATCTTCACTTCTTGTTGTTGTCACAAGCTTTAGGAATGTTGACATTCAACTTTCTTGCCACAATATTAAAACTTATCTTTTTCAAAACATCCCTTCTATCTTGCAGAGATCTGTTGTTCCGCCCCTTAACAAAGACAACCTCCTTAGGCTTATTATGCCTCAAAGAATAGAAGGAAGATACAAAAACTGTTGTATTCCTACATACCTGTAGTTGCTATAAATTCTTCATGAAACAAGTATCCAACCTACTTCTTATGTTCTCAAAATCTATCTTTTTCTCAGTAACTAAATCATATATTACTATGCTGCTAGATTCCTCAATCATTTTAATTATAGAGTTAAAAACTCTATAGGCTCTGCTGCTTGAAGAATACCCCAAAAATATCCCTTCATCACTTATGGGAGTTATTTTTCCATTTTGATGTTTGTCATTCAATACAAAGCATTTACTTCCAAACGTATGCAAGTGATTAACTGTAGGTTTCCTCCCTTTCCATAGCTCATAGATAGTGGTTGAAGTACCTCCTCTTAATGTGACCTTGTTATAAATGTAGCACGCACTATTCATAGCTTCAACCCAAAATGCCAATGCCAATTGCTTGGCATGAAGCATAACTCCAGCAGATTCTTGTATTCCTCTGGTCTTCTGTTCAATAATTCCATTCAGTTGGGAAGTGATAGAAGAAGAGAATTCATGACTAATATTTTCGGAATCACAAAATTTTTAGAATTCTGCATTCTTAAATTCCTTGTCATGGCCACTTCTAATCTCGACAATCACACTGTTCTTTTCCCTCTGAATACTTTTACACAGATCTTTAAAGACTTCAAATAAGTCAAATTTTTCTTTAATAAACTTCATCCACGTGAACTTGGAGAAATCATCTATAATCACATATACATACCTCTTCCCATCCAAGCTTTCTATCTTCATTGGTCCTAACAAATTCATATAAAGTTGTTCCAGCACTCTGGATGTAGTCTGATGCTGCAACATTGTATGAGGCATCATAGCCTGCTTTCTAATCTCATACTCTCCACATATTTTCCCTTCTTTAACCTTAAGATTTGGCATTCCTTTAATGGCTTCTACAGACATTATTTCCTTCATTCTTTTGGGATGAAGATGTCCAAGAATATGATACCATAACTTCACTTCATCCTCATTGGTTATGGTCCATGTGGAAGAATGAGCAGTTATTTGAGGATCACATAGATAACAATTATCCTTGGATCTCATACCTCTTATTAGAACAACACCTTTATCATCTTTGACTATGCATTCTGATTTTGAAAAATTGGCCAACAAGCATTGATCACAAAGTTGACTAATGCTAATATGGTTAGCATTTAATCCTTTCACCAGAAGAACATCTTCCAAATTAGGAGATCCTGCATACATCAATCTCCCCACTCCCTGAATTTCTCCTTTAAATACATCACCAAATTTGACAGACCCTGCGGTTGAGCCCTAATATCCACCAACATCCTCTGAATCCACGTCATGTGTCTAGAGTATCCACTCTCGAAGTAGTAGTCTTCTCTAGTTGAGACTCTCAAGGAGCTGTGATCCATAATATTCACATCCCTGCTAATAAACCTTCTTTTCTTACTTACTCAAATGGCTTTGGAACGAGTTGAAGATTCTTGCACTCCATATAGCTTATAATAAAAAGGCTTAATGTGACCATACTCCCCACAGTAATGACACCTCCAAGTTGAGGCTTTAGAGTCTGTTGAAGACACACCATGTTTGCCAGGATATTATGACATGTGGTTAGACATGATGGCCATTTTCTTCTTTTCAGAAGAAAGTAACTCTTCTACAGATTTATTGTTCTGTAGATCATCATAAGGATAATCACCTCCTGCATTTCTATACTCTTTCACCACCTCATATTCATTACACATTCTTCTTAATGAGTTTGTCATGTTATTAAGCTTGGAATTTAGGAAGGTTACCTCATTCTGAAGATGATGAACACTACAAATAAGTTCTTTCTTCTCATTCTCCAATACATCTATGATCTTCCTCTGATTCTCCTCTGTCCTAATATGTTCTTCACACTTGTCAGAAACTTCCTTGTAAGACATATCTAGATCTTCATAGAGGAAATTGTCTTCACATGGTTCTTCCTTATCAGCCCATCTACCAGAGAGAGCAGTTACAATGTTTCCAGTCTCAGAATTAGATTCATCTTCTGACTCATCATCATCAGACCATGATACAGACAACCCTTTCTTTTGTTTCTTGAGAAAAGTGGGACATTCTGAATTAATGTGACCAAAACCCTCACACTCATAGCATTGAATTCCTTTTCCTTGATTTGACTTCTCTTCAGACCTGGCGTTCTTTTAAGAGTCATTTTTTTTCTGATGTCGGATGAGATGTTCTTGACACCTGATCTTCCTCTTTTGTCCATCCTTTTCAGAACCTTATTAAATTTCCTCCCAAGAAGCAAAATAACATTCAATATATTTTCATCTATATCTAGGTCACATTTATCCTCTGAGTCTTTAGAATTTGACATAAAAGCTACGCTCTTCTTCTATTCATCCTTTTCACTGATTCCTAATTCAAAAGTTTGGAGAGATCACATAAGCTCACAAACTTTCATGTTGTTTATGTCTTGAGCTTCTTCAATGGCAGTCACCTTCATGTCAAATCTCTTTGGAAGATATATGAGAATCTTCCTGACCAATTTAGGTTCTGAAATCTTCTCTCCTAGGGCACTTAAGGCATTTGATATCTCAATAATATTCATGTGAAAATCATGAATGCTCTCATACTTCTTCATTTTTAAGTTCTCAAACTTGGTGGTAAGAAGTTGTATTCTTGACATCTTCACCTTAGAAGTTCCTTCATGGGTTGTCTTCAAAATCTCCCAGGCATCTTTAACAATAGTACAATTATTTATCAGCCTAAAGATGTTCTTGTACACTCTATTAAATAGGGCATTCATTGCTTTGAAGTTTCCCTGAGCTAGCTTGTCATCTTCATCATCACAGTCTTCCTCAGCCTTTAGCACATCAGTAATATTACCATTCTCATCTCCAGCCTTTGGTGGATCCCACCCCTTAATCACTGACTTCCAAACCTTGTTGTCCATTGTAACACCCCAAAGTTTGCCTTCTCGTTTTTAACCATAACTGACTTATGTTTCGTTCATTTTTTCATTATCATTGTGAATACCATGGCATTGGCTCCTGAGACATGGGATCAAGTTGTTTCTATGGCTTAAGACTTTCTTTTGTTGGAAGTTTTTAAACAGCAAGCAACAGAGGCTTCAACAGTTATTTTGCTCAGTAGTCGGGCACCAAATTATATTTTTCAGCAGGTTATTTCAAGTGCAGGAGACAGTTCACTATTTATTCCATGCATTATACAGGTGCAATATCAAATGACAAGTTTTAGAGGTAGAATAAAGCTCAGAACAGGCGGCAACATGAAATTTTCCACGTTTCCCTCTTTATGGCGCAAAAATTTGAATTTTCAAAGGCATTAACCGGTTAACCATTTGCTAGGCTAATTTGGTTAACCGGTTAACCAAAGAAAAATTTGCCTAGATTCTTCATTTTTGCAGCGCTGCAGCTTGGGGTCCCATTTCCATCACCAATTCAATTTTTCACACCAGTAGAAGGATATAGAAATGGTTTCTAGTTTGATTTATTTTCCAATTAATAGAAATTCCCTCCAATTTTCAACATTTTCCATTGTTAATTCCACTTCTAGTTTTTATTTCTCAAACTAACCTACACTCCAAACCATATTTAATTCCAAACCTAAACCATACTTAAATCGTTGACTCCAAACCTCTCATAACTCTCACTCATTTTCTGAATTTTCTAAATTTTCTACACATCTCTCTTCAATTATCTCAACTTTTCTCTCATTCCAAAACCCTCACAAAAGCTCCATAGCCAAAAGCTTCACAAATTATACATTGCAATTCGTGAATTCTTGAGCTAAACCTCCACTGCATCATCATTCTTGGTTTAATTCTGGTTTTGTAGTTCATTTAGATCTTGAATCAAGTTGTTGGAATCACTTTTGGAAGTGCTTTTGCTTATTTGTGGATTATTGCTTGGATCTTCAAGTTTTCTTGATAGAGCTTCATAGATCCTTGGATTTCTTGCTTGGATCTATTAATTGCAGCTTAACAACACCCACCAAAGCAAATCTCAGCTTTGTAGGTTGGTAAATTTTAGATCTAGTTTTGATTTTGCTTAATCTTGCATTTCACAATGTAGATCCTTGGTTTATTGGTGATATTTGATCCATTGCTTGTTTTTATTTTTGATTTTGATGTTTGTTGAATCCAATGGATGTTTGAATATTGTGATTTAACATAATTTTTGTGCACATTTGTTTACTTGCTCATTTGGATGTTTGGATAATTGGGTTGCTGCTAAAAAGTGCTTTTGGATGCTGAATTTTTGATTCTGCTCCAGTGTTAATCGGTTAACCTTCTGGTGTTAACCGATTAACACAACTTTGTTGCGTGTTTTTGGCTTGTTTTCACAGTGTTAACCAGTTAACACCATAAGGTTAATAGATTAACACTGTTGCAGAATGACATTTTCTTGCATTTTCAAGCTTGTTTGGATTCCTTTCCATCCCTAAACCTCATGGATTAATATGATGCATATTTGTGGACTGTTTTTGAGTTGTTTCATCATTCTTGATAACATGCTTGTATTTCTTCGACACGTGATTTGTGGTTTTCCATGATGAATGTCTATGATTGTTATGTTGCATTCTTGGAGTGATGACCATTGTTGGACAATCATTTGTACCATGTCAATTGCTGGTTATTGATGCTTATCTTGTTGAACGTATGTCACATGCTCATGTTTGTTTTCGATTTTGCAAGTGCATAATTGTTTCATTGGTTAATTGGTGTTGGATATGCATGATATTCTTGATGAATATTTAATTATGCATCAAACTTGTTTTGTGTTTAATTGTCAATACATGTTCATGTTTGATCCTCACCATGTCATATGCCTTTGTTGCAACGTTGATGCATGCAAGCTGCCTGAACTTTTTCACTTGCTGTTCTGGATTTTAGCATGTTGTTATTTATGCATATATTATGCCTGCTACTTTTTGCACCTGTTATGTACTGAAACATGAGCTGTTAAATGATGTTATGCTTATTTTGCCGAGTTTTTATTGCTATTTTGAAGCTGGAGCACTATTGTGGCTACTGCTTTTGGTTTGTTTTCCTTATTTCGTCTTGTTCTTGCATGCTCCCTTAGGGCCTCCAAATCCAACTTAATTTTTTATTAAGCTTGGAGTAGGATATACATTAGGAGTTACTCCATGTATGATAACATTAGGTTAGTCCATCCTTAACCTCAACCTTAGGTCCATTTTGTATGCTAACATTAGGATAGAAATTCCTTTCGCATCCCGACCTTAGAGCCATTTTGCATGACAACATTAGGACCAAGTTTCCCCTTAACCTTTTGTGCGTCTTTCTCTTTCTTTCTCAAAAAAACGTCAAAATACGTAATAAATACGATGAATATTTGCACCATGAGCCTTAAGCATATGAGAAATGATGAGTGATGGGTCTTTCCTTACTTCGTCTAAAGTGTTTAGCATACGTCCCGTCTAGGGGCGATCATGCGACACATTCACTCTTATATCATAGAATTTAGTGCAATGTGAATCTTAAACCAATTTAATTCACTTCCCTAAAACTCTCAAACAAATTCAAATCATTTTCATTCTTCGGGATCGTTTGTCAAACCATTTTCATAAAGAGTACGTTATTTTTTCGTTCTACCGCAAACAGGCATTGACCCTAACTACTGGAATGGGAACTTAACGTCGCTCATAAAAACACTAAGACACTCGTGGTGAGTCGAACTACAACTGCTCTAATTTCTCATACCAAATGAGGATACGTAGGCACAAGACGACGATGTTTTGGCGAGCAACCTTCCCCCTTTTCACCCGTAGTTTTCCGAACTATGTTGGCTCTAACTTTCCCATTACATGAGGGAATACGTAGGCATAAGACGATGAAGTCCTATCGAGTCTCCTTTTTGTTTTTCCCTTTTCGCCCTCATTTTCGTTTAGCAGTAGGCTTTAGATAACACACCCTTTGATTACACAACAAGCGTGGATCCCGTTGAGTACAACAGACATGAGGGGGTGCTAATACCTTCCTCTCGCATAATTGAATCTCGAACCTAGGATTTGGTTACGATGACCATGTCTTCTCCCTTTTAGATTTTTTTTTATCGTTTCCTTTCCCCCATAGGGATAAATAACGTTCGATGACGACACTTACGTTTTTTCCGCCAGGTGTTTTTCGCAGTTGCGACATCCATAGACTTCAGAAAGGCCACCATATGTGCCTTCCAATAGTCATAATTGGGTCCATCAAGGATGGATGGTCTGTTCACAAATCTTCCTTCCTTGTCCATTGTACCAGAAAATATATTCCCTAGATCTCACCCAGATACAGAGCAGGATGCCTACTCTGATACCAATTAAAATTCTGGTATGCAGATATCATATATCCTAAGAGATGTCGAGACACTGATATCTATTTAAAACACAAGGACAAAATATAACACATTTAAAAATGAAAAAATGAACAAAACACAATGAGTTGTTAACCCAGCTCGGTGTACAACAACACCTACGTCTGGGGGCTACCAAGCCAGGAAGGAAATCCATTATTAGCAGTATCAATTCAAAGTTGAACTCCCCCATTTATAACTTCTCACTTAATACCTACCCAGTGCAATTTCTACCTAAGACACTCCTAGACATGAGAATTCCCTCTCACTTCCTACCAGTCACCAATAGCAGTGATAAACATAACAATACATAAGAAGAAGTCACACTTCAAAGAAAAACAATGCTTGATCTTGCTTAAAAGCTTCAATCAAGTAAAACACATTCTTGCTTAAAAGCTTAGAGTATACACTTACAACTCAATAACATCAGTCCAATTCAAACCCTTATTTGCATACATGGTTTCTTCAACCATTATTCCACCCACATTTTAGGTTTAGTAAGTCTCTTTATATAGTCTCGAGCAGAATGGGCTTGGACTCTTCCGTTTTGTCAGTTTTAAACTCTCTGCAAAATCTTCTCCACAATAACAAGAACAAATCTTCAAAGTTTCCTAAAATGTCTCATCATCCAATTTTAGCGTTTTGTGTACAACTAGAGATACAAAATCTTATTCTTGATAGCATCTTCTTGACTTGCGTAAATTACTGAGATATATCCATAAGAAATATCACCGAATTAAAACAAACCAAATATGTCAAGATTTAAAACACTTAGAATAGATGTTCGGTAGAACATGTTCCAACATCTGTTAGGATATCTGCTCTCAAGGAGAGCTGAGTAGCATGTTACAACATTACACACGTCATGCTATAGTGAAACATGTTTTAGAAAAATTGTTGCGAATCCATAAACCATGGAGCCTTAAATTATAAATACTCTAAATTGATTAAGACACATAACCTTTATAAGGTTTCTAGTTTGGGATTAGGGTTTCCATTTTTTAAAAGTCCTTAGTCGATTAAACCTAGTACTAAGCTGATGATGTCATTAAAAGGCCCATGAATTTTTTTTCCTTTTTGAGACAATTTGTTTTCTTATAAGAAGAGGGTTTTTCCTTATTTAAAAATAAACCAAAAATTAAATCTATAGCTATTTTTCTCACTTATACTCTCTATTACTTCATATTTTTTGAATTCTTCACGAGATTGGCTTAGTGCCTTGAATGTGAAATATATATATGAGAATTGTTGTCTGGTCGTGTAGTGTTATCTTTGTAATTTATAGAGAGAGTCTTGTCTCTTGTGTAAAATATTTTGAAGATGTTTTTTTGTTTGGTTTCGAGCTTAACTAGTTAAAAGCTCTTGTTTGGTTTGTGAGATTATCCAAATAAAATCTCGGTTTGGTTCTGAGCTCAGCTTGTGAAAAAATATTTGTTGGTTCTTGAGATTACCCAAGTAAAATCTCATTTATGTTTTCCTCTATCTCTTTATATATTTTTTTCTTTATTTATTTTTATTGTATTTCTATAATTTCATCTATATGATTTTCCTTCTTTTACTTATTCTTCCGCTTTACCTCAGCTTGATATATAAAATTAACTTAAAATTTTTTACAAATCAAAGCTTTTATAACTGGACATAGTTTTTCAACATATACTTCTCACGCCCCTCTTGTGTTTATAGTCACTTTTCCAACAAGTGGCAACAATGGTCAGTTTATTCATACTTATTGTATTAAAATAAAGTAGTTAATGAATCATATAATGTTTAGACCGAAGAAGATAAGAGAAAAGTAAAACTTGGTTTAAAAGCTAATACTACTACAAAAAACATATTTTACCTCGGTGGTGAAAATGGATTTTACTTTGGTTTAACATGCGAGGTAACGAAAGGCGTCTTGAAAACTTGCCACTTTACCCCTCGGTTTTTGTAAAATCATGGGGACATTTGTAAAGGTTATTGGTTCGATCCCCGACAACAACATTTTTTATTTATTTTTAAAACTATAAAGTGTGTGACACATACCTCTATGTTTTGTAAATATCCTAGGGAAAATGAGTGTATTCATGTCAGTTATATATATTAACCGAGGGATATAACTTATTTATTTTTCATTTATAAGTTGTTTTAAATCTCCAATTTGACTAACCTGCATTTTTTTAACACAAAAACTACAAATTTTGTGACAAAATCAGAATATAACTAAATATATACATAATACTAAATTTCATTGTTTACAAAATTAAATGTACACATATCCAAAATGGCACACCAAGAGAACCTATACATATTTGAAAACAGAACCATATATTGCTTACGGAACCCATAAAGACATTTGGAATATATAAAACCTCTAGAAAGAGAACCTGTACATCCAAGAGAACCTATACATATTTGAAAACAGAACCATATATTGCTTACGGAACCCATAAAGACATTTGGAATATATAAAACCTCTAGAAAGAGAACCTGTACATATTTGAACCTATACATATTTGAACCTACAATGACAAAACATATATGCAATTCTTAACGTGATCGGATGTCATCTATATCTTCTTGTGAGTGTGATGTTTGATCGCTAAACACCTATAATTTGAATAAAATTTATATTATTACAAGCTAACAACAACATTATTAACTTAAGAAATATAAATAAATTACATGTATATGAATAAAGTTAATACCTTAAGCCATGTTGATAATTCTTTAAGAGACAATATTTAACATATGTCTCACAACATAGTATCCACATGAAATGTTGTCAGGTTGCTTTTGCGACTATAAATGATTTTATATAGTTACTAATTAATACACACAAAGCAAAAGTAATACATTAGTCAAAATAAAAGAATTCCAAAAAGCACATAATACTTACTTTTGGGAAAATGAACCTTGGCTTTCTACCTTTTAGATTATCTTTCACAAAATTGTATCCATCCATAGTACTACATGTCGGTAAAAATTAAACATGAATAAAAATTATTCAAAATCGAAGGTAAAAATTGAGTATTGTAAATAATATCACTTACCCGCTCAAAACGTCACGCATCATTTCATTAATGTTATAGTGAAGCGAGCATAACATAATTACAACATTTTACTTCAGACATATAATTACTATTTGTTAATATGGACAACATAAACATTCAGAATAATGAATAATATGTATACAATTGATTTATAAAAGAAAAGACAAATTAATATATACTTACGCATGGTAAAACAACCCCAAGTAACATTCTTTATTCTCATCAATTGTACTGGTTAAAAATTACAGCCGTGTGTGTCCCCCCTGCAAGGGCAGGAAGACTCAGAGGCCTTAGTAGGTGTATCACACATTTTGGTGGTGAGGGCTTTCTCATGGTGGCAAGAAGTAGTTTAAGGGAACTGATCACGTGATGTGGGAGGCCCTGTTGATGGTCGACGATGTTTGGTCATAGAGAGTCAGTTAGGTCAGTCATATGTGTTAAGGTTGTAATGAGTGTGGTTCCCTTTGAGTTCTGGAGAGTGTGTATGACTTAGAGTCCTTCATTTTCTCCTTGAAGGGAAATGTTTTTATAGAGGCCCTCTGGGCCTAGGGTTTCCATGGAAAGGGTTGCTGCAAATGCAGTCAATGGTGGATTGTTAAACACCTATTTCTAAAGGAGATATGGGTAGTAATGACCCTGACTTTCCCTCCATCCAAGAAACGACTTATCCCATGTTTCCCATGACGAGACGATGGAAAAATTCCAAGGGCGAGACAATACCTCCCTTTTGATGACATTTAACTCTCACCTCCCCTTGGGCGGTATAAATGCATCACCCTAGGAGAGATCTTTTGCAATTATAACACTACATAGTCCCTCAAGAATGAGGCATTTGGAAGAGGACACAAAGCTTTTGGATCACTGCTCGTGGAGTATGCCGAGAACCCAAAGTATTAATTTTTTGTCCCTCTTTGGAAAACCTGAATCTTTATTCATATTACAGTGGGCATGGGGATTCCATATCCTTTAGACGCCATGGCGTAGTTGGTGAGACGCTAAGTCCCTCAGGCAAGGTGTTCTAGTTCTCGAGTGGGACTTCTATCGAGCCCTAAAGAAAGACTAGTCATCCAGTCTCCAAGGCCGAATATGGATCGCACCTCTTAGGTGTGATTTATTGGAAATGGTCCCGTCCAAGGGGACACTAAGTCCCTTAGGAGAAATCTTAGTTAGACTAAGTTATCTGAGCGTACTAATGTATAGCCTGATTGATGATACACTAAGTCTCTCAGGCGAAAGCTTAGTTTGTAAAATGGGACTTCTATAAATCCCTCATGCAAGAATGGTGATCCAGTTTCTAGGGACGGGTATGGGTCATGGCTTTTAGGCGTGATTTATTGAAAAATGATCTCTCCCTAAGGGACACTAAGTCCCTCAGACGAAAGCATAGTTAGCTTAAGTTTTCCAGGCATAATAATGTATAGTCCGACTGATTAAACACTATGTACTTTAGGTGAAACGCTTAACTTCTAAGGCAGAACTTCTATCGAGCCTTTACACAAGACTGGTGATCTAGTCTCTGGGACCGACTAAGGTTCGCACCTCTTAAGGGTCAGTTATTGGAAACGGTCCCGCTCGAGGGGACACTAAGTCCCTCAAGAGAAAGCTTAGTATCTAAGGCAGGACATCTATCGAGCCCTCATGCAAGACTAGTGATCCAGTGCCTGGGGCCGAATATGGGTCACAAATATTAGGCATGATTTATTGGAAATGGTCCTGCTCGAGGGGACACTAAGTCCCTTAGAAGAAAGCCTAGTTTCTAAGGAGGGACTTCTATTAAGCCCTTACGTAAGACTGGTGATCCAGTCTATGGTGTCGAATATGGGTCGCGCCTCTTAGGCCTGATTTATTGGATATAGTCTATCCCAAAGGAACAATAAGTTCCTCAGGAGAAAGCTTAATTTCTAAGGTGGTACTTCTACCTAGAACTCACGTAAGACTTATGATCCAGTCTCTGGGGCCGAATATGGGACGCGCCTCTTATGCGTGATTTATTTGAAATGGTTCTTCCCAAGGGGACACTTAGCCTCTTAGGTAAAACCTTAGTGTAATTTCTCTAGGAATAATAATGTATAGCTCGACTGATGAGACACTTGAAAGTGAGAAAAACACTTAGAAGGGGGGGGGGGGAGGGGTTGAATAAGAGTTTTAAGAAATATGGCAATAAAAACAACTCAAGATTTTTATCCTGGTTCGTTGAACTCAACTACTCCAGTCCACCTTATCAAAGATGATTTGCCTTTCTCCACAAGGACTTAATCCACTATTGATCAACTGATTACAATAGAAAGCACTAAGGATAACTGTCTTAGTCTTCTCAAGAACTACTGACCACACCTTGGTCTTCTTAAGGAACTTCTTACAATTTAATGTAAACTAACAAGTGTTTGAATGCTTCTAATAAGCTGTATCACAATTGTGATGTTTACACTTAAGATTAAGTACAACAAAAACTGTACAGTTTTATGAAAGATCAAATGAATAAGATCTTGTGAGATTTTCTCTTTGATGAATTAGGCATGTATTTCTTTATGAGTAAATTTGCAATGAGCAAGAGATTGGTAGTGAATGAGCAGGGAATTAGCAGCATCAAAATGTTGAAGTAGTTCTCCTTTTATAGCTTTTTGAAATTGCTTTGAGTGACGTGCAGCTGTATTATAATATTTGATTGTATGACTTTTCATCACCAAAAGTATGGGCAGATATATGCTTTCTGCAGAAAGGTATGGTTGTAGAAGCCTTACGATTTGCACCACGTCATTTCTTTGGACAAATTAGCCGTTGGTTACTTTGGAAGTAGCACCACGTCTAATCAAGTTTACAGCTTCTTCAATAAGCTTCCTTCAGAATGAAGTCTTCATGATCTGCACTTCAGAACTTGTGGCAAGCTTAAAAGGTATGAGATGCTTTAAGATGATCAGAGCTTAAGATGATTGAGAAGTTCAGAGTCTTGATAGATGATCAGATCTTAATGTATCAGAGTCTCAATCTTCATCAGAGTCTTCATCAGAGTATGCAACAGTATGTGCTAAGAGCATGAATATTAGTGATAAGAGTCTGATTATCAAAGCCTCAACTTTTGTACACATCTTTCATTAACGCTTCAGATCATTCTGTAGCTTTTGCTTCAGATTCTTCTGGCAGCGCTTCAGAATCTTCAGATAGCCTTGCATCTGATGCTTTCAGAGCTTTGCATAGTTTCTTGTACTTGAGTATTTTGCTTCTTTAAGAGTATTTAATTTTATACCTGAAATAATAATACTTTGAACAAATTTTAGAGTGTATATTTTCTTACTACAAAATTCCATAAAAGTTATCATCAAAACATAGAGATATAAGAAACACCAATCTGTGTTCTAACAACTAAGTCCATGGTGAGGTTCAGTGCACCAAATAACACCTCAGCTAGCGATGAAGACCTTTGCCAAGAAGTCATGCATAAGGTATTGCCTCGAGGGGTGGCAAAAACTTTTGTTGAGAAGTTTAGCATAAAGTATTTCCTTGAGGGGTGGCAAGGACCTTCATTGATATGTCCAACATAAAGTATTCCCTCAAGGGGCAGCAAAGACCTTCGATGAGAAGTCTATCACAAAGTATCACTTTGAGTTGTGGCAAAGACCTTTATTAAGAAGTTAAAGTATTTCCTTGAGGGGCGGTAAGAACCTTCGTTGATAAGTCCATCACAAAGTATTGCCTCGAGGGGTTGAAAGGACCTCTATTGAGAAGTCTAACATAAAGTAATTCCTCGTGGGGTGACAGGGAATTTCATTGAGAAGTCGAACATAAAGTATTTCCTGGAGGGGTGCCAAAGAACTTTGTTGAGAAGTCCATCACAAAGTATTGGCTTGAGGGAGGCAAAGAACTTTATTGATAATTACAAAACAAAGTATTTCCTCGAGGGGAGGCAAAGATTTTCGTTGAGAAGTCCTGCACAAACTATCGCCTCGAGGGGAGACAAGGACCTTCGTTGAGAAGTCCAGCATAAGAAGCATTCTTAAAGAGGGAATATCCCTATTGGAAATAAAATACTTAAATAATTGTTCAGAAGTGCATAAGCATAATATTTAACAAACAAGTATAAATAATTCTAACTGTAATGATATTGAAGATGAAGAGTGTTCCATGTCCTGAGCAGAACCGACCCTTCTAATTCCTGTAACTTGTGTGCACCATGGGGGAGTTTTTGGTATATGCGGTAAGGTCCTTCCCAGTTAGGTTGCAGCTTCCCCTATTGTGCGGATAGGACCACTTCCTTCAATATCAAGTTAACATTTTGCATCTCTCTTAGCTTTACTAGAGTTCGACCTTCTCGCGGCCATGTGTTTGGCAGCGAATTCTCAAACATGGGAAACATCTCTTACTTTATCGATATATGTGTTGTGCATTTTTAACCCATTTAATTTTCCTCTTCATTAAATTTTATTCATCACCACCACAATCTCTCAATCTCTACGGGCTGCATTGCATCTGGCTTATAAACCATGGAAAACGAGGTTTCCTTGGTAGTTGAATGTGGTGTGGTATGGTACGACCATAATATCTCATGGAGGAGTGTTGGGTGAGAATATGGACGCAAAGAGGTATAGATGGGAGGGGGGGTTGAATAGACCTTTTTCCATTTATACAATTCCAAAAACATTTTAGGTCCCATAAACGAAATCATAGATTTAAAAAAAACACGGAATCAATACACAACAACAAGAGATCTTGGAAGTATCTCAATAAATTAAACCAAGTGGAATAATACAAGATATTACTAAGGACTTGATTGCTTCAAATGTAAGTCAATCACAAGACAACTAAAGTTTCTTTAAACAAAGCAATTTAAAAACTCTTCAGATAGATATTCTATCAAGCCATAATTGGATTCATGATGCTTCTATAAGTTTGATACACCATATACCTAAGCTTATACATGAAATTTATATAAGCTAAATCTATCTTATGTGGCATGCTATCAATGTAATTATGCAATAACAATATTAATGGATGCTAGTAAAATAAAGGAGTTAAGTTAAGCGGAAAAGATACACAAATATATATAGTGGTTCGATGTTCGTTCTCATTTTGTCTATTCCACTCTTCAATGATGTTAATTAACAATTGGAAAATAATCACAATATTCCACTATTTTGATAATTTTGATACAAGTGTTTTGGTTACAACGATCTATCACACGATAATACCCTCTATTGATGCTGACACTCAAACTGCTAACAAAAACAAGATCCCTCAAGATCTTAATCCAATAACCTCGTTATCCACAATAACATGCTCCAATTATTCATTGTGGAGATCCCCCTGATCCCACCAATTTCTTGTATGAGCAATTGCCATTAATGTATATTGGACAACTCTCAACTTTGTCTGTGAACAATCTTTCTTCAACACCACCAAAGAAGGACAAATTCTAACTCTGCCATACGGGCCGTTGATAATTAATCTTGCCAAAGTCTTCCATGGAGTATATTGAAAAAAACCCTTTCTTAATCAATAACAATGAAAACCAAACTACATTCAAGAAATGATACATGAATTGGACTAAGGATGAAGACGATGAAATCCTTTCTTACCCATAAGCTATTATAAAAGCAAGAAAAACCCAGTTGTTTTTTCATCAACATCTACCTATACGTTATGGAGCCAATAGGTGAGAGCAACAAAATCTCTGTTATGACAGAAGTCACAGAAAACTCTACAAGCCTGAATATCCAGAGCCTTCGAAAACCAGCAGCTTCAGAAGCTTCTGCTACTGGTCCCGTGCCCTCTAGTCTGAACACTTCAGACGAGGCTTTGTCAATAGTACCTCAAAGACCTATAGAAGCAAGTACATCAGTAGCTATTTTGAAGCCAAGGAAGAAGCCCATTAAGAAAACAAGGAGGAAGAGGCTCAACAAGATGTTTTACCGTACTGTTATCCCAGAAGCAGAAGAGGAGGACATATGTGAAGATGAGCTAGATATTGATTATGACAATAGTTTCTCTTATGAGGAAATGGATGAATTAGATATAGATTTATTCTAGGTTCAATCAAGTTCCTTATGTTTTTGCAATCCTCTATGCTTAATTAATGGAAAGTTATTTTGAACAGTATATAATATGCATGCGTACAAACACTTCATTTACCCATTAGATTTTCTGATAAAAACATTAATGAAGTAAAGAGATGACCACAAGGAACAATTAACATGTTAACAATGTCATCTATAACTTGTTAACAGAATCTTAATAGGTCAGAATACTAGACATCATTTTCAAGTGTCGGTATTGAAATTATGGCACGTAGCTACAGTTGTCAAGATAGATGTCACAATACCAGGATCAACAACAACTTGATCAAACAAAAATGCAGGAATTTAAATAACAAAAAACTAAAATCAACATCAAAATTATTAACCCAGTTCAGTGCAACTCACCTACATCTGCGGGGTACCAAGCCAGGAAGAAAATCTATTATTAGTAGTATTAATTCGAAGCTAAACAATCCAAGTTTACAACTCCTCACTTAATCCCTACCCAATGCAACTTCTACCTAGAAACTCCTAGATATGAGACCCCTTTCACTTCCTAATCCCTTCTATGATATCAAACAATCATAATCCTAATGACTGTATACAAAACAATAAAACAGAAGATCACACTTCCAAAACAATATTCAGTTTTGCTTAAAAGCTTCAACCAAGAACAATACACAATTTTCTTAAAAGCTTATAGCGAACAATGAACAATCAGTCAGACTCAATGCATTAGAAGTTACATGAGTGACATACAATTAACAAACGAAAACCCTAGGGACCAACCAAAACAACGACTAGTCCTAATTCTCTAAATTCTTCATAATATGCTCTCTTCTTCAAGTAGGGTTTTTCTTCTCTTTAAATAGCCTTCAGACCTACTAGACTTGGGCTTCTTAAGGCGCACAAATATCAACAATCAGTATAAGTTGGCTACAAATTAACCTGCATAATAATAGGAAAAAAAATACAAACTTTCCTAAAAAGGCTCAAGGACCCATTTTTATGAAAAGTAACATAATCTCCAATAACAGAAAAGTGCCCACGTGTGCAGCAGAACACACTCAAAAATCACACTAAAAATACCAAAATAGTCATGCGCTAACTATCTAGTATAACATGTCTTGGGATATGTCACAACATCATGTAGAACATGATGTCAAACTAACATGGCAGAACATTTGGTTCAACATCTTCCTAACAATATGTTGTTTTACAAAAATGCAGCCAATCGAAAAACCCAGGACTTACAATCTCTCCCTTTAGCAAATTTTGCCTAAAACAACCTTAGCCAACATCAGAGACACACAAAGCGGAAACAAAAACACAGAAATCCAAGAACCCCAATGCTGTCAAACCAATAAAGAACACCAGACCTCACAATGTCAAGACATTAGGTCTGACATCACTAATCAACACAAGCTACATGAAAACATGTAAGCTCTGTACAAACTGCAATCTTGCAGCAGTAAAACAGACAAGTACGCAACTCCCCCTGTCACACATAACAAAAAAAAATTGAGCAATTCAAGTTCCCATAAAGAGCAGTAACAACCACCTTAGCCTCACCCCCTGAAGAGTACAACCTATTGCAGAGAATAATAACTTCTCTCAGACACAACAAAGAGCTCCACATCTTCTCAGCAGTAGCAACAGACAAGACAGACTACCATAATCCCCCTAAATAGTTGCACACACACAACAACTAACTACTCTTCCTAAGTAGTAATACAAACATGACATAAAGTCATGACATCTGATCTAACATCAGAGATAGTAAACAAAACAACACTTTACTCCCCCTTTTTAGCCAAAAATTGACAAAAGGAAATAAGTAAATGTAAACATAAATGGAATCACACATAACGGAAGCATAAAAGAAACAAAATGCATATAGCACAAGTTCATCTTAAAACACACAGAACAATTGGAAACAAAAAAACACAAAAAAAATCACTTTTAGATGATCCTCCCACTCTTGCCTCTACCAAAGATCCTTCTGCACTTCTTGAATCTGTCACCTGTCTCAGAAGGAGTGATAATGAATTTCACATCCTTAGAATTTGTCCTTCTTACACCATCATTCTTATCTTCCGCAGTAGCTTTCCTAGCCCTACCAAACATCAGATTATAGAGGAAATATGTAGTATTTATTGCATTCCTCCATATCAGTAATTGCTACAATTCCTCAATACCACCAGTTCCTACTTCACAACTTATGTTCTTAATATCATTTCCATATGAAGCATCAGTAAACATAACACAAAGCCGGTCCTTAGTATCTACACTCTTCGAAACATCAACCTTTCCTTTGTCAAGACTCTTGATTAGTTGAATGTACTTGTCAGGGTTCTTGTTCCAGACAAAGCAACTGATAACATTCAAACCCTTATAGTACAATGTCAGAATATCAACCTTTTCATCATATTTCTTCAACATCTGTTTCATCCATACTGACTGAATGAAACCCCTTCTAATTTCATCATACTCAGCTTCAGTAGTACGCCAAGACACATATGTCTGCTTCTTGTTAATCAAGGCAGTCAGACTGTTTATCATACCACTCACACACTCCACCTTGCATAATTCTTTCATCATCGCCTTTGTGTTGTAGAAGTACTCCATATCACAACCCCGTGTTCCAATGAACCAGTTCGAGTTCTTATTTTCTTGGAGAGTGGGACTCCTTTTAGATTCAACCTTGGAGACAAGACATGAGTTTGATACCTTCTTAGCAAACTTAGTAATGTTTTCCTCTATATAGTGTCTTGTAGTAAGATTCTTGAATTAATCTGAATGACCCTTACCCGAGTGACCTGAAGTAGCTTGATATTTATCTGACATAATGCTAGAGAAATTACATTTTTCTTCCCTTCCAGTTTCACTAGTCTTCACAAAGGATGTTCCAGCATTGTCCTCAACATCCACCCGTTATTCTAAATCATCAACTATCACATTGACAAATTCCATGGTCATCTCAATTCTGGTGTTAAATATTCTAAAAGCTCATCTACTTGAAGAATAACCCAGAAATATTCCTTCAGCTCTTTTGGAACCACCTAACCCCTTTTGTCTCTGTCAGTCATGACATGGCATTTTCTTCCAAAGATGTGAAAGTATTTGACTGTAGGTCTCCTTCCTTTCCATAGTTTATAGAGAGCGATTGAAGTGCCCTTTCTCAGAGTGACCCAATTATAAATATAATAAGTCGTATTTGTAGCTTCATCCCAAAAATGATAAGGCAAGACTTTAGCATGAATCATGGCTTTAGCCGATTCTTGTATATCCAAGGTCTTTTGCTCAAAAGTTCCATCTAGCTGAGAAGGGAAACTATTGATGATGTCCTCAGACTCATAGAATTTAGTGAATTGTGAAGTCTCAAACTCCTTTTCATGATAGCTTCTGATCTTTACAATCCTACTCTTATGCTCTTTCTGAAAACTGTGACATACACATTTTAGAACTTCAAGGTCTCTGATTTTTCTTTAAGAAAGTTTAACCAAGTAAACCTAGAGAAATCATCCAAAACCACACAAATAAATTCTTTCCACCCAAACTTCCAGTCTTCATAGGTTCCATAATCCCCAAATGAAGGAGTTTCAGAATTCTTGAAGTAGTCAGATGATGCAACATTGGTTGTGACATCAGGATCTGCTTCCTAACTTCACACTCACCACATACTTTCCCTTCTTCATCCTTTAGATCTGACATTCCTGTAATTACTTTTACAAATATGATCTCCTTAATTCTCTTGGGATGAAGATGTCCAAGTTTATGGTGCCACAGCTTCGCTTTATCCTCAAGAGATTTTGCATATGTGGAAGAGTAAACAATAATCCGAGGTTCCCAAAGATAACAATCATCTTTAGACCTTATACCCTTCACCAGAACATCATTTTTCTAATTTTTAACTAGACATTCTGACATGGAGAAAAGGGCCAACAAACCTTGATCACATAACTGACTAATGCTGATGAGATTAATAGTTAATCCTTTCACAAGAAGAACATCTTCCAACCTAGGTGATCCAACATCTACCAACTTACTAACTCCTTTAATCTCTCCTTTAACACAACCTATAGGTACAAACTTAGTATCCATCAACAACTTCTGTACCCCTGTCATATGTCTAGAGCATCCATTGTCAAAGTACAAATCTTCTCTAGTTGAGACTCTCTAAGAAGTGTGAGCTATAAGGTTAATAGTCCTATCCTCAATACTTCTCTTTTTGCTAACTGGCTTATCCTTGGACTTAACTGAGGATATTTGGTTCCATACAATTTATAACAAAATGGCTTAATGTGACCATACTCTTTATAATAATAAAACCTCCAACAAGATTGGAAACTATTTGGATGTCCATCTTGTCTGCCCGAATGTTGTAACATGTGATTGAACATTGTGGTACTCTTCTCTTTTTTAGAAAAATATTTTTCTTCAGGCTTTCTTCTTTGTTTACTATCAGAACGATAATGGACTTATGCATTAGTCAAATTCTTCCTTCTTCTCAAGGATTTAGTGATGTTATTGAGCTTGGAATTTAGGAGAGTTATTTCACTCTGAAGATGAGAGACAACCCCTAAGAGTTCCTTCTTTTCACTCTCCAATTTAGCTATGACCTTCCTCTGATTTTCCTCTGACTTCTGATATACCTCACACTTGTTGCAGGCTTTCTTGTAGTCCAAATCCAGATCTTCATAGAGATCATTTTCATCACATGCTTCCACTTCACCAACCCATATGCCAGAGAGAGAAGTAGTAGGTTCAATGAATTCTGAGTTGGATTTGTCTTCTGACTTATCATCCAACCAAGAAACAACCAATCCTTTTTCTGCTTCTTGAGATAGTTGGGATACTCTGACCTTATGTGACCAAATCCTTCACATTCATAACACTGAATCCCTTTACTTTGATCTGACGTTTCTTTAGTTCTGGAATTATTTTGAGAATCAGAATTGTTCTGATGTCAAAGGTGATGTCCTTAACACCTGGTCTTCCTCTTCGGTCCATTCTCTTGAGGATTCTATTGAACTGCATTCCAAGTAACACAATAATGTTTGACATCCTTTCATCAACATCCAGATCAACTTGACCCTCTTTACTATTAGCATTGGTAACAAAAGCTAAGCTCTTATTCCTTTTCTTAGACTTGTTACTAATAGCCAACTTAAACGTTGGAAGAGAACCAACAAGTTCATCAACGTTTATATTTTTGATATCTTGAGCTTCTTCAATGGAAGTTACCTTCATATCAAATCTCTTTTGGAAGAGACCTGAGAATCTTCCTTACTAGCTTTGCTTATGATATTTTCTCCCTCAAGGCACTAAATGCATTTGTTCTGTCAAGAATATTCATGTGAAAGTCATGAATACTCTCATCCTCCAACATCTTCGAATTCTCAAATTGGGTTGTCAGCAGCTGAAGTCTGGACATCTTAACCTTGGATGTTCCTTCATGAGTTGTCTTTAGAATTTCCCAAGTATCCTTAGCCACATTGCAAGTGTTGATCAACCTGAACATGTTCTTTGTCAACTCCATTGAATAAAGAATTCAATGCTCTGGAGTTTCCAAGAGCTTTCTCATCTTCCTCCTTGTTCCAATCCTCTTCCGACTTCAGGGATTCTTTACCATCCATATCCTTAACCACAGGGTGCTCCCAATCCATGATGATAGTCTTCCAAGTTTTGTTGTCCATCGATTTTAAGAAAGCCACCATACGTGTCTTCCAATAGTCATAATATTGCCATCAAAGACTGGAGGCCTATTAACATTTTTTCCTCCTTCCTTGTCCATAGTACCAAAATACTAACTCCTTGGAGCTCACCCAAAAATAGACCAGGGTGACCTGTTCTGATGCCAATTGAAATTCTGGCACGCAACTACAGATGTTGAGCAGATGCCATAACACCAGGATCAACAACAGCTTGTCAAACAAAAACGCAGGAATTTAAATAACAGAAAATTGAAATCAACACCATAATTGTTAACCTAGTTCAGTCCAAATCACCTTCATCTGGGGGCTACCAAGCTAGGAAGGAAATCCACTATCAGTAGTATTAATTCGAAGCTAAACAATCACAATTTACCACTCCCCACTTATTCCCTACCCAATGCAACTTCTACCTAGGAACTCCTAGATATGAGACCCCTCTCACACCCTAATCACCTTAGTGATATCAAACAATCATAATCCCAGTGACTATATACAAAACAACAAAACAGAAGGTCATACTTCCAAAACAATACTCAGTTTTGCTTAAAAGCTTCAACCAAAAACAATATACTCTTGCTTAAAAACTTAGAGTGAACAATGAACAATCAGCCAAACTCAATGTATCAGAAGATACACGAGTGGCATACGATTAACAAACGAAAACCCTAGGGACCAACCAAAACAACGGCTAATCCTAATTCTCTAAATTCTTCATCATACGCTATGTTTTTCAAATATGGTTTTTCTTTTCTTTAAATGACCTTCAGACCTACTGGACTTGGGCTTCTTTAGGCGTATAAATAGCAGCAATCAATATAAAGTAGCTGCAAATCAACCTGCATAATAATAGGAGAAAAATACAAACTTTCCTAAAAAGGCTCAAGGACCGTTTTTATGAAAAGTAACAGAATCTACAATAACAAAATCTGCAATAACATAATTTCTTCTTAAAGATTTATGGAGATTCTTTTATAAAAAAAAATTCTCTAGAAATCTAATAGAGACTTCGTATCTACATATACACAAATATCTCATTGATTCAAGTAATAAGCTAGAAAAGAACCGACATACCATTTTTTTGATATTTTCTTGGTCAAACTCGTATGAGTATTCAGATTTGACCATAGAATTTGAATACTACTCTGAGTGGATTCTGATTCAATGGTTGTTAAACCATTGACTCCACTTCTTTCACCAAAATCAGTACCTCTTGCAATTGAGTCTGGGTTGTAGGTTTTTCTTCCATCAAATGTTGCAAACAACCTATGATTAACAACATGGAAGATACCTTTGCTCCTTTCTTTGATATTTGCAACAACTACATTTTAAATAATGATACTCATATTTCTATGAGTTCATACATGTTGGTTCACACAGATTTTCCTTTGACTTATGCCACACTTTTATAGCAGTACCATGATTCATTCTAGAGTATCAGTCTAGGAGGAGTCATGATATGAACAAGATCTTGTTCTTAGCAGAATCATCAATTTCGTTGTCTTGGATTAAATCTTTTGACTTTGAAATATTTGATAAGCAAAGAACCAAATGGTGTTAGATATCATAGAATGGCATAAAATAAATTAAAGCATTGTCATGTAATTGCTGGCAGAACACGAAGAAGAATTGAAGGTTTGTCATAGATATGTCCTTTAATAGAAATTCCATGATGACCCTCAACCAAGAAGCAATGAAGTCACTTAAGATATCACCTTAAAGAACAGACTCCTTATTATCACCTATTGAAGCAAGATCGATTTGGTATAATTTATTTCTCTTCTATACTTGATTTTTATTATAGGATTCAGATGCTTCTTCAGAAGCAGTAATGATTGGCAGAGCCAGATTACTCTTTCTTCTGAATTCTGCACTAATGTCATCTTCAAATGAATATACAGTGCAGATCTCTGACATTAGGTTCTGGTAATGTTTCTCCTTGTTCTTGAATTTGGGAAATTAGTTGAAATACAAATATCTCAAAAGCTTATGAAGTTACTCTTCTAACAATAAATGTCACGTTCCAATTAACCAGTTAAAGAAATCTTCTGATTAGGAAGGTTAATTATTCATCATCAGACATTCCATATGAGGTTTTCTTCAACATGCTTTAGAAAAGATAATATGTTAGATAGATTTTCATCATCTAATTCCATTTCTTTTATTTTGAAGATTACAAGATACACCTACAAGCCACAATAAGCTCAAGTTGTTATGACTTCTTGAGTATCTGCGACCTCTGGTTTGAATTCACAACAATCTTCTTAGAATTTGCTTGGAAATATTAGATGAAGTGTAACTAGATAAGCTTCATAACTGATTCTTACAAATTTGATCACAAGGATTTAAAGATAGTCTGAGAATTAGACGTATCAATGATGTTGATATACTCATAATCGAGATAAAGCACCTACCAGAGCACATCTACTTCTGAAGATATTTTCAATAAGCTTCTTTTGAGCTAGTGAGAGAGAATTTCAAATTTTGATCATCCCTGCTCCATCAACTTCTATAGTAATACCTTTTTCAAGGGTATTCTACAGACCTTAACAAATCCTTAATCAAGTCCAATAAATTAAAAATATATTTAACTTTTCCATCATTTAAATTTAGCAGAATCACCCTTTGAATATGGCAGGAAGAGCAATGTAATATTTTTCACGTGGCACTTGATTCCTTCTTGAAGGAAAGTCTTTAACATACATACTTTTCCCATTGGATTATTATCTGCACCACTTTTAAGTGTTATGTACAGACCATGCTCTGATACCAAATGAAGGTGAGAAAAAGTACACAAGAAGGGGAAGTTGAATTGTGTTTTCCATTTTCTTAATTTGCGTCTAATCAGAACTTAGAATCTAAACTGGTGTTCATATTCTGATTATATTTAGTAGCAAAATGTTAACAGGAGCAAATAAATAATATCATAAGACACAAAGATTTATACTGGTTCCTCCACAACTGAGAGTAGTTCAGACCCCTTGCTTCCCAATAGATTTTCACTATAACCAAATCATGTTTATAATCGCTTATGCATTCTGCAAAATACTTTTACAGTGCTCAGACCCTAAGTTCGAGACTTCTTTCTTAAACCCCTAAGGTTCAATACTTGCTTGCTTAAGCCCTACAGACCCAAGAGTTCCTTGCTTAGACCCTTAGCCTAAGACTTTCTTGCTCAAGTCCCTCAGACCCAAGACTTCCTGCTCAAGCCACTCTGGCCTAATACTTCTTACTTAAACTCCTAAGGTTCAAAACTTCCTTCTTAAGCCCCTCAGGCTCAAGACTTCCTTCTTAAGCCCTTAAGGCTCAAGACTTCTGCTCAGACCCTCGATCTCAGACTTCCTTGCTCAGGTTCCACTAACCCAAGACTTCTGCTCAATCAATCCATTTCATTAAGACTTTCAATGCTCTAGGACATATTAGGATACTTACATGGCTTAAGCATCTTGGAGAGATACTTGGATTTTCTTAAACAATCCACTTGATTAAGACTTTAATTGCTCTTGCACATAGCAGGAGACTTACATGGCTCAAGCATCTTGGCGAGAGACTTGGATCTAAACTGCCAAACAACATGTTCAGTAGAATAGAGAACAATGTGTACTTGATACAAATATCAGAGCTACAAGGAAATCACCATAACAAATACCTAAAGCTCCTAAGATTCCTAAGATATTCAATGTGTAAGAAATCTTAAAGCTTTTATAATTATAACCTACGACAGAAATTCTACACAACTAATTGTGTTGATAATTGCTAATCTTGTTACTCCTCCATAAGGTTGATCCTTGTTAAAGATTCAATTGAACCTTAAGCTACTTATATAGAATTTTCAGAAGACTAACCGTTGGAGAGATAACTTGGTCAAGTGTCTTTTCTTTCTCCATAGTACAAGAGAAGTTGAAGATAGACACACCAAAAGATCTTGATCCATTGTGTATTATGTATAACCATTGAGTCTTGAAAGAGGTCTTTTACTATATAGCTGTTGAGAGTAGATATCTGTAAACCATACCAACGTTTCTTGAGCCTTGTGAACTAAAACTCTAGGTGACAAACTGATTTGACAATGCACCTTGCTTTCTGCATTACGAATAGCTTCAACTTTATCACTAATTATGTATGATCACCAAAAGCCAATTTACATTCACCAAGTGTAGAGACAATAATGTTGCTTCTTCTGATGTTGAGACCTTCAACTTTAGAGTCTATGCCAGACATCACTTACATAGTGTTCTTTAGATTCTACACCACCAGAAAGCTTCTCTCAAGTGTGCCTTTATATATCAGATTCTGAATATATATTTACAATTGTTAGAACCTGCATACAAGAAACACACATCAAATATAACCATTGTTCTTTTAATACTCTGTAATCTTGTTTTAACAATATCATGCAGTTTGATTCGGTTTGGTTCAGTTTGCAAAATACAAACTGCAAACAAAACAGAACCACGCGGTTTTGCTAAGAAATAACCCAAACACACCTAAACCAAATGCAATTTTTTTTTGCTGTTTTTGGTTTCGTTCGATTCGGTTTGCGATTTTCTATTGGGCTGGTTCAATTTTGAATACGCCTATCACTCAGGACTTCTTATTTTTGAAATGAACCCATTAATCTCAAGGATCATCTGCATAAAGGGAGAGAAAAACAAAGGCCTTTTCAAATTTTCCCTGCAATGAATCATCCTTTCAACGATGAAGGTACCAAATTAGTTCCGTTTTTAGTGAAAGGAGTCCACATAAGATAAAGGTCCTTATCATCAGCTCTGCTATAATTCTTTGGTTTCCTGCAAAGACCTTTGACAATAATCCAATGTAACACGCGCATGTCAAACTTGACTTGACTTATGCCAAAGTTTGACTTGGAAGGGTTTTCACAAACATACTTAGAGATGGAGAGAACAAAAGAAATCCAATCATAATTAGATGATTGTGGAGCAGACGCAATAGAACCCTCACACTTCATACCAAATACTAATTGAAGTCCGAGAGGTTAAACTTAACTATCTTGTCCTTGAACCTGCATTCAATACCACACAATGTTCGCACAATATTGCAGTACAAAGCTTTTACATAATCCGAGTTATATTTCTTATCATCCCAATAAATTTTAATAGATTATGATCAGTAAATGGTTTCAAAAATTTGGCTCTCAATTCAATTTTTGCAGAAGCATCAACATAGTCCTCAGGATCAATTAGTTTATTCAAAAACTTTTTTTTATAAACTCGTAAGCTATCCTCAAGAAGAAGATATTTTACCTTATGATACAAAGCTTCAATAGATTGACTCGTGGAAGACTTCTTCTTTACAACTCTATTATGAAGAGTAGCCTTTCTCGCTTTAACCTTGATTCTCGCTCTCTTAGGAATTTAAAGAGGTGAGATGTTTGAAGATGGCATATGTCTTTTTCCCTGTTGTTTGTCATAGAAACTCTTTTGGGGAAAATCCGAAGCCACTGTTGAAGTTGAGATAAGTGGGTTTTAATGATGATTTATTGATGAAGATGAAATGATGAGATGAATGTTGGATGATGATGATGATTTTTCGTTTAAGAGAGTTTTGGGATTTAAAAGAAATAAATGTTTTGAAAATGAAAAGAAATTTAGATGAAATTCAAAATGAGTGTGACTTTTCAATTGTGATTCGAATCATGTATAAAACTTGATTCAAATTATGAGTTGTATTTTTTATAGAGAAAATCACATTGATTCGAATCAGGTGCAATATTTGATCTGAATAAAATCGAGCAACCCCAAATGGTTTTAAGGTATCAGGAGTTTGATTCGAATCACAAGAAAATGCTAAAATTCCTGATTCAAAATCAAGCAATTTATTTTTGAAAAAAAAACTTGATTAAATGAAAATTTTCAAGTTAAAGACATTCTTAATGATTGAAAACATTTTTAATGCAAACGAAAACAAGTCTTATTGTTTGAATGATTAAGTCATGGAATGAACAAACATATCGCATAAACAAACATTTTTCAAATATTCAACACATTTTTAGCTAATTGAATAAATATAATCATGTATACTAAAAAAGAATTAAAAGAGGTTTGGAACGTTCATACCAATTTGGACAGTCTAGGGTTAACTTGCTGCACACCATAACAATATGTAACCAACAACAAGAATATCATAAGCTTTTAAATACGAACAATCATATACTAATAAGATACAATCTTCTTTTTCACATTTGAAGAATACCATCATACTCTCTTTCATAAAGCTTCAAATAAACTTTGAACGACGATGATTTGATTTTCACTGATTGACACAACTTTTCAATCCCGAATAACTTATGCGACTCTTTGATGATTAATAGGACTTCAAGGAGCATACTTTATCTTTGAATCTTTTGTAGTTGTTGAAAATTTGGAGAATTTGCCAATAGTCATAAAAACCACCTTCATTTTCTTTTTATGACAACCTTGGAGAAATAGGTGACTTAGAAGATGCTTTTTTATTTCTTCATTTCATACAATAATATGGGGATAGGAGGATCACATCTCAACTATAGAAATGACTCATGTCTAGACTTTATGAAAAGTTTTAAAAGCAAAAAGTGCACAAAAGGCACAAAATGGTTTGAATGAGTTTTATCTTTTTTAAGTGTTTTGAAAATGGTCTTGATATGCTTAAGATTGATTAGCACTTATTAAAAAAATGCGTTTGAAAATGAACTTGATAAAGTCAAGGTTTATTAAGAAAGTGGTTCTAATTTGAAAAAAAGAAGGTTTTGAAAAAGAGAGAAGATTTTGAAAATTTAAGAAGGGGAGGAGATGAATAGGCCATCCTAAAGCATAAAAATAAAAGGATTGAGGCAAAACTTCGCGAGTTTTCAAGAATCAAAGAAGAAGGGTTTAAAGTCGGAAAATTAAGGTGTGAGAGTATTACCTTCATTATTTTCAATATATGAGTCAATGTATTTAAAGTTGATTTAATGATTTAGGAGGTTTTTGAGTTTGAGGAAATTAGGTCTTCGTGGCCAAATTTGTTTTTGAGGTTGTTTAAGTATGGGGAGTATTACCTTCATTGTTTTCAATATATGATTCAATGTATTTAAAGCTGATTTAAGGATTTAGGAGGGTTTTGAGTTTGAGGAAATTAGGCCTTCGTGGCCAAATCTATTTTTGAGGTTGTTTAAGTATGGAGAGTATTTCCTTCATTGTTTTCAATATGTGATTCAATGTGTTTAAAGCCGATTT